>CM033692.1:13494616-14236750 GCA_019514585.1 Dendrobium officinale
GTGCACATGGTATGTGTTGAGAGAATTCATTGGGCTTTTTTTGTCTTTCCGCAGAAATCAAAAATTATTATTGGTGTTCCTAGCTTGTAGAAATATGTAAATAGTATATTTTTATCATATGAATTACTTAGAATAATAGCCATCTTTCGAGATCAAATGATTTGCACACCATAGCAACTCTTCGTGGTTCGTCACATATCATTGAATGTGATACAATTCATGATTTCAATTTGGTGTTGTTAATTTGTAAGTAATGGTTGAAATAGAAAATATAAATGTAATTATTCATCGACCATTCTTAAATTTCTGACCAAATCAAATCTTAATTTTGTTTATCCCACATTCTGCAAATACTATATATTTCTAAACCAAATTTTTCTACCATAGAGTTAAGGTGTTCTCGTTGTGGCCTTCTATAAGTATCTATTTAATTCCCTTTCCCAACAAAGCCCTCTAACCACAAACGATAAATGCTTGAATGGTATGCAAACCTTTATCATAATAGGGTGTATGCATACTATCATATATTTGAGAAGTCTACAGATCGCCTTAATAGGCAAGTTTGTGCGAGGTCTATGGGTGGCTTGACCTAAGGCAAAGTGCCTATGGGAGGTCATAGTCTCAATTTCTTTACCCGAATTATTTTGGAGTGACATTGGATAAGACATTTCTTTTAGTACCCCATTGATAGCCTTTACAATGGAGCATTCCAAATCATGTACATGATTCCTCTGGTCCTTATTTGAAGGCATGCACAATTAGCATGTTGCGCTAGTCTTTATATAATGGATGACAAGTACAGGTTTCAAACAAGCTAATAACAAGATAACTTGTTCAAATCATACAACCCTCCGCTTGACTAACATCTCCCCCATGTTGTCTTAGAGTGGTTGTTATCAGACGAAGTTCCAAATTCAAATTTGAGTCTTTTTTGCTAAGAGTCAAAAATCAAAATCAACCTTCAAACCATGCATGCGAAGTATGCATTCCAACAAGGAAACTGATTTATTTGATTGTGAATAAAATGAAGTCTTGTTGCATGTATGTTACAAGAAGAATCTAAAAAAAATGGATCACCCCTGTTTGTTGGACAAGGGCATATTCCGACTGGACCTTTAATAAAAGAAAGAGATGAAAGAACGAACGGCTCAGATCCCTCCATTTTATCTTAGTTTATTAATTGCTAATTTTTTATTTAATTATGCATTTTTCGTTTTTACCCTTACTTAAGGGTCTTTGTTCATATATACAAGCCCAAAGGACCAAAATTGTCTTTTAGTTTCTTTTAAAACCTATATATAGAGGACTGGCCCTTGCTCTTAGTATTAGATCAATGATAGATTAATTAATAAAAAAAAATGTTACTACGACACTTTATTCTTGAGAGCATGTGGAGTTCTTTAGGTAGGAGTAGAAGTCCCTATGTGGTGGGCAATGTAATAACCCCTCCGACCGAAGATTGTCTCCGGCCTCGTGGGTTGAAGTCCCTTGGTGAAAGGCTAGACACATACCCCCGACAGTCTGCAATGAATTGTCCGGCATCACTGTTTTTATATTTTCTTCTCTAAAACCCCTCACCCGACCTTCCGCCTTTAACCATCTGCTAAATCTTTTCCCAAGCTCGCCAGGCTTTCTAGAACCCTCCCATCCTCTCACCCACGCACTGGCCACACGCCACGCCCCTTTCTTGTCGCAAAAAACCGTCGGCCAACTCACCCCTCACCCTTAGCATATCAACCGTTACGGTATCCTCCTCCTCATTACTCCCACGCACAAAAACCAGACCCACCAAACCGCCACCTTTCCTCACACCTAGCAGCCCACTTCCCCTTTGCCCCACTCATTCCTATGTTCCTTCTTTCCTATTTGGATTTGTTTTAATTTTGGAAAGCTTTTTGAATTTAAATTCAAATGAATTTAAATTTCAACATCCATCCACATATTAATTATCTTATATTAGTAAAGTATTCCAATCAAACCTATTTCAAATTCCAATATGATTTGATTTAAATAATGCTTTGCCTAATTTATGATTCCCACTCTGACAATACTTTAAATCACCTAATTAAGATGCCCATTAATCGCACCCCACCTCACTTAGGTCTTCCCATTTTTTTCCCCCCCAAAAAAAACCCAAATTACTTCCCACCTCTATGGCTAAATTAATATTCAGCATTTTTTGAATTTGATTCCCTCCTATTTCAAATATATCATCAAATTCTAAAATTGAATTTTACCCCTCCAAAAACCGCCGCGAACCTAAACCCTAAATCCACTCTTTACTTAGCCGCTGGCTTTAACCCTACCCTTTTTCCCTTCTAAATTTATTCGTTTCCTAAATGAAGTTGTTTTTATTTTGAATCTAGACACTTCTCTCCCCTCCGTTTTGGTCGGGCCCCCATCTCTTTCTCTGCCTCTTAAATTAATTTCCCAATTGGACATCCACTTAGGTAAAATTAATTTTACCCAACCACCCCCCCTCTCATTCTAAATCAGTTTTACTTTACAAAAATAAATATAGATTAATTCTAACTGTTCGATCTAAAACATGTCAAGATTCGTGTTGTGATATTTGCATCACAATAAGAGTTGAATAGGGCATTGATTCTTCTAGCTCTTACATCATTTGACTACGACAAAGTTCCTATTGAACTATCAAATCAATCTTGATAATGTCCATGTTCATCGACGCTAATCTTGAGGGTTTTGACATAAATTCAATGATCAAATTCATATCACCATTGGTAATGATCTCAAAACATTAATTTAGAGTAGCATATGAACAAACTCATATGTTGAACAAACACGAAAATTAGGACCTATTGCCTCCATCATTGTATCCATTATCGCCATATGAAATGATGGACCAGCATAAATCTTAAAAGATGTTGTGGCTCAATTCTCCAATCTTTAGTCAAATTAGAGAACCAAAATTCCCTCAATCGGGGTGCATTTTGATTTGGCACGCAAAGTTTGGAAGAGACCAAAGATCATTTATCCATTGAACATTAAGTTACTAAAATTCGCTTTGCCCAAGCACCAACAAAGACTCCTAGGGAACAAAGTAAAGTTTTTCTCCGCCTATTCACGAGGATTGTTAATCTTTGAGTCCTTACCTTTCATCATAATGGCGAGACTTTACTAAATTGGTTTTAATTCTTATTCACCTTAAAGCTTAATCTGTTGAGCTTTTGTTTTAGCAGATTATGTTCAAGACCTACTAATCGAGTTTAAGATGAACTCATCTACCCAAAACTCTATCGACATTGAAGATGATATCTGACATGTATCTCAAGTAGATGAGCTGTGTATAAACATGTCGTCTTCCATCATGATTTGCATGTCTTAGGAAGGTACTATAAACTAAGTGTTTTTGACTTGAAGGAGGTAGGCCTGGAATGAGAATGGATTTGGAACAATGATCTAGTTTCTTCATTTTATCCTACAGGTCATTGATCCGAATCAAGGAGTCAGCGTAAGGTTTGCATGCATTAGCCTTTCCCCAAATCCTGTATTGTTCATTAGCCCTCATGGAAATACCTAGTTTGTCTTATTAATGTAGGATATGAGTTTAACTCGCTAGATTTATGGAAATTCTTTGGAGAGCAAGATTATCTTTTGCATATGCTGTATGGTATGTGCGAAGTATATGCATATGATCCTAGCAGACAGATTTCTCTCTCTCTCTCGCATAAGCGTAACTCATAAAAACAAACACCATCTATCTAGCACGACAGCTAGCTATCATACTTGCACTTAGCATGCATGTGATGTTCTTGTTTTTCTTTTTTTTTTTTGAGATGCATCATATAGTTATGCTACTCATGGAGTCATGGTTGACTCTCTTTAAATTTGATTTGGTGATCCGGTGTCCTTTTTGAGATAATCTTTTCCAGGGTACTATAAAAAAACACTTCCCTTATCTTTTCTCTGCCTTGTCTCTTGATTTTTGCTTTGGTCATTGTATGATTTTCCATGCAGTTTTATTTATTGCCTGGAGGTTGCAAATTTGGTAATGACTGTAGATCCCTTCACCATGTACGGCTAAACTTTTTGGGACTGCCAATTCGCCTGGTATGATCTTTTTCCATTTAATTCAGACCATTTTACATAATGATTAACAATTGTGCGAAATTACAGTAGTTTGAACGTTACTAGGTTGCTGGTTTTTATTCACATGTTTTTAAAATCAACTTATCCTTTCAGAATTTGGTCATTTCCTGCTGACCATTTGCAGGGTGAGAAAGAGTGTCCATTTTACATGCGTACTGGTGGTTGCAAGTTTGCAAGCCATTGTAGGTTTCATCACCCAGATCCTACTGCTGTAATAGGTGATTCCTTTCAAGATCTTAAAAATGGTGTGCCTTCTCAGCATCATGTACTTGCAGAACAATTGTGTGAGACACCGATGCCTTCAGAAAACCCTTCCAATGAACAAACAGACTTTTTAGGCCCGTTTACACCTAACCGGGGGATTCCAAGAAAATGTGCATCGGAAAGGAAATCAGGTTGTTGACCTGAATTTTACTCTTTTTTTTAGCAACTTTTCTATTTAATTAATTCATTCAAGTTCCTGATTGCTTTTTCTATTTGATTAATTACAACTAACCCGGGGACTCCAGCAAAATGTGTATTGGCTATTGATGAACTTGTTTAACTATATATTTTTAAGTAAAATGAACAAAATGGTTACTATACTTTTTAGCTGTATCTATTTTATTCTTTAACTTTTTATAGTAATTTAATTTAGCCTACGCGCCAAATCTGAAATAATTTTTGTCATATTGTCAACTTTGTCATTTGTTTAAACAAAAAAAATGAGGGAAGTTTTCTATGATGATAGTTTACACTTTCTAGTGTTAATTTCCATTAATTTGAGTAGGTATTATGTAGTGAGATTAACCCTAAAAAGTATAAAATGCCTTAATGAAAAGTGTTCCAATACTAGTTTTCATCCAAGTAAATGGCGAAGTTGATAGTCGAACCAGCCTAGTTTAGATTTGGTTTAGGAACTAAATTGAATACTAGAATTTAAAATGGACACGTCTACAAAACTAGGGATCATTTTTGATCATTTATTCCTATTTTTTCTTTCATCTATGTATTGACATTAAACTACACAACCTATTGTTGTGTTGCATATTTGCAACTTATTTAAGCTTTACAATGCAACCTTATGCAATATATATAATAAATTAGAATAAGATATTGAGTATCAATTGTCTATTTCATGGTGGAGGCTTCTTTGGCTGGCTAGAGTTTTGAAATATTTGAGTTTTCAATCTTAATTTAATGCCTTTTAAGGTCGCACTGCTTAGCCATCCTTTCCTTTTATAGAAAAAGCAATAGAATGGTATAGTTCTAAGCTTTTAAAAACATTAAGAGTACTCGGGTTATGTGAAAATGTCTTTTTGAGGTTGTATTCGGACATATGTAAACTATTATTTTATTTATAAGTATGATGCTAAGTTGGCATCAAATATTATCTAAACAGGAAGTTCATTTATACGTATGCTGCTAGTTGGCATCCGTTATCTATTTTGGACTGGCTAAAATTTTAAACAATGGCTGTTTGCATGAAATATTACTCAATAGTGTTTGTTGCTTCAAAGCTTAAAGACAAGGAAGGATGCACTGTCAAATTTTTTTTGTTGTAGTGTATAATGTCTGTTTGATTTTCTTAGGGTCTGATTTTTTATTTTTTAATTTTTTTTTTTGAGAAAAATATAGAGTAAAATGAATACAATGCAAAGTAAAAGTAGCATATTGAAAATATTTATTTAGTTTAGTTGAGTAATGTACAAATGCAGGAGTTATTTTTTTATTTGGTTTGAAGTAAAAGTAATTAAGCGTAAAAACCTGGGGTCGGTGGTGGACAACAACGGGTGAGTGGCCAGTGGTAGCTGATGGTGGCCGACTCTTGGTGTTGGTTGACGGTTGATGATGGCTGGTGGTTGGTGACCGATCATGTGGGTGGTGGTGGGTGGTCTGTGATGGCAACTAGCAGCTAGTGATGGCTAGCAGCAAGTGACAGCTAGCAAAGGTGGCGGCCTAATGTAAAATTGGATTTTTGGTGCCCGAGAAACAAAGAGACTGGAACCCTAGGCACCATGTCCCCTGTCTAGGCGCTAGATCCAGTGTTGGCTTCATCCGCAACTTTTTTCCCTACTATGGAGTTGAAAATTTACCTTTTTGAGAGTGGATTCTTTAAGGAATGTTTAAGAGATGTTTTTTTAAAGTTTGAAGGGTATTGATGCAAATTTTCTTTTAGACCTTTTTTGGATTTTTTTTTTTTTTCAAACTTTTTTAGAGGCTCTTGAGAGATTTTTGATGGCGACTAGCGTGAGAAAATAAGATGCGGAAATTTCCTACGATGCCAATAAAAGAGAGCTTATCGAGAGCTTATCTCCTAGAGTTTTCTTTTCTTTTCTTCTTGTTCTTATTGTTCATCATGAATTTCTTTGTGCTCTCTCAAATATGGTGAGCTAAACTCTTTTCTAAGGGTTGGATGTAATATGTAGAACTTATATTGATTTGGTTTAATACAATCATGTTTGTTTTTGTGTTTAACTCTTTATTACCAAGTATTTTTATCTTGGGCTTCATCACTGATAATTGATTGGCTATTAATTAGAGGTTTAGAAGGTTCGTTAAAATCTAGAGGTGAAAATTGATCTGTCTTGGATAAAATGTCACAATGGAGCATAGGGATAGTAAATATATGTGTGGACTTATATAATCTGATTGATCACTTGTGTCAAATAATCGAAACTGTCTTTACATTAAATTTGTCATCGACAGATAGGAAAGTTGTGTAAAGAAAGGTGAGTGATCTTAGGGCTTTCAAGAGAAAAGGTAGGTTCCACCATCGATTTGATTACAATTAATTTTATATTAAATTTATTGATTTATTACAATCATGCATGTCAATAGCGTAAAATAGCGATGTATGGGCAAAGGCGACGCAAGGCACAAATAGCGTGCACCATTTTTATTAAAAACGTTATGAATTTTAAATTATAAATTATAATCAAAATTTGAAGATTTATGTATTAATATTGTAATTAATTATTAATTAATTAAACATCAAATTAATAAAATCTCAAAATATTTTATTTTTATTCTTAAAGCTTTTATTTTTGCTATGTGGTAGGATTTAGGCTAAAATTAGGTTTAAATAACTTCTCAAATCCATCGATGTAATTTTCTATAAGATTTTAAAGTTGTCATTTTTTACTATTTGGTAGGATATTTTGCTTAAATCAACATATTATTTGCTATTTAATGGTATATATATATATTATATATATATATATATATATATATATATATATATATATATATATATATATATATATATATAATAATAATAATATTTATAATTTGCACCATGTTTAAAATGACGAGTGCTACATCGTGCGTTCTGCGCTATGACCCCATGAAAAATTTTACACACTATGGTGTGTCATTCCTGGAAGCGACGCGCTGTATGGCCTGAAATACAGTGACAAGTGTGCAAGGGCCGCTGCACCGACGCACGAGTGCAGTGTTTAAATAGGCAAGGGGTTCCCACATCAAGTACAAGATGTGGGCAAAGAAGCTAGTCCATGAAACTAAAATTAGGATAGGAACTTAGAATATAGGTTCCTTTACAGGAAAAATAATGGAATTAATAGATATTATGATTCATAGGAAGTTAAATATTTTGTGCATTCAGGAAACTAAATGGGTTGGAGAGAAGGCTAAGGGAAATTGATAGTTTAGGATTTAAACTTTGGTATTCAGGTAGGAGTCGTACTAGCAAAAAATGGTGTAGGTGTGTTATTATAGATAAGACTTTAAAGGATAATGTTATAAAAATTAATATGATTGAAGATTGAATTATAGCTTTTAAAGATTGTTGTTGATGATAAGATTGTTAATATTATAAGTGATTATGCTCCTCAAGTAGGTTTGTATATGAGTTCTAAATTAAATTTTTGGAATGACTTAGAAGAATTAATACAAAAGATACCTCTTGAAGAAAGAGTTTTTATTGGAGGAGATTTAAATGTACATGTTGGTAGAGAGGTAGATGATTTTAAAAGCATTCATGGTGGTCATGGATTTGGAACGATGAATGAAGGTGGCAAGGCTATATTGGATTTTTGTTTAGCTTATGATTTTTCAATTGCTAATACCTTATTAAATTTTTGTTTTAGCTTATGGCAAGACTAAAAAAGATTTGTGAAAAGTTTTCTTTCAATCATTCATTAACATCAAAAGAGAATAATGGGACTATATATAGCCTCGTACAAAGACTCAAGAAAATAAAAGACGACAATGTCCACTGGCTTACATACGAGCCCTCCCTTAAGTAAGGGGTAAAAATGGAAAACTAATAAAGCAAATACAATATGACATAATAAATAAGAAAATACATAATACAACTCAGAAATACCAATGACTCAATCATGGTTGTAGATCGACAGCCACGTCTCTGATAAGACTTTCCACGCTCTGATGTCCCCATTAGAACCCCAAGTATTTTTTGTTTTTATTGCAATAACTTTTTTTTTAATGATTACACAAATCCTTGGGTCAGTTTAGGGTTTATCATTTTATATGTTGGTGGGAGGGGCTTCTTGGATTGTTTTTTCTATTTCAGCTAGAGGTGTAGACGAGTTGAGTCGACCTCGAGTCACCCCAGCTTGAGCTTAAGCTTGATTAATTAATCGACTTCGAGCTCGAGCTTAATTCTAACGAGTTCGAGTGCCGGCTCACAAGCCGTCTCATTTATATTGAAACAGAGGAAATGATTATTATTTCAAACAAATTATTATATATAATAAAAAAAAGAGAAAATTAGAAGTTAAAGAATCACTTGATATAAGAAATTGAGATATAATTTTTAAATAATTTTGTTAGCTATGCACGAGCTCTTGAATACTATTATATTTTAAGTGTATTTATAGTAATATTTTTAGATGAGCCTATTCACGAGTTAATAAGTCGATTCGGGCTGATTTAAGCTTGGCTTGTTAGCTCATAAAGTTTGGCTCACAAGCTATTTATAGAGCCATGCTCAAGTTGGCTCACGAATTGGTTTAATTCACTTACACTCTTAGTTTCATCTGCTTTTTAGATGGTTCATGTTTGTTCCAAATGAGCGATGATTAAGTGTTTTTTTCTTGTGACTAAAGTCATCATAAGTTGATTTTTCACGTTCACGAAAGTATTTCCCTTCATTGTCATTGCATTTAATCTGACTGAGAGTTAGGAAATTAGCAAAACTTAATTCAAATATCGAGGTAAAAAATGGATTGAAATAGAAAAGAAAATTGTCCACACAATAACTCTGAAATTTGTAAATGTTCATTCAAGTGATGCCTTTGTCATATTGTCCTATTATAGGTTGCACTATGATTTAATTGTGAAGAGTTACAATCATAATTCCTTTGATCCAGCATAAAGAAGAGCACCCTTTTTCTAAAAGAAAAACTTGGGCAGACAAAAATACAAGAAAATACTCACCCTTAATAACACACACAAATATTGGGTAAATCTGCGTGGCGCTTTTTTTTCTTCGTAGGGCAAAAGTTTCATCTTCGCAACTTCACAACAACTTATGGTTCATGTATGGAAGTTAACGGATCCCACTTTAACACTTTCATCTCTTCCCTGTAACATAAGAAAAGTTGTATATATTTTTTAAGCTCATCATCATTAGCGCTTTCCCAATTATTTATAGTTGACTTTCTTAATCCTCTTTGTTCATTTGCTCCTTGTACATGTCGTTTGAGTTGTTAAACTTATTTTTTTGAAAATCCTTTTGCGAACAACTTCTACCATCTTACCTTAGACCTACCCCTTCTACTTTTTATTTGACCCTAATTTTTACATCTTATCAGTTTATTTTATACCTTTTTGTTGTATGTTCATATCACTTTAGTCTCTTTTCAATTACTTTATTTGTAATAGATGTCACTTCAGTTATTCATCTAATTTAATTATTTCTTAAATCTATATTTCTAGTCTTGCAAACAGAATATTATTCACATACTCATTTTTGCCGCGCTCAAACTTAGATTTTTTAGGATTTCTAACGCATTAATTATGATGTGATGGGTGGCCTGAAGTTTCAGCTGGTCCGTTCAGGTCTTCTTCAAATTATCGCACATCATAGAAACCGGTGTTAGTGGTCTTAAGGTGGTGAAAGGACTTGTAATTAATGCACTACTTGTTAGTTGCCTTTAGTGCATAAGAATTTGCTTGTTTCTGCAAGGGGTTTTGTGGGTTTTAGCATTTATCGCTGCTCAGTTTATTTCTTATTCATTGATGAAAAAAAATCGTTTATAAATTATCTGTAAAAATTTTGTAATGACATTCTGTGCTGAATTTTGTCCCCTTTGTTTTCTAGACAACCACGAGTCCATTACATTCTCGAGAGATGAATATAAATGACCAAAGACAAATATTAGCTAACAGAGATACTGCAGAGGAATACCCTCAAAGGCCCGGTGAACCTGAGTGCCAGTATTTTATGAAAACTGGATACTGTAAGTTCAAATCAGCATGCAGATATCATCATCCAAAATCAAATGTCAGTTTCCTTGGCCTGCCGCAAAGATCTGTAAGTAAAAACTATCAAGTTGGTTTCATCATCTAGTTGCTATTGCTATTGTTGGTGAAGATTAATTTCAAGTTCATAAAAATGCTGTCTTCTCAGCAATTGCGTGAGACACCATTGCCCTCAGAAAACACTTCAAAAGAACAAACAGCCTTTTTAGGCCCGTCATCATCTTATGTTCCAGACCTATTCACACCTAGCCATGGACTCAAGCCAAACGCACAATGGAATGGAAGTCAGGTAGTTTTGACCTGATATTTTTTTTTTTCATGGATCAGCTTTTCTATTTAACTAAGAAAAAAAAAATCAAAATGGTCCCCTGACCCTGACTATTTATAGGACCATTTTCATCCCATACTATCTAATATATCTAATTTATTTTTTTTAATTCGTTTGATACAAATTAGTCCTTTGACTATTCAAATTTGATCCAAAATAATCTAATAGAGGGACTCTTTTTTATCATAGTTGAGAAGTTAAGAGATTAAGTTTTTGTTTGGGATGACTTTTTGATCATAGTTTTACGAAAATTCTGTCTTTAAAAAACAATAAAAAAGTCGTGTCAAACGAAGTCTAAATTGAACACATTAGATAGCTGAGATTAAAATGATTCCATATAAATTGTACAAGATCATTTAAAACTTTTTCTTATCTAATTAATTAATTCAAGTTCTTCATTTCTTTTAGCTTAAGAAAATGGAGATGAACTTTCACCCTTCAAAATTTCTAAGAAATAATGCAAAAACCTGTGCACGTTTTTTCTCTGAGCTTACCTGTGCCTGTGAATAATGATTTTGATGAGCTACTGATTTTTATTCCATTTAAGCTAATCAATAAAGAAACAATTTAATCTGTTGTGTTATATATAATTATATGCTGGATAATGCAAATTTAAAATATATTGGAAAATTTGAGTAAGATATTAATAAAAATTGGTTATTTCATGGTCAATGCTATTTAGTTATGCTAGATATTTGAAATATTTGTTTTCAATCCTTTTTATGCCTTTTCAGTTTATTCTGCTTTGGCAACCTTTCTTTGATCGAAAAAGAAATAGAACTGCTGTACAGCTTCAAAAGTTTAAAACTATAAAGAAAATTCGAATTATGTGAAGATGTCTTTATGACGTGGTATACAGACATATAATGGTTATTTTATTTATAGAAGTTATTTAAAGTTGGCAAACAATTGTCTAAACATAATGGCCTTTGGACTGGTTCAAACTTTGCACGGCAGCAGCTCGACGTGCAATGTTGTGGATGTCTTGGCTATAGAAATATTGAACAAAGCGGTGAACAGCATGGGGTAAAACTTATATTGAGCATATGATCTACCAACGGAATAATGACAGCAAGGGCTATTAATGATTTATGATGGATTAAGATGTCCTGATCGTTTGGAAAATATGGGAACACTTAAGATGAAATTGAGTTTTATAAAAGGGCAAGGTTTAGGCGCATACAGAAACTTATTGAAAATGTTCATTTTGTTGAAAATTGAACCACCGGTAAAGCCAACCAGGTAAAGCAAAATTTTGTATTCATCAGTGTCCCACGGCTTCCAACCACACAAAATAAACAATCCCATGTGGAAAAATTATTTTTTCGAGTTGATCTTGTGAGAAAATTGAGTGGAAGAAAAGTAGAACCTATTCCTATACTGTGGTTGACCTTCATATAAGACCAGAAAAAATGTTGGAAGTTGAGATAGCCGATGCTATTATCTTGACACCAATACCATGATAAGGGGTAAAAGGGTTCAGGAAGGTTTAGTACTGGTTGCACCAGCATCTTTTTTTTATGTTTGCTTGGAAGCTAGGTGGCTTGTGCAAGAAGGGATCTATGGCAAACTTCTGTAAAGCAGTCCAAAACGCACATGATTTTAGTTAATTCACATTATTCTTACTCATCTTGTGATTCAAGGCCATAATTCTTATTCCACTCGTGGAATCTCTAAATTTCCTTTTTTTTTGCACCGCCGAATTTTACTAAATTTATTTCTTTTTTTTTGTCATTCTTTTGGTCTTGCCCTTTTGGTCTCATTGTTGACTACTTGATGCCTTCAATTTACCTGGTCCTATAGAATCATGCTTACATCCAGATTAATGCATATACATAGATGGTAATGATATATGTGGCAGATTAGGGGTGTCAATTCGGGTCGAACCCGACCCGACCCGTATATAAACAGGTCAACCCGAAACCCGACCGTTTTTTGCAAACGGGTCAGACATTCCAACCCGGACACCCGACCCGAGCGGGTTACGGGTTGACCCGACACGACCCGCGACCCGGTTTAGTCACACGCGCGGCAGCGGCGACGGCGCGGGCGCTGCAGCGCGGCAGTGGCAATGGCGCGCGGGCGCGGCAGCGTGGCAGCGGCGAAAGCGCAGGGCAGCGGCGGCAGCGCGGCACCCGGGTTCTGCAGTCCGGCACGCGTGGGGCGACGCGGCACGCGGGGCAGGCGGGCTTGGGCAGCGGGCAGCGCGGCGGGCGGGCAGCGGCGGGGGAGCAGCGGGAAATTCAATTTTTTTTTAAATTAAACGGGTTTTCGGGTTGACCCGGCAACCCGCCTGGTCAAACCCCACCCGACCCGTTTTATCAAACGGGTCGAATCTGCAAACCCGGACCCGACCCGTTTATAAACGGGTCGGGTCCAACCCCGGATTTTCCGGGTCGGGTCCGGGTCGGGTTGTCGTGTTGTGTCAAATATTGACACCCCCTATGGCAGATCTTATTAATTTATCAAGCCTCCTTGGGGTGCTTGCATTTGGAGGTATGGTTCTTATGGATTGCAATATCATGCAAGGGATGCGTTGGGTACTTCCATTAAAATCTGTGCCTGTTCAAGTGGTCGATAATGCATCTCACTAGATTGGTTAGCATGGAATTGGGAGCCTACATCCTAAGCCTTCTATGTCTAGCATTGTGGTCTTTTTTAGCAATAAATTAAGGGTCTGAAAGTCCTTGTAATAATTCATAACTATTTTTTAGATTAGGTATGGATTTCATAAGTGCAACTGTGCAAGTATACTTTGGAGGGTTTGTGTTATGAAATACTTGAAGTTTTCAAGTAATTCCTATCAATCTCGGGAAAACAACGAGAAATTTCCACAAATCCAATAGAAAATCAGAGGAAAACAGGAATTTTATTGCAAGAAAACAAACTATCGGAAGAAAATAACAAGATACAATTGATCCTCTATTTGAGAGGAGGATCTATCTATCCCAAATCTCTAGACGCCGCTAGAGCCAAAAAACTTAAACCTAAGAAATCTCAAATTTAAGCCAAATTCAAGATTCCCCAACCCTAGGAAATAAACTATTTAATGCATAAAATCCAAAAGGAAATCTCTAAATAGTCCGTACATTTAAATTTCCCTCCTAACTCCCTTCAAAAACCTTCCTAAACCGCTATGTCTGGGTGTTGGATCGCGTAGCATATGCAGGAGGCGGAGAGTTCCGCCTCTGTTCGTAGACCGGTAACCGGTCCCGTATGGACCAGCTGGATCGGTCTAACAACACTCCCCTCTCAAAAATCCACCTTGTCCGCAAGGTGGAAAGGCGACACCCTCCTCCATTCCCTCGTCATCACAAATGGTAAGAACCTGAAGAGTTCGGCCCTTACATCTGCACCCTGGCGTATACCTCTCGTCACATCTAAAATAGAGCCCCTTCACCCTCTTCTCTTGTAATTCTGTTTCTGTGAGCTTCTTGAAGTTGTCCTTAGGTCTTTTTCCTACAGACTTTTCCTTCGAAGTCTCTCAAAGAATATCTGGTGTTGTCTCCTTGGATGCCAATCAGGTTGTGATCATCCTGTACGCACCTCTTGAGCTGCTGCCTCCCATTCCTCTCTCTAGGTGCCTCTGATCCTCCACCAACTAAGCTAGCTCCATAGACTCTCCTAAGTCACAAGGCCTCATCACTCTAACTACTGCTCGAATATCTAGTGTCAATCCCTTAATGAAATTTCCCTCTAGCATTGTCTCAAGAAGGCGGTCTAATCGGCTAGCAAGGTACTCGAATCTCTCTCGGTAATCCATCACTGAACCATTATGTGTCAGGGCAAAGAACTGCTTATAGAAGTCTCTCCTCCCCTGCCAGTTCTGAAAGGTTCTACCAAACAATCCTTGAACTCTATCCAACTCTGTATGGGTCGTCGTATGTCCCTCCATTGGTGCCAAGCCAAAGCCTTATCGTCCAAATAGGTCTGCTGCAGTCAGTCTCTCCTCTCCTCCGTCAACTTGTTGATGAAGAAATATCTTTATACCTTGTAGATCCACATGTGCGCATTTTCTTTATCAAAAATAGGCATCTTCAATTTTCTCACTCTCAAATCTCCTTTGTCAACTGTGATTCCTCCAAAATTTCACATTTCCCAAGGGGGTGGTTCCCCCCAATTGTGCCAATCATCCCTCGGCTCACACCCAAGCCGTTCATCACAAGCCCACCTTCCCGCTTCAAATTCAACACCCATTTGTTCATACTCAGCCCTTCTCCTTTCAAATTCGACATCTCTTTGATCATAATCAAGTCCTCGACTATCAAATTCATCCCCTCTTCTTTCAAATTCATCACCCCTCCACTCAAACCCAACCCCCTCACGTCTCTCCACATACCCTCTACATGTCTCATCCCTAGGAATAGGGCCTAGGGGAGGCATTTTTTTTATTCCCTCCAAAATCTCCGCATTTTGATCTTCCTTTCATCTGATTGGCTTAGGATTTTTCCCACTTCTCAGGCTGTCGTCGCCTTCCTTCACCTCGAACGGGGATATTTTGGTTTGACCCTCGAGCACTTTCTTTAACATCTCTTCCAGGATGGAAAATTTCGATATGATCTTATCATGGATGATTGAAATATCTTTTTTTTTTAATCTGAAACTTGAGTTTGGAGATCTGAAATTTTAGATTTCATTTGTCCAATCTCCCCCCTCCAACACGTTACCTTTTTCCCTGCCATCGGTACTTGGATCATGGCTTCAAATAGCAAAAACGGCCAAAAAAAAAAATAGCAGTTTATGATATTCAAACAACAAAAAACAGAAGATCAACGATTAAAACATAGCAGAAATTAGCGAGGAGGCTTTGATTTCTGGCCAGGAAATTGCTCTGATACCAATTTGTTAGGAAATACTTGAAGATTTCAAGTAAATCCTATCAACCTCGGGAAAACAACGAGAAATTTTCACAAATCCAATGGAAAATCAGAGAAAAATAGGAATTATATTGCTAGAGAACACAAAACTATTGGAAGAAAATAGCAAGATACAATTGATCCTCTACTCGAGAGGAGGATCTATCTCTCCCAAATCTCTAGACGCCGCTAGAGCCCAAAAAATCTAAACCTAAGAGATCTCAAAATTCAGACAAAATTCAAGATGCCCTAACCCTAGGAAAACAAACTATTTAATGCATACAATCTAAAAGGAAATCTCTAAACAATCCCTACATTCAAATCTCCCTCCTAATTCCCTTCAAAAACCTTCCTGAACTGCTCTGTCTGGTCGTCATATTGTGCAACATATGTAGGAGGCGGTGAGTTCCGCCTCTGTTCGTAGGCCAGTCTTGTATGGACTGGCTGGACCGGTCTAATAATTTGCTGATTTAAAGCTCAAACACAGTGAAGGATTCTGTGTAAATTTATGTTAAACTTTTTGCGTCAATTGTAATCAAATTCATATTCAACTTTGGGATATGATCTCTGTTATAGATGTTTCCCCCCATCATAGTGCGACCTACCCAGTATCCTAACTTATTTGTCAAATACTTTTGACCAAATGAACTTCTCAGCATTTACCAATTCAACTTGAGGGACTTCACAAGCCACATCAGCAGATGATTCCCTTATGTTCCTTTGAACTTGCCCATACTTCTGTAGGCATGCATAATTATTCTACCATTCTAAAACCCTCCTTGAGGCAAACTTGAACATTTCTTTGTGTTCTCAACTTTTTTTTTTCTGTGTGTTCTCAACTTTTTATTCTACTTGGACCACTGTCCTAAATAGCTCTACAAATCTGAAACCGTCTCATCTGCCTTGAAAATGTTGCCCACTGATTATTAAAGCCAAACCGCTGACGATCTTCTTTTCCAAGTAATGATTTCTGCAAATCTCCTCTAAAGCTTGTGATCTCAACATGCATCACACCTCCCTTTCCATAGTGTAGCACGTGTCAGATTGCTTGCTTGCATGTGGCACCCTTCTCGTAGCACTTGGTGTCTTGTAATCCTCTCAACCAGATAAGGTTTTGACTATTTAAGCTTTCCAAACAACTACAGTGGGCCTTTCTTATAACTCTTAGTTCTCTTTAAATCCCTTGACTGTGGGGCCCTAAAATTCTGTACCCGTCTCTCTGCGTGGGAGAGTTTTAAGGTAAATTTTGGGTCAAAATTTTTGAAAACAGATAGGTTTGAGATAAGATACTACCAAGAAATTTTGCTCTTATTTTTCAATGACTTTAAGATCACATCCAAGTTTTTTCATAGGCCTATTCCATAAGATTAATTATTTCTCCTGATAATGAGAGAGTATTTTAATTAAGAGTTGCTATTATTATAAAGAAAAGAATCAAAATGGTCTATTAACTATTCAGAATGGATCAAAATGGTTCCCAACTATTTTGACCCTCTCCTAACATTCAAATTAATGGATGTTGGATTTAATGGTGTTAATAATAGGGGTATTTTAGTAATTTTTTAATTAAACTATTTATTAGATATAATTTTTGAGTAATTATAATTTTTCAAAAAAAAAAAGTAATCTATTGTTTAATAAGAGAAATTAAATTATTTTTTAGTTATAATTTTAAAAACTTTAGTCATATATTAATTATATAACTTAACTAATAATAGCTTAGGGATATTAACTAGCTTAATTATCTAATTAATATTATAAATATTAATAACTTAAATGTTTATATAACTAATGTTATTATTTTGAATAATTATCTAATTATTATTTAAAAATATTAATTATCTAATTATTATTTTCATTATTAATTAACTAATTATTTTTAAAAATTTATTAATTTATATTAATTAAATTGCATAAATTAATTCCTTAACAATTTGCTTCTCTTTCTTCTCTTCCGCATTCTTCATTCCCGTTGGACTTTATGTGCTTTGCATGAGGTAGGGTTTGGAACGAGTCGCTAAAGCCTTTCTTCGCCTCCTTCGACAACTCTCCTAGTCAAATTGAAATTCGCTAAAGTTTGACATTTTTTCTGTTGGATCGGACGTAGTGACGGGAGGGTTTTCAACGAGTCACTATAGCCTTCTTCGCCTCATTCAACGATGCTCCTTCCTCTGGAATCAAAAGCCGCGAAAGTTCGTCGTTCTTTTTGTTGGATCGAATGTAGTGACGGGAGCTTGCTCGTTGTGAAAGGTTACCGCTCCCTTTTTCCTTATTATTGTTTTTGTGATTATTCCCATAATACCCTCGCAACCATTCGAATTTTTTATTATTTTTAATGGCAGGAACAAAATGGATACATTTTAAAGAGTTGAGGGACCAATTTGGTCCCTCAAAATAGTTGGAGACTATTTTGGTCCCTCCCAAAAAGTCAACGGACTATTTTGATCATTTTCTCTATTATTATACTATTCCAACTCTCAAGGAGCTACAAACGTAAACTCAATGCATGAATTTGATATCAGGTTGATGTCCATAGAGATCAACTGACTTGCGATCTAGTTGAACTCGTTGATATGCTTAGCAATAGAGGCTCATTTTGAAATCCTGAGATTAAAATTTTTGCATATATGATGTAGCTTATTAACTGCAAAAGGCTTTTCTTACACATCTGATAATCCCTTTATCGTATATGTTGTTGTCTTTCCATCGAGAAGGATGAAGGCAGCATTCTTGGTTAGGGATTGACGAATAAGTCCCAATATGCTTTCCTATCCATCAACTCCTACTCATCTTAAATAATAGTAGACGCATCGATCCTTTGAACGATTGATCTCTTTGATTAAAATAATCTTCTATTTTTATCTCTAAATAGCTGAAATCTCGGCCATCAAATTTATCAATCTTGGCATTTCTATTGTCCATTACCCAAATGTATGTGGAGATTAATTAGAAGTTTTTATACTAGTTGTTAGAATAGTGATAAAATTTTGTGCAAATTCAAATGAAAATGAAGAAGCAATGCACCAAATATCACAATCACTCAGACACATATGTTCATATGGTTCGTTGATATTCATCTACGTCCACAGTTTCACGAAGTCAAATATTCTAACAAGCTTTAAAATAAGAGTGCATCAAATATTTCTTTTATATATAATAAGAAAAGGATAGGGATACCACTTTTTCTATGTTAATTATAGAGCAAACGCAGTCACCTGTTGCGAAAACAAGAGAAGATGGTTTTGATGTTTTTATTACTATCTTCCTTTGGAAGCTTCTTCCTATCTTGATACCGAACTGAAAGGAGTAGAAAATGTTGGACATAAATTTTTTGCTATCACAACCTCCTCATGACTCAACTCAACTATTTTATAATCACCAACAATTCCAACTTCAAACGAAAGGGAAAGAAAATCGTAACCCACAATATTCCCACAAATCAGCTGCAGCCCTCAATTCTTACTTAGACTAGACCTTGGTCGGAAGTGGAAGGAGCATTTGCCTATGCCACAGCCACCTGAACATTTCTATCAGGTTCCCACATTATGTTCGGTTCCAACAAGAAGCTCTCCACCGACGGCTGAAAAGACCCAAATACTGATTATGGTTTCTGGAATACTTGTGTTTGAGAACGGGATGATCCCCAAAATTCGGCAGCACCAATCCACAAAATGTCCCAATTCTGTCACCTGCAAGAAGTGAAAGGGACACCACTCGATAGATGGCTGTTCACAGGAAAATAATTTAATGTTATCGACGGTGGAAGCAGAGAGAACCTGGTATGGAGGCCTTCATGAATCATGAGCAGTTTGTCTCCAACCAGATGGATCATCTGGATGATCGCACGTCAGATTGCAATTGAAAATTCCGACTTAATGCCCTGTACATTTGTTCGGCATGTTGGATTCGGTCCAGAACTATGGGCCGAGCACTGCTTCCTTTAAGAACAAACCTAGCGTTGTTTAGTTGTAGGGACAAAGCTTTCTTAAGGAGAAAAACTGCTACAATGGAGGGCTAGGAGATCTTGGCAATCTATCCTGGCAAAGGCTTGAACTCCACTATGGTTATCCTCACTACCTACCTCACCTAAAACTAGGGAATCCACCCTAACCTTAGGATAACCTGAAAACTAACTCTCAAAAAACCTCTTTCCCACAAATAAAGTAATTACTAAAAAACCTCTATAGAAGAAAATGTTAAGAAGAGATAAAAAAAGAATGAGGAAAAAAAAAAGACTAAAATAAGAAAGTTAGTTAACGGTTAACCATGTCATATCTTCTCTCCTTTATTAAAAAAATTTATTTCTGCTATGTTTTGAAATCTTAGGCTACTCTGCATCTGTCCTCTGTCCCTCCATCTTCTTTCTATTTATTTATGATTGTGGGATGCTTCAATATAATGGAGCCATCTTTTTATGTAGAGCTTTGAGGTGGCAGGTAGCAAGTTTGAATTTATTAGATGAATACTAGATAGTAGTAGGTATCATAATATTGTAGGTTAAGGATAGGAGTTAGATTGAGGGTAGTAGGCAGAAACCTTTTATGGGTTAGATAAAAAAAATTATCTAAATATCCTAACACCTTTCTTTTTATTCTTTTAGAACTCAAGTAATTTATTTGTCTTACGCTACTCAGCCAAGTATAATGGATATTTCCTTGTTCACTATTTCTTTTATGTTGTCTGTAGAAGTGTTCTTCCCGATTGATGTCATAGATAGGCGACAACTACTTTACCATCACAAACTATTCAATATACTCACCATGCCAGGGATACTTAAGCTTCCTTTGGACAACTTTTTTAATGCTTCTTAAAGCAGCTTTCTAATACAAAAATTAAAAATTTTGTACTAGAAAGCTGCTTTAAGAAACAATAAAAAAAACCGTCCCAAACGAAGCCTTATTCTCCTGCCTACAAACAGCATCAGTTAATAGTAAGATGTTAATATATTTAATCACCTTATCATTAATATAGGAATATATTAATCTAATGTGTATTAGAAGGTTTCGAGTATGGTTTCTGTATGATTAATGCATATACATGAGTTTGAATTTAGAAGAGCCTAATTTGAATGCCTGGAAAAGAACATGAAGATGATGAATTCGATTGATCCTGACAGCCTAATGGGCTACCTCATGAAATTTGAATAAAACAGAGAGCAATAAAATGCTGTAGTTTGGATCTCTGTTCATTTGATTTTTTATTCCTGTTAAATCAAAATCGATTTTTTAAATGATTTTGAAGCATTTGATGAAATTATTTGTAAAATTTTGTCCTGCCATTCTTTGCTGAATTCTGTCCCCTTGTTTTCTAGTCTGTCACAAATCTATTGCATCCTTCAGAAATAAAGATAGTTGACCAGCAGCAAGAATTTGTTAAAAGGGATCCTGCATATGAATTCAGTGGTGGAGAGCCACAACAGTATGATGCATACCCTCAAAGGCCTGGCAAGCCTGAGTGTCAGTATTTTATGAAAACTGGATACTGCAAATTCAAAGCAACATGCCGATATCATCATCCGAAATCAAATCTTAGTTTCCTGGGCTTGCCACTGAGACCTGCTAGCAACGACTGTAAGGTAGGTATTATCATCTAGATTCTACTGCTGTACTTGATGAAGATTCATTTCTAGATCATAAAAATAGTCTCCTCGCAGCAAGATGGTCCTGTAGAACAAAATATGTGAGGTACCATTGTCTTCAGAAGATGCTTCAAATGATCAGAGAGCTTTTTTATGTCCGTCATCATCGGATGTTCAAAGTTTGTTTACACCTATCGAGGGAATCCAACCAAATGTACAATGGAATGTTGATCAGGTAGTTTTGACCTGAATTTTACATTTCTTGGATCAGCTTGCCTATTTGTTTAATTCATTCAAGCTCATGGTTTGTTATAGTTTAAGCAAATGGTGAATGACTGTTAACCTTCAATTTTCTTAGGAAATAATGTCAGAACCAGGGCGTTCTTTGCCTTTAACATACATTTACCTTTCTTTGTCATTAATCTTTTCGACATTCTGGAGTTCTTTTCCATGCATATTGCCATTTGGTGAACTCGATTACCTACAGATTTTTCTTCCCTTCAAGCCAAACACGACCTACAAATTCTATCAGTTGTGTTCTATAATTTAAAGTAATTTGAGTCTCATAACGCAAATCTAAGCAGATATGAGAAAATTTGAGTAAGATATGAGCATTGAGTGTCTATTTCATGGTGGAGGCTGTTTTACTTATCTCTAGATTTCTAAAAAAAATTCAGTTTTCAATCTTTTGTATGCATTTCCAGGGCTAAGCACATCTATTTTATTATTATCTATGTGCACGTAAGAAAGATAATTGAAAACTTTCAAAAATGAGAGACAACTTCTTTTGTTTCCGATGCTTCCTTAGGAAGCCTAAAATCAAGAGCTACATATTGGCCTCGCTTATTGAGGTATACTATTATTTACTACATCACCCTAAAATATTTTTTGGCAATCATACATGTAGTCTCTTGCTTTCAGACCATTCACTTAAAAGTCCTGTTTATTATTTCAGTGACTACAAAAGATCTTGGGATCATTGTCTTCATACATATTCCATTAACAGAACAATCATTTTTGAACTCTAGGCCATCACACTCTCCATGATTTTCAGATTGTAAATATTTAATATTTGCACCACTCTAATTTTCAACTAAGCCTTTTCATCTTACAAAGTTATTAAACACGTCATATTTATTTTTGATTAAATAGCCCATACTTTTTTAGTTTAGTTGTCCATGAACATGATTTAATGCATCGGGCCACCTAGAATAGAATGGGGGATAGTCCTCAGACATCCGTGTGAACCAAACCTAGCTTCTTGATTTTAAGCTTTTTTCCAATTTATAAAAGATTGATCCTTTGCTTTCCAAAAAATGAGAATTTCATAAAGCTAAAATTCAGTATATTTTAAATCTTAAAATTTACATTGAGAATGAAGAATTTTTAGACCCTTTTTACCAATATAGCCTAACTTTTGATATCAAGCATTAGTATTTTTAATTGAACATGTTATAACTCCTAGTGTTCATGTACTTTAGAACGTGTAGAGTGTACCAATCTTATTTTCTTGGACAATCATCATTGCTCCTTTGGTGACCTTCTAGATGTCAGCATTGAACATGACATTACATCCTTTTGCTAGTTATTCTATAGAAATTAAGTTTTTCCTCTGGTTAGAATGTGCTTGACCTTATTCAGTTTCCTTGTGACTTCATTTATGATTTTAGAGTATCACATCTCCATTTGTCACAATATCTAAGCGCTTATTGCTAGCAAGAAGTATTTGCCATTATTATTTGCATGGTAACTTATTATTAGTTCTTTATGAGAAGAAGAATGGAATGTTCTAATATACGTGATTCGATTGGACATTCAACACTAAGGATTCATGCATTTTGAATTTTTTTTTTGTAGAAGCATTTTTTCTTCTTTTGTTTTTTTTTTTTCCAGCTTTTTTGTGACAGTCTTTTATCATATCCGCTAGCTTTCCACAGTGTCAACATCCACTCAGGTGTCCTTGAGATTAAGTTCTTTTATAATGTGTATTCACTATTTTTTTCATGATTTGGATTTGTTTTAGCCTTTGTCTTGATTTTTTTTTTTTTTTTTTTTTTTTTGAGACTTGCTTCTATTATCAATATTTGAAGTAGAAGAAGAAGGGGTTTCAGCTGTCTCACACCGTCTGATATTTTCACTGAGGAGAATGCCTCAGACATTATTTAATTTCGATTTGCTTGATCCATAGGAATTGCTGATGGCTATAGCTAAAGTATTCCAACTTTTAGGGTGCAAAGAGAGTAAACTCTAGACATGAATGTATTTATCAAAGTTGATTGTTTTCTCCAAGATTTAATTTGGAAGAATTATATGTGTTTTTTCTTCTAGTTTCTAATCAAAGTCACTAATCATTCATATAAAGTAAAGCTGCAGAACATGACATTTAATTTCACTTTATAAACATCAAAACCATATAAATAGGCAAAAAATTCCTATTACACCAGTCTAAACAAAATATTTTTGGTATAAAAAATGAGCAATAAAATAAAATATTTATAACTGCAACAACTTGGATCAATCTTACTCTATTGGGTTGTTACCCTTTCTTGAAAAACATGTAAACTATGGAGTGAGCTAACAGCCCAATATGTTACTTGAACCTATAAGTATAATCAATGCATGACTATATAAATAATATGCATGTAATTATTCATTATGTCAATATGAACATGTAATAGTAAGAACACTTGGCAGTCGATATGAGCAACATTAATTCATGTGAACAATAGAAATAAGTCTAATTAAGTATAAGTGATCAATAACTATACAAAGGATCATTGCATTCTGTCATTTCTATACCTGTGTCAGTGCAATATAAAAGGTGAAATCTTGAATCTATGATTGCATGTTTATACTTTATGCCTTTGTTTTATCTCTATGCCATATCATATATTTATTCCATGTTTATTGCATGGTATCAATATATGTATATTATGTTCATATATAACACCTATAAAATGTTATGTATTATGTGTAATCATGTGCTCTTGTATCAATCTTATTATTCTTATCATGAACTTGCATCAGTCATATTCTATCCTATTAATGTCATATCATGTTATTTATACACTCATCATGTCATGCTCTATTATATCAATACATAATTACATATATAATTCTATCATATATGCATGTCACATTGCAACCAAGGCAGAATATTTAGATGAAGTGGTGTTTTTTTTTTTTTTTTTTGTATCAACTTTTGTAGGCAAATGCTACATGAATGAGTCTCAATCATATCAGTCCTATAAATAGGAATCAATCATATTAGTCTCAATCACAAGTCAGGTGGCTTTCATGTAAGAAGTCATCACTTCCTGCCAGTCAGCATATAATATCATATAAATTATTCTTCTTATATGTTCATTTTCATATCATTTAGGATTACACCATAGATTTTATTTAAAGAAATAAATTTTAGTTAAAGAAAAGCTTGTCGGCCCACCCTCCTGTAGAGGATAACACATCTCCAATAAACTTGAATTAGTCAATGATTTTCAACCAACCTTTTTTTTGCTTTCACACACAAGCCTATTTCTATAGTGCTCAGAATAAGTTAAGATATTTTTATATAAAAAAGTATTTTGATCGTGCTAGCACTATAGTGCTCAAAACTACAGCACTCCCTCAAGTTACTGTACAACATATGAGATGGCGCCACAGTGCAGTTGTGTTCTCACCACCAGAACGTCATATGCAGAAGATCAACACCACCGCACTCGCATGCACTACGTCGTGGTGCTCCCAACAAAAATTTTATGCATTCAAGAATTTTCTTATAGATCATATACATGTTATTAGTAAGGCTTTAATCATACAATAATTGAGGTTATCACATTGATGTCCATAGAGCTTGCCACACCCCTTAATTGCTTTATTTTAAGCTTTATTTAAAAAAATATAATCATGTCATCTGAAAGGAAGAACAATAAAAATATCATAAGTTAATCATCATTCAAAAGCGGGAGCTGACCAAAATTTTATTTTCAAAAATTTTTTATTTATAGGGCAACTACATGGGAACCTGAAATATGTAGCTATGAACATTCTACTAACCAGGCCCTCTCATTAACAAAGGTAAACACAATAGAAATTGAACCTAACACTATTCTGGTTCAACCTTCTTCTTCTACTTTGCTGCAACAGCCGGAATAATTCATCTGATGAGCTATAACGCCCATAAAGATATGGAACTCTAATAAAGTAGTCAAGTATAGAAAATGTAAAACTTCCAAGTGCATGAACAAGTGAATGTAAGAAATACGGTAGGAAATCATTAATTGTTTAACATGTGAAAACACTACTATACATAAGAGTTATGCAGAGTGTTATATTAATATCATTCCATTAACTAGTTAACTTTAATAAAAAAAAAAGATATGGTTTGTCAACCCTTTCTTGTCAGTTGTTTTCTCATACGTGCATCATACATTACCATAGGCAAGCATGATTAAATTTCAGTTTATTTCATAAATTTATTTTCTAGCCTCTGAATGTGTCATGTCTAGATGTGTAGGTTCCTACAGCCCATAGGCTCCTAAGGTCGCATTGCCTCTATAGGTTGCACTGCCTCTAACGCCCGTAAGCTTAATATCATATTGAGGATGCACTGCTTCTCTATTGGGTCGCTTTGCCCATCAGGGTCACATTGCCCTATGCACCTATCACCTAACATGACATTTTCTTAAGCTTATCTGATCATAGCATTTTATTGTTTGGGGGATTTGACACTTGACTATATAAATATGCACATGTCTGTAGATTGATATAGTTATCGGGCGTATTAGCATATGAGCATATGTGACTGTATGAATCATCATATGTCCGAATTGTACGTAACATCGTCATACAACGAGCTCACCTATTACAAGAAATTCTATGAGGAATGATTGCATGTATCATAATGTCGGGCTAATCCCTACAAGTAAGAGTACGAAGACATATGTCACCCAAAACTAATTCAAATGCATGTCTATAGATAATATTCAATCAACTTGCATACTATAATAAAAGCGCATATCTTACTTGGCACGCTGACTCACCTAGTCAATTCCCTCATGTTTACCAACGAGCATATGGCACCTAAACCAACTCAAATCATTAATTAACAATTCACAATTTATCACACATTTCATACAATTAAATCTATTCTCAATTACACATCTTCAAATTTTTCCTTCGCATATACTACTTGAGTTTTCCTCCGAATCTCCCTAAACTACTATATCTTGAATACATACCAACTAATGATCAATGTATACACTAAAATTAAGAAGAAATAAATAAATAAACAACTTTCTTACAATCACCCTCACTCGACTATCTTCACCTCTTCTCCCCATCCATTCAAAAACAACCAATAAAACATTTCCCTATCCTCTTCTTTTCTCACTAAGCTTTCCCTCATCTCATTGACCTGCCCACAGACGGCCAGTTGTATCCACATCCACCTATATCACCTGACCAATCCACTTACCTGTCGCGATTAGCTCCATAATCCGTTGCAGTAGTTTGTATAATAAAATAGTGAATCTATTTTATTGATATAGGAAAAAATGCAAATGAGATTTAATTCCCTAACTTCCAATTCTTTGCAATTCAATTTATCGATCTTTATATCAAATTACTCTATTCAATGAGTAGAACACAATGATATTAAATTGGTTAAATTTCATGAAGGTGGAGATTATGGGGTATTTTTAAATCGAGTTAAATGTGACATATATCTGATCAAATATGGGTTTCCCAATTCTTCCCTCATTAGATTTTTGTCCCTGAAATTCATTGCATCATACTTTTTCAAACAAGTGAGGAAAAGTCTACCTCATATTCACTTCTCTCTCCTAGGTAGCCTCCTTCAATGATTTATGTTTCCATTTTACCTTAGACATATGGAATAGTTCTACTCCCCAATTCACGAACATCAAACTCTAAGACTTCTTTAGCTCCTTTGAAAATGTTTGATCACCTCGCACCTCAATGTCCTCTTGTGGAATCTTTTGTTGTTCATCAGTCACCCATTTTTTGAGCATAGATATATGAAGCACATTATGCAGATCAAAAATATTGGTTGCTAATGCCAAATGATAGTCAACTTTTCCAATTCTTTCAAAGATTTTAAATGGTCCAATATATATTGGACTTGACTTTCTTCCGGTAAAATCAAATGAAGGTGAATAATGAACACGATAGAGATCACAATCACCAAAGATGTAAGTTTATGTGATTCAGTGGTTTTCACTCACACCGACAACTGCACAAAGGTCAAATAGTCCATTGAAGCTTTAAAATAACAGTACATCTTAGATTTCTTTTGTGTATAAGAATATAATGACTGTGATATCAATTTCTCTATGTCAATGTTTGAGAGAAAGCATAACCACCTATTGCGAAAACTAAGGCTCAATGCGAAGGTGTTGTTGTTGCTACCAGGGACGGATCCAGCTTCTTTTTTCATGGTAGGCATTTTTTTTTTTTTTGTTGGGAGGGGCATAGATGCTTAGGATTGATAAAATTAGAGCAAAAAAAATTTTGAGGGGGGGGAGAAATATCCAAAATATTCTAAAATATCCCCTCTAAATATTTAATTTAATTTTTTTGAGGGTGGGCATTTGCCCACTTTGAGCACATGCGGAATCCGCCCATGGCTACTACTATTACTATCTTCCCTTCTTTGCTGCGAGAGCTTTCTCTCTCTCTCTCTCTCTCTCTCTCTCTCTTGTCCTCTACTGCATTCTCCATACTATGGTTGAAATCTTATGCCCTCTCTTCATCTGCGTTCTATTTCCTTGTGGTTGTGGGATGCTTCGTTACAATGGAACTATATAAGTATATAGAGCTTAGAGTTGGTATGTGGCAAGTTTGAATTATCAGGTGGATGGTGATAGGTTTGATAATATAGATATTAGGTAAATGTTAGGTAAATGATGGTGGTTAACAAATTTATAGGAGATAGGTGTAGAGCAGTAAGCGGAAAACTTGTATGAGTTGGATAGAGATATTTATTTTCATATTTTAACACATTTCTGTTTTATCCTTTTGAACTAAGTAATTTGATTGGCTTATGCTACCCGGCCACTAGATTAGATAATATCATTGTTCGCACTTTTTTGTGCTGGCTATGGAAGTGCTCTTCCTTAAAGAGCCATGGCTGACAATTTCGACTTCAGGCAGTTTGCTCACCATGCTGGAGAGACTTCTGCTCTTAAAAAAGAAGCAAGATGTTACTACAGATAATTACCTTATCACTAATGTTGGAATACGTTACTATAATGTGTATTAGAACTTGAATATGGTTTCTGCATGATTAATGCATACATGATTTGAATTTAGAAGAACTCCATCTAATTTGAATGTCAAGAAACAACATGAAGATTATGAATTCGATTTGATCTTGACAGCCAAATGAGCTACCCATGGAATTTGAATAAAATAGATAGCAAGGCCTTGAAAGCCTGCCACCAATTCCTTCGGTAATTTCATGTAATACATGGTGACAAGTCCTCTTCACCACTTCTATCTTTTCGATGTAACTTAGCATGACTAGATAATTTTATGATCCCATCATCATGATCATAATCATCATTAACCTTAGTAATGGGTGTAATTTTAATCTTCTATTATTCATTTTCAAATTATCTAGTTCTATTTTCAATTATTTAACTTCAACTGATGTAACTCCAACTGATTCTTTTATCTTGTATAGTTTTGTCTCACATACATCTTGGTATTTTCACACCATCATGCTCGACTTAGATTTTTATGATCTCTCATGCGTGATTTTTTATGAAAGATCAGTTCTTGGGATTGATGGGTGATCTGAAGCTTGGCTGGCCCTTTCATGCCTTCAACTGTCAGCCAATCAGAGATCCAGAGCTAGCGAGAATACTTTAGGCAGTGAAATTAGTTTTATTTAATGCGTGACCTATTTAGCTGCGTTTTATTAATAAGAATTTACTGCTTTCTGATTATGCCCTCACAATTGAAAAAAAAAAAGCTTTCTGCAATGGTGTTTTGCGGGTATAGAACGAGAGAATTGTGTAGGTTGGATCTCTGTTGTATTGATTTTATATTCCTAGTTGAATGAAAATTTTAAAATTTTGTCATGAATTTTGCGCCGAATTCTGTTCTCTTGATTTCTAGGCTGTCACAAGTCTACTGTATCCCCAAGAAACAAAAAATAATTAACCATCAGCAAGAATTAGCTTCCAAGGATGCTGCATATGAATTCAGTGGTGGCGAGCCACAACAGCATGATGAATACCCTCAAAGGCCTGGCAAGCCTGAGTGTCAGTTTTTTATGAAAACTGGACAATGCAAATTCAAATCAGCATGCCGATATCATCATCCAAAATCAAATCTCAGTTTCCCTAGCTTGCCACTAAGATCTGCAAGCAACAACTATGAGGTAGGTATTATCGTCCATATTCTACTGCTGTGGTTGCTGAAGATTCATTTCAAGATCATAAAAATATTCTCTTTCACAGCAAAATGGTTCTTCAGAACAATTGAGCGAGATACCATTGTCTTCAGAAAACGCTTTAAATGATCAGAGAACCGTTTTATCTCCGTCATCATCTAATGTTCAAGGTCTATTTACACCTGAACAGGGACTCTGGACAACCCAGCAATGGAATGGAGATCAGGTAGTTCAGACCTAAATTTTGTTGTTCTTGTATCAACTTATCTAATTGATTAATTCATTCAAATTCATGGTTGCTTTTAGTTTAAAAAAATGGTGAATGCCCGTTAACCTTCAATTTTTATAAGGACTAATGTTTGAACCTGGGCGGTTTTTCTTTTAGCATGCATTTACCTTACTTTAACGTTATTCTTTTCTACATTCTGGAGTTGATCTTTGGCTTGCATTTCCATTTAGTAAACTTGATTAACTACATATTTTTCTTTCCTTTGAGCTGTTGACCACCATATGTATTTCACAATCGATACAATTATGTGCGACGAGAATGGTAACCAATTTGGCACAACGTCACACGAAACAAGTTTGAATCGTCTTGACTATGTCCCAAACGACTAAACGTTGTTTGTTCGCAAAACAGGCTGCATCAATGCGCCTGGAGCGTCGAAAATACCGGAAAGCACCTTTCGCACTAGACTTGATTGAATGTAATGAAGACGATGGTTATAGGCCTGGCATGCAAAACCATCTAAACGTTCTTTCAAAATTGGTTTGTGCTGACGCGTCTGGAACATCAAAATTACTTAGAAGTAACAACCACATTGTCCGTGTTGCTTCAAGAAGTCAAAATGCAAATTTGCACTCAAATCAAAACAAAAGAGGGATGAGAAATTGTATGAGAGGTCCTTTCACATCTATTTGTCTATTTGAGTTTTTTTTGTTTGATTTTATATCAATTAAATATATATAAATTAAAAAGCATGTGTTATCTAATCCTTGCCAATTCATCAAAACCACTGCCTAATCCTAGCCCATTTTCGTCGTTTCCACACAACAACAACAACAATCCTTTATTCCACTACTTGGGGTTGGCTACAGGGATCTTTTTCTCCATTTTGTCCTATCAAGAGTCAAGTTATCATTTAAATCTATGAAAAAATGTCATTTTAATACTTTCTAACAAAGTCTTTTAAGATCTATCCTTACCTTTCTTAATATAGGTCGGATCTAATACATCTACTCTCCTAAGAGGGTCATTGGAAGCCTGACGTTTTATGTGACCAAACCATCTAAGACGATTTTCTCTAATCATATTTGCCACTTGAGTTACTCCAACTTTTTCATGTATATACTCGCTTTCCATTTTCTCTCTAAGTGTAAAGCCACTCATCCACACTTAATTTTATGATTCTATTTTAATAGCCTACATTCTACTCCATAAAGAATTACAAAATCTTATAATTCCATTAAGTTTGAGAGGTACTTTTCTATCACACAATAGGCCCAATGCGTTCCTCCATTTCAACCACCCAACTTGAAATTTATCATATTTGTCGACGACAAATGTCACATTATGGCGTAAAGTTCTCCATGGAGTCTTGGTGCATAATGCATGGCATGACACCTGCCATTTTAAACATGATGCATGATATCAAATAATTATAAATATATATATTAATATGAAATATCATTAAATTGAAAGATAAACTATAATGATAATAAAAATCAAAGTGATGTATAAGTCCAAGTAATCATCACCCGAGTCTCTCATAATTTAAAATATTATAATCTTTTTTAAGCCTAAGAATTATGTAAGAATTTAATCCAATCTTCTTGAGAATCATCATCATCAGCAGCAAAAGTAAAAAAGCTCCATTCCCTTCATCAAGAATGTCACGTATTTCATAATCCTCTTTATCACTCATATCATCTTCATTCTCAATAGCAACAATGTCATGCCTAGATGAAGATTCATTTCTTTCCCTTAGATCGATCTTGAATATTGTAGCTTTTATTATAAACACCAGTGGCCTTTGTAACAATAAAGACATTTCAAATCTTCTTCTCTTCAATGAATTCACTTTTTTTATTCAACGCATTATTCATTTTGTGTTAGCCACCTAGTTGCATCATCTATGTTAGTTAATAAATAGGGTTGATCACATTACCATGATTATATTTACGAATCAATACTCTATTATATTTTATATAAACTAAATTTTTGAGGTGAATATGATTCATTCTGTTTCTTTTGTTATGAAGTTGCAATTTGAAATATCAACACAATTACTATATTAAAGACATGCATAAAAAATTCAACACATGATCTATTTTAATTCTTATATTTTTTAATATACTCTAATTGCATCCGCATCCAGATGAACTATAGGTTAGACTAATGAATTTGATAGCAAAACTTTGCAAGTGTGGAGCTCCTTAGCCATACACCAACCATCAATCACCAATTAGCTGAAAGTAATGAAATATTTAGTTTCTCTTCTTATACAGTATTATTCAAACGATGATACCTAGTGATTGGGTAGTCTTTTGTATTATTGCCGGAGGATACAAAATAGACTTTCACCATAATATATAAACTTAATTCATTATTGATTTTGTTTTGTTTATCTACATCTTTAGATAATCTTCTAATGCATGAATATAGTCCATCAGCTGTTTTTCTATCCCTAACAATATTAGGGTTGCTGAAAAAGTATTCAAGATTTAGAATGTGTGCTACTGCATGTAAAGGTCGATGAAGTTGCACTTCCCATTTTTTATCAATAATTTAAAATAAATGTTTATATTTATCACTATTGTTGAAAATTGTAGGAATTGCTTTTTTTGCCCTATCAATTGCTTTATTAATATATAAGCCATTGGAGGCTTTCTTCTCCATCAACCAAATGTAAGGGCCTTTAATAAAAGGCATCCGTTTTTTGGGGCGTGTACTATATTGATTATGAGAATGTTCATTCTCCTCTTAGGAGATTAAAAGTCCATCTCACATAAACAAAAACAAAGTTTTTCTTATCTAAAGCTTGTCGCTAGGAAAATTTTGTTTTTCCTTCCCAATGAAAGATAGTGAAATGAAAACTGACATCATTGATCATGAGCGTTACAAATTTTTTATGATGTTGTAAATATAAATGTTACGGTCTATGATGCACCGACACGGACACGTCGACACGGACACGACACGACATGGACACGGGACACGACATTTTTTAAAAACATAGGACACGGGTGCGGCATGGACACGGCATAATAATTTTTTAATATAATATATATAAATTAAATTGACATTATATTAAAAATGACAAGCAATAATAAATCAATTTTATGATAACTTGTTTAGCTTATAACAAAAATGTTTAGTACAAAATGTACCTAGCGGTACCTAGCGATACCGAGCATGTACATTAGCTTTTTTTTTTTTTGGTAAGTTTCAAAAAACAACAATTTATATTTTAGGTGTTGAGAGTCAGGCGTCGATGCCATTTATCAGTCACCGATAGAGGAGATGAAAATACCTTCACTGCCAAAAAGAAAGTAAAATGAGAATATTCGATGATTTGGTATTAAGTGCGGACGTTGATTTGGTATTGTGGATAGGAAATAAGAAATTTAGTTTAAATCCTGCAAAATACAAGAAATTATATTTAAAAAAAAATCATAAAATGTTTAAGATACTCGTGTCGAACACGCGTGTCCAATTTGCATTTAATATTTTTTAATTGGACACGTTTTCGGCGTGTTCGACACGTGTCGGAGGAGTGTCGAACGAGTGTCGTGTCGGACACGCTGTCGGACATTGCACGCCTCTTTGAGGAGAAGTGTCGGTGCATCATAGGTTATGGTTCATATTAATTTATAACTTCCTTGCATGCATAACGAATATAGCTCTTCTTGATTGTCAAATTATGTAGGAATGTGGTATGTGCTTCCATTCTAACTTGTGCTTGTTTAAGTGGTCAAGGATTCTTCTTGTTTTATTCTATGATGCACCGACACTTCTCCTCAAACAGGCGTGTAGTGTCCGACACCGTATCTGACACGACATGCGTCCGACACTCAGACACGTGTCGGACATGCCGAAAACGTGCCGATTAAAAAATATTAAATACAAATTGGACGGATATGCATATCTTAAATATTTTATGATTTTTTAAAAAATATAATTTCTTGTATTTAAATTTTTTACTTATTTAAAATATAAAAACTAAATTTCTTATTTCTTATCCACAATACCAAATCAATCGCCCTCACTTAATGCACATTCATCGAATATTCTCATTTTCATTTCTCTTTGATGGGTTACAACTTTGATTTTACAATAATGTCCGATGTCTTCTCAACATCAATGACTGTCGTCGTTACAACATCAACATTTCAAAATTATCTCCATATCTAAGTTAGACGCCGTCTTTACATTGAAGCTTGATGTTAGCAATTTTTACACCCATAACTTGGCATCTTATATTTGTCCAACACCATCTCAACATCGACGACCAATGACCTCTCAACATCGATGATAAATGCTCTCTTAACATTAACGCCAAATATTTACTACATAACATCAATGCCCAACTCTCGACAGCATTGTCATCTCCTCTCTCGATGACTGATAAATGGCACCATCGCCCGACTCTCGACATCCTAATATTAATCAATTTAAGAACAAATTATAATTAAATGACTTATTATTTATAAATTATTTTTAAAATTATACTTATTTAATTTTTATATACTATTATTAAAATATAAAAATTATAATACCGTGTCCAACCCGTGTCCGTGTCCTATATTTTCAATATTTAACGTGCCCCGTGTCCGTGTCGTGTTGTATCCGTGTCGCCGTGTCCGTGTCTGTGCATCATAGGTTTTATTGATTAACATGGAAATGGTGGACTACATGGTAGGCATGTTATACCCTTTATTGTTGTCTTTCTAGTAACAAGTTGAGGCCTTAAAAAACCCTGTAATAATTCATACATATTTTTATATTTTTAGGATTAGGTATAGATTTGAACTTTACCACATGAAGTAGTTCTTAATGGGCGAAAGTCATGGGAAGCTTGTCAGAAATGCATATAGATTACAATGGATAGTTTGTTGCTTCAAAGTTCATAGACAAAGAAGGATGCTTGCAAATTTTTGTTGGGCTTTTATTTTTTGTTAACATTTTAGTTCTTGGAAGATACGTCTTCATAAGCTTACATTGTAGTCTTCTTACAAGCACCTTAAGCAAATATTAAGATAGTGTAGAGATAATTATATGTTAGTTGTTCGATTTTGTCTTGCGTTCAACTTTGACGGCATATTTGATTAAATATTTCATTTTTTTTAAGAAATTTGTATTTTGGGAATATTTAGACATGTTTTTTCTTTCAGTTTTGTTATATTAGGGTTCATTTCCTTTATATTATCTATTATTTTCTTTTCTTATAGCACTTTTTTCTCTATGAATAGGACGCCTTTAGCTAAGTTGAGGATTATTATTGATTGAATGAAGTATTAAGCTATTTGAGTACCCACCCTCCCTCCCTTCCTCCCCCTTTAGTACTTGTTTCCCTTCATATCTTCTTTTACTTCTTGATATCATGATCTTTGTCTGCCAATTTTGTTCGTTAACTTGATGACTTAACTCGCTCCATATCCCACACATAATAGAATGTTGCTGCTCTTTGTTCAGGCCTTACAGTTGTAGTTGTTCTACTTAAATTGTGAACTTCAATGTGTTTTCAGTTTCACTATTAGCTCCAAACTCCTGATAAGTTTCTTGTACCTTAGTACATGATTGCTTGCATCCTTTCAATGCTCGTTTGCTCTGCTCAACTTGACCTCATTTCTGTGTTGAACTCCACCCTTTTTTTGGTATAAGAAAACTTTTTCATTTTAATTTGAATTTTTTTATAATTTTATTATTTTAATTTCAAATTATATAATCTATTATTTTAATTTCAAAAATTTTATACCCCATATCAATCTTAGTGGCAACCACCTCAATTGGAGTAGAAATCAGAGAAAAGGCAACAGCTTTTCTTTGTTCACAACAAACTTGACGTCCCACCCTTACACTCCCAGTCATTGATTAACATTGCTGTGGATTTTTAAGGTTAGTAAAGAACCTACCTGACACAGAAAAAAAAATGTTAGAATTATAATTAATTATACTCAGCGAGACAGCGACACAAACAGCAACCACCTAATGAACAGTGATTAGATAAGATAATATGCTTCTATATCTAAACCAAAAGAAAACAATGGATGCTGAAATTAGAGCAGAACTCAGGATTTCCAACTACCCCAACTTCTTAATTCTAGTCCAGATCCATTTCCTTATGGTTGTTACCCCTTGATCCAACAGGCTGTTTTTTTCAGGATTTTTAAGGTTAGCAACGCGTCGCGACGCTACGATTCGACATTTTCGAGTTTTACAATCATAACATATTCACATTTAATTAAAAGTAGATTACATTCAAGTCTCTAACTTATAGACTGCACCTCACATTGGTTCATGTTTTTAAAAGCACTTCACTTGGGTGGGCTAAATTTACAATTTATCTTGGTTGTGTGGGGGGCTACAAATTTTTGTCTTGGCATTCTGTGCTAAATTATGTTTATTTGTTCTCTAGATGGCCACAAATCCATTGCATCCTCCAGAAATAAAAAAAAATGAAGAAAAGCATGAATTAGCTAATACGGATACAGCTTATGATTTGAATGGTGGTGTGAAGTCGCAGCAACTTGATGAATACCCTCAAAGGCCTAATGAACCTGAATGCCGGTATTTCATGAAAACTGGACACTGCAAGTTAAAATCAGCTTGCAGATATCATCATCCCAAATCAAATGGCAGTTTACTGACCCCGCCACTGAAACCCGTAAGTAACAACTATTCTATGTTTTTGACTACGGCTTCGTTTGGGACGACTTTCTTAGGCTCTTAAAGTAGTATTTTAGTATAATTTTTTTTTTGTATTAAAAAACTGCTTTAAAAAGCAGTAAAAAAACCGTCCCAAATGAAACCTAATTGTACTAACCTCAGTTTAGAGTTATGTCTGATTTTAGTAAATGATTTATCTCTAACTTTCATGTAATTCTTGTCATCTCATATTATCATATTTTGAATACAAATCTTTTTTTCTGCAACTTTTGAATGAAATTGTGCATTTACACTATTTGTCTTCCATTTGATCTAGGATAAGCCTATATGTACATACTATGGCCGTGGAATTTGCAAGTTTGGCTCTGCTTGTAGATACAGTCATCATATGGAACATACTTGAATTTATGCAACAATAGTTACCATCTCAGAAAATGGCTCCAGTTGGTATACTGATTCAGCAATTGGTTGAACAAAAAATAATACATTAGCTTAGGGTTCTTGCCTTGGAAACTGTATTAAAAGAAAATGTTTTGCTTTTCTTGCTCTTCTTTGGGTGGTTGTGCACTTTCATAGTACGTGGCTGATGCCTTAAGCGGTGGAACAAAAGAGTACTCTTCAGATTTTTAAAGAGTGCCCCTTCTAAGGCTTCATTTGTAATAATTTTATATAACTATTTTTTTATGCCTTCAAAAAAAATTTGAAAAAAATCCAAACAAACCTAATCTTTTATAAGCAATCACCACCTTTCATGTGAAATCATAGTTTTGCCAGTAATTGTCATGATTGTATAGCTGTATTTGCATATATTGAGAAATATATGATTTAAAATTTTTAAATATCATTTAATATCAAGCACTTGATAATTATTTAAGGTACGCGGACAACTATTTGGAAGATTTATTGCGTAACTCATTTTCTGTCTGTTGGTAGAAAGTTTTTGTTGCTAATGTGTATGTGACATGTATGTGAGTTTGTCTTAATTGATTTAAATATTCCTAAAAATAAAGTTCATCTGTTGAACATGGCATCTTAGCATGACAAACCTCTGGCGCCCAAGGTGTTTTACATTTCAACTATCTGTTGCATGAGAAATTATTTGGTGCGGACACCAGACCATCTGGAGATGGATGAGAGCGTGCCACATCACCCGATATACAGTAAATAAGTGTCGTAGCATGCTCTCATTCGCCTCCGGACGCCGCCGGTGTTCGCACAGACTAATTAATCCTATTGTACTTGGCATTCCTTTCACAATATGAAGCCTCCCACAATGCTCTCAACCATGTAAGACTTGATTATATAAAGCCATTAACAACTGCTAGAACTTTTTTTGACCGCCAAGTCTCTTCAAGCTGGAAGATTTTAATAGTGAATGTAGACAATTTTGTCGAACTACTACAAACCTTTTGTTCTTTATTTGCCTTTTTGGGTGTCCATTACATCTAATTCATTAATATTTCATGTTTAGGGAGAGCTTATAGCTTTGAAGAACTCTAGAGCTATGTACGATATTCGACATCGATAATCACCAGTAACCGTTGTCATTTGACTACGACTGTTATATTGCTATTGTTCAACTATTGTTGCCTAATTAGTGTTGCTCAACTATTGTTGTTTTTCTATTGTCATTTGGTCATTATAGTCCATTCATCATCATCTGATCATTATCGTTCGATTATTATCCCCTAAGCACTATCGCCTGACCGTAGTTATCCAATCATCATAGTCATATAGACCAAACAAATTGTTGTCATCCTTTCTCTGTTGCTTCTCCCGTAATTTCTACTGCAACTTCATTAGACCAAACAAATACTCCAATCTTTTCGTCTCCTCTACTCATAGAGAAGAGTGGGCTTCTGCATGTTCAAAATTATATAATATTTTAAGTGGGTCAAGACTCGTGATTTTTCTCCTTCTACATAAAAAATAAAATGTCTCACATATTATTTTCTTTTTTCTACAGAATGAGGATGTAAAATTCTCTCTCTATTATCATAAATTTTCTAAAATATAATAAAATTTTTCTAAAATATAATAAATTTATACTATCTTTAAAATGTTTGTAAATTATTACAACCAAGGACCCCCTATAAAGTCAGTGTAGATTGATCAAAGAGTTATTGGGGACTTTCTTAAGGGATGAACAAGATAAACGGTTTAAGTTCTCAATTACTAAAAAAGCGAGAGTATAAGACTGTTTAACTCAACCAGTCAACCTTATGCCGTGGTGAAGGCCACAGTGGAGGGGCAAATTATTATGTCAGGTGTCCGGATTCGTGCGGACACCGATCCAGACGCGCCACGTCACCCAACTACACTGGGACCCGATGTATTTGGGTGACGTGGCACGTTTGGATTGGATGTCCAGACGTCCGGTGACCGGACGTAATAATTCGCCCAGTGGAGGCGACGGCCGAGCAGCTACAGGTCCGGGTGATCTTCATGGAAATAACAAAAACAACTTACAATTATTTATTTATTTTTTACTATTAAAAATTTAATTTATTTAAAATAAAAAAAATAATTTAAAAGCACAAATATAATATATTAAAAAAAATATTGATGTCATACAAGTGGTAATATTCAAATGTTATTTTATTTTATTATGAAAACTAATCATTGACACTCTTTAGTTTCGTTTGTGATTGTTCTTTTATAACTTCTTATAACAATTTTTTAGCACAAGCTTTTTTAAAAAATAGTGATAAAAATTTGTCTCAAAGGAAGCCTATGTGTTGTGGATATGGCTGCAAATGAGTCGAGTCAAGTCGAGCTTGAATCATGCTTAACTCAAGCTAGGCTCGTCGGCCAGACGTGAGCTCGAGCTCAAATGACCTACTCGAGCACGGCTTGTCGCGATGAAAGCAAGCTCGCGAGTAACTCACGAGGCGTGCTCGAGCATGTCGTATTTTGCGCCGGTAATGCGTCAGAACGTGCATCGGAATTGTTACCGGCGGAATATAAACGTCGGTACATATTTATCGACGCGAGCCAAACCGGCGGAGGAAAATCCGACGGAACTGCATCGGAAACTGAGGATTTCCGTCGAATTTCACATCTTACCGGCGGATACAGTCCGCCGGTAACGGCATGTTTTCCTGTAGTTCTCTTCTCGCTCTGATCCTGCTTCCGCATTCACGCTTCTAAGCGACCACGCCCGCACTTCCGCCTTTCACACTCAAGCCGCTCGACGAGTAATCGAGTCGAGCTTCATCCCGATCAAACTCGAGCTCGATAATCTAACAAGCTCGAGCTTGAAATTTAATAAGTTTGGCTCGCAAGCTCATTAAGGAGTCAAGCTAGAGCAGACTCGCGAGTCATCTTTACTCATTTGCACCCTTAGCTGTGGATGGGCATTGCTACGCAAATCGAATTGAGCAGTCTAAAAAATGTCCAACAAATGGTCACAGAACAAATCCATGATAAGAATAATTAATACAATCTATCAGCTATTGTTCACAAACCATTTTCCCTTCTTAATCAATTCGAATTTCGATCCGCTCAGAAACATATACTTAATTATTTATTATATACTTTTAATAAAAAAATTATAAAATATTTCTACGTTTAAAATTATTAATTTTAAATATTAAATTTTGTAGGCTTCCTGCTTGGACCTAAGTGAGCTTGGCAAAAATTAAGGGGCTGTTGGATAGCAGGATTTTAACAAATTTTGAGGAGCCTAAGGCTTCAAGCTACTAGATTGGGAATTCTAGAGTATCTTATAGAATTATTTACGTTAGACTATTTACCTTTTAATTATTTAATTAATTATAAATATATTTGATATATCATCAAAAATTTATCTTGGTTGGAGACGAATATCAAGTTATAAGCTTCTAAAATTAAATTCAGAGCCATATGAACTCCGATCTCATCAAACTTATAGTGGAACTGAATGTCTCGAAAAGATGAATGCAACGTCATCAAATTCGACTCAATTAGAGCCCAATTGGGACCAAATTGAAGATCTGAAGTGCATTGAAGGATCAAATAATAAATTGGATGACCAAACAATTTCCAAACGTTCAATGCTTATAGTCGAATCGAGCAGCTTGATGAGATGAATCCAACATGCCTAATATCTCCAAATTTTTACAACTTATCATTGATCTTCCTCATATTTGCTGGTTATGCCACTCTTAAAAAATTATAAATGTACCCCTCATTCCTCATGGAAAGGGGACATAAGAAAGGAAGAGAATGGATAGAAGGAAGAAAAAGAAATTAGAGCTCTCTTGTCACTAGACTCCTCCTCAACCACTATCAAACCACCGATCGTAGTCAGACTATTACCGAAGTTTCACCCGGCCACACAATTGACGCCGGACTTTTGTCTGACAACCAATTGACGTTTGGACTTCCACCCAACTTTCAATTATTCTTGGACTTACACCCAGCCATGTCAGACTTTTGGCTTGCTATCGACTGGCGCAGACTTCCACCCAATTGTTAATTATGGTTCTTCTGACCTTCGTCGTCAGCCAACTAGGGTCATTCCGACCTTCGTCGTCAGATAACGATCTTTTTGACCACTATCGCCAGTTGACTACAGTCATTTTGACTACCATCGCTCACCAACTACTGTCATTCCAACCTCCATTGACAGACAATGATCTTTTAGACCACTATTATCCGTCGATTACGGTCCTTTTTGACATCCGTCGTAAGACAACGGTATTTCCAGCCTCCACCACCCGCTAACTATGGTTCTTCCGACCTCCATCGCCTAATAACAGTTTTTCCAACCTATGTCGCCCACCGACTACTGTCCTTCCGACCATTGTCACCCAACCACCGTCTTTCTTAGCACTATCGCCTGCCGATAATGATCTTTATGACCACCTTTGCCAGCCGAGTATGTTTCTTCCTACCTCAATCTTCAGATAATTTTCTTTTTGACCAATGTTCCCCGCCTACGATCATTTCGATCTCTATTTCCCACCGATTATGATTCTTCCGACCACCGTTACAAGACAACAGTCTTTCCAGCCTTCATCTCCCATCGACTACGATCCTTCCAACCTCCGACGCCAACTAACAATTTTTATGATGTATAGTTACTACATCAAACCAAGGCCTTCCCTCAACAAAAGGCCTCATTAGTAATTGATTGCAAACACTAGTGAATATATTCAAAGTAGGTCAGACCCCATGGTTTTTCCCCATTTCAGGAGTTTCCACGTAAAAAATATGGTGTCTCTTATGAGCACTACACCATCTCTTTTATCTGATTGTGTGTTAGATCTTCATACAAAGTTAAGTCGTTAAAATTTATATTTCTCTATGGTTGCGAATATTCCAGGACTCAACAATATTAATTATAAAGATTTATATATAAATAAGCTAAATAAAAATAAATGAATAATAATAATTAATTCAAATAGCAATAAAAAGTAGTTTATGATTTAATTAAAAACCATTTTAATTTTTTATAATTAATTACATTAGTTTAATAAGTAATTGAAATGTTATTTAAATCAATTATGATTATGATTAAAACGAGAATTTGACTTTTAATAGGACACAATGGAGAAAAAGGATTCATGTAGCCGACCCCACGTAGTGGGATAAAGGCTTGATGTTGTTGTTGTTGTTGTATGATTATGATTAATGAGATTAAATATTTTAACTTCATTATTAAAGATAATTATTAAAATTTTATTTAGATTTAAATTCTATGTAAATAGTCGAATAATTTATTAAAACTTAACCTAATTTAGTGGGAGTTTGATTTGCTAAAAAGAAATAGAATGTAATTTATTTAAAATATTTTTGAGTTGTTTAGATGAGTGTAAAAAAGGCGGTGCTTATCCTCGACGAACGGTGACAGGTGGCGGCACCGGTTCGTGGTGTGCCCTATTGTAGTGCAGGAGATAATTAATGTTCAATGTATTTGAAAATCATCTCAATTATAAAATTTTAAATACATAAAATAATGAACTAAATGAAGAATTACAAATACAAAAAAAACTTTAAAGTGCATTTGATTTACTTCAAACTAAATAATAATATTCTTCAAATTTTATATTTAAAATATTTTAGGCATTTTTTATTTCAAATCAAACAGTTCCTTAATTAATTTTATATCAAATAGTTTTTAGAATTTAATAAATAAATTTAAATTTAGTAAATCCTATTTAAGTTAAATCATCTTGCTGGCTGCAAACAGACTTTTAGGCAATACCGAAATACTGTCACAATTTGTTTCTATGGATGAATGCCAAAGTTTTGGTGCTTTTGAGTTGAGTTCCGCAGTGGGAAGAGCTGCCATGGCAGACGCTGATGAAAGAGCAAGGTGGTGGGAATCTTTTTTTTTTTTTGGAAATTTAGGGACCGAAGTCCATCTATTACTATGAAAAGAAGGAATTACAAGTAAAAAAGTTACCTACATAAGTAAAGCAAAAACTTATGCAGGCCAAAACCAAAAAGAAGAAATCACAACTATACCCCAATTATATCACCCAATACAACAAAATTCTATGTAAAACCAAAACGTGGTAGAAGGCAAAGATGACATAAACCAGCTCCAGTAGTTGCAAACCAAAATAGTTGCAAGAGACAAATTGACTTCCCAGATCTTCCATATCAAAGCAGGAACCAACTGAGAATATACCATCAGCAGCCAATTCCTACACTCTTACCGAATTGACAGGAAGAGAACACCTCTTGAAATAATCTGCAGCCAAGCAATGCCTGCCGAAATTGCATTCCCATGGTAAGAAGATGCAGCTCCCAGCTGCAAACCAAAAAATGTTTCTAAAACAAGGCTCCCAGGCTTTTTGTCTGAACTCAGACTTAGTAAATTCATCAGATAGAAGATTTTCCCTGGTTGCCCGAAGACCATCCAAGGGACCTGCTTTTGGGAGCGTCATCATTGTCCAGACATGCCTATATAGCAGGACAGAGGCAACAAAAAATCGATTGCTTCCAGTAGTTACAGCAAATCCATCAGATCCATCAATTTTTCCGCGTCTTTCCATTTCAGAATCTTCTCAAATAGAACTCTTTTAATAGCATACATAAGCGAGGTAGAGCATAAATACTTCCCCCCAAATCTCCTATTGTTCCTTTCTCTCCATAAATAATAAATGATAGCACCAATAGCCATACTATAAAACTCCACCTCCGATTTTCCCTCATGAGCAGCCACAATCCAATCAGATAATTGCATTATAGAAGGTAAGGTGGTGGGAATCTTGACTACAGACAGAAAAACGGAGCATTTTCCTCGATCGTAGTAAATAGAGGAAAAGGTTTATGCCAAGTTGGGGTTTTGTGTAAGGCTCTGTTACGGTTTTTCTAGGGTTTAAGGTGAAGGAATATCATCGGAAGCGAAGGTGGTCGCTAGAGGGACGCAGATTAACATGCAAGCATCCTTAGAATTATCTGCGGCGACCTTGATGAAGAAACGTGGGAGGAAACCTAGTTCTCGGTCGCCGCCGCCTCTTAATACATGCCCGTTATCATTCTTCAAGGTTCTGTTAGGGGATTTCAAAGATGTTTTGGTATGCGTGATCCTCTTCTCTTGCACTTCTTTCCACTTCAAATTTATTTATTTGTTGTTATTTCCATCGAACCATTGCCTCTTCAATATTTTTAATGATTTCTATTATTGCCACACAGAGATAGGATTTTGATGTTTTCACTTTTCAGGTTCTGTTTCTCCTCTCATGAAGTCATTTGGATGATGCGTATGCTTTGAATGAATACTGTGGGAGTAGTAGGGAAGGAAACTGAAATTATAGCGCTTGAAATGTTTGTCTTTTTTTTTTCTATAGTACTGAACTGATCCAAAATTATGAACACGGGATTAAGGGGGGGAGCAGGAAGCAAGAGATTTCTTGTACTCCTGCTAATTTCTCTCATTCTAGTGAAATTGTAGAGCTTCTCTTTAGATTCTCTCTTTTTTCTCTCTCTGATATTTTTTCTTTCTCTCGTTGATCATGTGAGTAAGCTTTTTGTATCATCCACCAACATTTTTGAATCCAATAGTTTGCTTCTTTTTTCTTGATTTGCACCATTTTTGCTGTTATTTGTATAGCTTGTGAGCACTGATATTTTTAATGCTTAAGGCTTGATAAAAATATCCACGGTAATTTGAAATAATATATTGAATTCGTGTCCGGCTACGAGTGGGGATGTTTGTTTTTTAAAATTGGTCTGATTCATTTATCTGTGCAGTTTATTCCACCCATGGCGGCTTGCACTTTGAAAGGATTGGCTAAGAAGTATGTCTATATTGAAGATGCTTTTGGAAAGTATTGGAATGTTAAGATGTCAATGGTAGATGGTTCATTGGCTTTTCAAAATGGATGGTGTGATTTTGTCTCAGATCATTGTATAACAGTGGGGGAGTTTGTTTTGTTTACTTACACTGGTGGATTGATATTTGCTGCACGAATATTTGGGACTAACGCCTTGGAGAGAGTGAACTTTAAAGTGAAAAGAAGAAGAGGCATCGCAAAAGAAAGATGCATTACTGAATTAAAACCTGGTAATGTTAGAACCTCTAAAAGGAAAAAAACTGCTCAACCTTCAGAAGAGCAACATAGCCCATTCGGCACTGAAGTTCAGAGAAGTTTAAAGCGGAAACAAAAAGCTGTTAAGTGTGATTTCCCTAAGGTTCATGTAATTGAAAGTGATTCTATCTCTGAAGGAGTTCTAGAACTTTCAAGTGCAGGTGAGAAACCTCTTTATGATTCAAACTCCAAAGAATCAGAGAATGCACTTCTTGATTCTGAACAAACATGGCATAAAAATAGCGATGCTACAGTTGGGGAACTAAACATAAAATCTCCTTCTGATCTTGCAAATTCGGACTTAGAGAACATTGAAGCAGTTTCAAGCAAAAGCATCATAAACAGGATGAGCACATCAGAGAACGGAGCTGCTTTTCGAGATATTGGTGGAGTTCTGCCATCGAAACAGACAGCCGAAGAACCCGATGCCATGACTAAAACTTCTACCTGGGCTGTTAAAGGTCATTCTGATAATAAAGAGTGGTCAGCTGAAATTAGTGGTTCGCAAGTGCAGATGAACAAAGAGGATGATGATATCAGAAACAATGGAAAGACAGAACAAGGCCTTTCACATGACCTTGAAATGCTGGACAGGGAGCCACCTGATATGAAAAATGGCTTCTCTATCTAATCTCAAACATGCAGAATGCAGTCCTAAAATGGAGTTTAATCTGATTAAACCTGAGGTAATTTCTGAGATAGATAGTGGTTCGCAAGTGCAGATGAAGAAAGAGCATGATGCTATCATAAACAATGGAAAGACAGAGCAAGGCCTTTCACATGACCTTGAAATGCTGGACAGTGAGTCAAATTATATGAAAATTGCTTCTCTATCTAATCTCGAACATGCGGAATGCAGTCCTAAAATGGAGTTGAATCTGATTAAACCTGAGGAAATTTCTGAGATGGTTTTTCTCTCAGCCGATGCAATATGCCACCCTACTCTTGATGAAAAATTAATAGAACTTGCAACTGGAGCTAGCTTCAATGCAAATGAACTGGAAGAACCTTTATGCGGAAATTTTCATGGGAGCTTTGACTTAGAAACTAGTGTACCATGTCAAAATATCTCAGCGGTTTCCTCCAACCCCATATTAAACCACACCATTGATAAGATGGAAAATTTGATGATAATCAGTGAAGAATATGGAGTTTCTCAGACCACAGGTGACTTGGGATACAAAATCTTAATTGTGATGCTTCCAATTCAGAAAAGAAATGCTTCTCTTATACCAAGTTTTCTAAACAAAATTCTTTTACTGGGAACATAGCCTTTTTAATTGCTTAAATGATATTGTATTAAGCTTCGTTTGAGATAAAAAGGAAACAAGTTGATGTTGACCTAAATTGTTACTGATATGTACGTCAATTAGTTTATTTCAGAATTTTCAAACTTATGATAATTCATCTCAAATATCCATCTATTTCCTCCTTCAAATCCGATAATCCTAGATCATGCAAGATATATGAAAAATGATGTTTGCCTTTCTCTCAAAAAGGCAAATATGCTGTTCTTATGTAAATAAATTTGCAAACTTTACATAAGATTCAAATTGGTTTCGGGAATGAAAACCTAATTTGCTGAACATGTCAAGTAATAATTCATTCACACGCACACATAGTTTCTCTCCACAAATTTCAAGCATTCTCATGAAAATGCCATCTTTTAGGAAGTTCTACAATAGCTGAAAGTGGGCTTCAGAGCTGTAACAAAGTTCATGAGTGCAAATACAAAAGTTATCCTGAAATTGTTAAAGGAAGTGATTGTCAATCTGGTGATTTGTTTCTTCCTTATTTAAATTTCCTGTTTTTCAGTTGAGATACGGAACATTCAGCTGTTCCTAGATTGATGGTTTTTCATCTGAAATTGTTTCTCTAACTGTTCAGGCATTGCTGATGACACCTTTTTTTATGAGGATGAAAAGAATGTTACTCCTTGTTCCAGTCGGAGATGTAAAGTCAAAATTGATAGATCAGAGTCAGTTGACATTCCATCATCCAGTTGTGTTGGTTTCAGTATTTGCTTATCTGATGATGTTCAGTCCTCACTTGTGAGTGTATCCTCAGAACATATTTATTTTAAAATTTCCTCATTATTAAGCTGCATGCTATGGCAATTAAGCTTTGTAGTACCGTCTTAGGGAAATTACTCTCTGTTGACCCTAATACTAGTGTCGGGATCGAGTCGACCGCGCAAGGTGGGTTTCAAAAGCAAAAGAGCTCGAAATCGCGCAAAAATTTATCCGACGCGTGTCGACCGAAAACCCAAAATCATCGAGATTACCTCCGTTCGCGAAACGGACAGCACCGATGCATCCGGAGCAACATAAACAACTAAGATCGACACCTATATTGATGGGGTTCGACGGTCGGTGAAAATTTAAATTTTGGGCTTGCGGATCGAGGCGACAACGTGTGCGAGCGGCGACGCGACAACTAACTTGATACAAGATTAATTTTTTTTTTAATTTTGTGCAATATAATTTAAAATTTTTAGAAAGAGAGGGAGAGTTTTTTTAAATAAAAAATGAAAATTTTTTAAATAAAAATCTCCAAAAATGCCTAATATACCCTCACTTAAACCCCTAAACCCTCATATCCTCTTCCAACCACCCCCCACTCCCATCTCACGATTGTTTCCACGCCAAGGAGCCGCCCACTCTACCTCTCTTGCGATCCAACCGCCGGCCTCCAAGTTTTCTCCCTCCAAGCTCTCCAAGGTAAAATCTCTCATTCTCCTTCTTCTTTTTCTTCTTCTTATTCTTCCTCCTCCATTCTTCTTCTCCCTCTTCTTCTTCTTCCTTCTTTCTTCTTATTCTCTCCCATTTTTCTTTCTACTTCATCTTCTCTCCATATTTCTCATCATTTCCTTCCATTTTCTTCTTCTCATCTCTTCCCTTTCCTCTCCTTCATCTTCTTCTTCTTCCCCCAACCTCATTTTCTCTAAACCTACACCAACCCTAAACTCTAATTTTTCATATCTCTACATCCACTCACTAAATCACCCACCACCCTTCACAAAAAACATTTCCCTACACCTTCTACACCCTCCCAATAAAAAAATCCACCATCCATCATTTTCTCTCTCTAACCTAGAGAGAGAAAATTTTCTCTCAAAAATGAGAGTGAAATCTCTTCATATATGGCTCTATTTCCACCCCAAGCATCTCTCCTCTCCACCATGTCTCCAAATTCCTTTCCTAAAGAGAAAAAAAATTCCCTTCTCTCTTTCTCTCTCCAAAAATTAGAGAAAGAGATATTTTCTCTCTCTAACCTCACTCCCACAATCTCCTACACACCCTAAGCGTCTTCCACCAAAAAGACCCATCAAATCCTCTCTTTCCCTTTCTTTCTCTTTCTAGAAAGAGAGCTCTTTTCCTCTTTTTTTTTTCTTTCTCCACTTTGTTTTAAATAAAGGAAAGACATATATGATTAATTTTATTGCACAAACAATAATAAAAAAAATTTAAATTGTGCATCGTAGGTTTCTCACCATCACCGTCATTCGCCATCGCCGCATCGATTACTGCACACACAAGGTAAAAAAGTCCGACACTAGTATTTTGACATTTATATGAATGAAATAAGTACTAGTGACCGCTTTTGTTAGCGAGCAAAGAAACTCAAGTACCCGTGACCGCTCTGAGCGAGCGGGTAAATTCGTATGCATGAAATATAAGTACCAGTGACTGCTTTTTTTAGCGAGCGAGAAAATTTGTTATTTGTAAAAAAATTATTTAATTAAGTACCCGTCACTGCTTTTAGGCGGGAAAAATGCTATTCTTTAATTATGTGCTCAAAGACTCCGTGATCGCTTTTGTTAGTGAGCGGGGATTGAAACTGCGGTTTCGGTGTCACCTAACACCTACCGTGATTGTCTTTCTTGGCAGGCTGGAAGGCTTTACACCTCTGATGCAGCCCCCTACGAGGGGACGACTTCGGAGTATTGTGGAAACTTTCAGCAAAACTCGTGACTTAGAAAATTTCAAAGAAAATCAAAATACACCTAAAAGTTTTAAGTCGAAAAAAAATACACGACTCCCTAGACTTCCAACACTGAAAACAAATACAAAAGAAAATTCATATCATAATATGATGCAATTTATACCAAATTCGTAGGGGAATCAGTTGTCACCAGCAAGTAGGAGCTAAATCTTTTCCTCCTAACTCTTGACTTGCGCACATCTAAACCCGTAGCAACACTCCTCACTAAAGCTCTTTGCAGAAATAAAGTGTGAAGGAATGAGCTTAGCCTCTTTCATATTTATAATATTGGATTCACATTATTCGCGGGCCCCACCAGCCTAGAGTCCCTTTGCTAAAGGACGGAGAGGGTACACCTGCGGGCTCCATGTACTTAGGATCCTAAGATGCCATTTTGAGGCTCTGGCATTGGATTTCTAGAGTATTCACTAGCATGTGAAATATGAAAGTAAATACGAGTTTAAATACAAGTGAATACGGCTGGTAATTATCTTAAAAAAGGAGGGGGTAAAGTAAAAGTAAAAGTAAAAAAAAAAATATTTCCTAAGAGATGCTTTTATGATCATCGTAAACACATAGGAATCCTTGCACATCCTCGATAATTTTCTGGTTGAACCCTTGTGAAAAAAAGTGTCCATCACATTGCAAGTTACGGGTGCTCTAACTAGTGTGCGCACCCACATTGGGCTTAGTACCGGGTACGAGTGTTGCAGATCCGATGGCGGGTTATACAGCTTCTGGATTGAGTTGTTCGTTGCTTTACACAGGTAGATTGTCGTGTACTACTTACATGATTTACGGATGTAGATTGTAGTACACTAACTAATCTTCTGCTTTTGCTCGTAGGCGACAAACTTTCCAGTGGTAATGTGCCTACTTTAATCAGGGGTCGTACAACCCGTGACACATAAGAGTGCGCTACTTTGTTTCTTTTTGAAGACATGTTCACGGGCTGTACGAGCCGCCTAACTTTAATAGCTGGCTGGCGCGCACCCTAGTTAGAGCACCCGGACTTGCAATGTGACGGACACATTTTTTTTCACAAGGGTTCAACCACAAAATTACCGAGGATGTGCGAGGATTCCTACGTGTTTACGATAATCACAAATGCATCTCGTCGGAAAGATAAAATTTTTTTACTTTTACTTTTACCCCCCTCATTTTTTAAGATAATTATCAGCCGGATTTACTTGTATTTAAACTCGTATTTACTTTCGTATTTCACATGCTAGTGAATACTCTAGGAATCTAATGCCAGAGCCTCGAAATGGCATCTTAGGATCCTAAGTAGATGGGGCCCTCAGGTGTATCCTCTACGTCATTTAGCAAAGGGACCCTAGGCTTGTGGGGCCCGCGAATAATGTGAATCCATAAATATAGAGGCTAAGCTCATTCCTTCACACTTCATTTCTGCAAAGAGCTTTAGTGAGGAGTGTTGCTACGGGGTTTAGGTGTGCGCAAGTCAAGAGTTAGGAGGAAAAGATTTGGCTCCTACTTGCTGGTGACAACTGATTCCCCTACGAATTTGGTGTAAGTTGCATCATATTATGATATGAATTTCCTTTTGTATTTGTTTTCAGTGTTGGGAGCCTAGGGTGCCGTGTATTTTTTTTTTCGACTTAAAACTTTTAGATGGATTTTTATTTTCTTTGAAATTTTTTAAGTCACGGGTTTTGCTAAAAGTTTCGGCAGTACTCTGGCATCGTCCTCTCGTAGGGGGTTGCATCGGAGGTGTAAAGCCTTCCCGCCTGCCAAGAAAGGCAGTCACGGTAGGTGACAGGTGTCACCGCGGCCGCGGCCGCAGTTTCAATCCCCGATCGCTAACAAAAGCGGTCACGGGGTCTTTGAGCACATATTTAAAGCATAGCATTTTTCCCGCCTAAAAGCAGTGACGGGTACTTAATTAAACAATTTTTTTTACAAATAATAAATTTCCCCGCTCGCTAAAAAAAGCGGTCACGGGTACTTATATTTCAAGCATACGAATTTTTCCGCTCGCTCAGAGCGGTCACGAGTAATTAAGTTTCCTTGCTCGCTAACAAAAGCGATCACGAGTATTTATTTCATGCATAGAAATGTAAAATACTAGTATCAAGCTTTTTTACCTTGGGTGTGCAGTAATCTAGGCGGCGACAGCGAATGACGGCGACGGTGAGAAATCTGCGATGCACAATTTAAATTTTTTTATTATTATTTGTGCAATAAAATTAATCATATATGCCTTTCTTTTATTTAAACAAAGTGTAAAGAGAGAAAAAGGGGAAGAGAGCTCTCTTTCTAGAGAGAGAGAGGGGGAAATAGAGGAAAAGAGAGGATTTGATGGGGTTTTTTGGTGGAAGAGGCTTAGAGTGAGGTTAGAGAGAGAAAATCTCTATTTCTCTAATTTTTAGAGAGAGAAAGAGAGAAGGTATTTTTTCTCTCTAAGAAAGGAATTTGGATGCATGGTGGAGAGGAGAGATACTTGGGGTGGAAATAGAGCCATACATGAAGAGATTTTACTCTCATTCTAGAGAGAAAATTTTCTCTCTCTAGGTTAGATAGAGAAAATGAGGGATGATAGATTTTTTTTATTGGGAGGGTATAGAAGGTGTAGGAAAATATTTTTTGTGAAGGGTGGTGGGTGGTTTAATGAGTGGATGTGGAGATATGAAAAATTAGGGTTTAAGGTTGGTGTAGGTTTAGAGAAAATAAGGTTGGAGGAAGAAGATGAAGGAGAGGAAAGGGTAGAGAGGAGAGGAAGAAAATGGAAGGAAATGATGACAAATGTGGAGGGAAGATGAAGTAGAAAGAAAAATGGGAGAGAAGAAGAAGAAGGAAGGAAGAAGAAGAATGGAGGAAGAAGAAGAAGGAGAGATTTTACCTTGGAGAGAGAAAACTTGGAGGCCGGCGGCTTGGATCGCAAGAGAGGGAGAGTGGGCGGCTCCTTGGCGTGGAAACGATCGTGAGATGAGAGTGGGGGGCGGTTGGGAGAGGTTATGAGGGTTTAGGGGTTTAAGTGAGGGTATTTTAGGCATTTTTGGAGATTTTTATTTAAAGAAATTTCATTTTTTATTTAAAAAAACTATTTCTCTCCATCTCTTTCTAAATTTTTTAAATTATATTGCACAAAATAAAAAAAAATAATCTTGTATCAAGTTGGTTGTCGCATCGCCGCTCGCACACGCCGTCTCCTCGATCCGCGCGCCCAAAATTTAAATTTTCACTTACCGTCGAACCCCATCAATATGGGTGTCGATCTTAGCTGTTTTCGTTGCTCTGGACGCATCGGCGCTGTCCGATTCGTGAACGGAGGTCATCTCGATGATTTTGGATTTTCGTTCGACACGCGTCGGGTGAATTTTTGCGCGATTTCGAGCTCTTTCGCTTTTGAAACCCATCTTGTGCGGTTGACTCGATCCCAACACTAGTATTAGGGTCAACACTCTCCTAATTATATTTCATTGCATTATGTGCTTATACTTTTCATGCTTCTTCTTAATTGTGGTGTAGCACATTTTGAATAAATTAAAAAAAAGGCGCTGGAATGAAAAAATGGTGTATGATTCAAGAACCATCTAAGCATGGAATTCAAGTGTAAATGTGATCATCATCAACTTCTTAGGATAGGTCGCTAAATAAATTTTAGTTAAATGCAAAATATATTCTTTAAAAAGTGTCTTTTATGATACACCTTCATTTTTGAAAGATGAGTGCTATTTTTGACAATTTTGAAGCCCCATGTATCACAACACTAATTGTGTAGATCATGCAACATTTATTAAGCATGAGTTATTATTTAAATAAAATTGCAAAACGAACCATCTTACGATATGTGACAATGCAAAATTAGAAGGGATTGAACCCAAATTTCAATGGATCTTCTTGCTCTTCTCTTTATCAAAGAATATATTTCCTATTGCTCCTTCAAAATCCATCATACTATTGCTCCATTAGGTTCTATCATACTTTTTCAAGAAGCATATGACCATGTGATTCAGAACCCTCATGTCTCTACATATGCATCTCATGATGTTTCCTTCTCTGGATTTGTTGCATTGTCTTCTCAAGCATGTCATGGACTTTGGATTTAGGTGCCTCTTCACATATGATAGGTAATTGCAAACATTTCTTCTCATTCACGTGATCTCCCTTTCTCTCGGGTTGGGCTTGATGAGTACCCACCCCTATCTTGTCTTTGAGAAAGTCATTGCGTCTCCTTAAAAAATTATATTTGTCCGTAATGTTTTATTTGCCCCATGGTTTTCTATAAACTAATTATATATTCATTTTCTTACTAAGTCCCATTTATAAAAGTCTATTCTTCTAATTATGTCTATCTTTTAGGCTTAACTCAAAGAAGACATCTGGTGGAGGTGTTGAGGCCGGTGCAATCGACTACCTGATGAAAAATGTTCTTTTTGTTCTTTCCACTATCATTTTCCCATTTCGTTGGCATTTTTAAATGGGCCTTCCTTCGGCTACTTTGAGCTTTTGTCTTTAGTTTTTTTGTCACTACTAAATGTTGGTTGCCATGCATGTGAGCTAGGTAACCCTATTTGTCCTTTCCATCCTAAGCTAGTAGTAATTTGTCTCTTTTTTTTTTGGCTAATTCACTTGGGTATTTGGAATCTTAGGCCATTTCTTACTCATATGGCCTTTAACTTTTTGTCCCGTTTAATAATGATTTTTTCATAAAATGTCGGCCTTCTGATGACCTGGTTAGCAGAGTAGATGATTTAGAACTAAATGCATGAGTAATTATGTAATGTTGAAAATACACGCCTTTTAATTAGAGCAATAATAATTAAACAAATATTAAAACAACAAAGAGGCGATTTAGCTTATGCCAAATTACAAGATAAAAGCTAGAATTATGAATAATCAGTTCCAATTACAATTAGCATAGCATGGGAGAGTTCAAAGGAAATCCCTATGTTAACATATAGATTAGGCACTAATTGGATCCATTCACTCACACTCTTGATGGATCCATTCACTCACACTCTTGATGTAGGCTAAATGGAGATAGGTTGCACAACCTTTATGATGCCACAAATTATAGGGAAGACTTAGAATAACAAAGACTTTGAGGAGAAATTCACCTTTATCAGGGTTTGGAAATGATTTTCCACTGAGCCGGAGAGAGTTGTTCGTCGATAGCGGCGGCGAGAGAGAAGATAATCCTTTCGACGTAGTCTTCAACGGTACGGTCACCTCCAAGTTAATGTCGAAGAACGGAGATTTGAGGATGTCAAATTGCTCTTGATCTTTGTAAATAAACCTGTGATCAAGTTCTGGATCAGCCATACATGAGGGGACAGCAACTTCAAGGTTTTGGAACCTCTGGATTGCAAGTGGGAACCTTTTTGGGCTATAGGACAGCAAGGGGACTCGCTGAAATTTCTGGACAGCACATTTAACTTGTCCAGAAATCTGGACAGCAGTTGGAGGGGAGAATTTTGGAGTTTCGGCTCTCTGGGGGGAGGGAATTAGGTGATTATTGTGGGGGAATATATGGACAGCAGTGGGAGGAAATTTGGAATTAATTTCCTTGCCTAGGTGGCATGCTAATTAAATTATGAATCAACTAGAGAGAGAGGAGGGGGCGGCAGCCCTTGATGGGCTTGATTGAGGGTTTAATTGGGGAGAAATTATTAGTTGCTAGATTTGGGATTTTAGTTTAGGAAAGGGGGGAGGGGGCGGCGGCTATGAGAGGAGGGGATAATTAGGGAGACTTAATTGCTTGCCAATTCAAGCAACTTATGTTTGGAAAGAGGATTTAAATCAAATCCTCCTCTTAAATTCAGATTTAATTGAATGGAAATCTGAATTAAAGCTTTCCTAACATATATCAACTTATTTTAGGAAAGTAATCTCAATTCAAATTGATTTAAAATTTGAATTTTGAAAATCCTTCCTGATTTATCTTGTTACCAATACGGAAAGTCATATTACTTGGTTTGGAACTTGGATGAAAGGAGGAAAGGAGAAGTGGCCGGCAGCTAGGGCTTGGATTAGGGGGGGAGGGGTTTCGGCTAAGGAAAGGGAAGGTGGGGGCAGCGGCTTGAAGGATGGAGGGGAAAGGTGGCCGGCCTAGGGTCAGAAGAGGTGGGGGGTTTCGGCCGAGTAGAATAGGGGTAGGGAGAGAGGCTGGTTGGAGAAGAGGAGGAGGAAGGTGGTGGAGGAAGAAGACCATGAGCCCGGACGCTTCCTACGGCTGGTGGGTATTTCATTGCCCTCACCTAGGGACTTCAAGCAAGCTCTTTGAAGAACTCTCACAACTCACAAAACAAAGTGCAAGAAAATTTTCTTTATAATCATCATTAACTATTACAAGAATAAGAGGCTATAAATAGCCCAAAGTACAATAATAAAACAAAAGATAAAAAGTGCCCCCTGGGGTCACAAGCACCTACTCCCTCAAGTGAGGGTAAAATCAGAAAATAAACAACAATAAATCAAATACAACTAATAACTAAAAAATAAAGTGGTGTGATCGTGGTCGTAGATCGATGGCCCCGTCTCTAGTAAACTCTCCATGGTCGGATGTTCTCATCAGTAGATGTATTAGATTTGGCTTATGTTAAGAGAGGAGAGGTAGACCTAAAAAGATTTTGTTAGAAATATTGGAAATTGCTTTTTTTTAGTAGATTTAAATGAGAATTTGACTCTTAACAGAATATAATAGAGAAAAATGTTTCATGTAGCCGACCCCACGTAGTGGGATAAAGGCTTTATGTTGTTGTTGTACTAACGATTTTTCATGCATATGATTTTATTTGCTAAAATGTCGCTTTCAAACCTTTTATCATGAAATTAAAGCTCAATGTTACTCTTTAATCTAAACATAATGTGGTGATAATACTCTGGGATTCATGCAATCTCAATTATGCATTTTATGCTCCATGAATGGTGTTATTCATCAGACTTCTTATCATTATACCCCTCAATAAAATTGTACTCTGAACATAAAAATCACCAATTTGATGATATTTCATATGAAAGTTCTACGTTTGTTCTGTGGGATGTTGTCTTGATCACATGTTATATGGTCAATCAAATCCCTTCTCCATTTCTATACCACACTTAATGAAGTTGTTTTTCCTCTTTCCCCATAGATCTTTGGTTGTACATGTTTTGTTTATGTGTTTTGCTCACTAAGCAAACTTTCTCCTCGTGTTATTATGTGTATCTTTTTTGCTACCCTTGCACTCATAAAGGTTATAAGTGTTCTTTGGTTGTAACTTTTTTCTTCCTTATCTATCCCTGAGCCCTACTCACCGCTAGTTTCCTTTCACCTACTCCTCTGCATGTATACATTAGTCAACCTCAACCTTCATCTAATACAATACCTTCAACTAGATTATTGAATTCTTTAACATTTAAAGAAGAGTGAAGTGATTGTTCAACAAATATCAGCACAACAAATCCTTTGCGTACTATCTGTAATATGTCTTGAGGGAATCTACTTCTTGGCTAAACCATCACAACCACTCAAAGCTTGAATGGTTTAACATCTTTTAACATGTGTTGGAAGAATAATTCTGTATGATGTTTGAAAGGGATTGAAGTTCTCGGTCTCTTCTGATTTTGCCTCGGTTGAGATGTTCAACCAATTGCTTAATTTGAGGTGATGGTACATGTACTTCTTACTTGGGGTGCATGTACAATGAGAATTCTAAATGTGAAAGATGTGTGAAACCTAAAACCTGTGATTTGAAACATCATTCGAGAGGAATAAAATTTGTTGGCTGTTGTCTTGAAGATGATTGAAGAGAGAGAGTCCACCATCAGGTTTATGACTACCCATGCCTCAAATGTCAAAGAAATCACCAAGCGGCAGGAAAAAAAATTAGAGGAAAGCAAGTCCGGAGACTCTGCCACTAATATTGTACGATAGTTTTTTTTTTTTCTTTAACATAGACAAGTTTTAGTGTGATCTTTGATATGGAGGGAGTTAAATGAGAGAGGAGAATTTAAAAATAATTTGGAGCTGATGCTCATACCATATCTTCTTCCAAGAAGATAGTATATAACATCATATCTTCTTCCTAGAAAATAGTATATAAGTTCTTCACTATTGCTGAGAAGGCAAATATTGAGGTATTTGTGAAATACATGGTAGAAAAGAGATTATAGTTGAAGTCTTTTGCCATCCAATCAATGTCTCAAGGAAAGACTCCAGATCAGAAGTAAGGCCTCCAACTTGATCCCCCCACTTTTAATGTTAACATAGATGATTATTGATTATCCTTAAAAGAACTTTGTTGTGATTATAATAGAAGGTATAAGATTTTTATGTGAGGATATTTTACTTCATGGGTGATTATCTTAGCTTACAAAGGTTTTCATATTGTTTTTATTTCTTCTTCAGCTTGAGTTCTTACTAACAAACCTCATTAAGAGAGAAATAATTAGTCTAAAACAAAAAAAATTCAAGGATAGTAATCCTTGGATTAAGGCTATTGAGCCAATTTGTATGGATAATGATCTTGTTAGTATAGGTAAGAGTTTTTGGGTAACTTTTGATTGACTAATAAGCATGAAAGATTTTGAAAATAGATCTATTTCTAATTTTTTTAAATCCAATTAAGCCTTTTGCAATAAAATAAGGGTTTTTGTATTTGCTACCATTCATTTATCATAATTAGGGGTGCAAGTGAGCCGAGCCGGCTCGAGCTCGTGAGCCGTGCTTATCTAGTTTCGAGCTCGAGCTTGATCCAGCTGATGCTTGGTTTGATTGCTCTTGAGCGGGCTCGCATGTGAAATCGCCCGTGGGGGTGGGGGGGGGGGGGGGGAGCGGTCTCAGACGCAAAATCGTGGGCAGGCTTGAATGCGGGACGCAAGCAGAATCAGAGATTTGACGCGGGACGCAGAGCGGAAGCAGACGTGAAATCGAGCTCGAACCGTGGAATCGAGCCGTTCGACAAGTTTGTTTCAGTGGCACCAGCTCGAGCTCACCTTCTGAGCTCTATTTGAGTTTGAGCTTGGGATTTGGCTCCCGAGTCAAGCTTGAGTTAGGTCTGACTCGAGCTTGACTCAACTGAGTTTGCACCCTTAATCATAATAGATGTGTTGGAAGGAGGTGCATTAGAAGAAGGCATGTTAGAAGGAGGCCAACGACACTAATGAATTTAAAACTGCAGCAGAGTAGTATGCATCAATGCAGTAGGTGGAAGTAGAATACTTAGGAGATTGTGATAGTGCATGAAGCAGGAAGGTAGTAGGGGGATGCCTCATCGAAGGAAACATTAATGGATACATTGAGTCTGTGTGTGGATGGATCATAACACCGATAATATTTTTGAGTATGAGAATAACAAATAAGATACAGTTAATGATACAATGAGATAGTTGATCGTGTTTATGATGAAGAGAGTGAATGAAACAAACAAGGCAAAAAACGCGAGAATTTTAAAGAAAAATGGATGTGTGGATAAAGAAGTGAAAAAGGAGTAGCCTCACTTAAAATAAGGGATCACATGATAGGAAACACTTGTGTTCGCAAGTATTCCTAACCCAAATCAGTAAAATTTCAGCAGTAAACTGCTGTCCACAGCAGCCAAACAGCAGGAATTCAGCAGAAAATAGGGAAACGGGAAGAAAAACACAATAATATGCTTGTATTTCTTTAGAAAATCAAGGAAAACAGCAAAGATACACTTGATCCTCAATTCGAGAGGAGGATCGATCTCTCCCAAATCTCTGGCAACGCGAAGAGCCCAAAGAAAACCTAAATCTACGAGATTTCAAATTTCAGCCAAATTCAAGACGCCCAAACCCTAGCAAAATCAACTATTTAATGCATACAAATCAAAAGGAATTCCCTAAACAGTCCCTACGTTCAAATTCCCTCCTAAAATCCATTCAAAAACCTTCCTAAAACAGTCCCGCAAGATGAGCGGCTCGTGCGGCATCCCGCACAGGCGGAGTTCTCTCCGCTGTTTTGCGGTTTCGCCCGTGAACGGTCCCGCTTAAACCGGCTGGACCGGTCCAGTGGACCGGTCTAACAATACTCCCCTCCCAAAGATCCACCTTGTCCTCAAGGTGGAAATATGCTCGTGTTCCCGCGGAGGTGTCCATCCTTGAGGTGACTGAAAATCCTCACTGTATTGCTGAACCAAGGGTTGCATGGAAAGAGAAACATCCCCTTCCTCCTCCATCCTGATCACATCCAGCTTGTGTAGTCCCACCAAATAATCTTCCCCCACCTCTTGTATATCCCTAACCATGGTCTTCAGTGATTTCGTGGCTTTGGATATCCCTGCATCTCCCCTTATAACCATCTTTCTTCCATCCACCATTAATTCCATCGTGAGTGCTCCCCAATTGTCCTTGGTTTCCCCCAAGGTTTTGTAACCACTTCATCCCCAGGATGACATCAGTGCTTCCCAACTCTAGTGGGAGACCCTTACTTGAATCCCCTGGATGGTCAACATCACTCCTTTACAGATTCCCTGGCCTTTCTCCACCTTCCCTGTACCCATCATCACCCCATAACAACCGGTGTCCACCAATTTTCACTCCCAGTTGGTTGACGACCTGAGTGGAAATGAAATTGTGGGTATCCCCACTATCAATTAGCACCACCACCTCACGGTCAGCTATCTCTCCTTTCACTTTCATAGTGTGACTCGGAGTGAATCCCACTACAGAGTTCAGAGAGACTTCTGCCACATCCAGGTGCAACTTTTCCTCCTCTTCAGATCTGCTCCCACCTCCCTCCTCGTCTTCCTCATCTTCATAGACAAGGAGAACCTGAAGAGTTCGGTCCTTGCACCTATGCCCTGGCATGTACTTCTCATCGCATCTGAAGCACAACCCCTTTGTCCTCTTATCCTGCATCTCCTTCTCTGTCAGTCTTCTGAAATGTTCCCCACTCCCTCCTCCTACTGGCTTCTCCCGGGTGGTCTCATTACTGTTGCCTGATGCAGGCCCCTTGGGTGCTAGAAGAGTGGTTGTCGTCCTGTAAGAGCCTCCTGAGCAGTTTCCTCGAGCCCCTCTTTCTGCTTTCTTCTGATCTTCTACCAACTGCGCCAGCTCCATAACCTTTCTCAGGTTCCTCGGCTCCAGTACCCTGACTGTTGTTCGGATCTCTAGTTTCAGCCCCTTCATGAAGTTCCCTTCTAAGGCAGACTCAGAAATGTGATCCAATCTGCTTGCCAGGTACTCAAATCTATCCCGGTAATCGGCCACAGTCCCCTCCTGCGTCAAAGCAAAGAATTGTTCATAGAAGTCTCCTCCCCCATCAGCTCGGAAATGCTCTAATAAACAATCCTTGAATTCTCTCCAGCTCCGGATAGGCTCCCTCCTGTCTCACCACTGATACCATGCCAACGCCTTCCCTTCCAGACACAATCCTGCCGCTGTCAGCTTCTCATCATCTATCAATCCGTTGACAGCGAAATAATGCTCCACCTTATAGATCCAACCATGGTCATCTTCTCCCTCAATGATGGGCATCTTCAACTTCCTCACCTTCGGATCCCTTCCGTTACCCCGGTACTCTTCATAACCTCCCATTCCTCGAAGATGAGGTGCTCCCCAAGTGTCCCGGTCCTCCCTCCGGCGTTGGTATCCGAATCCGTCGTTATATTCCCCTCTTCACCTTTCAAAATCAGCACCTCGACGCTGAAATTCAGCACCTCGACGCTGAAATTCAGCACCTCGACGTTGATATTCTTCTCTTCTTTCGCCAAAATCTGCACTTCCCTCTTATTCCCCCCTCCTGCCTTCAAAATCAGCACCTCGACGCTGAAAATCAGCACCTCGACGATCATTTCCCATGCTCATCTCCTCTCTAGAAAGTGGCTCTAGAGGTGGCATGTCGTCCTCTCCCTCAAGGGTCTCTACTGCCGGATTCCTCCTCCCCGGAAGCGGGTTCGGATTTCCTCCTACGCCATGGTCGCCGGCAGTCTCTCTTGCTTCCGACGCCGTCGGATTAGTCTTCATCTCAAGTAATTTCTTCATCATCTCTTCCATCGCCGCAAACCTCCCTTCCAACCTGTCATTGTTGATGGAGATTTCCAGGAACTTTCCCTCCAGTTCTGTCTTTAGTTGTCCGAACTCGCCTTCCAATACTTCCACCTTCTTTCCGGCCATCGTTCTTCTAACGGATCCCCAAAAAATCTTCTTCCGGAAACGATAAATTTGCTGAAATTTAAGAATTTCAGCCGCCGGTGGTCCCAAATCGACGCTCTAATACCAATTTGATAGGAAACACTTGTGTTCGCAAGTATTCATAACCCAAATCAGTAAAATTTCAGCAGTAAACTGCTGTCCACAACAGCCAAACAGCAGGAATTCATCAGAAAATAGGGAAACGGGAAGAAAAACACAATAATATGCTTGTATTTCACTAGAAAATCAAGGAAAACAGCAAAGATACACTTGATCCTCAATTCGAGAGGAGAATCGATCTCTCCCAAATCTCTGGCAACGCCAAGAGCCCAAAGAAAACTTAAATATACGAGATCTCAAATTTCAGCCAAATTCAAGATGCCCAAACCCTAGCAAAATCAACTATTTAATGCATACAAATCAAAAGGAATTCCCTAAACAGTCCCTACGTTCAAATTCCCTCCTAAAATCCATTCAAAAACCTTCCTAAAACAGTCCCGCAAGATGAGCGGCTCGCGCGGCATCCCGCACAGGCGGAGTTCTCTCCGCTGTTTTGCGGTTTCGCCCGTGAACCGGTCCCGCCTGAACCGACTGGACCGGTCCCGCCTGAACCGACTGGACCGGTCCAGTGGATCGGTCTAACATCACACAATTGATTTAGTAGGTTGTTATTATGGGGCATTCATGTGAAATATTTAGGTGTGAGGAACATCGAAGAGATGTCTATGCTTTTGTTCAGCACATCATATTGGTGTGATGTATAATGCATGATAATTGACATGTAATACAATTTTCAACATAGAAGCCATGAAAATAGATTGCATATATTTGAAAACATTGTTAGTACGAAGAATTTTAAGAAAAGTAGAAACTGAGCTCCAATTTTTTGATGAAATTGCTTGAATACAATGAAACCTTCGAACCATCGCTTCAATAAATAAACCCAAATAACCATGGTGTAGTCATTAATAAAGGAGGCAAAATAACAAATACTCATATGTGATTGCACACATGACTTGTATAGTTGTATCTTTTAGATATTTGAATGGACCAAATTTAGAAGACCACTTATGCGAAGATATAGGGACTGAAAAAAAAAAATGATGATATCATCATATTCACAATCTTATAGGCAGATATAAACGTATAAGCAGAAGAGGGAATATGAATGAAACCCCGAAAGATGGTGATGTTGAAAGTTACTAAGAAAACAATGTCAACTATAAGGAGACAAGGCAATGAAGTCACATTGGCGATAATACTCTTCTTGGAAGAGACATGGAATTGGAATAAGTACCAATAGAATTGGCAGGGGTATTGGAATAGTGGTTTGTTGGAATTGTTGGAGTTGATAATACTCTTCTTGGGAGAGACATGGAATTGGAATAAACACCAATATAATTGGCAGGGGTATAGGAATAGATAAAGTGGCTGGAAGATAACTTAATATTTTCCGACATAGGTCAAGTAGTGATTAGTAGCCGACCCCACATAGTGGAATAAAGGCTTGTTATTGTTGTTGTTAGGGGTGTAAACGAGTAGAGTCGAGTCTAGTTTTGGCATTATCGAGCTTAGCTCGTTAGTCAGAAAGCGAGCTCGAACTCGAGTCGAGCTTGACTCGCGACACTGTGTCGTGCTCATTGAGCCGCTCGATTTCTTGCCTGCGTCAGTTTCTCCCTCGCCTATTTTAAATTTTTTTGCCTAGTTTTCACACAGATTTTCTCGTCCGATTTTCCCACAGCTGCCATCTCAAAGAAGCTAAAAACTTTTTTAAATTTGCAAATCTCAAAGCATATCCTACGGTAAATAAAAAATATTCATATTTTAAGATGATTGTTGGCCGATTTAAAACATTCCTTTTTGATAATAAGTAAAGCTGCAAGCATTTAATATCATTTATTAATATTTACATTTGAGACTTATTTTATTAACTAAAATAGGCAGAAAACTGGGCAACATTTAAAATTTGAACTTAATTTTTTTAATAACTTTTAAATGTAATAAAAATATTAATAATTTAAAAAAAATTAAATAGTGACTCGAGCCGGCTCGTGAGCTCATGAGTCGAGCCTCAACGAGCTCGAATTCGAGCTCGACTCGTGAGGTCGATAAGCTCGGCTCGTGAACCCATTAACGAGCCTAGCTCGAGCTGGCTCAACTCACTTATACCACTAGTTGTTGTTAATCACATAGTGATTAATCTTCTAACAAGACTAACAAGGTGGAAAAGAGTTGCAACCACAACCACTGTCATGACAATGATTAACTTGATTGTCTATATTGACAATAGAAGTAATCTGATCATGATTAGAAGTGTTTGGAGTAATGAGCTTGGTAACCAAGCTAATTTGTGAGAGAGCCTTGGAGGTATTTGAAATAGTAGAGTCCCCTATAAATTGAGCTTGAACTAATTTTAAAGATGGACGAATAAGATCAAAGTGCATTTTTGTAACAAGAAATTCTTAATTTTATTTTTACTAGGTAGTTTGATTAATGGTAAAGAGGTGATATTGAAATTTTTTATCTTATTTGTGTTCATGGTATTATAGTAATATTGAATATATTTATCGTTGTGTTGTAAAAAGGTGATGGTAGAGTAAAGCAGATGCATACTTGAGACTTGAGAGATGTTACCATCCTGAAAGAAGACGACTAGAAAACCTTACATCCTTTTGGTTCTCTCCCAAAATTTGACAATAGAAACAATATTGTGCCTGAGATTGTTGAGCTTTCATGTTAGAACTGCATCATTTAAGGCTTGCCATTTGATTTATTTGGCCACATCTATTGTTTTGGAAGCCCAAGAGCCTAGATGATAATGTTTCTTATGAGATCCAATGAGAAAATGAAAAGCCTATGATCGGAAGAGATAGTATCATTTAGTTTGATAGTTTTATTAATAATGGAGGGTTTGTTTTTGAGAGAGTAGAAGTCATCAACAAACACTACACACATTGAAGAGATGAGAGTAGTATTTTTTTTTTAATTAATCATTAAGTCAGAGGAAAAGATTTGATGAGGTTGTTAGCGAGCAAGTGTGGGTGATGATGCAAGCAGGGCAAACGAAACAGATGGGTGTGCAAGAGGGCTGCAATGTACAACAAGCATTGGAACATAGGCATATGCACATGAACGAAGAAAGCAGAGCTGTGTAGAAGCAAAGAAAGTGGCAAGCAAATTATTGCGCATTCACATTAGTGGGTAGAGTGATATGCAAGCAAGCTGGCAAAGCGCTGGTGCATGTGCGCTGGAGAGCAAGCGCTGAGAAAGTGCAAGCGCTGAGTGACGTAGGCTAGAGATACATTTGTTGGGTGAGATATCAATGAGGGAAGCTGATGTAAAACGTACATGCAAGGATGATCCAAGTAATCAGAAAATACGGAGTTCCCGCGACTGTTGGAAGGCTTGGGAGGAAGTATGTGGCATCTAAGAACCTTTCTGAATGTGTGATCAGTAACCTAGAACGTCCGGGCTGCATTTGAAGTCCTTCCAAATGGCTTGATCTTAGGAACCATGGCAGCAGCTCTAAGGGTGATCGGATCTCAGGACAGTGCATGATATCTGTCCAGAAAAAATTCTGGACAGCTGTTTGGCATGAAGAACTGCTGTGTTCCGGCTTTCTGGATGCAGAAATTGAAAGAGTATAGCAGGGAAATTTGGGAATATCAATGGGAAAGTCTCGAGAATCGAGATTAATTTACTTGCCTAGGTGGCAAGATTAATTAAATTCCGGCAAGATTAATTAAATTCCAAATCAATTTAGGGAGAGAGAATGGAAATCTGAAATTAAATTTCAGATTAAGTGGAATTGGTGGGATGAATTTGAATTTAAATTCAAATTTTAATGGGGAGAATTAAATTGGATGAGAGGGAATTGTGGGAGGTAATTAGGGAGGTTTAATGAGGGGGCTATTAATGAAATTGGAGAGAGAAAGCTCATGGAGAGGGGCCGGTCATAGAGAGAAAGGGGGGGAGAGGAGAATTATGGCTAATTAAGTAGGGCCCACACATTATTCAAAGCATTAAAGAAAATATGAATTAAAATTCAGATTTTATTTCAAAGAGGGGTTTCCTAATTTAAGTGCTAATATTTGGAAAGCTTTTGAATTTCAAATTTGAATTTGAAATTCAAGTAATAGCTCTCTTAATTACTTCGCTTTTATTTTAGGGGAAACAATTAATGCCCTTTTGAAATTTGAATTTCAAACATGTGGGTTGGGTGAGGGGGGTAGAGGAGTTTCCAAATAGGTAGTGAATATTAGGAAAGAAAAATAATAACTCCAATTTGATTTATGTTAAAATTGGATTCATGAAAGAAACTTTCCTAATTTGGGATTCTCTATATGGAAAGAATTTGAAATTCAAAATTTGAATTTCAAATATGATGGAGTGGTGGAAAGAGGGCCGGCGGGTGGAGGGTTGGAGGCCGGTGGCTTGGCCGTCCCAAGGAGGTCGGCGAAGCCGCCGGTGGCGGGATCGGCCTGGGGTGGCCAGCGGTGGACTTATGGGGGCCGGTGGAGGGAATTTGGGAGGAAGAGAGTTTGGTTAGGTAGAGAAGAAATAAATTGGGTTTAGGAAAAAGAAAATCCGGAGCTACACACCTCGAGCAACACCTCCAATAGAACTCACAAAGAGATCTACAAGCGCCACTTCCTCAAGAACTCACAAAGAGATCTTGGGAATCTCGGAACTCACATAGAGATCCTTCTCCTCTCATGAACTCACTAAGAGATCAAACAAGTAGAATAAAATTTCATTAACAATTCATCATCTCATTACACAAGAAAGGGCCTCTATATATAGGCCTAAGAAACTAAAACAAGACACATATGCCCCTAAGGCTTACATAGGATGACCCTCTTAAGTGTGGGTAAAAACGGAAAATTTATAATAAAAATTTTAAAAATTACAAAAAAAAATATAAGATAACGTGGGACGATGACAGCTGTTGATCTTCAACTCATCGGATAGCCATGGACGGTTGGATGTCCGCATCAGAAGGGAGTGAACAACAGCTAGGGTAGGATCATTCCCTTTTTGTGTCTTGTTGGAACACTACATCTTATTATTGATTTCAACACTGATTCAAGTGTTTATGTATAAGAAAATCCATAAGATAAATCAAAGAGAAAATGAGGAGAATCAATTATTAGAATATGTTATAATAATAAAGACAAATATTGAAAAGCTAATATCTTTTAAACTTGGTAAAATCTCCATTATAACAAAGTATAGCATCGGTCCAATAAAAATAACAATAAAGAGAAACCAATAAAAAAATTAAACAAGTATAACAATTGCTCAGGAAGCTTAAAAAATATAGGATAAATTAATTAAAAAAACTTGATTTCGCCATTATACATAATATTATACTTTGGATATAATCTATTTTATAACTGAATCTATAATTATATTTCCTCTAAACTGAGCACTGATTAATTATGAATGTCAACCTTAAAGTCAAAAGGTTTTCGTTTCAGTGGATCTAAAATCAAATAAATGAAGTGTAATTTTAATAGTCATATATATATATATATTTGTTTGCATTGTGACATTGGAGGATCAAGCCATTTAAAAAGAGTGCACATTTTAGATATCTTGGGTTTTTTGTTCAAAGTGATGGTGAAATAGATGGGGATGTTATTAGTGGAGTTTAAGTTGGATGGTTTAAGTAGAGGAATGCATCAGGCATATTGTGTGATAGAAAAGTACCCCGCGAACGTAAGTGAAATTTTGTAAGAGGGTAGTGACCTGCAATGCTCTATGGTGCAAAATGTTGGTCATTAAAAGAAAAGCATAAAATTAAGTAAAGTGTTGTAGAGATGAGGATGCTCAGGTGGAGGAGTGGCTTTACACTTAGAGACAAAATGCAAAATGAGTATATACGTGAAAAAGGTTGGAGTAGCTCTAATGGCAAGTAAGATTAGAGATAGTTGTTATAGATGGTTTGTTCGCATAAAATGTCGGTCCTCCGATGACCATCTTAGGAGAGTAGATTTATTAGATACGACCTACCTTAACAAAGGTAGAGGTAGACCTAAAAAGACTTTTTTAGAAAGTATTAAAAATGACTTTTTCTTATTATATTTAAATTAGGATTTGACTCTTAACATGATAGGATGAGAAAAAAGATTCATGTAGCGGATTCCACATAATAGGATAAATACTTGTTGTTGTTGTTGTTGTTGATGATGAGCACTGAGCAAACTTTTATTACTGAGCAACAATTAGCTAATTATGAAGAACAAAACAAGAAAGCCAATAAGGCTGGCTGCAGCTGCTTAAAACCTGAAACCATATGAAATTAGCACTTACCAACTTGGTTGTATGAGCATTAACTATGATTGTAGTTAGGCTACTAAGTATAACATACCGTCATTAACCAAAATGCATCTTGAGCTCATGTTTAACAAACATGTATTTAGTATTATAAGTAGTATTCATCAAAATACGACATCAACATACATATAATTGATTAAAGCTCGTCTTCATTACTCAATAGCCACTTGTTGAGTTAATCATTTTTTTGGGGCTGAAACATTTAGGCCAATTAAGGCAGACTCACACATACATCGCATATACAAGACTCGAACCCAAGGTCTCTTAATTAGTAACCTAGGCTCCCAACCAATAAACCAAGATGAGTTGTGTTTGAGCTAATCATCTCATTAGGTATTGGAACAATTAGCACTTTTACAAATCATGCTACATATGAATGAATAAATGCGGTAGCCAAGAGTATCTTTTATTAATTCACCCTAAAAATAAATGAAAAAAAAAAAAACTTGTTTAACTAAAATATTGAATGTTACAGTTGGTACACATGAATATTAAAGTTGAGAACGAAACCAATTCAAAGTTCATGCAATTGCGTTCTCAGTTTAAGGAGGAAGTGCGTTTCTATAGTTATCAAGAACTTATCCACCTGTGTTAAATACATATTCAGAGGCAAATGTGGTCATGGGAACAGTAAGAAGATCCTTGGAGAGTTTGGATAATATGGAAAACTTCTAATTATGCTCATTTTCCACCATTCTAAGATGTGAAATTGTCCCTTTATCTGTTGGAGGCTGTGTGGAGTTTCTTTTAAGCATGTCTCGGATTCAGATTTCAATGTTTACCTTGAACAAGCATGACTGAGGAAATATTCAAAACTTGTAAAGACAGAACTATCCCCACAGACTTATGGTGTGCTGAAGCAGGTGGTTGAACTTAAGAAGAGTTTGAGACACTGAATATTGTGATTTTAAAAAGATTTTGAGATCACTTCCTTCGTTTTTTTTTTATTAACTGCTTTGCTGTGATAAATCTTCTTAAAAGCATACTGAATGAACATTAATTTTCGACTTGGATTTGGAATGATTGCAGTGATCATCACCAGGTTGCTTTCAGACCAATACTTAACAAACTTTTCCTTTCTGAATGGTGACATAGCCTAACAAACTAATCCTCTCTCTTGAGGCTTTCATCTACTTTCTTGATATCTACTAACCGGAGAAGGAATAAGTGGAGTTCAGATGGCTTGAACTAGAAACAAGTGTTGCACTATCATTAACCTGCAAAATGCTTCGAATTTTGGAGAGCCTATCTGAATCATCATTATCATCATCAAGACTCCAGGACAAACCTGTCTTTTCAACAACAACAACAACAACAACATCAAGCCTTTATCCCACTACGTGGGGTCGGCTACATAAATCCTTTTTCTCCATTGTGTCCTATTAAAAGTCAAATTCTCGTTTAAATCTAATAAAGAAAGGTCATTCCTAATACTTTCTAACCAATTCTTTTTAGGTCTACCTCTACCTTTCTTAACATAAGTCAAATCTAATACCTCTACTCTCCTAACTGGGTCATCAGAAGTCCGCCATTTTATGTGACCAAACCATCTAAGACGACTCTCTCTAATCTTATCTTCTACTGGAGCTACTCCAACCTTTTCACGTATATGCTCATTTCGTATCCTATCTCTAAGGGTAACGTCACTCATCCACCTGAGCATCCTCATCTCTGCCACACTTAACTTAGTATTATGCTTCTCTTTTAATGGCCAACATTCGACGCCATAAAACATTGCAGGCCTCACTACCATCTTATAGAATTTTCCCTTAAGTTTGAGGGGTACTTTTCTATCACATAACAAGCTCGATGCATTCCTCCACTTCAACCATCCAACTTGAATTCCGTTTGAAAATATCCCCATCTATTTCACCATCACTCTAAACAATAGATCCAAGATATCTAAAACGTGTACTCTTATTAATAACTTGATCACCCAAAGTCACAAACCCCTCACTAGGCCCATTACTACTAAAATTACACTCCATATATTTCGTTTTAGATCTACTCAAGCGAAAACCCTTAGACTCTAAAGTTGACCTCCATAATTCAAGTTTACCTTCAACTCTCTCTAGTCTTATCAACAAGAAGAATATCATCAACAAAAAGCATACACCAAGGTACATCCTCTTGCAAATGTCTAGTGAGAACATCCATGACTAAAGCAAAAAGACATGGGCTTAAGGCTGATCCCAACCGAAATAGGGAAATACTTGGTTAAACCACCTTGTGTTTGAACTCAAGTAATAGCTCCTGCATACATATCTTTAATGATTTGGATATAAGCATTATTGACTCCTTTCTTTTCAAAAACTCTCCATAACACTTCTCTTGGAACTTTATCATATGCTTTATCTAAATCAATAAATATCATATATAGATCCTCCTTATTTTCTCTATATTTCTCCATCAAACCTCGTAATAAATATATGGCTTCCATAGTTGACCTAACCGGCATGAATCCAAATTGATTTTGAGAAACATTAGTATCATGCAACAACCTATGCTCCATAACTCGCTCCCATAATTTTAAAGTATGACACATTAACTTAATACCTCTATAATTCGCACAATCTTGTGCATCACTTTTATTCTTAAAAATAGGAATTAAAACACTCATTCTCCACTCTCATCTGGCATCTTTTTAGTCTTCAAAATATTATTAAAAAGTTTAGTAAGCCAAGAAATTCCTTCATCTCCTAAGCATTTCCACACCTCTATTGGAATATCATCAGGTCCAACAGCTTTTCCACCCTTCATTTTCTTTAAAACCTCTCTAACTTCAGTTTTACTAATACGCCGATAAAAATATAAATCTTTATTTTCATTTAGGATGCTAAGGTCACTATAGTCAATCTTATTTTCACAATCTTCATTAAAAAGTTTAGCAAAATATCTCAACCACTTTTATTGAATGTCATCTTCTAAGAAAAGCATTTTTTTTATCTTCATCCTTAATACACTTCACTTGACTAAATCCTTATTACTCATATCTCTTTGTTTTGCTAACTTATACATATATCTTTCTCCCTCCTTAGTATCTGTTTCATTTCAGTTTTTTTTTTTTTTTGAAAGACAGGTTTTTATGGATGCAAACCCAAGAAAATACTCTTAGTTGCTATGATGTGAAAAGAAATAACAAGATACAATCAATCCTCTATTCGAGACTCGAGAGGAGGATCAATCTTTCCAAAACTCTATACGCCGCTAGAGCCCAAGACACAAAAGAAAACTCAGAAATTAGCCACCAAAAAGATGCCTAACCCTAATACAAACTCCTACTTAAAGCAAACACAAAATTCACACCAAAGGACTAAACAGCCCTCAAGCAAATAGCTCTAGCAAGTGGACCCCACCCCTACGGGGGCGGCTAAGCAGCTTGCGAACCAGCAGGCTAGCGCTTGTTGTACTGCAGTAGCCTGCTCACAGGTTGGGCCAACTGGACCGGTCCAAGCATATCAAAAACCTGCCTTAATTAAAAAGGACGATCAAGATGTGGCAAGTAGAATTTCAGCAGGTTTTGATATCAGAATGAAGACACTGAGATGTAGATAATCACAGTAGCTCTGCACATTCACATAAGGCTTCTAGATAATCAAGTCTTCTTGATATAAGCTACCCTTTCTTGGACAACACAAATAATATTATCATGTACTTCTGCCTTTCTCGTACCAAATGTTTTAATACATGAGCATGTCATCTAACATGAAAGAATTTTCCTTTAAATTAAAATATATTAGTATTCTTTAGGCTTCTCTTCAAGGTTTTTGCTGCGCTATCATATATCCTTGACGTATTTGAATTCCAACAATTGCATGTCTATACAACTTTGTCAACATCTTTTATTACCTGCAACTTATTTCTTTCAAATATATGCATTTTCATGCTATCATTCTTAATTGTATGCCTAAAAACTTTTTGATGACTACTAATTGATGCCTTACAATACATGTTGAAGTATGGATTCTCTTCCTACTATATGCACTTTCATGTAATCATTCGTAATTGCATGCTTATAAATTTTTAGGACGGCTGCTATTTAATATCTTGCAATACATGTTGAGATATGGACGCTCAACTATAAAGTAAGCAATTCAACAGTGATTATGAACTTTGTCAAAAATAAGTCTTAACTATTTATAAATCATAGCCTCTAGAAACACATTAGTTTAACAAGTTATCCTCAACCGCATAGTTTTTCTTTTTCAGAATTGAAAAGTTTTTTTTTTTGTTCGGTCGACATACAGCACATTTTGATATGGGGAAAAATTCATAGACATTCAATTTTGATAGTTGTAATTTTTTTTTCTCTTGCAATGCTGGCACTGCCATTTTTAATCTCATTTCCTCTTTTTTTAATACATTACTGTCACTATGAGGAAATTATGTCAAGTCTCGCTTCTCTTTCTTTTGCCCTTATTCTCCCATTTTGGTGCTGCAATGCCCCCAATATCTACTATAGTAGTGGCTGGCTTTCTTAGGAAATGCTCTAACATATTGGGTAAATTCAACCCTTTGATTTCCACAATGGGTCACAACAAACAAGCTTTTTAAGTGCTTAGAAATAGCTCTGTGAGTAGACTTTTAGGTATGATTTGGCTTATAGGGATGCATGTTTGTTGTTGCCTTGGTTTAACGATGTTGTGATATCTCTACCTACTGCAAGTTTGCTTTACAAATTCTGATTTATTTTGATCATTGAAATTTTGAAGCTATTGATCCAATATGATTTTGTGTGACAATTTTTAATGTCTGTTGTGAAGATGAAAATTTCTATATCTTTATCACCCAAACTATCCTTTTGAACTGATATTTCATTTCACAAGCAGGAATTACAAAAAAAATTGGCTTGCCAGCTAGGCAAATTCAAACATGAAAGGAAAATCATCGTGCTTCAGGATCCATCCTTGAGGTGCTGGCCAGTTTTGTATCACCAGAGCAACAAATATATAGGCTTCATTGGTGGTTGGGTGGATTTTGCCAAGGGAAATAACATTTGTGGAGGAGATATCTGCGAGTTTGAACTTATTAACAAGATGGAACTTAAATTTAGAGTGCATATCACGAAAGCAGAAAGATCCAATCTTTGCTGAAAAAGTAGAATAAACTTGATCAGATTTCATGACGCATCTTCTACTTATCAGAAACAGCTTAGATGGTACACTCTCAACACCCCCATATTGCCCAGCATAGTAATGTTGTCAAGCAGATTATAATCTGTGTTTCTTTACCATGCACATTTAAGTTGTTAGGTTTCTGAATGCAATTTTTACATTTTAAGTGATAGCTTTTGGTAAGCTAATGTGAAGTTCAGATGTTCCAGTTTATTATTTTTTCTAATAGAGTGCTTATTAGTTGTACTAATGGATGCTCTGTTGTTGATTTTAGCCTTGAGATTGCTTGTTCTGAATCTTTTCTGATAAGCATGGTTATTACTTGCTAGAACTGTGGAATCTCATTTGATATAAGCAAGAGCAGGGTTTGTTTGGTTATTTTTTGTTAATTTTTGGCCTGATTTAATCATAGTTTTGTCCTCTTCATGTAAATTTCTAAATTTATTTTGCAATTTCTAAGAAAAGTTCAATTGTTTATAGTTTTATTATGTACTGTAATATATTATTTAATTATTTAAATGTATTCATGAACTTAACGTGTGTGCATATGAAAGAAACAATATAATTATAAAAGAGTAATAGTTTTAATGGCTTGAAAGTCTGATTGTCTGATAAGAATAATAGTTTAGCTATTTCTCTTGGAAAAAGTCACTTCCTATTTCTATCATCAACTGAGTAGTTGAATTGGTCTAACTTTCATAAACTTCTCTCTTCCTATTTCTGACTTGTAAGCAAATGACCCTGCGAGTAACTTGAGATTCATTATGTGCTTTCTAAAATATTTCTATAATGTTTTCAAGTCATATGGTTATTTTATTAAATAGCATGAATGTTGTTGAAGGAATAATTACATATGAGGAAAGATTGTTCCTTGCCTAGGTGAATGGTTGAATGCTATAGAGAATGCATCATGGGCAAAGAATTGATAGATACACATTTGAGCTAATGAGTTGTCTAGTAAATGCCTATCATTTTTAGGATAAATTATTCTGTGCGGATACAAATATCGTCCAGAGGCGAATCAGAACGTTCCATATCACTTTTTTGTTCTGTACTATTGTGATATGACGTATTCTGATTTATCTCCAGACGGTCCGGTGTCCGCACAAAATAATTTCTCCATTCTTAAAACTTGATCCTTATATATCATTATTATTATTGTTTTAAGATTTATGAAATAATGATGCTACAAGGATGATGACATTAAAGTCAATGTCATCGCAAGTTAGTTTATAATTGATAAATGATCATTGAAAAGATGATGATTAGATCAGTGGTTTAGATTTGTTATGGTTAGGGTAGAAATTATGTTAATGCTATTCCCTTGTTTCAAATTTATAATTTAGAATGGATGGTTGAGATTGAATTCAACAAGATCTTAGTGGTTTCAAATAAAAGACTGAATAATTTAATCCCATTGATTTAAATTGAATTGTAAGTTGAATTTGAGAAAGTACATGTTGATATTGGGGAAATACGTAGGCAACTAGATTGTGAGGACAATGAGATATGAGTTGATTGTGCTAGATATAACTTATACCAATTAACTTAATAATTTCTTGAATGACAACATTTGCATTCAAATATTTAAAATTTTTAAGTAGATAATCAGGAGGTTCGTTATTTTTAAATTTAATTAATAAATTTAAGAACTTAATATTTATATGAACCTATAAATGAAAAGTTATATGAACATTTAAAATTTTAATTATATTGTTCAGTGTTGTTGCAATTCGAGATCCCGTGTTTGTGATTTTGATGCTAACAAACATTAGTGATTGTACTTAAATTTCTCATACCATTTTGTATTACATATATACACTATGAAAGAATATTCGGGGCTCAAATTTGGGTAGAATAAGAACATGGTTGATAAGAGTTTACATTTCTTATTTATTTATTTGTAAATTTTATCAGTTGAATATGCTATTTTGGCAATCGTGCACACACACAAGGGAGTGAAAATAAGCTTTAAAATTTTTTGAACTAATCGTAATGTACGATCTAGAACGTATTGTATGATCCATTTAAAATAGAAATCCTAACCGCCAATCAAAATTAAATAAGTATTTTAATTTTTAATTTTTGAACTAATCGTGTAGTATGATGACATACGTAAAGTACGATGTTTGAAAACTTAATTAAATCTCCATGATTAGTCAATCAAATTAAGGTTTTGTTAATTTGGTATATTGCACTGCATGATGTTAATCATACCGTACGATATGCAGAGATGAAAATCGATCGTTTCGACGATCGTACTGGACGAAGCCTTAATTTTTGAATCAGTCTTATGGTATAATGTTAATCGTACTGTGGACGATATGCAGAGATCATTTTCAATCGTCCTAAAAATCATCTTGTACGATCACAAGACAATTGAACTAATCGTATTATACGATTAGTATACAATTTTTTGAATAGTTCATCTTGGGACTGTTCCATCGTACTAGATGTTATATGGTTTTTGAACTAATCATACATTACAATCCTCAATCATATTGTATGAATAATTTCGGTTGAATTGAAATTTTAAGGTTTTAGAGACCTTATATAAAGAGCTTTTCTTAGTTGTCTCTAAGAGAGACTTTTGGCTGTTGAAGGAATTCCGGGGGAGAGCTATTAGAGATCTTGGAGAGTGGAGAAGGAGAATGTGAGTTTTGTGAGAGGGAGAAGAAGTGTGAGTGTTTTCACATGATCACTCAAAGCAAGCTTGCATCTTGATTCCTCTACAGGGCTCTGTGGATCTGCTGGGGTTGCTATGGGAGAAATGCTTCAAGGTCAAAGGTCGAGGTTCTCTGCCTTCATTAGGAGGGTGCAAAATGATTGCAAGGTACTCTGCTTTCACCAAGAAGTTAAAAAAGCTTTTATGTTCGCTTCCTTTATAAGAAGGGTGAAAAGAACTTCCAATGTTCTTTGCCTCCTTAGGAGGCTGAAAATGATTCTGGTTCTCCTTTGCACCGGGTTAGTGGAAATGATTATTGTAAGGGCTTCTCTCATTTTACTGTGCGGGCTAAAGGAGAGACATTAAGAGTTAGTGTAATACCTGGAGAGGAGATTTTGGAAAATGGACGTAGATGATTATTTGATCAAACTACTATAAAATTATGGTGTACTTGTTCTAATTTTATTTTCTTCACTCTACTTTTTTACAATTTATTTTCTTGGAAAATGCATGCTGAAAATATTGTGATTGATATTAAATTAATCTAATTAAATTACCATAATAATTGTGATTGTTGTTATTTTTACTAGATTCTACATTTGGTGATCAAAATATGAAAGAATTTTTCTTCATATTAAAGAAATTTTTTAAATAATAAGTTCACACCTCCCCTCCCCCCTTATTTTTGTGTGCCTACGGTAATTCAAAAAGGTTTAACACTCTCCATTGAACATTCAAGTGTGTGTGTGAAAGAGAGAGAGAGAGTCATAGTATGGATGAAATTCACGTACAATTAAAAATAAAATCAACTTGATTAGAGGGAGGAACATGATTTTTTTTAATGAAAAAAAAAGAAATAAAAAAATTACAAGTTTTTGCATAGTTGAAAATCACTTGATAAGTTCATTTTTTCTTTTTTTTTTGGACATTTTGGCCAATTATCACAAACTCAAACGCACAACACATGCACAAGATTTGAACTCAAAATCTCTTAGTTGATAGACAAAGCTTCCATGCAACAAATCAAAATTAGCTGTGTATTATTCCTTAATTTTAAGTGGAGATATGCCAGCTCGAATATACTAAGAAGGGGGTGCTAGAAAGCTGCAGAAGCCACGAAATATGGATAAATTTTTTTCTCCGTTGTAGGTGGTGGCAAAGAGTCTTGAACTGTTATTATAAATAACAACAAAAAAGGGTCAAGAAAATTCTTTATCGAAAGGGGGAGTGAATTACTAAATCTAGCAACAGATCAAAGCCACCTTGAGTTAGCATATGATACATAGATGATTAGGATAGCCTTTATATTAGAAAGATGGTGGACTATATGATTGTGATCAACAATTAAAGGCCACAAACAATCAAAACTAATATGATCCAGCCTGAACGAGGATAGATTAAATGTCAAAGTATTGACTAGCACGGACGAAAAAAGGCTTGACATGTTCTAGATAAAATAAAAAGATTTATCATGTTACTCTCATTAATAAAGTGTAAGAGTTGTTGTCCAAAATAAATAAATAAAAGGCTTGCAATCTATCATAATTATAGTTGATTTGGAGTTAGGGGCGAAAACTAATTTACTTGTAAGGCTAAGTGCCCCTATCTTCATAGCAATTTTTACATTAAATTTTTGGATCATATGTATATATATATCTTAATTTAATTGATACAATTTTATAAAAATATTATCAATTGTTTAAATAATAATTTTGTTAGCGTTTTAACTTTTAATACAAAAATGTAGTAATTATAAATTAGGGGGTTTTACATACATACCACTTTATTTCATGCTATTTACGTATCTAACACTCAAAACATTAATATTACATGCTACCACCCATAGAACAAATTTGAGTGCATGGAATGAAATATTAAAGTTTATAGATGGTATGAATGGTAGAAATGAACTATAAGAGTGATATATTTGATATTAAAGTTTTATATGAGTGGTAGGCATGTAATATTAATGTTTTGGATATTAGATATATAAATGACATGAAATAAAGTGATATGTGTGTAAATTTCCCTAATTATAATGGCTCCCTTTATATTTTTTTTTATGTGTATATATTTATCAATCATTCAATCTAACCTGTTCTAATTTCCTTCAAATCTAAGAGCGCAGAGATCAAATGGACGGTCGATGATGGCGTTCGCATGGTTTCTTGTGATGCGTATGCTTAGCGCTTTCTCGGTTCTTCCTCAACAATGCCGTAATTAAAAAAATATATATTAAAAAGCCGAAATACGGCCAATCGATCTTCTTCTTTTTCTCTTCTCTGTACCCGCCCGCCGTGCACGACCTCGTGTTCGATCCGAGCCTGAGAACCCTAATCTCAATTCGTCGTCTCGTCTCGTCTCGCAGTTTTTTTTCTTGGCCTTCAATGCAAGGTTTTTCGTTGGCTTTGAGGTCAAAGAGATTTCCCATTTCTTTACTGATTGTTACAGTTGATCTGTGGTATCGGTGCTTTCCTCTCAGCTCGTATTCTTAGTTATTGCCGATTCATTTGGTCGGTCTTTTCGAGGTTGGGGCTTGAGTCCCCTGGGAACTGTGAGGGCTTGGATTTTCTTTCTGGATTGGGGGACGATGGATACGAGCCGACGGGCCGTGGAATCTTATTGGAGATCTCGCATGATAGATGGAGTGACTGTGGATGAGGATAAGATCGCGCCCGTCTATAAACTCGAGGAGATCTGTGAGCTCCTGCGGACTTCTCACGCGAGCATCGTTAAGGAGGTTTCGGAATTCATCCTTAAGCGGCTTGAGCATAAGAGTCCTATTGTCAAACAAAAGGTATACAGTTTTCACTGATTTAGAAGTCTGTTTTCATGATTTGCTTTGTTATGAGAATTTGCGTTTTCTCTGTGATTGTTATTAGTTATTTAGAGTGGTGATGCGTTGTAAATCACGAAGTACATGAAAAAGATGCCTTCTGGTTCAGATTTCTCTAGAAACTATCTACTATTGAAGCTATGCGCAAAGTTGTAGAGTTAGGACGCATTTTTTGATACTTGGAGTTACACTGAATGCTTCTGCCAGTTTGTTTGGCCTAAGATATTCTTCATATAATAAACTTGCATTCTATTTCTCATATTATATACTTTTCTAGATTTGCTTGTGAATCCTCTGAAGAAATTTTTGATCATTCGATATGGTATGTCGGGGAACATTCATTACAAGAAGTAAATATTGCAGTTTCTTTGAATTATTTTGATGTTGTTTCCATTGAACTTATAACAGGCTCTAAGACTTGTCAAGTATGCTGTGGTGAAATCTGGAGCAGAGTTCAGGAGGGAAATGCAACGGAATTCAGCCGCAGTGCGCCAACTGCTTCATTACAAGGGAAATTTGGATCCGTTGAAAGGGGATGCTCTTAACAAGGCTGTTCGTGATACAGCTCAGGAAGCTATTTCTGCCCTCTTTTCTTCTGATGATAATAAAGCAGCAGCTGCTCCAGCTGAAAGCATCAATAAGCGAATTGAAGGTTTTGGTAATACAAATTATGAGGTGCCAACAGAGGAGAAGAAATCTTTTCTCAGTGAAGTGGTGGGCCTTGGAAGTGCCTCTATCATTCAGGGAATAACCTCTCTTGTGCCGTTTCCCATGCATTGAAAAAGAATGATAGTGGGACTTACAGAAGCCCTAATCTGCGGAGGTCTCTAACCACAGAAATAGATAGCAGGGATACATATGAACCAGTAGATGAGCATCATGGTGAAAAGCGGCAGCCATCTGTATCATTAAGGAGTGCAGCTTCTGGTAGTTGGAATCCAGATTCAAGAAATAACTTGATGAGTACATCAGTTAATGATGAGAATAGTTCTAGTCACATGGTGGTTAAGAGTCGTGAGGAGAGGCTTTTGGAGACAATTGTTTCCTCAGGAGGTGTCCGGCTTCAACCTACTCGGGATGCACTTCAGGCATTTCTTGCAGAAGCATCAAAATTGGACCCACTTGCTATGTCCCGTGCAATTGAAATGAAGCTTCAATCTCATCTGTGGCAGGCAAGTTACAGTGATCATCATCATCATTATGGTTATCGATTTACATCTTTCTTTTTATTTTATTCTGTTACATTGGCAGTTTGGTGTGAAACATTTTTTTCATTCTCAATATCATGCATTTGCTGTCATATAGTTGACCCTAATGGGGCTTGATGGGAGTCTGAAAATGATTTATTGGATTTATTATGTCATCTTACCAAGTTCCTTTGGTGCATGTACTTCTATAAATGGCACAAATGAGGGTTTATCTCACCACTTTAGTCTAAAAGGAAAAGCATTTCTGAAAGCTTTTCAGCTATTGCCTATTGTGTATATGCGCAAACTAATTTTAGTGTTTTTGTTGAAAACTAGTTCAAACTCAGTGTAAAAATTTGAGATAACATGATATGAGAAAGTGCAGCGTATACATTTTCTTCTTGCACGGTCTAGAAAAAATTTCATTTTTAACTACTACAATTTGTTGCCAAACATGCATATGCTTTTATATATTTAACACTAATGGTGCTTGATGAGGAGTCAGAGGAAGATTTATTGGATGTATTATATCATTTTACAAAGTTACTTTGGTTCATTTACTTATATAAATGGATTAAACAAAGGATTCCCTATCCTCTATCCAGCCTAAAAGGAAGATCATTTCGGAATACTTTGCAGCTAATATAACTTATTGTATGCTCACAAAAGTAATTCAAATATTTCTGTCATCAACTAGTTCGAACTTAGAGTAAATGAACGAGGGAACATGTAGGGAATAATTAGTGCACTTAAATTTGCTTCTTGAGCTTTGTAGAAAATTGTGCATATTTAACATTTTTCCCGAATTGCCAAGTTATCATTGGATTGTAGTTCTTTTTTGTAAAGAGCTTATTTTAAAGTTGTATGTTATCTAAAAGATGTATATTGTTTCCTAATGTAATAAGAGAGAATCAAGATGATAACATGCCATTTGGAGACTAAGAGTCATGTGAGTCACCCCCTTCCCCTTTTTGTAGTTGTTTTGTGCAAACTGATAAGGTTGAGAAAACTGTTGGATTCACCCCCACCCACTAGGGCCTACGTAGCTTGACCTGTCGGTCGCAAAGGACTTTGTGCCTAGGAGTTATCAGACTCATCTAGTGCCCAATTATCCATCTGCTCAAGAGGTGGCAGCAAGACTTATTGCCATTAGTTGATTCCTTAATTTGTCAATCAATTTCCACACATATACCATAGGAGAAACGTAAATTCAATCAAAAAGAAATTTAAATACCTTAAATGCTTCAAATTTTAAATTAATAGCCATAGTTGTCATTATACACTTTAGTTGGCTTCTTATAAGGATCAATATTACGTAAAGAAAAAAGAAAAAGAAACATATTAAGTTACCTTGAAGCCTATCAGACTTAGCGGATGCTAGATCACACTATGCGTGTTATGTCATTGACTAACATTTTTGCTGGCTAACCAATGTTTGACTAAGTCAAACTTTTAATTGAGCTTAAGCTTACAATGAGCTTAATCAAGTTTGAGCCATAGTTTAATACATCGAGTTAAGCTTGAATCAGGGTTGACTTGTGCTAAACTCTTCTTGATTACTTCCCTAGTTGGTAGTAAAAGGTAAACCCAATAAAATTCTTTCACCATATTGTGTGGTTTCGGTTAGTCAATGATGGTGACAACTTTTTTATTTGACAAAATGTCATCAACACTAACCACATGCCTCAAGAAGATGCGGTAATGCCAGAAGAATATTTTTAAAATTGGTATATAATTTGTGCTCTTAGAGGATGGTCAAGAGGGTGCCCAAATGCGCCTTGTATGTTGTTTTGTTAACTTGCAACTCAATTAATGTCAGGGTTATATGGTGACTTTGAGATGCACTTCACCTCATAGAAGACATTTATTGGTAAATCAAAGTCTTGATTTGATGTCATCGTGGTAGACAAAAAGCAACATGACCTACTCAATTTTTGGCTCTAGATCGTTGGTATCCAATATCTCTCTTTAAAATATTATGACGAAGCTCCTTAGCAATTCACCAGGCATCTAGTTCAGCTTTAAAAGAGCTTGCAAGCTCTTGAGTGGCTTTTGGGCAATTGCGATGAATTCAAAAAAGATGTGATGACACTTAACAATAGGCACGAAATTAATTGTAGGACATTCTTTAAAAGTGTTGAAGAGCAATCGACACCTCAGTGCATCATTGATGTCCATTAATGAGGTTGCTGACAAAATAAGTAATGTGATCGACAACATCGGACCTTCCTCGATATGATTCCAGGTGGAGCATCTTGAATTTTGCGAGTGTCTTCACCTCTACAATTTACCTGAAAAATACGTAGGTCAGCTTCTACTCCCTTCGTATTCACTTGGTGGATGTGTATTTCTTCATCATTGGTGTGTTTATGGCTGTGATTAGCAACATGCGTTGAGGTTAGTGCCCTAGCATTGGGCTATCTTCGACAAGTTGTCAAGATAGATGATCATTTGGGAGTGCTCTCTCTTGTAGTTTTTCTCTAAACTCATCCAAACACTTCTTAAGTTATCTTTGTGTTTCTCTCTTCCTTTTCTATTAGATCATGGTGGATTGTGAAGTTCTTGTTTTTCATGGTGTGACTCCTAGTTTTGTTGCTCTTTTGCATAATGCCTATTGTCTGGTCACTAATATCAATCCACGCTCACTATCTTAGAGGATGGATTTAAATTTGCCCATGGGCTATATTTTACCCTACAAACAGGTTTAACTACCTAAAACAAGAGATTAGGGTTAGGGAATCAATGAATATGGATGATGGATGTGAGGTTAAGTGATCTTTATGAATGGGAAAAATGGCATAACGTCCAAAACACATGTCTCTTAACTTTTTTATTTATAAGGTTTGGAGGGCTATGTGAAAAAGTAAACCTAAAGAAATAGTACATGATATGATAAGTATAAACTGCATTGACATTTGGGTTAGGTTGAAAGGTGTGCATGTGGATTCTTTGTTTCTGATGTGGCTTGGGGGAGCCCTTAGCAAGTACCTTTGACGAGTATTCAGGGGTGAGTATCTTGGACAAGTATTCAGGGGTGAGTATCTTGGACAAGTATTCAGGGGTGAGTATCTTGAACAAGTCTATGAATGGGAGTTCCTCAAGGTGAGCAGTGAGTTTCCGTGATGAATTTATTTGTGATTCGGGGATGAACATAGTTGATGGAGTCATAACCATGGGCTCTATAGATGTGTGCCACATGTAGCTTGGGCTAGGACATTCGCGGAAGACGGATGGCCTTAGCTAAGGAAAACTACCAAGAGAGTTGAATCCCTCTGGGGCGAGTGCCCTAGGGTGATGGCTTGTCAATTTGAGTCCTTTAGATGAACACACCAGGAGTAACCAAGTCCCTGCATTGATCCTTCAGGGGCAAGCTTGTATGTTTCAAACTCCAATAGGACGAATAGCTATTCTCTCGTTGCTAATTCTGGTGATTGCCCCTCAAGGCATCACTTTTGGGCAAGTGCTCCTCTTGGCCTTGTCCCTTGGGTGTGAATCTGTTTATATAATTGTGATAGGAAACAATAGGGAAAAACAGAAATTAATCGCTAAAATCAGAATTTCAACGGTTTAATCAAGCAGATTTTTAGGTTTTTATGGAAGGAAATATAAGAAAAACTAGGGGTGTCAATTTTTGACACTACCCGAACCCGACCCAGAAAAATCCGGGTTAGGGTCAACCCGGACCCAAAACAAGTCGGGTTCGGGTTCAACAAATCAACCCGTTTAAAAAATCCGGTCGGGTTCAGGTTGACCCAGCAACTAGAAATTGTTACGAAAACTCGTATTTGACCCGAAAACTCGAGATTGACCCGTTTTGACCAAAAAATTGAAGATAGACCCGATTTTTGACCCGAAATCTATCAATTTTGGTCAACTCCAGGTCATTCGTGTCGGTTCGGGTTGACCCGGACTTGAATGGGGTTAGGTTCGGGTCCGTAGACTTGACCCATTTTTTAAAATGGGTTGGGTTCGGGTTGACCTGAATAGTGCCGGGTCAATTTCAGGTTCGACCCGAACCCGACCCGTTGACCCGAATTGACACCCCTAAGAAAAACACTCTTGATTGCTAGAAGATGAAAGAAAATAGCTTGATACAAACGATCCTCTATTCGAGAGGAGGATCAATCTCTCCAAAACTCTCTAGACGCCGCTAGAACCCGAGAACACCAAAGAGCACTAAAAAAATTAGCCACCAAAAAGATGCCCTAACCCTAATACAAACTCCTAATTAAAGAAATCATATAATTAACCCAAAAGGACTAAACAGCCCCCCCTCCCCTTCTCTCTTCCCTAAACCGTGGACCCCACCCTCAATGGGGCGGAAATTTGAGCTTGCGGCCATGCAGACTTTTGCCTGCTATTTGGCCGGCTGGACCGGTCTGGGTGTATCAAATTGTTAGTTACTACACGGGCATGTGTGTACATACAAAACTTGTTGCAACCATATTGCCTCATGGCATTTTTCTATAAATGACTAGGTCATATAGATTCATCACTAATCATTAGCTTAATGTTGATCAAAACATGGATAAATATTCCATACGTCCTTGCTGCTCAGTTAATCTTTTACTATAGGTTCAATTACTATTGAAAACATTAAGACGGAAACAAAAAGTTCTCAGTGAAACAAGTGGCTAAAATCTGTGTTCTCTCTTTTATTCTTATTAACTCAAGGGCCCATATCATATACCTTTCCTCCCATTGCTCAGGGCTACATCTACACTGGAAGCATTGCAGGGCTCCTTGAAGATCTTACCTGCTATGAGCCCACTGGCGCAGAGTATAGTACTTTTTATTCTACTGATGAAAACACAAGAGAAGTGGAGGAAAAACCGCTGACATTACATCAGTATCACTTAGATGATTTAAATGATAACTGATTGAGCTCATTTGTTATATAGAAGATAACTTTTGAACCTATTTGAATGTTTTCAAGAGTAATGGACCTATTTGAAATATCATTCAAAGGTTAATCACCCAATTTAATTTACCCTTGATAAATTTATTGGCATCTTGCTTAGAATATCTTTTATGATGCAACGTCAATACTATTTCGGAAGGAAATTTTTTTCTTCTTCTAAATGAAAGGTGTATGTTTGATTCTGATGAAGCGACATGTTTTAGAGGATATGATTTTTTCCAGGATATCTAAGAAGTTTTAAGCATGATGCACTTGGTGGTGGTTTAAAGAGTCAATACTTTATTTCGTATGTTACCCTGGACCGGTCCCAGCTGGACCGGTCCGGTTCTACACCCGACGGCCCAAGGTCGGGGCGGAACCAGGCGGAACGCGCGCGCAGGAGCGGGGCCCAAACAGCGGCTAAAACGCACGGGGGGAGGGAAATTTTTGAATGAGAGGCTGTTTTAGGAAGTCCATTACTGTCCTTTATGATTAATTTGTATAATTAGGAGTTTTGGGGGGATTGGCGGGGTATCTTGAATTTGAATTGTTTTGAGATCTAGGTTTTGGTGTCTTGGGCTCTTGGCTTCGCCGGAGATCTTTTGGAGAGTTTTTCCTTCCTCTCGAATTGAAGGAAAGCTGTATCTTGCAAGTGCTTTTCGTCCGTCATCGAAATAAAAGTGTTTGCAGTGTTTTTCCTACGTTTTCTCCTACGTTTTCTCTCAGGTTTTTGTGCAGTTGGCTGTTTTACTGCTGTGGACAGCAGTTTTTCCTTTGGATCCTCTTGGTTTTGGTGTGAAACACTTGGAAATCCAAGTGTTTCCTATCAAATTGGTATCAGAGCCGTGATTCGGGGCCACCGGCGGCTGAAATTCTGAAATTTCAGCAAGTTCCTCGTCTCCGGAAGAAGTTTTCTGTGGATCCGTTGGAAGAACAATGGCCGGAAAGAAGGTGAATGTCTTGGAAGGTGAAGTCGGTCAATTAAAAACCGATTTGGAGGAAAGATTTTTTGATTTTCAAAATCAAATCACCACCAACAACGAAAGGTTGGAGGGAAAATTCACGGCCATGGAAGAAATGATGAAGAAATTATTGGAGATGAAGACTAATCCGACGACGTCGGAAGCAAGGGAGGCTACCGGAGACCACGGTGTAGGAGGAAATCCGAACCCGCGTGGGGGAGGAGGAATCAGGATGTAGAGATCCTTGAGGGAAACGACGACATGCCACCTCTAGAGCCACTTTCTAGAGAGGAGATGAGCATGGGAAATCAACGTCGAGGTGCTGATTTTCAGCGTCAAGGTGTTGATTTTGAAGGCAGGAGGGGGGAATATGAGAGAAGTGCAGATTTTTGCAATAGAGGGGAAGAATATCAGCGTCGAGGTGCTGAATTTCAGCGTCGAGGTGCTGATTTTGAAAGGGGAAGAGGGGAATATGATGATGGACTCGGATACCAACGTCGGAGGGAGGACCGGGACACTTGGGGGGCACACCTCCTCTTCGAGGCATGGGAGGTTATGGAGAGTACCGAGGTAACGGAAGGGATCCGAAGGTGAGGAAGTTGAAGATGCCCATATTTGAGGGGGAAGATGGCCATGGCTGGATCTACAAGGTGGAACGGTATTTTGCAGTTAACGGATTGACAGAGGAGGAGAAGCTGACAGCGGCAGGACTGTGTTTAGAAGGGAAAGCACTGGCATGGTACCAGTGGCGGGACATGAGGCGACCGATTCGAAGCTGGAGAGAGTTCAAGGATTTGCCTGCTAGAGCGTTTCCGAACCAGCAGCGGAGGGGATTTCTACGAGCAGTTCTTTTGCGCTGACACAGGAAGGGACAGTAGCAGAGTTCCGAGACCGGTTTGAGTACCTAGCTAGCAGGTTGGATCGTCTTTCTGATACCGTGCTTGAGGGGAATTTCATGAAGGGGCTCAGACCAGAAATCAGAGCCGCTGTTAGAGTGATGAGACCACACGACCTGGGGGAGGCCATGGAGTTGGCACAGTTGGTCGAGGACCAGAAGCAGCTGGAGAGGGGGACTCGAGGCAGCAGCTCTGGGGGATCCCACAGGATGACGACCACGTTTTTAGCTTCCAAGGGAGCTGCACCGGGAGGTACACGAGAAGTACCAAGGGAGAGGTCTGGAGGAGGAGGGCTGGGGGGAAATTTTAAAAAGCTTACTGATAAGGAAATGCAGGAGAAGAGGGCCAAAGGATTGTGCTTTAGATGTGATGAGAAGTACATGCCGGGACATAAGTGCAAGGATCGGACTCTTCAGGTTCTCCTTGTTTGCGAAGACGAGGAAGACGAAGAGGAAAGGTGGGAGCAGGTCAGAAGTGGAAGAGGAGGAGAAGATGCACCTGGATGTGGCAGAAGTCTCCCTGAACTCTGTAGTGGGATTCACTTCGAGTCACACTATGAAAGTGAAAGGGGTGATAGCTGACCACGAGGTGGTGATTCTGATAGATAGTGGGGCAACCCACAATTTCATTTCCACCGGCTTGTTGAGTTGCTTGGTATGACACTAGTGGATACCGGAGGCTGGGGTGATGATGGGCACGGGGAAGGTGGAAATGGGGAGAGGAGTGTGTAGAGGAGTGGTGCTGACCATTCAGGAGATACAGGTGAGGGAGGATTTTCTTCCTTTAGAATTGGGAAGTACTGATGTGATTTTGGGAATGAAGTGGCTGCAGACTTTGGGGGAGACCAAGGTGAACTGGGGAGAACTGAGGATGGAGCTGATAGTGGGGGGGAGGAGAATGGTGATACAGGGAGATGTCGGCCTGTCTAGGACGGGGGTGTCTCTCAAGTCTATGATCCGAACCATCCAGGAGGTTGGGGGTGGATACTTGGTGGAGCTGCAACGATTGGAGAAAGTCAGTGTGGGGGAAGAGGGAGACATTCCTCTTGAAGTGCAACCAGTCATACAACAGTTCAGGGAGGTTTTTCAACCTCCACATAGTTTGCCACCTTAGAGGGAGCTGGAGCACGCCATTATTTTGAAGGAAGGGGAGACACCGATCAGCGTTCGCCCTTACCGCTACCCCCAGATCCAAAAGGATGAGATAGAGAGGCTGATCCGGGAGATGTTGGAGGCAGGGATCATAAGGCCAAGTGTAAGCCCTTTCTCTAGTCCAGTCCTCCTGGTCAAGAAGAAGGATGGGAGTTGGAGATTCTGTGTGGACTACAGGGCTCTGAATAAAGGCACTGTACCAGACAAGTTCCCAATTCCAGTGATTGATGAACTGTTGGATGAACTTTTTGGGGCAGTGGTGTTTTCCAAGCTAGACTTAAAATCCGGATACCACCAGATCAGAATGAAAGAGGCGGATGTTCCAAAGACAGCCTTCAGAACACATGAAGGGCATTATGAATTTCTGGTAATGCCCTTTGGTTTGATTAACGCTCCTGCTACATTTCAGTCTCTGATGAACAGGGTCTTCAGGGAGTACCTCAGGAAGTTCGTACTTGTGTTTTTTGATGATATATTGGTGTACAGCAAAACTGAGGGGGAACACTTAGAACACTTGAAGGTGGTTTTGGGAGTATTGCAGGAACACCAGTTACAAGCCAACCTGAAGAAATGCAGCTTTGCCCAGACCAGTGTAGAGTACTTGGGGCACGTGGTGTCCCAGGAAGGAGTAGCAGCGGATCAGAATAAAATAGAAGCAATGCTGAAGTGGGCCATCCCTAGGAACCTAAAGGAGCTAAGGGGGTTCTTAGGGTTGACTGGATACTACAGAAGATTTTGTGAAGGGATATAGTGCTATCGCATGGCCATTGACGGAGCAACTGAAGAAGGATGGATTTTCTTGGGGTGAAGCAGCAACGCAGGCATTTGAGAAACTGAAGGTAGCCATGACTACAGTCCCCGTCCTAGCACTTCCTGATTTCAGCCAAATGTTTGTGGTAGAGACAGATGCTTCAGGGTATGGGCTGGGGGCAGTGCTGATGCAGAACCACCGGCCAATAGCTTACTTCAGTCAAGTACTGTCAGCCAGAGCTAGATTGAAGTCAGTATATGAGAGGGAGCTAATGGCCATCGTTTTGGCTATACAAAAATGGCGGCCGTACCTTTTGGGGAGACATTTCATTGTGAGGACTGATCAGAGAAGTTTGAAATACCTGCTAGAACAAAGAATGGTGACTGAGGAACATCAGAGATGGTTATCTAAACTACTAGGTTATGATTTTGAGATCCAATACAAGCCTGGTTTGGAAAATAAAGCTGCTGACGCCTTATCCAGATGTGTGGGGGAGCTTCAGGAATTAGCTCTGTCAGTTCCTTTAATGGTAGATTGGGGGTCCATCAAGGAAGAAAGTAGGTTGAATGAAGAGTTGAGGAAGATCAGGGAGGATCTAGAGAAGGACAAGAGTAGTCATCCGGGCTACTGTATTGAGGGGGAGAGACTATTATATCAGGGGAGGGTTTGTGATGCCACGGACTTCCATACACATTCCCCACTTGTTGCAAGAGTTTCATGGCAGTGCAGTTGGGGGACATTCAGGGGTTCAGAAGACTTACAGGAGGCTAGCATCCGAGCTCTACTGGAAGGGGATGCATAAAGATGTGGAGGAGATGGTGGCCAGGTGTGAAGTATGTCAGAGAAACAAGTACATGGCCATGGCTCCGGGAGGCTTACTACAACCATTGACACTTCCAAACAGAGTTTGGGAGAAGTATCCATGGATTTCATTGATGGCTTACCAAGGTCGGAGGGGTTCACAGTCATTATGGTGGTGGTTGACAGGCTTAGTAAGTATGCACATTTTGTTCTCCTAAGACACCCATACACCGCAGTGTCAGTGGCTGCAGCTTTTATCAGGGAGGTAGTGAGATTACATGGGGTGCCTGAATCGATTGTGTCGGATCGAGACAAAGTTTTCCTCAGCCAGTTCTGGAGGGAGCTGTTCAGGATGCAGGGCACAGTTCTAAAGAGAAGTACAGCCTATCACCCACAGACAGACGGACAAACGGAGGTGGTAAATCGAAGCTTGGAGACATATTTGAGGTGCTTTGTCTCCGAAACCCCACGATTGTGGGCAAAGTGGTTGCCGTGGGCTGAGTATTGGTACAATACCTCATTCCACTCTGCTTCCCAGATGACCCCATTCAAGGTACTATATGGGAGGGACCCTCCGCACCTAGTGCATTATGGAAGAGAAAGCACACCAGTATCGTCTGTGGAGCAGTACCTAGAGGAACGAGACAAGATACTGGAGGAACTAAAGAAACATCTGCTGCGGGCACAACAAATTATGAAAAAACAGGCGGACTCACACAGGAGAGACATGCAGTTTGAAGTGGGGGAGAAGGTGTTCCTAAAACTACGACCCTACAGGCAGAGGACAGTGGCTAGAAGGCAGAACGAGAAATTGACACCGAGGTACTTTGGCCCTTATGAAGTGTTGGATAAGATTGGAGCAGTGGCATACAGATTGAAGTTACCCCCCTCAGCCACTATACATCCAGTGTTCCATGTGTCTCAGCTGAGGAGAGCCATTGGGGAGCATGCAGTGAGTGCAGAACTACCAGCTACTATGACGGAGGATTTAGAAGTGGTTGTAGAACCACTAGAGCTTGCAGGAGTCCGACCAGATAAAATGGGCAACAAAGAAGTGCTGATCAAATGGAGAGGCCTCCCTGATTTCGACGCTACATGGGAGCCATTTGAAAGAGTGAAAGAGCAATTCCCCTCTTTTCACCTTGAGGACAAGGTGAGTTTTTGGGGGGGGGAGTAATGTTACGCCTGGACCGGTCCCAGCTGGACCGGTCCGGTTCTACACCCGACGGCCCAAGGTCGGGCGGAACCAGGCGGAACGCGCGCAGGAGAGGGGCCCAAACAGCGGCTAAAACGCACGGGGGGAGGAAAATTTTTGAATGAGAGGCTGTTTTAGGAAGTCCATTACTGTCCTTTATGATTAATTTGTATAATTAGGAGTTTTGGGGGGATTGGCGGGGTATCTTGAATTTGAATTGTTTTGAGATCTAGGTTTTGGTGTCTTGGGCTCTTGGCTTCGCCGGAGATCTTTTGGAGAGTTTTTCCTTCCTCTCGAATTGAAGGAAAGCTGTATCTTGCAAGTGCTTTTCGTCCGTCATCGAAATAAAAGTGTTTGCAGTGTTTTTCCTACGTTTTCTCCTACGTTTTCTCTCAGGTTTTTGTGCAGTTGGCTGTTTTACTGCTGTGGACAGCAGTTTTTCCTTTGGATCCTCTTGGTTTTGGTGTGAAACACTTGGAAATCCAAGTGTTTCCTATCATTATACTTAAGGTTTTGCTAGAAATTCTGTTATAATTTTCAAGCCATGTTGCAACTATTATGTCATGTATCTTGTTGATTATTTATATGAATTACCAGTGGTGATGTGAAAAGCGTATTTGTCTGGACTTTTAGCAGTTCTATGGAGAAATGAATGCTTGTTTTCTGTAAGAAGATACCTTCTGTGGCATGATATTACCTATTTTGTCATTCTATATTTAGGATGTCAGTTATTACTATATTTAGGTTTTCTTATTAGTATTTTTTGAAGTAATAATATGGATTATAATACGTCATAATTATAAGTAGAATTGCTAAAAGTCTTTTTTTTTTCCTGCTTGATTTTTAGGTCCGAATGAAGGCAATCTGTGTCCTGGAATCAATTTTGAGGAAGCAGGATGACGATTATTGTTCTATTATCGAATCTTACTTCAGTGAAAATAATGATGCTGTGGTTAAATGCTGCGAATTACCCCAAGCTTCACTGCGGGAAAAGGCAAACAAGGTAATTATCATAATGTTTGGTCTAATCATCCATTTATAGTGTTTCCCTACTTTTTCTATCGTTACTACATGTAGTTCTTTTTTTTTATATTTTAGAATTTGAGCTTTGCTGTTTGCGTCACTATTTTGATAGAATTAGATTATTCGTATGATTATTGTCCTTCACAAACCGTCACTAGTACATCAGTTCATTACATCCTACAAAAGAAAAGGTCGCCTTGTTATCTTTTGTAAAGCATGTGTTCTTGGCTGTTTTTCTACGCATTTATCCCTAAAACAAAAAGTCTCCATAACCTTGAAAAGTGGACCTTATTATTTGATTATAGTGTGAATATGTTGCTTGGTTTGTATGGTCAGTTGCTGAAGCAGTAGAATCAAGGACCAGATTCTGACTTTCTAGCCCGTATAGTCAGTTGTTGAAGCAGTAGAATTGAGGACCAGATTCAACTTTCTTGCCCGTAGGTATAATAAATAACCTAAAGTAGTGGCCCCCCCATCTCTCTCTCTCTCTCTCTCTCTCTCTTAATCTAAAAGTTTGTTTTTAATGACTTAGTTGATCAGGCTAGATTGGTGCTACCATAGTTGTGGAAGATTTTTCTAGGCGCACACTCACATCCATGTACCTCATTTCTACGCATGCACTATATATTTCAATTGCACGCATCTACTAGGAGAATCTCCATTCTCCATGAGCGGGCCCCCTCTCCCCCATAACCACAATGAACGTTTTTTTTTTTTAAATTGAAGGAGAATCTTCATTCTCCACTTTAGTTAGTTTTGATATTATGACCTTCAAATGTGAGTTAAGGTTCCTTGTGTTTACACCATTAAAACTTTGGGGATGCAAGGCAGTCCTTTTATGATTAATTGATCATCAAGTGTATGGGACTGTATGCATAAAAAAATTTAAAATAGATGGCTTTGATACATGATAAGATGATTTTGATTTCAAGGCTTATTGTCTTTCAAACGGCTTAGAATTAGGTACATGTGTTCTTGATGATGTATTGTATGTATTTGTTACTTTTGATAGGTGAAATTCGAGGATGAACCTATGCTTATAAAATGGCTTCTATATGGCATATGATAGTCTTTATATGTTGAACATGTTTGATGGATAATTAAGTCATCACAGAAATTGATTAAGATCAATACACATGTAATTTTTATTTTGTAAATTACGAACAATAGAGTGTTCTTGATTTGAAATTTTTATTAAATGGTAGATTAAAAAAATTTAAGAAGAGAATAATCATTGTCCTTGTAGGAGGAGAGAAGTCCATCTCATATACACACGAACAAACACACATGTAAAAAATGATAGGTTTTGCTTGTTGACAATTCCTTCATGTAAGAAGGTGATAGGAAACACTTGTAGAACTCAAGTGGGAACTTATCAATTAAGGAATTGTAGCGATATCTAGCCACAATCTCTAAACAAATAAAAAAACAGCAATAATAACGCAGTAATTGATGAAATCGGAAGGAAAATACCCAGATACAATTGATCCTCAATTCGAGAGGAGGATCTATCTCTTTCAATTCTCTAGACGCCGCTAGAGCTTAAGAACGCCAAGCAGCAATAGAAATTCAGCAATTCCCATATAACCTAAAGTCTAATCCCCTATTTCTACTTAAAGCAAACAAAATAACAAAGTAAATTGCTAAACAACCCATGTAAATCTAATTCCTGCCCTAGCCACCCCCTCCTTCCTCACCAAAATCAAATAGTGGGCTCCCAAAGGGGGTCGACTGTAGCATAGTCGAACCCTTGGTTCGCCTAGAGTACACACGGGTTGGCCCTTTGCCTAGGGCCGGCTGGACCGGTCTAGCATGGACTTGTCTAACAATACTCCCCTCTCAAAGAATCACCTTGTTCTCAAGGTGAAATGACGAAAACTGGTGCTTCACTCTCTCATATAGCTTCCACGTGACTTTGTAGTCTGGTAGGTTCTTCCATTTAATTAGAACATCCTTAGTCCCTTCTTCTCCCTGACGAACCCTGCTCAACTCCATTGATTCTAATACCACCTCCAAATCCTCTGTCAATGTCACCAATAACTCTGAACTAGTTGCATGATCCCCCATCGCTCTCCTCAAATGTGACACGTGGAACATTGGATGTATAGTCAACATCGAGGGTAATCTCAAACGATATGCTACTGATCCATTCCTTTCCAATACCTCATATAGGCCAAAGTACCTTGGGACAAGCTTTCTCATTTCTCCTGTTGGCTGCCATCCACTGTCTGTATGGTCATAGCTTAAAGAACACCCTCTCTAATTGTAGGCGTATTTAATGATGAGACAATATGCTGAAGTTAAATACATAAAAGGAAAGAAAAATGATACACGTGATTTCTTAGTCATAGGATTATACTATTATAGGATTAAGATATATGTCTATATGTGATATATATATAACTTGCTAGCTTAATCTTGATAGATTTTTACAACAACACTCAAGCCATATCAATTATATTAATTTACACCAAAGCTATCAAAACTAAATCCAAACCTAATATATAAGGATGTATATATCGACTACCATGATATGACTATCATGACATGACTCATTTCTTAGTTCTTAGGGTTTTATATGATCAACAGGATCCTCCCTTACCTCCCTAGTTTACTTTAGATTATCTTAGATAGACTTGACTTTGCCATCTCAAATAAATCTTAGGTGACTTTAACCACCTTAGGTACAAAAAACATTTTGAATTTGCATATATATAGCTTGTTCTTGAAGCTATATGTAATCATGAATTTGTGTCCACTATTGATGGTGGATTCTTATTTGTGGTGTTCCTTGGATCACATTATAGGAGGTGCAAAAAATATGCCTTACTTTACTTGTTGAACACCATATGCTAAATTTGTTGGAGTAGTTGAATTCGGGTTTTGCAGCATTTTTTAAAATTTTGGTTTATGTAGCAGTTGCAACTATATGCTCCTGTAGTGATCATTTTTTATTATTTGCTCTTTGATTCCTGTAGTTTTTTTGCTTCGTTATAAATCATATCGTTGGTTTTGAGCATTGCTACAACTTCTTATACTCTACAATTTTGTTTAGGATTGTGGTAATTTTGGTTATGCTTTCTAAATTCACTTTAATTGTTGGGCTTAAATTCCACAAGATTTCTGGTGTTCTTTATAATTTGTGACTAACTTTGTGTTAATTGAGTCATGGGTTTTCAAAAACTATTGGACTTTATTTAGTATTGAGAGGACAAACTACTTTGGGATGAGTTGTTTATCAGTACGAGATAACGTTACATGAAAATTAGTTTAAAAAAAAAAAAATTCTAGTTTTTACTTTCAATCCTGTCAGTGCCTTTTGGACGTGGCATTTCTTTGAGTGTGGTGTCCTGGCAATAATCAATTTTGGGGGACATTATCTCTATGAATCATTGCAAGGTTGGGATTTTATACTTTAGTAAATGCTTTCCTCTTCTCTTCTCTTCTATTTTTTTTTTCTGTGTTGCAAGTTCTGTTTTAGCCAGATTAGCTTAAACTTGGGTTTCAATGTAGTGTAAAAATTCAAATTTTCATATGTTTATTCTGGATTAGATTTATTGTTGATCATCATCATTTGTTTTCAATTTTTTGTTTTTTCAAATATTCTTAAAGAAATTGAATTTGTATAATTAATGATATATGTGAATCCTAATTTCTTTTATGTGATTACATTCATTATATCATTTTAGTTGAACATCCTTAACCTTCCTACATCAAACATTCTGGTATGGATGATGCCACTATCTAGGTCTCGCCCTCACTTTTCCTACCAACCAAAAAGGCAATGAAGTTTTGATGGCTTGATGCTCAATTATTAGGTGCATTGATTTAAGGAACATCGCGCGTATCTTTTGTCCATTAGCCTATATTATACTTTGTTATTTCCTATTTATATTTGATTATTATTATTATTATTATTATTATTATTATTTGTTGACCTTTATGCATTATCCAAAAGAAACAAACAAATTTTCACTTACCTGTTATACAACACCGGCTGCACACTCTGCAAATTCCACCAAAAATCCTGCTCCGTATCTCGTATCCTTCGAAGGCTTGGTCAAATCCTGGACATCTCGCTGCCACCTCGGGATACTTGTGCAAAGCAAGCGATCGCTTGCTCCTTGGCATCGTTAAAATGAGGGGGAAGTCTTAGTTCACTCGGTTGTTCTCTTCCCCATTTGCTACCTCCCTTCGTTCCCGCATACAAATCCCGAACTCCCTTCCTCCTCCGACCTCCACACCAGCAATCGACCCCGGCCACAGACGCGAGACTCCTTCCCTTCCGATCTATTCCCATCTACCCATGGTAATCCCGATCGAAGGCCATCTCGCCTCTAAGATCGTCGCCAGCTCCGACCTCATCACCTCCAAATCTCAGCCGAATCCTTCCTCAAGACCCTACTTCCATCCATATCCAAAACCAGAGCCACTGCCCTCTCCATTGCCTCCGACCTCCAGGCCGAACCCAGCTAGCCCTGACCTTCCCATATATGAACTGAACCCTAGCCCAGTCCGATCTCATGGTTCCTTCGGGTTAAGAGAGAGAGAGAGAGAGAGAGAGAGAGAGAGAGAGAGAGAAGAAGAAGAAGAAGCTTTCTCTCTACCTTGATCTTCCTCCAGCCTTCAAATCGAACTCCTTCCTCTGCTCTTACTCGAACCCTCTCTCTTTCTCTATAGGTAGTTTACTTCTCCCTCTCTCTATCTCTATCTTTGTGTATATATGTATAATAAATATATTATATAATAACACACACACACATATATATACATATATATGTGTGTGTGTGTGTTATTATATAATAATATAATATATTTATTATATATTTATATTATTCTTTCTTTAAAAAAAATAATTTATTTCGTGTAAAAAAAAAGAGGAATTTTACAAACTTGGGAAAATCCATCTCGGTGCTTGCAACACAGCGAACAACCACCCATGCGCGCTTTTCTTAGCACGGTGGGAGGAAGTTTATCGCGGTGCTTGTGGCGAGGCGGGTAATCCCCTCCAAAAGTCATATTTTTGGCGTTTGCAGCACATCGAGGGATCCCCTGTGCACACTTTTCTTAGCGTGACGGGAGGAAACTCGGCGCAAAGCCTACGGCGAGGAGGGCAATCCCTGTGCGCGCTTTTCCTAGCATGGCGGGGCAATAAAGAACTCTTTTTTTAAATGCTTTTAAAAAACCCATGCACGCCTTTCTTGGCGTGTTGGATGACAAACAAAAAAATCACCGCCGCAGTGTCTTACAAACACTAACCGTGCACATCTTTCTTGACGTCCCGGGTAGGCGGCCTCTTTGTTTTTCCCCTAAACGGGGGAGACGTCGGGAGGCTACCAAAATTTTGTCTGAAATAAGATAAGGAATTGGAACTATTTGGGACTTGTGGAGTTGATGCAATTGATTTAAATAAATTCAAATCTAAGTGAATATAAACTTTAAATGAATTTAAAAGACAATGTAAGCTTGAACTAAACTTGATTGAACTCATTTTGAACTCAGACTTGAACTCTACAAGACAGCAGGGGACTACTTGAACTCAAATGAGTTGAACAATGAACTTGATTGAACTCAAAAGACCGCAGGGGACTTAACGAACAAAAGAGGCTCGTGTTGAGCCCAAACTTTATTTGAACATGTTTTGGACTTGAATGTGAATTGGACTTGTGAGTTTGGACTCGAGCTGAATAAGACTACACGGAACAAGACTTGTACAAAGAAAATTGGATCAATGAATTAACAAAGTGTACATCATGGGTTAATGAGTTCAAATGCTTATATTAGTTAGTCCTAATCTTCTAAATGAAAACCAACGTATGAACAAGGGATTGATTTGAATCCTAACACTAAGCTCTTAATAAAGGATAAAGAAGTATTACTCCACCTTTGAGAATGAATACTACATGAATTTGTGGAGAATGTTAAAATGAATTTCAATATACAGCAGGGGACATGTGGAAGAAGTCATCCAAACATAATCAATGTGTAAGCAAGAATCAAGTTGAATACAACTAAGATGAAGGGGGAGTAAAGAAATTTCTCTTAAGCAATAACATAATCAAATCTCATGACAAAATGTGATGCTCTCAAACGGATAGCACAACTTGCTTGCAAAGAGAGATCAACAAGATCTCCACCTATAAGTTATGGCATGAGATCTCCAATAAACGTCAAAGAGTCATCATGAATTCCTAACCAAATGCAAATGGGTAATAATCCATCTATAATCGTATGCAAGGAGTTTGTGGAAATGCATTCAAGTGAATAACGATGGACTAGTAGAGTTTGCAAGTAATGAATGGTGGAAATTATGGTGAATAAGGAAGTTCATATGAGAAAAATAATTGGAAGTGTTCTCCAATGAAAGCCAAAGGTCGTCATGTTAACGTGAGCACTAATGACAATAAGCAAGGATGTTAAACTTGGTGTATGTATTGTAAGTGACCTTCAAAGATAGGGGAACTTCAAGGACACATAATGACATATCCATAAGTGTTGCTGTGATATGATCATAGGTAAAGTCTGAAGATTTGATATCTCTACAAAGTATGAAGAATATAAGAGTTAATGACAATCATGATTGTTCAAGCAAAGATCGATTGAAAGATTTGTGACTCACTTGTAAACAACAAACGAGTTCCATAAACAATGGAAGGAAGCATACGATGAGCATAGTAGATTCTTGAAAAATGTATGTGCGAAAACTAACGATGATTGTAGTCATTCCGACAGTCAACAACAAGCTACAAATACACTCATCAATCTCTTATAGATCATTGAGATCTTCGTGCAACGAGTTCAATGAATCATTAGCAAACACAAAGGGGGAAAGTGTAGTGAACACAACCTACCCAGAGATCTATCATGAAGACAGATATATCTATCTCCATCAAGAAGAAGAATCAGATATGTAACGAACACAACTTTTTTGCAAACAGAGATCAAACTGAAAGGATAACAAGTGCTTGTAATCAATCGATAATATAGAGTTCTTAAGAAATTTTTGAGATATTCAAGCTAATCAAAATGCAAAAGGGTGTGGAGGGCATTTAACGAATGAAACAATTGCATTACAACACTCCAACAATTTACATCAACATATAAACAAGCATATTGATCTGCATGCAAATAATGATAGGAGATCCGCAACATATATGAGTCCACTAAGAATACTGGTGTACACACTACCTCTTATCTGTATATAGATACAAAAAAGACTCCAGTAAACGCAGTATCTTGAAGTCAATTTCAGCTTAGAAATGAATAAATTTACCTACCTACATACAACAGTAGCGGATGTACTAAAAAGACCAAAGACCACAACAAAATGAATAAAGAATACAAAATGAATGCAAGTTCTTATGAGCCTTGTGAGGAGACCCATATACGTGCCACATGCTATCTACAAGCAAATGCCGGATGATATGCAGCAAGTGCAAATGTCTACGGGCCATTGTAGAAAGCTCGCCAAGCATACAAAATGCCATTTACAAACAAAATGCCAAATGACCACAACGGATGCAAATGCCTACAACATGTTGAAGGAGGCATGTTATGTATTCAACAGGCTATCTGCGGTCAAATACGAGAGAACTGTAATGGATGCAAGTATACGCAACCGAAATCAGGATATTCGTTAGTGCGCTACAATCCACCTGCAGAAAACAAGTAGTGCACGACAGTTTACCTGTACAAGACAGCAAACAACTCAATCCCCAAGCTGCTGCAAAATGCCACCGGATGTGCAACCTTCGTACAAGCAGACAGAAGGCGTCAACAAAGTCTAAAATAAAGCTCCGCACATGCATCATAGTTTGTATACACATAGGTACACAAAAAGGGCAAGTGCAATCATAAAACCCGCATAGGCCCCGATGAGCGTGTTATTGGTACACACGTGACGTCTAGGAATGCTGCGCGGGTCACTAAATTTGAACAAGATCCTCCTAAGCAGGTATATAAGAGTCGACAAAGTTCAATAAATAATTATAAAATGCCCCCAAATACCCGCATGGGCCGTGACGAGCGTGTTATTAGTACACATGTCGTCTAAGGATGCTGCGTGGGTTAATAAGTGAATTCAAATTCGAACCCGATCCTTCTATGCGAATCAATAAGAGTCGAAAGGGTTCGAACCATCAAACAAATACACGGTTGTGGAGACCGATATATTTGTTTCAATATATTCATATTAGGCCTTCAAGGCCTATAATCAAAGAGAATTCACTAACAAATACATAAAGCCTACGAAACCAGATCTCCTATTTGCAAGTTGATAGAGTCGAGAAGGTTCAAGCTTTAAATGGAAATAACCTTGAACACCACGATGATAGCCGTGTTGAATGTATGGGTGTCAATATTGGACATGACCCGAAAACCCGACATGGAAATTTCAGGTTCGGGTCAACCCGAACCTGAACCGGGTCGGGTTTGGGTTAGATATTTCAACCCCTTTGTAAAATCGGGTCGGTTCGGGTTGACCCGGAAACTCGAAATCAACCCAGTTTGACCCAGGTTCGCGTCATTCACGTTCGCGTCCATCCGTCGCGTCGTCTATGGTCTGTCGTGTCGTTTGCGGTCTGTCGGGTTCGACGTCGCGTCCGCGGTTGGCCGTCCGCGTCAAAACTCAAGCGGCTCAAGCGATCATGCCCATAGGGCATTCCAGAACCGCAGAACGTTTCCCGGACAATGATCCGCCGTCCGCTCGTCCGGTGACTACTGCCCTCGCACCGTCACTGCGTCGCACGCCAGCAAACGGACTAATGGAGTCACCGCGTTCACCAGCCATACTCGCAGCCAAAGGTCTGCCAGCAGTCGCGTCCGCTGACAGTCCCTTCGCCAGCTATTTCGCGCGCTTGTTCAGCCAAATCGTGGAAATCCGTGTCGGGTCGGGCTGACCCAAACCCGAAGCGGGTCAGGTTCGGGTCCAAAAAATTGACCCGTTTGCAAAAAACTGGTCGGGTTTGGGTTGACCCGAATAGTGCCGGGTCAATTTCGGTTTGACCCGAACTCGACCCATGACCTGAAATTGACATCCCTAGTTGAATGTTTATCTCAACCGGAGGGGTTCACAAACACTTTCAAATACCTTCCAAGCTCCACCTAAATACCCACAAAAATCTCAAAATTTCAAAATCCAAAAATATTTAAAACTGAAATATTCCATCAAACATTTAATGCAAAATCCATCCACCCTCGACAACAGTTTGCCTGGGTGGATAAATTAAAAATTACTTCAGCTCACAAAGAGCTAATGCGTAGTCGAAAATATCACTATGATTCATTCTTAAACAATCTTTTGCCAATAAGGACGTGGTATGTGTCCTATGACCGACGGTTTTGCCGCCAAATAGAATCGCAGGATAAACGGTTATGACCCGGGGCTCTTTGAACCGAGTGGTTTTGCCGCCAAATGGGGCACCAAGAAATACCGGTTATAGCTAGAGTCAATACGCTCCTTAGTGACATCAAATCCTTGATATATGAATCAATATGCTATGATCGATAGGGCATAAAGCCCTCTGTTAGCTAAGGTGGATTCAAATTTGTCCCCTTAGACAAACACTCATTCCAGGTCTACAAGGTCCCCTTGGACGAAGCAACCCATGACTGTCGACAAGGATCCTTCTGTCAGGTTGGGTCGACTACCTCTTCTGACTAAGTAGACCAGGGACCACGATGCCCCGGGATGATGGAACCATGAGATCTTGATCGGGTCCATCATCCATTTCCCCACTATCCGCTTTAAGTGCAAGATGGTGAAATTTCTATATTTAAATATCAAATCTTCAAATTCTCAACCATTTCCAAAATCTCCAAATCCTAGGCCCATTACTGCTACTATATGCCAAATAACACTTATTTCTACATATCTGATTGACGACTAGCCTTAATTGAAAGTTATCTCTCGTTATCGGGAGGGGTAATTAACTATAGGGGCTTGAGCCTATAGGAAACCAGAACTCAGATCATAAAGTCCTCGCAAAATGAGGGCGAAATCTCTGGGCAGTGTCTTATCTACAAACCCATAAGCCTTCCAAAATTTAACCCTAAACTTAAATTTGTTAAAACTCCCTCGCCGAAAAGAAAAAGCAAAACAATCGGGCAGAGGCCGGGACCAAATTTTCGGAGCTCACATTATTATTATTATCTTTATTTTAATTCATTTGCTTACTTATCAGAACGGTAATGGAATGAATTGAAAAAATCTCGGCAGTAAAACAGTATCTTTGTTTTTCTTCGAGTTCTTTGTGCTAAAATGGTAATTAATCACCATTTTGGCCTTCAATATTCAGGTCTTAACTCTCCTGGGTGGGGACCTGCATTCTGCACCTGGAAATGAGGACCCAACTGATGGAAAATCCAAGCCAGTTCCCACTGCTCAGTTGCCTGATTTAATCGATACAGGTGGCTTGGAAGATGATGAATTTGGAACTTCTTCCAAAAATCTTGTTGATGAAGGCGTTGGAGATCTAACATCAGCTCCTCTAGTTGATGATCTATTTGGTGGTGCACAAATTTCGGAAGTAAGCATCAGCAAAAATGAAAATGCGGATGATCCATTTGCTGATGTCTCATTCCATACTGCTAATGAGAAAAAGCACACGGACATCTTCTCAGGATTGACAATTGATGATAAGAAATCTGATCATATTGCACTTACTGAAAACAAGCATGACTTCGACATTTTTGGTTCCAACTCTTGGAATGTTCAATCTGATGATAAGAAAAATGTTCAAGATTTGATGGCTGGAAATCATCTTTCTGGAATGAATCAGGACAGCGTACAAACAAGAGCATCTGGAGCCCTCTTGGATGGGAGCAATCAGCAGAGCCAACTTCCTCCCAGTGTGAATTCTAAGGGTTTTCTTGGTCCAAATGATTACTACCCCATGACTGGCTTGCAATATAACATGCAGCCAAATATTATGCTCAATCCGGCTCTTGCTGCACAGTCCATGAACTATGGTTCAATGGGAGCTTATATCACTCAGCAGCAATTACTATACCAAAATATTGGGAATGCTAATTCAGGTTATATCAATGTTGCTGGTCTTGCCACGGATGGAGGTTACGCTTCAGCACTCCCTGACATTTTCCAGATATCAAATAATCCAATTCAGGGCAATAGTCCAGTGATGACCAACTCAAAGAAGGATGAGACAAAGGCTTTTGATTTTATTTCGGTATGCTCTCTACTCTTCATCTTTAACTCTATTTATTTCAGCCAATTCTTTCACTTTATCATGATTAATATTTTCTTACGCTTTCAAACCAATAAAAAAAATTATATTTTTATATCATTTCTATTCATGCAAGTGATGTGGTTCATTTTAGTTGTATTTGTGTATGCGAAAATATATACTTGTGAAAGGATCCAGGGCTAAGTATAAGGTTTTTTCTTTGAAGTCGTAAGTTCGAATCAAATCGAGTCATACACTGTGATTTATTGTTCATCATCTCTCTCTCTTTCTCTCTCATTATATATATAGTGATTAATGCTGATTTCTAATTAAGGCTTCGTTTGGGATGGCTTTGTAATTGCTTCTTAAATCTGCTTTCTAGTACAAAAATTAAAAATTGTGTACTAAAAAACTGCTTTAAGAAGCATTAAAAAAACCGTCTCAAATGAAGCTTAAAAGTATCAATTATGGATCGGATTCAATTAGATTTTTCAATTTAACATAATTCAAATACCATTATGCATTAAATCAACACCAAACTTGAATTTACTCTTAGGACCTCCATTGTAATGCTTATATGGATTATCTCATGAAAGAGATGAGAGCACCATTTCCTTGATGGTATTTATTGGAGCATAATTAGAACATATTCAATCTTGTTTCGCCTTCTTTTTTTAACAGGAGCATATATCTGCTGCTCGAGATTCAAAGAGAATACGGTGAATTATGGATGACCTTGAACTGAGAGATGATCTGCAGTTAGAAAGTGGCTGTTTAAAGTATCTGATGAATGTTTTTTCGAGTAATTTGAGTAAATCATTTCTTCCATAATGTATTTAAGACGTTGATCTAGTTTTGCTCCTACCATTAGGCATATGAAAAAACCAGAAATCATATACATTGAGCAGAATGTTGAGGAACTTTTGTAAAGCGCTTTCAAAATGAAGATAAACTGTGCAATTTGCCATTCTTTAGGACTGTAAATTGTAATAATATGTTTGTATTCACGTTGTGCTAGACCATTTATGGATGTCTTTTTTGGAATAGATTTTGTATATTGTACACGATGCTGTGATTTTAATAATGAATCGTTTTTTTTTTTTCAAAATGATTAGAAATGAAAAAAAATGTGTTCAGCATTTAATTTTAAGAGTAATTGTGCATTAGGTTCCTTGTTGGTAGTCTTGCATTGCACAGGCAATTTGTGCCCCTTAAATTGGAGAAATCATTATGTGCAGACGCCGGATGCAGCTCTACGTCCGGAGGCGAATCAGGTGCAACCACATCAGCGGTAACGAGCGGTATCAAGTAGTACCGAGCTGCTGTACCGATCAAAGTGGTGACATGGCGTATTCTGATTGTCTTCGAATGGCATTCGGCGTCCACACAGAATAATTTTTCCTTAAATTGTTTGCTTGTACCTGGAGAAACCAGGTTTACTAGAGCAAAGTTTTGAGGGTTTGAAAGTCGAAACTTGTTATGGGTTTTAATTTTTACCAACTGTAGAAGTTTTAATTGTGATTGTTTTGCTGCTAAGTTTTTCTTGGTTTAATTTAAATTTTTTTGGGTGTAATATTCAAAGGAATTGAATGATTTTTTATTTATTTAAATTAGTCGACATTCATTATGTTGGCATTTTCATAATTTCAAAACTAGCGGCCATTTTCAACTGAAGCAGATTAAGGCTTCGTTTGGGACGGCTTTTTTACTGTATCATAAAAATTTTTTTAGTAAAAAATTAAAATTTTTACATTAGAAAATTATTTTAAGAAGCAGAAATAAAGTTATCCCAAATGAAGCAGAAATTAGAGTAGACGGATGGGTTCAAGGGGAGCAGAATTTCTGCCAGCAGAGTTTGGGAGGATCACACAGTTTTAAATAATCAATTTCTTGGAGAATTTTGTGACAGTGTTATTTTGAGTTCTTATTGATGTGTTATGCACCAATGCTTTTGTTGCATCAATCTTCATAAATAAAACGCTAATGCTTATAAATCCAAAGTTTAACAGCACTCTCTTATACATTAATACAAAGTCATACGAGAAATTTTAGGAGAAAATTCTGGCAGAATTCCGACTGGGATCAACCTCTTCAATTTTCTCCCATCATTCACGGATGACAACCGAGTGAATGATGATAATAATGAAAAACAACAGAAGATGGTCAATATTTCATCTTTTAGGATATAATGGATTGCAAATCTCAACATGAGTAAACGATCGTCCGTGAATGGACAAATTATTCTGTGCGGAGTCCGGACGTTGTCCAGAAATAAAAAAAAAGCGTCGCTATCACCCCAAAAGTGTACCGCGCTCGGTATCAAATGGTACCAGACGTTTCTCTTGTCCTGTGTCCTCACTGAATAATCTCTCCTGAATGAAGATGTGTGATTGAGTACCCATCATTACCTGCAGCCTGAAATCCAAAAAGGTCTGCACTAGCAAATTAGCCTTTTTCAGGGCTCAGCTTTAGTGAAATCAGAGAGCCTTTTCAGTTCCTAAAAGGCTCCAGAGTCTCGAGAGGTAATAAGAGATTCACATGCATCAGTTCTGGCATCTCCACTACTTTTAAAAACAGAGATATTTCATCCACTTTGCCATGAAGGACGGATAAATATCAAATACTTGTCTGCTATTGATGGATGGAAGACTATTTGCGACTGAAGGCTTGATTCCAGGACCTTGACATAAGGTAAAAGAAAGTGTCAAAAAGACTCTTTAAGAGTTGCCACCTTTAGGAAGGTCATATTTTTTTTTTGGGAAATTTTGGGGCTTACGCCCATTCATTAATAGAGAAAAAAATTACAGTAAAGGACCCACCTCCAAGCAAAAAGCAGGAGTGGGGAACAAAAATTACAAGTAATGCTCAGTAAAGAAAAACCTATACCACCCCCAAAAAATGAAACCAAAAAGTGTGGTAATTCAAAAAATCAGGACTCATAAATTGCTGCAGCCAAAAGAGGCAGCCCGAAGTCATAAGAATCAAAAAGGGCTCCTGGTTGCCTAAACAATAGACCATCCAAGGAGCTAAGCTGCAGCGGTCATCATTGTCCTGCAAAAAAATTCTCGAACGCAGCATAATGTTGATGTTATAGCAAAGATAACAGCCAACCGAGATGTTCAAAGAATCCAGATAGGCAAGACTGCTATAAACGTCATCGAAGGAACAGCAGAACCACAATGAAAGGTTGCCAGGGGGAGCAACAGAAGCACCCAGCTTAAAGTAAGCCAGCATATTAACCCAATAAATGTAGTATACCATGGGCATTTTTCCAGTCCATGAACTTAGCATAACAAGCTTTTTTAACTTTCCTGGCCACCGTGGTATAGCACTCAATAATGTTGCCAAAAAGCCTATCATTACGGGCTCGCCAGATAAAATAAACAGCAGCATTTAACATCAGACAATAACAATTCCTCATGATTCTGTTATCAGAAATATCTTCAATAAACTCAAAAGCTTGCAGAAGATTCGGTCTGAGAAGCAGAGTTTGAGATTGAGGGATTAAGGAATTGAGAACCATGAAAGAAAAATCACATTCAAAGAATAAATGTGAGTGATTTTCACAGAAATACTGACAGAAAACACAAGAGGTGTTAACTGAGATACCCCGTTTTAAAAGCTGATCAGAAGTTTTCAATCCCTGTCTAACCGCAAGCCAACCATAAGAGGAGTATCTAATGGCAGAGTGCTTGTGCCAAATAAAGCTATGCCAAGTTACCTTTTGAAGCTGCTTAAAGTATTCATTTTGAAAAAATTTGTTCGAAACTTTTTCCCCATTATTCCAGAGGCAACCCGTAAAGCTGCTGGCCAAATACACAGAATTTATCTTGTTAGCCAAGAGAAGAGGCCAGTGGTCAGGAACGGCCCAGGTGCCGTTAGAAACAATATCAGACACAGTCAGGGAGTTAAGATTATCATAGCCAGCTAAATTCAGATCTTGAAAGATACTTATAAGAGAGTTACCAAAGCACCAAGGGTCCCAAATAAGAGAGAAATTACAGCTTGGGTAGACCCTAAGAGAGATGCAGTGCTTAATCAATTGAGCCACTTTGCATAAGTTAAACCAGAAATGAGATCTGCGATTTGGGAGAGGAGCCCAGAGAGATTTGTAACGATTACGCCACCATTGAAAAAGAGGATTGCTACCATTAAGAAACCTCCAAATAGTAGAGCACGAAAAACCAAAAGATAGGGAGTCCAGGGAAGGCAGTCCTATGCCCCCATTAATAGTTGGAGTGCAAGTATCTTTCCAAGCAATGAGGTGCAGTTTTTTAACCGAGATTTCCTTGTAGAAAAGAAATCTCGAACATAACTTGTTTAAAGTCTTGAAGCAGCTTTTGGGTATAGAGGAACCTCTAACCCAAAAGGCAATAGTATTCATGATGGTATATTGGATCCTCCCCCCAAAAGAAAGAGTCTTAGCTTTGCACCTGTCTAAAGCTTTAGTAATTCTCAGAAGAAGAGGCTGAAAATGAGCTTGAGAAAGCTTTTTAGTGAAGACCGGGATCCCCAAGTATTTGATCGGAGACAAAGTTTGCTGAATGTTGAGGAGAAGACAAATATCATCAGCCGTTATGCAATTTTTAGAGAAAATAATAGAACTTTTGGAAGGGTTAACCCTAAGCCCAGAATGAGATTCAAAATTCTCCAGAATCGTCTTAAGGGAGGAAGCCTCCCTAAGGGTAGCCTTAGAGAAAACAAGTAAGTCATCAGCATATAAGAGGTGAGTAACTAAGGAGTTACCCAACGAGATACCCGAGAAGAGTTGATTAGTATTAGCTTCCTCAAAGCAAGCAGAGAGGTCGTCCATAACAATAGTGAAGAGATAGGGGGATAAGGGGCAACCCTGCCTCAAGCCAGATGTAGAATTGAAATAACCTTCCAGCGCCCCATTAATCGCAACAGAGAAATGAATATCAGAGATGCAAGCTTGAATCCAAGAAATGAAAATACTAGGGAAGCCTTTAGCTCTCAATCTGTCTAAAAAAAATGCCTTGAAACAGTATCGAAAGCCTTGTGAATATCAAATTTAGCACAAAAATAAGGCTCTTTAGAATTATAATTAAAAGTGCCAAGCAGCTCAGAGGCAAGAATAATATTGTCTGAGATAATTCTATCTTTAATAAAACCAGCTTGAGCAGTATGAACAATAGTTGGCATAACCTCTTTCATTCTGTTAGCAAGCAACTTTGCAATAATTTTATAGAAAGCATTGCATAAAGAGATGGGACGGAAATCACTAACAGTGGTTGCATGAGGGTGCTTTGGGATCAAAGCAATAGCCGTATTTTTAGCAGATTTAGGCATGAAGGAAGTGGGCGAAAAGGATTGAACCGCAGAGCAAATTTTGTTACCAAGAATGTGCCAAGTAGCCTTATAAAATGCAAACGTGAAACCATCAGGGCCCGGGGAAGCATTGGAGGGAGAAGAAAAAACAACCTGCTTAATTTCCTCAACCGAGAACGGGGCAATCAGCGAATCCAGCATCCCAGATGGAATGGAGTTTCCAGAAGGAAGGCTGGAAAGCAAAGGAGGTTGCGGGGTGTTGAATAATCTTTGAAAATGATCTATAAAAGCATTAGAAATGCTCTGGCTGGTAGTATGTAAAACCCCATTAACATCAATCCCCTTAATATGGTTGCAGTTGTGACGGATATTAATATTGGAATATAAAAATTTCAGATCGTCTTCACCAGCTTTGAGCCAGTGGGCTTTGCTTCTTTGGGAAATCCAGTCAACCAGATCAGCCTGACCAGCACAAATATTTTCAGTAATAGTTTTGAGTCTCAAGTTTAGAGAATAATCTAACGGGTCTCTTTCAAGAGTGGAAACAGTATGAGCTTGCTCTTGAGAAAGCTTATTCAAATCCTCTTTCAAACAATTAGAAGAGTTCCAATTTCTCCGTTTGAGCTTAAACTTAAGCTCCTTTAATTTATGATAGAGGTCACAGATAGGACTTCCAGTAGCCGGCATGGAAAAAACCGACATCACATCATCCCAAAACGTAGGAATTTTGCTGCAGTAATTCTTATACAAAAACCTATGGGGATGTTTCATAGGATTGTCCAGACATAGAATAATAGGGCAGTGGTCGGAGATTTCCGGGTCAGAGACAATATAATAAGAATTTGGAAACAAATTAAGCCACTCATCATTAATGTGAACTCTATCCAATTTAATGTGTATCGGAACATCTAAACGTTGATTATACCAAGTGTAGAAATGGCCAATAGAGGGTAAATCAGAGACACCAGAGTTAAAAACAAAGTTGTTTAACTCACCCAGCTTACTGAGGGGAATGGGATTACCCCCAGCTTTTTCCGATGGATTCCTGCAACAATTAAAATCGCCCAAAATGGCCCAAGGAAGAGAAATGCTACTAGCAAGATTAGCAGTAAAATTCCAAAGTTGTTGTCTCTCCGCCACAGAATTAGAAGCATAAATCACCGAAATACAACATAAATCCTGACCACCACAGGAAACCACCCCATGGATAATCTGAGAAGAAGAGAAGAGAGGTCTAAAAGAGACCTTAAGAGCATTCCACTTAATCCAGATGCGACCCGGAGAAGAGTCGCCAAAATTATCCAAACAGCCCTCAACAGGGAAAATCGAATGAGAGCGAATGAACCAGTCATCAGAAAGTGACTGAACAGAAATCTTAGCTTCCAGAATAAAAACCATATCCAGGCTATATTTTTGAACCAACGACTTGCAAGACAAAACTTTGGAGGCATTGTTAAACCCCCTAACGTTCCACGCGGCCAGACGGGGAAGGGTCATTTATGTTTGTGTTTTGAGTTGGCAGCCTTTTTGGCTTGTTTGCTCCTAGTGATTTTGGGACTAGGTTTGTCATGAGAAGGGCTATTAGAGGATTTAGTAGTTTGGGATGGGGTGCTAGAAGAGGATTGTTGGGGAGAGGATTGAATGTTGGGATTGTCCTGACCCATAGGAGGGGAAAAAGGAATGTCCTGGAGGTCTGGAAGGGGATGGTTAGGAGGGGGATGAGGTTCCTGAACAGAGGATAGAATCTCAAATTTATTGGCAATCGGAAGGGAGTCTGCAGCCTTAAGCATTAAGGGAGGCTCAGTCTTAGCAGGGGAAGAAATGTCTGTGGAACAGAATTCATACGTGGGGGAGTTTAGATTGGGTAAAGGGGTGGGAATTTGAGGTGCTGGATTAGGAGTGGGAATTTGAAGAGTATGATTGGGCTGATAGTTTGGTAAAGGGAGCAGAGGAGGAGCAGTCATAGGGCCTGCCGAAGAAGAAGAGGGATTGTTAGGAAGAGAAGATGGTGGGGGCTGGCTTTTTCGAGGTCTTCGACTAGAACTTCGACCACGAACCATCAGAGGCAGGGTGGGTTGTTTCGTGGCTATCTAAGGATTTGGGTTTTTTGGGCAAGTGGAAGGACTATGATAGATAGAGCTGCAGTGTTCACAAGGGATAGGTTTCCAGTCGTAAAGAACTGAGAGGGGGGTTAACTTGCCATCCACAGAGATAAAAATTTCATCCGGCAAAGGGTCAGTACAAGATACCTGGACACAAACCCGAGCGAAGGTCAGCCTGGTTTTAGCAGCTGTTAGAGCATCCACCGCTAAAGGCACTCCAACACAACTAGCAATTTTGGAGATTCCTTCCGGTGTCCAGCAAGAAAGGGGAAGATTTTTTATCTTGATCCAAAGAGGGATCGAAGCAAATTCTTCGCGCTTGGGAACGAAATCCGGCGACCATTTTTGAAGAATGAAAGGCTTACCAAAGAAAAACCATGGACCACCAGTCCAAGCCATTTCAAAGTCTTCAGGAGAAGAGAATTTCAGCAGAAAGAACCCGTCATTAAGCGTAAGAAGAGAAATCTCGCCTTTGAGCTTCCAAGTGCGCTTGATAACCGAGAGAAGGGCTTCATAAAAAGGCCTCTTGCCAATAGAATAGCCTACCAACGAAAGCGACCATTCCGGGGCTCCAGCTTCAAACTGGGTCTGGGTGAAGAGCGCGGTAAAGTTTTTGGTGGGGTGATGAGCCAGCGAACTGGAGAAGTCATGAGAGATAGGCGATTGAGAGGATAGGAGGAGCTTCCAATGAAGGAGATCCTCAGAAAAGGGGGCTCTGGCGGTGGAGGATGCAGATGGATGAGGGGGAAAGGCGGAGGAGGACATCCTACAGGCGGAGTCCTCCTCAGGCGGCGGGCCGAGAAAAAAAACCCGCGGGAAAAGCAAAACCCTAACAGAGCTTCTCACACTAATCTCTCACTAGTCTCTCCCCTCACCATGTCCTTATCAGATTTTCAGATAAGACACTCCCTTAGGAAGGTCATATCAGTGAGACCAAAAAAAAAGAAAAACATTAAAGGAGATCCTTATGCAGCCTATTTCTTAGGTTTCGTTTGGGACAGTTTTTTTATTGCTTTCTAAAACGGAGTTTTAATACATTTTTTTTATTTTTGTATTAAAACTCCGTTTTAGAAAATAGTAAAAAAAAAAAAAAAAAAAGCCGTCCCAAACGAAGCCTTAATCTGTTGATTTAGAGTTGGGGCTTCCAACCAAGAGGTCTTGAATTCAAAGTCTAAGCTCTGAACTAAGAAGTTTCAGGTTGAAAATGTTGTTTGTGTGTGAAGCCCAACTTAATCAATTGATTTGGAGCTTAAGCTCTCCACAAATGAGTAATTATTCCGTCAGGTTACCGAATGCATCCGGAAACCAATAACAAAACGCCACATCATTAAAGTGCTCGGTACCGTGCTCAGTACAGCGCGCTCGGTACACTCGGTATGCTCAATATTGCTCGGTGTTTTCACCGGATGTAATAATTTTTCTCCACAAAGAGGTCCCAGTCTCAAAATCTAAGCCCCCAATCAAAAAGTTTTTGAGTTCAAAGTATTGTATATGTGAGTTTATGGTTAAATTTGTACCCTCAATAAAAAGAAAATTCATTCTAACACTGATAAATAAATCTCATGACAACCATAATGATAGTGGAGGACAAAATTTTTCATGTGATAGAATGAGTTGTGACTGTGATTCTGTGAGTTTAAACTAGTTAAATTTGAGCTAGTTCATTATGTGTTTGTATTCAACTCGTTTAAAAATTTTATTTGTTTGAAATTATTTGTGAATATTGTATGCATTGAACTCATTTAAATTTCAATTTAACATTAGCTAATTTGAAATGACTGAAAGTAAATAAATAATGAGAATAATTAACATTATTTGAATTCATTAGCTAATTAGCTAATTTCAATTTAACATCATTTGTGAATTCTTCTATTTATTATTAACCAATTAATAAATTTGAAAAAAAAATGAAAATTAATAATTTGCAATTTAAAGATATATTTATTAAATAATTTTAATTTTTGTGTCAAAATAAGCCGAAAAACAGTTGAACAAGGCTTTATTTGTTGTGACTTGTGAAGAACATGAACTCAAGGTAATTGTTTAATATCAATTTGCTTTTTTTTTTCTCCTTAAAAATGATGAGTGATAAATTGCCAAGTGGCCTCGACAAGTGATCTTGAAGACAACCTTTTTTTTTTTAAAACATTGAATAAGAGGTTATTACTCACTCAACAATTAAACTGATTGTTATAAAAAGGACACTTTTTTCAGATAGCTTATTGATGGTGCTCAGTAGGAGATTCATTCAAGCCTTGCCAGACTTTCCTCTACCCCATCCCATGGTTTTCTTCACAATTTTAGAGGGGAGGCAGAGGAAAACAAATAACACAGGGTTGGCATTCTATTTTTGATAATCTAAGACCATCTCCAATGCTGTTTTCCGTTGCTCCAACCGAGCAGTCATTTTGCTGCTATTTCATCGCGGGTGAATAGTGCGACATCAATACCCGCTAATTTTTTATGTGTCAACGGGATTTGCCCGTGAAATGGAGATAGACGGTTACGAGACGACGAAACCCGCAAAATAGAGTTCGATTGGAGCAGAATTATCTCATTTTGAAGCTTTGTTGTATTTTGCAATGGAAAATGAGGTTTTCGGTTGGAGATGCCCTAATAGAAATGGGCATTCACTTTATATGTTCATAGAAATAACATTATATAACTTGTTACACCATTGAAATAAATCAGACGCTACAATAAAGTAGCCTCTTTCAGCATCAAAGATCCATAAGCTTTGTTGATGGCAAAGTCTTCCCTAAATCCTCAAAGCAAAGCCATCACTACAGAAAGTTTGTTGATTTTTTTATTTCTTTTACTCGTATACAGCTGAATAAGACAGATTTTGATAAACTTTCAAGGCTAATTACAAAGGCTGATTAATAGACACAACTTGAACTCATTCACTACGAAAAATTATTCTGTTTGGACACCGAACAACATCAGAGACCAATAAAAATGCACCACACCACTTTTTTACTGTACTGCAGCTCAGTACTGCTCCGTACTCGGTACCGCGACATCCGGACGTAGAGCAGCGTCCGGCATCCGCACAGAATAATTTCTCGTTCATTACAGACTGGCTGGTTAGCTACATAGTGACACGCAAAACCAGCTGAGAAAGAAGATAAATAATTGACAAGTAGAAAGCAAAGCCTTGTGCGTCGAAGTTCTACAACTCGATCTACGCTGCTAGCCAAAATTTTCATAAACTCACAAGAATATTTAGAGAAGAAAAATATTAGTAGAAAGGCGGGGTAGATCACTATGTACATATTTCATCATGGCTATGGTAGACTCGTGGTTCTTACAAGAGAAGGCTATATGATGGCATGTCTTCTATCCGCACAACATCATCAAATAGAAGCTCCCTCTCCAACCGAGTTCGGGTTGATCTCAGAACTTCCTATAATGCAAATTTAACAAACAAATTATAGACCTGTTAGAGTAATAGGAAAGTGTGAAGCAGATAAGGATGAAAAATATCAAGTTACATTGAATTCCATGTAGGAGGCCTTCTTTTCCAGCCATTGCTTGTCCATGATCATGAAAGCCACACAGTATAACAGGTCGAAAGCCCGGTCATCCCCTGAAAGCTAAAAGCGTAAGGAGCTGGTATTTGCATAATACGCTGGTAGTATGAACGCCATGTTGAACAGTTTACATTATACAGAAGCCATTCTACCTGCTAACATTTGGAGAAGAACAGTTTTTGATAAATGTCCTAGGCTTGGCTGCAGATTTTTTTGGAATCAGTTAGTAACTCATGAAGCTGGAGTCATCTTGTAGAAGCATTGATCATTCAAAAATCAAAATCTTACAGGAATCCAAATCGAGCATTTGCTTGATCATAAATGTTATGTTGACACCAGCAACTGCAAAAGGGTACTCCCAAGCAGCTCGCTTTCCACCTTGCTTATTCAGCAAACTCTGAAAGGGCACCTGAAACAATATATTCTGAAACATATCAATTTACATTTCTCTAGAAGAGTTAGTTATAATTGGTGAGACCAGAATAGTAAAATAGGTCTTAAATCAATATTAAGACATTGTCCTAGCCATGATTTTTAGAGGGGTGTTTGGGGTTTAAGTTGGGGAAGCCCAACTTCTTCGTAAGCTTAGCATGTTTTAAGCCTATCTTTTCCCCTTATAAGTTGGGAAAAGCCGGACAAAATTTTTTTTTTGGAACATTTAAGCCTTAAAAAACACACACACAACGCATACACAAAGACTCGAACCCACGACATCTTACTTGGAAGCCTAAGCTCTCAACCAACAGGCTAAGATGAGTTGTGTGCCGGACAAATTTTAAGCTTGTGCCGAAGCACGCTAGGTATAGTATATATTCAGTCTCCTTTGACCCCTAGTTTAGATATAATGTAAGTTGAGGGGAGACAGATTGAAATCTTGAGCAATTATTCATAAGCACCCTAAATTTTGCATGGTTGCCTAAAAGAAAATGTAAGAACTACTTCAATACTCTGAGCTCAAATTTCAAGCAAAAGTTAGCTGCTTATCAACTCTAGCATGCAGGTAAGATATAAGCCCATTTAACACTTAACAATTTGAAAATATCGCACGAAGCAAGTCAAGTTTGAGCTTCAGATATCTAAAAAAAACTGGATAATGAAGGAAGAATCAAAGACAAATGACTTGCTACAAGTAAAATGAGACTAGGAAGAGAAATGACATGAGTTTCTTACAGTAAATGATTTAGCAAAGAAGAGAAGGTTCTCCAAAGAAATGAATCCAGCTCCCCTGTTCATAACACACCCTTTTGTTATCAGCCAACGGGTGCATTAAACAAAATCACCAATTACTGAGTAGAAAATTGTAAGGAGTTTACACTTTTGTCTACCTGAAGTCAGTTGATGGGTCCTTACCCTGCCAACCCATTTGCTTCCACTGCTCTGAGATCAATCCGATGAGTTCTGTATCTGGATACGCAGCATTCCAAAGAGCTCTTAATGTTTCCTATAAGAAACGGTAAGTTTATTAGATTTTGGCGCAACAGAGGATGAAGTTTTGCATATGACTACAGCTGAAGTACATAACTAAGTTCATGACAAATTTGAGTTCGGCTTGTATGTTGATCCATGAAATATTACGGGCTAGCAAGTGACATCAAATCACAGCAGAGACTTGATGAATCACATTTAAACAGCAAGTTTGAAAATCTGATGGATTTGCATACCTTTGTAGCCAAAGAAATATAATAAATACTGATAACTAATATAGAGTATATAAACTCTTATTTGATGGAATTATTTTTACATGCTAAGTTCTCAAAGTGTGAGTTTTGGTTGAGGAGCTTTTCATTTCTGGGGCATGCAGTGAGCGGTGTAGGTATTTTAGTAGATCTCCAGAAGATTCAGATTGCTTTTGATATGTCAATGCCTACTACAGTTTAAGAGGTTCGTAGTTTCTTTGCATGTCGGTTTTTTATTTCTCTTGGATACGACTGGAGGCATGTGAGGGTACATTAAAAAATATTTTCTACTTAAATCAATTATAATTTTTAAGCTAACATAGAAACTCTAACAATCTAAGAAGTAAGCTAGTGACCACCGAGAGGCTGCATAACAACTGTTAATGAAGTGGTGACAATCATGCCCCTTCTTAATCATGTTTTGAACGGGACTTATACAGGGTAAATTTGTATAAAAAAAAAAAAAAAAAAACTCCAGCCACGTCATTTGGTGAATTCTTTAGGAGACCTCTTAATAATAATAACAATATTCCTCCATATTAGAAAGACAGCAATGTTATTAAAATTACATTATTATTTGTTGATTCATTCAATCTTATTTATCTTAAAGTAATATTATCTTGTAAGATCAACAAGTATTCTAATCTTTTGCTTTTATTTCCATTTATTTTAACCACTAGTTGGCCTCAAATGTTATTTATGAAATATCAGTAAAAAAAAACAATATATACTTATCAAATGTCAATTAAACAAACAAACAACCCCTAAGGCCAAATCTTTGCTAATACATTTCACAGAAGGGTTAAGGTAGCTATAATGGCCTCATTTATATAATATATCTAGAACCTTATGGAGTACGTGTAGCTCTAAATTGACCCAAGAGCTTCAAACAAAGTTCCCAGTGCTTTAACGAAGGAAAACAAAAAGCCCCCTTCAACAAAGACTTAGCTGGCTTTCATTAATAAGCTGAAAAACAGTGGAATTTGTCCAAGAAAGTAGCATTCAAGGTCCACTCACACCAGGCATGAAAAGTTTGAAAGAGAAATTGACAGGTGAGCTGGAATATGTACTGGGCTTTAAAACAAGAAAAGCAACTAATTTAGATTTCGTTTGAGACAACTTTCTTACTATTTTTTAAAATATCTTTTTAGTACAAATTTTTTAGAACTCAAAAAATTTTGTATTAAAAAGCAATAAAAAAACTGCCCCAAACAAAACCTTAATCAGGCATTACTGACTTTATCAATTTTAACCAATTCAAAATATGGTTTCAGCATCCTGCATCTAAGAGCAAAATATTTCCAATGAGGCAAGTGACTTTGCCGTTATATTGGTAAATAATTTACTAAAAATATTGAAATAAAAGAAACCTTTTTCTTGTTCAAATAACTAGAAGGCTTATGAGGGATTCAATGTATGCCAATTTCGAAAAGAACAATCTTTTAATCATAAAATGTTCCAGAAATTAAGGGGAAAAATATTTCTTCTCACACATGGAATGCATTGAATCTCTCCTCATCTTGGGAAATTTTTTTTCTTAAAAGTCACATTTTTAAGAAAAATCACCTGATGATCATTCCTTGAGGGATCAAAATAGATGTTCATTCGATGCTTCAGCATTTTTAACCTTTCCACCTGCAAAATTTTTTCAATTAGTAGGTTCCATACGATTGATTTTGTAGAATTCCTACTAATGATGGAACAATAGAAAATGAAACACCAGAGCACTATAAGTCGGTTTCCTAAGTCAATAAATTATGGTACTCTGATAAAGATAAAAAATAATGGTGAAAACAACGAGTATCAGGATTCAGGAACAATGAAAAGAACAAAAATATTCAAAAGAAATCAAAGAAATAATCAAAAGGAAATTGAGAATTAGCAAAACATTATAACATGTAAAGCTTAAAGGGTATTTTACAGGAAAAGTAATTCAAAAGTATAGTAGATTCACTTAAGATAAGTGCTAGATATCTTGTTTGATATAGGTAGAGCAGCAAATCTGAAACAGTTCACCTGTAATGGCGTTAGATTTGTGAAGTCACGCTCGTAAATTCCTTTTCCGTTTGATGCAGACACAAGAAAGTCCCCGTCCAATCCATCTTGGAGGGCCACCCACTATATCCTCTGTAAAAACAAAGCTCACTTAAGCGATGCACGATAAATCAAAATTTTTTTCTTAAAAATTTTCGTATCCCCTCTTTCGAAATCCTAAAACCGTGACTGATATTATTAATCCAGGAATTAACATGTTGGCCATGGCAAAACCTGTCGATTTGCAGGAAGAAAACACACGCAAGCTCCAATAATCTTATTTCCGTATACATAAGGTGACAAAACCTATAATGAATTATTTATAAGAACTCCCAAGAACAACTTTTTATCTTTGCTCATTTCTTGGCAAAAATTTGCTTTATTGAGTTTATGTAGCTATATGTAGGATTCAGTGAATCCTGAGAGAATGGAAAACTGAAATTCGTTTGAGGCTGACAATGAGATTTATTAAAACAAAGTTCTTCAAGTCCCCCCCCAAAAAAATGATGGGATTTAAGCTAAATCTTGCTAAAGGAATGCCTAAAATAGGATCTTGAAGTTGAACAACCCCTTAATCTGATTTTAATTGCCCAACAATTGTTGAAATTTTGAGAAACAGCACGAGTAATTTTTAGTCACGAGAAATTTAGCATCTTTCTACTAATAAATACTTAAAATCAAAACAAGAAGTGTATATCCAAATAAAATGAGTGAAAATAAATACTTTTTATGAGAAATTTCTTATCGGATATCCATCCGTTACAAAGCCAGGATGCTGAAAGCCAGAGATTCTCGCTCGCCTCTCCATCCTCCCAGGAAATCCACAAACAAAAGATAGCGAAATATACAGACACTAAAACCCAACCACGCTTGCCAGTTTCTCATACACTAGACATTGCAAGGAAGAAGAAAGAAAGAACGTTGCGGGCAACAGCCAAAAAAATGGAGCTTTTAAATCCTCCAATGCCGCCCACTCAAATCGCCCGCCCAACCGAAAGAAAATCTAAGCAGGTAAACTAAAAAGTAGCAGCGGAATGTAAAGTATGCCGATTAATATGGAGAAAGGTCGAATCCAGCCTACCCTGAGAGTGGGATAAGGAAATAAACCTGAAGAAGTGAGTCCATTGGAGGATCTGGAGCTTGAGGATAGAGGAAAAGGCCGAATCGCTGCGCAGCTTCCTGGTTTTCTCCCACCTCTCATTTCTTCTGTTTTATCTTTCTCACTTCCAAGTTGGTCGCTTGCCTCTCTCGCTCTGAGTTTCGCTTGTTATAAATAATCAGAATGGAGGGAAAGCCAAACAGAGTAGCTTAACGAGCCGCAATTCGTCTGTCTGTTGCGGTTTGGTGACGGGCAGGAGAATTGCAATTTGAAGACCTTTCAGGTAAAACGCTTTTGAAGCACGTGTGCTAGGGCACCTAAGACTACTTAGGAATCGTTTAGGCAGATTTTTTTTTTTTTTAATATTAAGGTTAATAAAAATAAATTTATATACACTTCATATACATAAAATTTTGATAAAAATTTTAATCAAAATTATCAGCCAACAAACTAGATGAAAATTTTGATGATAATATATCTAAAAATTATTAGTTCTAATTTAAAATAAATATAATATATAAGTAATTAATATCACACTTGTTGCGCCCTGAAGTATTCACGACAGTAGAGAAATATAAAGTTTAACGTCTTAGCTTTGTACGAAGATCCAGCACACAAACAGATGAAAGAGATGGTATATCATTCATAAGAGATATCAAGATTTTTACGTGGAAAATCCCTAATAATGAGGAAAACCCACGGGGATTGCCCTAGTTTGAATGAATCCACTATTATTTGCAGTTGATTACAAATGAGTCCCTTCCTTGAGGAGAGGCATTGGCTTGATGTAACAAATATAAGTCATATAGAGTGTGCTATATGGTGGAAATATGAAGAATCACTGTTCATATATTCATTTGGTCGGAAGGATCATATTCGACGGGCGACGGAGGTCGAAAGGACTGTTGTCTGGTGATAGAGGTCAGAAGGGTCGTAGTCAGCGGGCGACGGAGGTCATAAAGACTGTTGTTTGGCGATGGAGGTCCGAAGGACCGTAGTGGGCGAGCGACAGAGGTCAGAAGGACAGTTGTCTGGCGAGAGAGCTCGGAAGGACTGTAGTCGACGAGCGACAGAAATCAGAAGGGCCATTGTCTGGCGACATAGGTCAGAAGGACCATTATCAGCATGTGACAGAGGTCGGAAGGACCGTACGTAGTCAGAAGGTGATGGAGGTCCGATATCAATTGGTGGACGTGCAAAATTCTGGTGTTAGTTGGCAGCCGGGCAAAAAACCCAGCATTAATTGACGGTCGGGTAAAAGTCCGACGTCTGTTGGTAGTCGGCTAAAAGTCTGGCAACAGTTGTCAGTCGGGCAGAAGTCTGTCGTCAGGTAGAAATCCGGCGACCCGCAAAAGTCTGGCATCAGGTAGAAGTTCGATGAAGTCCGACGATAAGCATAATTCTAGTCTGGCGACTGGCAGAAGTCCGGCGTCTGGTAGAAGTCCGACGAAAGTCTGGCAACGAGTAGAAGTCTAACAAAAGGCGGAAGTCCACCATCGGGTATCCGACGACGGGTGGATGTCCGGTGTTGGGTAGAAATCTGGCAAAGGGAAGAAGTTTGGCGTCGGTCGATGGTCGGAAGGTGGTCGAGAAGGAGTCTGGTGGCAATATAACTCTTCTTTCTCTTCTTTCTATTCCATTTCTTCTTCCTTGGGCTCCTTCCTCTGGCTCCTTCTTCCTCCATCCCCTCTCGATGAAGAATGAGAGGTCTATTTATAATTTTTTGAGAGTGGCATGACCAGTATATAGGAGGAAGATTTTTTTTTTAAATGTCTTAATGATATCAGAATTCAACAATCTTGGGCTCGTTGGATTTGTCTCGTCGAGCCGCTCGATTCGATTTTAAGCATGTCATGTTTGGAAACCGTTATGTAATCCAAATTATGGTTGAAACCTTCCAAATGTGTTTCAGACCTTCGATTTGAAGAATCTAGGTTCGGATTGAGTTGAATTTGGTGTCGGTGGGTTTCTATTTCCGAGACGTTCAGTTTGACTATAAGTTTGTTCTAATCGGAGTTGAGATGGTATCTGATTCAATTTTTTAAGTTTTCAACTTGATTTTTGCTTGGAGATTCGTCCACGATCAAGATACTCTTTTCATGATATATCAACACTAATTTCAAAATAAATATAAAATTTTATTATAATGCATATTTTCATTATAATGTGTATGATATATCAACTCTTGTGTATGCATATTTTTATTATATATATATATATATATCATATTTTTTTAAATAAAACATTATAAGCTCAAATTCGTTGCACATGTTCAAAAATAAATTGAAAAATTTTGATGGGCTAAATTTAAATGCTTATCTTATCCAAAAAATAAAATAAAAATTATAATATTAACAATAATTTTATAATTATTTTTATAAATACCTATAGAGCCATGCTTAGATTAATTTTATTAATAAATTATAATAATAAACATAAAACTTGTCCTCTTTTGCAATTCCTAATAACTTATTATTAACAATATAAAAATTATGACACAAATTATGACACAAATTTTATTATGACACAAATTTTATTATTAACAATATAAAATTTATGACACATATTGTATAACAGAGAACTCGATATTTGAAAAAAATGATAGATCACAGTCAAATTTTTTGTATAACATTTTAATTACGGACGTGCCATATGGAAGCTTTTCATCCCTGGCCTATACCATACAAAAGTGTGCACAGCCAATAAAGACAAGTTATTTAGCATTATGAGCTTCTTTTTCTTAATCATGTGATTACTTCGAGGCTGATTTTTATTTATAAAATAAATAAAATATATGGGATAATAATCTAAATTTTATATATTTTAGATGGTACAGAAAATATTATATCATGGTTATTTTATATCGCATCACCTTTTTATTTATTCTCAATTTTTTATTTAAAAATAAAATTAGTTAACATTCATTACTCGGAATCACGTGACTCGATTTTGATAGCGACAGTTGACGAGACATTAACACGTGACTCATGTCAAACTTGGTCACCCGACGAGACGAGGTTAGCACAGACGGGATGGCGGCAACGTCACAGGCTAGCACGGACGTGACACACGCACCATGTTCCCGGGTTAATCGGGATTGAGTTCGGGTTTCCGAGTCAATCTGAACCCGACCAGTTTGAGAAACTAGTTGATCATAACCTGGAATTTTCATGTTGGATTCGAGTTGGATTTTTAGTTAAACTTAGAGGGGCACTAGGAGGACAAAGATCTTTAGCATGGAGAAAGGAAGAGTAGTATGTGCAGAGAAAGCTTCCAATTATATAGAACTTTCAAGATAACCTCCTCAACTTTAATGATTATAGGGATCTCATTCAGAAGATATTTAGCAATACATAGTGTGTATTAACAAAAAAATTATATTTTTTAACATAATTTTTCTAATGCACAGCTGTGTCAAAACTCAAAAAGCTTTCAAATGAATAAATAAAATATTATGGATTCATATAAGCTTGAAAACTTAGCAATACACAACAATACCTAGCAAAATACACAGCAAAATCTAGCAAAATACATTTTTTAATATTTAATAGTACACAGTAAAATACATATAACAATACACAATAATACCCACTAATATATAACTAGGGGTGTTAATATTTGACACGATCCGAAAATCCGACTCGAACCCGACCTAAAAATTTACGTTCTTAATTTAATTAGAGTCGGACCCTGCACGAAATAATTTTTTCCTTCACGTTGGACCCCCTAACGTACCGTGCCCGGTTTACTCGCCGGCTTATTGGATTAAGCCTTGAAGGTACGGATCCCATACGCCGCACTGTAAACTTGATAGTTAACTCAAAGTTACTCTTTTGGCTATTAATTCTTCGCGTATTAATAACTTATTCTCCAGCAAACAATTAACAAATAAAACAAATAAAAGAAAAGAACATAATTTTTTTATGCATTGTTTGTTGAACTTTGGCGCAAAATATTATTTGGTAATATTATTTTATTCATATGCAATTTTATTGAAAGAGATTTTTTTTCTTAACAATAAAGTTAGAGTAAGAAATGCAAATACAGTATAGTGCTTTGGACATTATTTTTATTTTTTTCTAATAAAAAATTAAATGGGGATTTACATACATATTATTTTATATCATCCTATTTATATATCTAATATCTAAATTTTTAATACTTTATGTCTATCATATATAGACAATTTTATTATCAAATATGTAATTCATATATTTCATTCTTATTACGCATATCACCCTATAAACTTTAATATTTCATTCCTTATTCCAAATTTGATTTGTGTGTGGTAGGTAATAAATATTAAAGATTTTGATATTAGATATGCAAATAGCATGATATAAAGTGGTATGTATGTAAATCCCCCAAAATTAAAAATAATTATCTTAGGTTTTGCTTAAAAATTGTGCCAAAAATTTATGAATTAAAATAATTTATTTTTATATTTTTTAAATATTAAAATATATGTTTATTATGTTTAAAAAAAATTGTAATATTTAACATATGCGATTCTTATATTTAAAAATCAGTTTATATATTATAAAAAATTGTGTGAGCATATTCTCATTAAAATGATTAAATTTTAGAATTTTTTTTGAGTTGAGTATATTAATAAATATTTATATATTATATTTATTGTAAAATAAATTTAAAATTTTAAATGTATTATGATTCTTTTTTATCAATATATTAATTCTTATAATAACTTTTTAAAATTTAATAGAAAATGCAGGGTGGTTTTACTTTACTTCGAAGCAACAATATTATTTAACAATTATTTAGTGTTGGAGTTAAGTAAGCTAATTATTTAAAAAATAATAATTATAAAAATGGTAAGGATATACGACGCTTCAACTAAGTATTTATTATGATAAAGTATAAATAAATCATAGTATTTAACATTATTAGAAAGCAATGAAAAATTGGACCGGACGCCAATTTATGAAAAAGAATCTTGTTTTAAGTTTAAATAGCTTAAAGAGTCTGTTTATAAAAAGGAGCTGGTTGTTTTTGTTTATTTTTTTCTTTAGAAAACGTACTAAAAGATAGATTATTATTAGAATATCAGAATATTTCACATTTGTAATTACTAAAACTTTGCCTACGTGTCACTGTCTTAGTTGCTATCAAGAACTGTACCTGTATATAGGTCTATATATATCCCTTTGTATCCATCGGTTTATGACAATAATAAGAATACCTTTACTTTACTTTCTCTGTTCCTGGCTTTTATCCAATGTATTGTTCTCTGGTTATCATTTTCTACATGGTATCAGATCTAGGTAATCGGCATCAAGAATGAGCTCGGCTACCTCAAATCCTGGCGAACAACTAGTCGGAGAAGGAATCGCCGATCCTCTCATTCCGGCGACATTAAAATTTGTCGTCACGAATCTGCGCACGCTCGTGCATCTTCAACTTCAGGCGGACAACTATTCTCTATGGAGAGCACAAATCGCAAAAATCTTCAAAGCAAATCGGTTTGAAAAATTTCTTGAACCCTCTTCCTCCTCTTCTTCTTCATCGACTCTTTCTTCTTCTCCCTCAGAGGCTATTCCGACTTCCCATTCGTCGCAATGGGTTCTTATGGATCAAATCTTGGCCGCAGCCATGTGCTCAACCATTTCCACTTCTATTCTTCCACATGTGGTACATCTTGAATCTACTGCTGAAATTTGGTCCACGCTTGAAACACGTTTTCAATCTTCCAATCGCTCCAAAGTGATTCAACTAAAAAATTCGCTTCATAACATTGCCCTCAAGAATCAAACTGTCACCCAGTACCTGACCGAAATCAAAGTTCTTGTTGATCAAATTTCTGCTTCCGGTGCTTCTGTTGACAATGAGGATGTGATTCTTTATATTCTTAATGGATTGCCTCAATCCTATCAGTCCTTTAAAACCGCAATACGAACTATGTTAAACCCCATTTCTCTTGATCAGCTCTACCCCCTTCTCCTCAGTGAGGAAATTCATCTCGCTGCTGATACGGCTCGCTTGGCTCCTTCGCCTGATCCGCAAACTGCCTTGTTTGCTCCAAGAGGCCGTGGTCGAAGATTTCGTAGCCGCAACTACAATAACGTCAACAATTCTACCAGATCGCAGCCTAACCCCAATGCCAACGTCATTTGTCAAATATGCTCTAAGAAGGGACATGCGGCAAAGACTTGCTGGTACAGACTTGACCCGACCTACAGTCAGTCACAACCCTCCGATCCGCAGAGGGCTTTAGCTGCCCAAACAGAGAACAACTCGACCAATTGGTTCTTGGACTCCGGATCGACGTCTCATCTTACGAGCTCGCTAGACAATATGTCGAACATTACACCTTATCAAGGCTCAGACACGATCATGGTAGGTGACGGGAGATCGGTCAACATTGCCAATTCCGGCAACGGCTTGTTACCGACTCCCTCTCGTAAGCTCACTCTCTCTCAAATTTTACATACACCATCATTACAATTTAATTTGCTGTCTATTTCCAAGCTCAGAAAAGATAATAATATCGCTATAACTTTTGATCCTTCTGGTTTTACATTCAAGGATTTGAGGACTCAACAGGTGCTTCTTCAAGGCCCGTGTGATCGAGGACTATATTCCATTCAATCCTCATCGTCGGCAGCTCCACGAACAGCACTGGCTACTACAAATAATCCTCCCTGGCACGATAGGCTGGGCCATCCCAACTTACATACGTTGAAAACTATTGCTAATTGTAATCCGTTTTTGAATATTTCCACTGTTTCTGTTTCTTGCAATTCTTGCAAACTATCAAAAGGTCATAAAAATTCTTTTACTAATTCTACAAATAGAATGAAAAACGTTTTGGATTTAATTCATTCCGATGTTTGGGGACCAGCTCCCGTGGACTCTGTTCAAGGTTATCGTTACTACGTTATTTTTATTGATGATTTTAGTCGTTTTACTTGGCTTTTTCCACTTCGTCAAAAATCTGAAGTATTTCAAACTTTTGTTTCTTTTAAAAATCAAATTGAGAATTATACCTCGAAACACATTAAAACTATTCGTACAGATGGGGGCACTGAATACTTAAACAAGCAATTCTCTCAATTTTTAACGGATCACGGCATTAGTCATCAGATTTCCTGTCCGTATACGCCGGAGCAAAACGGTGTAGCAGAACGCAAGCACCGTCATATTATTGAAACTACCCGTACACTATTGAAAACTGCTTCCGTTCCCTACAAACATTGGCCTGAAGCGGTTATGACATCGGTATACCTTATAAACCGCATGCCCTCTACAAATACTTACAAATCAACCCCGTTTGAACTTGTGCATCGCACTAAACCGGCTTACAATCATCTCCGGATCTTCGGTTGTGCTTGCTACCCACTCCTCCCTCCTCATACCCACCATAAGCTTCAACCCAATACTACTTCTTGTGTTCTACTTGGTTACTCTGACACCTACAAAGGCTATAAGTGTTTGGATTTGTTTACTAATAAAATCTACTTTTCTAGGCACGTTACTTTTCAAGAAAATACGTTTCCTTTCAGTTCTCAGCAGGTCCACAACTCTGGCTCAGCAACCGAGTGTCCACCGTTACTTCTTCTGCCCACTTCAGCGGGCTCTTCAACCAGAAATTCTCAACAGCATATACCTACTTCTAAGCCTCTGTCTCCCTCTGTTGTTAATTCAACTGCTTCATTAGATATCAATACTAACAATATCACTCATTCAGGTTCTATTCCTCCACCTCAGTTATCCCATCCAATGCTCACAAGAGCTAAGACGGGTAAGCTGAAACCGGTCACACGAATGAACCTGATGCACACTCAGCATCTCTCAAACACCAGTGAATCCCCGTCCAATTATACAGAAGCAATCAAACATCAGCACTGGAGAGCAGCAATGGCGAACGAATTCTTCGCTCTACAACAACAAGGCACCTGGACACTCGTTTCTCCTCCGCCGAACGTATCTATTCTAGGTTGCCGCTGGACTTATAGAACCAAGTTTAATGCTAACGGTACCGTGGCCAAGCACAAAGCACGTCTTGTAGCTCAAGGACATCGTCAAGAATTTGGTTTAGATTACACCGAGACGTTTAGTCCGGTAGTAAAACTTCCTACAATTCGTATTATGCTCGCAATTGCTCTCTATCATAATTGGCAGGTGCATCAACTTGACGTAGCGAACGCTTTCCTTCACGAAAAACTCTCCGAACAAGTCTTCATGTCTCAACCTAAAGGATTCGAGGATTCCACAAATCCTACATATGTCTGTCAACTCCACAAAGCCATCTATGGCTTAAAACAAGCCCCACGACAATGGTACACTACATTTACAGATTTTCTAATCTCTATTGGGTTTAATTGCAGCTCCGCAGATCCTTCACTTCTTATTCTTCATCAACAATCACATCGCGTCTACCTACTAGTCTACGTAGATGATATCTTAATCACCGGTTCCAATTCAGACTTAATTGACGCGGTTATCCACAAACTCAGTCAACATTTTTCCATGAAGCATTTGGGCCCCGTACATGATTTTTTAGGAGTCAAAATTGAACGACACAAAGAGTTTTATTTCTTATCACAACCAAAGTATGCAACCTCTCTACTTCAGCAAACTGGTCTACTCAATTGCAATCCCACAGCAAATCCCACCTGTACCAAAATACCGGACAATCCAAAACTGGACGCCACACTTTCCGATCCAGCTATTTACCGCAGTATTACAGGATCTTTACAGTATTTAACTCTTACCCGACCGGATATAGCATATAGTGTCAATCAGCTTTCTCAACATATGCATAATCCGGAACCTCAACACATCTACATGCTCAAGAAACTTCTACGATACATCAAAGGTACACTTCACTTCGGCATTCCTATTACCAAATCTGATCTTGTTCTTAAATCTTTTTTCAGACGCCGACTGGGCCGGGGACCCTATCTCGCGCAAATCTACCTCCGGTTTCTGTTCTTTTTTGGGCAATACAATTATTTCTTGGACGGTCAAGAAACAACATACGGTGGCTCGATCTTCAACAGAGTCGGAATATCGCGCATTAGCTGCCCTCACGACCGACATCATTTGGCTTCGGCGACTCCTTTCAGATTTCGGGATTCCTCAAACCAAACCGACCGACATGTTTTGTGATAATACGTCTGCTATTGCATTAGCAAACAATCCAGTCTTTCACGCCCAGACTAAACACATAGAGATCGACCAGAAATTCATCCGGGATCATCTTCATCAAAATCATATTCGACTAATTTCTATAAGCACAGTTGATCAACCCGCAGACATCTTCATCAAAGCTTTATCTACACCTCGTTTTGAGAAACTTAGATCCAAACTGACGGTCTCCAACGACCCATCAGTTTGCGGGGGCATATTAGAATATCAGAATATTTCACATTTGTAATTACTAAAACTTTGCCTACGTGTCACTGTCTTAGTTGCTATCAAGAACTGTACCTGTATATAGGTCTATATATATCCCTTTGTATCCATCGGTTTATGACAATAATAAGAATACCTTTACTTTACTTTCTCTGTTCCTGGCTTTTATCCAATGTATTGTTCTCTGGTTATCATTTTCTACAATTATTAGTAGTTTTTTTTTTTTTTTTTCAAATTCTTTGGCTAATTTTGATGCCTAAATGAATTTGAATTCATATAATCTTGGGTAGCGTCGGGCAGGTCCACGGGCAGACATTTTAAACGAGTTCGCAGGTTGACCCGGCAACCCGTCGGGTCAACCCGAACTCTACCGGTTTTTCAAACGGGTCGAATCCGGGAACCCGAACTCGACCCGTTTTAAAATCGGGTCGGGTCCAACCCAGATTTTTCGAATCGGATTTTCGTACCCTAATTGGAATATAATGTGATGTAAAATAATCCAAATGTAGGGGTTTTGAAAGTTTTGGTGCTTGGTTGGAATACAAAGTGATGCAAAGTAAATGTAATGTAAATCATTTTAGTTCATTTTTAAAGTAAATCAAACTCGTCCAGTTTTAAGCTAGCATTGTTTACACTACAAGCTAGCTTGCTTGTAGGGTTGTCAATATGAGTATTTGGGTCGGGTTCATGTCTAACCCCGAATTGACTCGGGCCCAATTCAACTGACTTGAAACCCAACCTAATTTTTCAAATCGGCCAGAATTTATGACCCAGACCTGACTCAACCCGTTAACCCCGAATGCAACAACAATTCGTGCACGGATACAACCCCGAAAGGGAGCTTTCTAGTACAATACTTTAAGAAGTAAGAAAGCCTTCCCAAACGAAGTCTTAGTACATTGATTATATAAAATTGATCTAAAATGATCCTTCATGTTATAATTGTGATGCAAAATTGATCCATTTTAGTCCCGAAGAGATCATTTTGAATAAATTTTATTTAGTCAAGAGACTAAATTAGAGCAATATGATACTTTGAGACTAAACATCCCATATAAAAATAATGACAGGGCTATTTTAAAGTTTATCTCATTTAAAAATAAACAAGCTATTCTAGAGTATTTTAGAAGGTTTAATCTCCTAGGTAGCTACCTTTAATTTTAATCAAGGGCTAGGCTACAACCTGACAAAAATGACTGATAAAATAAAGATTAGTCTCACTTATTGAATCCAGATGAAGGCAATCGTTATCATCATTTTCTTCTTTGTATCGTCAGCATTCTAACTACAAACGTGTTTGTTTTTTTTTTTTTTAAAGAAAATTATGAAACAGTTGCTAATATAAATGATAAAGTAATTAATTTACTTGCATTAAATTAAGTCTTGATTGGGAGGGTTATAAGAGTTGAGTACTTTATTTTCAGTCTAGGTATAGAAAAGACTACTCTCATTGAATCAATTATGCTTAGGGCTCCAAATGAATAATGCATTTGATATGTCACTTTTTACTCGAATTGATTAGAGCTCGTTTATGATCGCTTAACTGATTAATCAAGTTCTGAATATTTTTATAAAAAATTGAATGATAAATGAACAAGCTTTAAGAACTTAGTGTTTGATTCATTTATGATCTTGGACAATATCATCTAAAGCTTGTGAATACGCTCATTAAGAAATTCAATTAAGACTCTATAAGATGCTCATTTAAGATTGAATTATAAAGATATTTAATATGTGATTATGTGGAAGACTTGTTCTTTTTAATATTCAATTATTTTTCTTCATGAAGATGAGCTGCTTGTTTATGCTCGTTAAAATGTTTGTTTATTTATTAGTTCATTCAATTTAAACTCAACAGGTTGCTCATTAATAAGCTTGAAAGGCACGTTAAGCTAACTAATAAGTTGCTAAATAGTATTGCTCATTAATAGACTCAATAATATGTGTTTGGTTAGCTGATCAGCCAAGCTTTAAAAATCATAATTTTTAAAAGAATCTAACTTAAACATTATTAAAATTACTTTAATAATCGAGCTTGACATCAAGGGAGATTTTGGCAAACAAGCTCAAGGTTGGGTCAGCTCTTGCTCGGCTCGGCTTGGTTCATATACAACCTAGTTATGCTATTCTATGTGGATTTTCAATTAAACTTCATTCTTTGATCAAAGAACTTAATAGCTCGGGTTGGTTCATATACAACCTAGTTATGCTATTTTATGTGGATTTTCAATCAAACTTCATTCTTTGATCAAACAACTTAATAATACAAAATTTTCATGTTCTATACATCTATGAAATTCAAACAAGTGAATGAACTCTATTAAATGTTTTGTTCAATTGACTTGGTGCTTGTTTCAAATCATAAGGCTTTAATTTAGCGTACACAAAGTTTTGTTTTCCTAGCCCTTTGGTTTGCACCATATAGATGTCTTTCTCCAATTCACAAAGGAAGAAACCTATCTCTACAACAATTTGTTTAAGCTACAGATCTTTCGCTCCTATAATATTTATATCTGGATGAATAATCATAAACTATAGTAGATAATAAGATTTTATTTTCTAGACTTTTAGTTGTAGTCATATAGATGTCTTCCTCTAAATAACCATGAAAGAAAAGAAATTTTCACCTAATATGTTGCATGAGATGAATATTCAGTAGTTTACTTATATAGGACTATAGCTCTATAATTTTTTTTTTAAATAAAATCAACTGAGGGCCTACACGTTAAATAGATAAAAGTAACAAGTCTTTAAATGACCAGAAGCTCGCTAAAAAGACAACAATTAAAATAACACCAAAAGAACTTTGGATCCTACTTAATACCATGAGGAGACAAAAAAAAAATGAAATCAAAAGAACCAAACATACTTAGTAGAACACCAACAACAATAAGATCAACACCTCTTAGCCAACCAAAAGAGCACAAGCCACAAGGAGCATACTGAACAACCCAATATCAAAGTTTGTTAAGGCAATGAACACACCATCAAGCAATAAGAATCTTAATAAAATATAGCATGGGAGTAGAGAAAATAGCCAACCTCCACACCAAATTGCAACAACGCCAACCATCAATATAAGAAAATCGAAGACCACCAAAACAGCCAACCTTCCAACGAAGTCAAAAGGAGAAAAAACAACCAAGTCAGTTTTTATCTTCTGGATATGCATCGACGACGTTTGCCACCACTGGAGAAAGTGAGATCAATGACATGAGTAACATTCAATCCATACAAATCATGTATGGCCCCAACGTTATCACCCCCAAGCCTTCCTCCAGTCCGCATGGTGAAATCGGAGATTCATCAAGCCAATCAGATTGCAACAAAAAGGACTCCCCTGTTCTCAAAATAAATTGCAACTTAAGAACATTTGTCAAAATTAAATCAACAAGAATATCAATCAGAGATTCGCAACCTACACTCCCCTCAACAGAGGGAGGAATAAACGATGCACCATGGTTCAAAGGGAAAACAAAATTATCCAAATCATCAAACAATTCATTAGCCATCAACACAAGATGTTGACAATTCCGCTTATCTACTCCACCATCTACACCCTTCTCGCTAAGAGTCAAAGCAATAATGCAATCCTCCACCACACGACACAAATCAAATTAGCATTCGTTGTCCCAAGAATAGCCACAATAGGAGAAACCAAATCATCAGTATTAAGGTAATTATCATCACCCTCAACCAATGTAGCCTTATTCTCTTGCTCCCCATCGTTAAGTATAGAAGGATCACACCCATCAAACATAATAGCACCATTGTTATCTGGTGGAACACCAACATCATATTGATCCACCCCAATCAATGAGGGATTAACACCAGCTCTTGAAAAGTATGAGCACCAACTGAAGCCCCCACCTCTGTAAGAGGGCAAACACCTAAATTAGGAAATAAAATCGAGCAACTGTCTTTCAAATGACCCAAAGATTTATAATGGAAGCAATATGATGGAAACTCTTCCATCTCCACAGAGCTCTGTAAAATCTTCTTTCTACAAAAATCTTGAAAATTAGGTTTTTCATGGCCTAAATTCATATGACATAAAAATTGTGCTCTTTAGCACTCTTGTTATGCTTAAGCTGTAGGGGTGGAACCACATTGAATTGAGGGCGGGTGTTGTAGGGGCATAATCGCATTGAATTGAGGGCAGGCACTTGCCTCCCTCAAAATTGAGTTTTTCTTATAAGGGAGAGCAATTTCAAAAATTTTCCCCCCTTAAAATTTTTTTTACCCCATCTTAAAAAGTTTTGTCCACATTCAATCTCGATCCAATTCACACAGGCCAACCCACTCAGTGTTTCTCGTGTGCATTATTTCTCCTATCTCGTTCATGCTTATCAGACTGCTGGTTAGATTCCAGTTCACATGTAAAAGCCTCCGCCACCTACACTTCTCTGGACACTTGCTATCAGCTTTGTCCATCTCACAAATAAAGCTAATTTCACCCCTGCTTGGTTGCATTGGTTGAGTGCCTCAAAATTGCTAATAACTTGATTTGTCACAATTTCAGCTTTTTTCCCATGCATGTCAATAGACCTGTCAATATTTGACTCGACCCGAAAACCCGATCCGAACCCGACCCGAAAACCCGATCTGAACCCGACCCGGAATTTTCGGGATTGGGTTGACCCGAACCCGAAGTGGGTTGGGTTCGGGTCCGGGAAATCGACCCGTTTGCAAAAATGGGTCGGGTTCGGGTTGACCCGACGGGTTGTCGGGTCAACCCGAAAACCCGTTTAATTTAAAAAATTTTGATTCCTGCCCTTGCCCGCTGCCCCTGCCCGAGCTGCCCGCTGCCCTAGCCCGCCTTGCCCGCGCCCGCTGCCCAGCATCCGTTGCGGCGCTGTCTCGAGCGGTCGAGCTCGCCTGCCCAAGTCGCGACTCGCGACTGCCTCGAGCGATCGAGCCGCCTACGGCCTGCCCCGCCTGCACCGAGGCCATCAGGCCGTGTCACGCGACCGGCGACTCACGCCGTGTGGCCCGCCGCCCGTGTCCGCGCAGACCGCGGCAGTTCTGCTACAATTTCGTGTCCGCGGCTGCGACAGGCTTACGCGGTTCCGCGTCCGGCGTCCGGCGGTTCTGCGACAGGCTTACGCGGGTCGGGTCGGGTAGACCCGAAACCGAGGCGGGTCGGTTTCGGGTTTCGAAAACCGACCTGTTTATAAAACCGGGTCGGGTTGACCTGAACCCGAATAAATCCGGGTCACTTACGGGTCGGGTCGGGTTCGACCCGTAACCTGAAATTGACAGGTCTACATGTCAATGTTTTAAATTTTTCTATTATTCGTACTCTATTTTCTTGGGTTGTAATTCTCCTGTTCAGGCTAAACTTGCCACTACAATTTCGGCACATTTCTAAATGGCACGTGCTGTTCTTTGTAACACATTTGAAGAAAAAGAAATAGCAGGAGATTCAGAAATTGTATGCTGACTATTTATTTAAAAAAACAAAATCATCCAGTATAAAATTTTTAAATGGAGTATGATGATCGAGATTAAACAAGTAGGTTTCATTTAAGATAATTTTCTTATTATTATTTAAAATAATTTTTTAGTTCGAAATTTTTTTAACTAAAAATTTTTGTTTTAAAAAACCATTTTAGCAAGCAGTAATTAAACGAAGTCTTAGGATTCGTTTGGGACGACTTTTTTATTGCTTCTTAGAGCAACGTTTGAGTGCAAAAAATTTAATTTTTTACTAAGCCTGAAGCTCCTAATATCTACGAGCTTCTTAGGTAAATTCCAGGGATTGCAATCTCGTTGTGTTGGCGGTGGCTTCCTATGTGGTTTTCTTGATGTGGGACATTACGTGATTACTATATTACATGAGCTTTCTTTTGCTATGGCAACGAGTTCTATGGTTCGTTCCTAGAACTTCTCGGTGGGGGATAAATGAAATTCTCATCATAGGACTCAACTTCCTCTCGGACGAGAGATTATTACGTGCGGTGTCCGAACTATTTGGAGGCGAATCCGGACGCACAACGTCACCCGAATGTAATGGGCCCCAGGTGATATGGCACGTCCAGATTCACACCGGACGACGCCCCACTTAATAATTTTCGGCCTCTTGTCAACTGCGGGATGTGTTGCCAAAATTATCATTTGATTATTAAATTCTAGAGATTAGTTTGAATAATTAATGCCGTTGAAATAGCCATTAGGACCTGCTTGCTCTGCCACCAAATTCTAATGGCCATCAATCTCACTTTCAACCGGCAGTATCGTAGAGCACCAGGCGCTCTTAGTTTGGAGAAATTATTACATGTGAAGTCCGGACAGAAAGATGCGTTGAGTGTACACAGTGTTTTTACCGTTTGGTTCAAATTAAATATATATATACACTGTTTGTACACAATATGTACACTCATAATTCGGACACACTTTTTCTGCACTGAATAAATTCTCCTTAGTTTGACCAATTTCTCATTATTAAATTATTTTTTACAAAAATAATAGATATTGTAATTTGAAGGTTTTTATAATGAAAGTAATTATTGATCATAGAATCTAATTAAAAATATACTGCAACATAACAGACCAAATTTTTTAAATTTAAATAAGTTCTATGTTGTTCACTCTTTGGGCAACTAGGTGGAGCTTCCTTATTATTACAATTATTATTATTATTATTATTTATTATGTTTAAATTTATTAAGTTTAAAAACCAATTTTTTTAAGAATTTTTTTTTAAAACTCAATTAGTATCTTTTTAAAAGAATTTTTAGCATGAGATTTAGTTCTGTTTGAGATAACTTTGTTATTATTTTGATTTGCAGGCATCAATAATGATTTCATTTAATTACTATTTCTTACCTTTTTAAAAACTTTTCACGGGAGAAAATAATTTTTTATAATTTGAATAACTAAATTATTTTCAACGCAATAATTTCTCAAGCAACATTATAAAATGCTAAAGCTATCCTAAATAAGAGAAATTATTATGTGCGGACACCAGATTGTTCGGAAGCAAATGAGAGCACGTCACGTCACCCGGTACACAAAAAAAGTGTGATGTGGCGTGCTCTAATTTGTCTCCAGACGTCGTCAGGTGGCCACACAGAATAATTAACCCCTAAATAGACCTTAGTATAATATTGCAATCAGCTTCTCTATTCATTAAAAAAAAAAATTCTATTTAAATTTTAAAAATATAATCAAAACATGAATGATCAATATTGATGACTACTATAAATTTTTATAAATTAACATTAAATTAATCCAAATTAAATAGGGAGTTCTTTTTATCTAATAACTTCTTCTTTTTTTTTTTTTTTTTTGGTTGAAAAGAACAGTTTGACATATGGGAAACAATATAATTAAGAAGAATGTACTAATGATTTATGTATTAACGAAATGATAATAATAATTTTTTTGACTTAGGTGAACCGAATAGAATTCTCAAAGTTTTTTTAATCGATAGTGATTAGCAATCTACTTCAATTAGAATTTTTTTCTGTGGGTTGGTTAGGGAAAAGTGAGAGAGGATGAAAATCAAGGCTTGGGTGCAATCGTTTAATTCAAACCTGTCTTACATCAGGTTGAAAACAAAAAAAGGAAAGCAAGTTACTAGAAAATACTGCACAGAACTGAGAGATCAATGAAGAAAAACAAGGCCGACAAATAATATAAAAACATTCCTTGATAAGTACATCCACACGATGAACTGGAACTGTGACCCTACCGTTTAGTCAATTTGTATTTACTTATAAGTATTTCAATTTTATTTGGATTGATAAAAATTTTACATAGTTTATATTCCATGTTATCATAGTCTGACCGTTTATATTTTTATTTATTTTTTAATTTTGTTATTAAATTTTTTTCTTAGTGAAGGGATGACCCGATTGCGATATTACACTCAGGGTTTGTTTGGGACATCTTTCGAGTTGTTTTGCATTGCAAAAATCGACCATAATTTCGTTTGATTAATGTTTTCTTACAACTTTTCGAAAAAATTTATGGTGGAAAGTTGTTTTTGTAACCAAAGTAAGTAATTTATTTTTCCCACAATAACTTTTCAATCAACTTTATAAGACATGAGTCTGGTCTTGAGGACTGGGAGCGAGAGGTGGTGGCGGATTCAGAGATGTCGATTTTAATTTGTTCGCGGTTTGGTTCCGAGATTAGAAGTTGCACGTGAAGGCGAAGAGGGTCGGGACTGCGAGTGGCAGCAGCGGATGCAGTTTGGTTCCGTGATCGGAGGTGGAGAGGTTGCGCAGGGTGGAGACCAAAGCAGGTGGAGGATTCATGGTTGGTTCAAGAATCACTGGTTGTTCATGCGGATTGGAGTCGTGAAAGAAGGATCAAGAACCCCATAGTAGATCACCCAAGAGTTCGCAAGAAGCGAGCACCGGACTCGGGATTGGACAGTTGGATCGTGCGAAGTCGCAGGTTGAAGCATGCACAAGTACCCGGGGAAGATAGATGAGTCAGAAGTTGCTCGATGCTGGAGCGTGGTTGTGTCACGCGGGAGCATGTGATGCAAAAGGCACGAGCATGTGGATCTCGGGAGGAAGAACGAGGGACACAAGAGTGCATGTTCAAAACACGCGGGAGTGTGAGCTGGAGTTGTGGATCAAAATGCACGGTGAAGGTCATTTGTGTGCATGATTGGGCTCGATTCAGAAGATTTGCACATGGAGCTAGTATAAAGAGCCAATAAAATTGCAGCAATCATGAGTTCTTATAAACGGGTGGTTCTTTCATAGTAAAATTGGACCAAGGTGTAAATTATTGTGTAGTAGTCCGGTTTTAGATTAGGATGATCTGCATATACACCACACCATATATAAATGCCTATAAATATGTATTGTAGGCTGATGTAAAGGTGCCCCTCTTGTAAGCCCAACTGAATAAAGGAATTGAGTTTCCTACAGTAGCTCTCTCCCTCTCCTCCCTTCCCCCTCTCTCTCTCTCTCTCTCTCTCTCTCTCTCTCTCTCTCTCTCTCTTCCAAGAAGCTGAAGCTTCCTCCAAGTTCTAACATCTGGCCTCTAAAACCATAAGCTGAAATTAAGTTTACAAATTTATGGTATGTTTAAAATGACTGGCAACGCTTTATATAAAATTGTTTGTGAAGTTGCAACGAGAAAAATAATTTAGCTACTCTAGTTACAAAAAATAGTTTGTCACTATAGAAATATTTTGTAAAGCATTGAGAAAATAACAAAAGAAGTAATAGACAAAGGAAATTATGGTTGTTGTGTGAAGTAGAGTGAAAATTGTCTCAAAAAAACTCTAAAGACTTTAGGATAAAATAATCACAAAGATAAAATATAAAAGTTCTTGAATGTAAGTGCATCAAAGAACATAATTAATGACTACTTTCAAACTGAAAGAATCTCTATATTTCGTCTTTATGGATATCTATGAGGCTTCAAAGTTTAGTCACCATTAATGTACTGTTCCTCAATTCTCTCAAAAACCCAATGCTTCCATGCGATTCCATCATTAACATCTGAAGCTTTCCTTTAGCCATTGCAAGTTATCTTTGGATTGCTATTTAGGTCTTCAAACAATACATTCGTAATAGGAGGATCATTGACCTCTTTAGTATTTACTTTTATTTTTGAGATATTGAATAAAAAATTTGAACACTTAATGCATTTAGACTTGTCATTTTTTTTATTGAAATTATCAGCCTCTAATTGAATATAAAACTCTGCAACATTACTGTGAAGTGATCAAGATTACTAAACAATTAATGAATACAAAGCTCAATAGATCTATCAATAAATTTTTGATGAAAATTCTGACTCAAAATCTTATTTTCAAAAATTATCTTTGTACCTTCTAAGGCTTCGTTTAGGATGACTTTTTTACTGCTTCTTAAAATAATTTTTTAGTTTAAATATTAAAATTTTTGTGCTAGAAAGCTACTTTAAGAAGCAGTAAAAAAAAAGTCTCAAATGAAGCCTAATACTTTGTTTAAGACGGTCTCGAATGAAACCTAAAACTATCTTGAAATTACTAAAGCATAAAGAAAGAGAAAATGATATTTTTTTAGCTTACCTGAAATATATGAAAATGAGTGCTTTTTACTTTGAGTTGTAACTTTGTAAGGCTCACAAATTTTTTAAAGGACATTATCAACGTTTACATTATAGGAAGACTCGATGGGAAAACCTTAGGTATAAGCGACAGGGAAGTAGGGGAGGTGGCCATGGAAGGCTGGTGGATGGATGGAGGTGGCGGAAGAGGTATCATGGACGGTGGTGGTATTAAAGCCTTAAAGGCAGTGAAATGATAAATCTTAATATTTAGGATCTGTATTTGATAATATTCTTGCTGTTTTGCTCGTAGATTGCAACTACATTTTTTTTTATTTTGTCATTTTTTACACAGTTTTAAAAAATTTTAGTTGCTAAAATCTATTTTTCGCAACTAGAATAACTATGTTATTTCATCCATAGCAACTTCACAATCAGACTTAAAAAATAATTTAGCAAAAAAGTTTGCAGCAAAAAAGTTTTGCAGCAAAAAAGTTTTTTTTTTCATACAACCCCCCGAGGTTGCATACCGAGCGTCCCGGCGCTATGTTCCATGCACAGCGCCACAGAGCTGAACGACATAGAGTAGCGCGCTGCAGCGGTCCAGATATGGGGCCGCAACATGTCAAAACAGAGACTGAGCGCAGCATTTCTGAGTATTTGAGTGCTGCAGCATTGTCAAACAAAGACTGGGCATCGCCCCAAACTTGGGCCGCAGCGTTGCGAGACAGGCTAATCGATTTGCTTTCTTGTTTTCTAAAGGTTTGCATCCCCTTAGAGTTTATTTACATGGCTTTCTCTTGTATTTTCAATCAGGGTAAGTGTGAGAACAATGTATGTGAGAAGAGAAGCGACGAGAGAGTGAGAGAGATGAGAGATCTGTACTTATTTCTCCCAATTTTCATAGTCAATTTTTTGGTATGCCCCCGCACGATCGTCTGGCTTGCCGTCACCAGCGCACAGCCAGCCGCATTAGGCGCTGCTATTTGAAACTTTTACTTTTTCTTTTTCGTTTTTTTTTTTGGGAAAATTAAGGGCAAAGCCTAGTTTCCATTGATAACAAAAACTAGTTACATGTTTAGAAGAGGAAAAAACAAAAGAAATACAAAATTGTGGATGAAGCCACTAAAAGCAGCTAGAGGAATAGTCACCAAAGAGGTGCAAAAACACACATGTCAAAAAGTAAATATTGATACGTCATCAAAATTAGCTTGATCGGGCACGAATCTCGAGGCAAAAAACTAGTTGGAGACTTCAAAAATTAAATCCGGGAGCATCCAAACTCCGATTTCAACGAGCTTACAGTCAAACTGAGCGTCTCGGAAATACGAACCCAACGACACCAAGATCGACCCAATCCGAGCCCAAATGGGTCCGAATCATGGACCCGAAGTGCTGTCGGAAGGTTCAAACCGCAATTTGAGTTACCAAACGGTCTCCGATTTTGACGAGCTTATACTCGAATCGAACGGCTCGACAAGACGAATCCAACGAGCCCAAGATCACTAAATTCCGACATCATTAAGGCCTTCAAATGTCCAACGAACGGTGCACGATCGTAGGATTCAATATCGGCCGTCCATTTGACCACTCCCTATTTGCCCTTGATCTCACACCTATTTACGGGCCATGCCACTCTAGAAAATCTATAAATAGAGCCCTCATTTCTCACAAGAGAGGATCCAAGCAAGAGAGAGAAGAAGAGAAGAGAAGGAAGGAGTTCCTCCTCGACAGCCGCCGGACCACCGCCGGACCACCGCAGAACCTCGCCGGACCACCGCCGGACCACCGCAGGAATCTCGTCGGACCACCGTCGGACCACCGCAGGAACCTCGCCGGACCACCACAAAACCTCGCCGGACCACCACCTTAAGGCCCGACGTTCATCCCCGACGTCCTGCCAAAGACCCGACGTCTTGTTCAAGGCCCGACACTCAGTCCCTACATCCTGCCAAAGACCCGACGTCTTGTTCAAGGCCTGACACTCAGTCCCTACTTCCTGCCAAAGACCCGACGTCTTGTTCAAGGCCCGAAGTTAAGTCCCGACGTCCTGCTGAAGACCCGACGTCCTGCTGAAGACCTGACGTCCTGCTTAAGACCCGACGTCCTACTCAAGGCCAGACCATCAACATCCGATCTTCCAAGTGACACTGGGACTAACACCTAACTCCTTATCTCCTACCGCCTACGGTCCTTCTGACCACTGTCGCCTAATACGGTCCGTCCGACCTCCATCACCAGACAACGGTCTCCGGCCGACAACGGTCTTTCTGACCCCGGTCTCCTGCCGACTCCGGTCTCCTGCCGACCACGGTCCTTCAGGCCAAACAAACATGTATATGTAACTCTTACCATGTAATGCAATCTATATGATGTACATTTGCTACATCAATCCAAGGCCTTCTCCTAAGGAAGGGCCTCATTTGTAATCGACTACAAATACTAGTGGATTCATTCAAACCGGGCCAGGCCCCGTGGTTTTTTCCCCTTTTTTCAGGGGTTTTCCACGTAAAAACTTTTGTGTCTCTTATGAACGCTATACCCTCTCACTTATCTGATTGTGTGCTGGATCTTCGTACAACGCTAAGACGTTAAACTATATATTTCTCTACCGCCGCGAATATTCCAGGACGCAACAAATATAAAAGATGAAAAGATGGCCCCTGCAGGGTAGAAAAGATAAAAAAGATCCACCAAAAAGTCAGACTCAGTAAGAATTGAATTGCAACCAAGAAGTCAATCAAACCCCGGTTGCAAGAATTGCCATCAAAACATAATAAGTTGCAAAGATTGCCGTCCAGGGGGAGAGGGGTTCAATCCAACCATCATAGCCCCCAAACATAAATCCACAAAGTCAGCAATAAAATCAGCAGTCAGCAGACAACAAATGACATACATAACTTATCGGAACATTAAAAAATCGAGAGGAAATATCCAGATCAATTGCAACCACAAACAAGGGAAATCACCAAAGTTATAGAAATGCTTTAAAATCTTCCTATTCTTCCACGTGGACACTTTAATAGCAATAGCTTTTTTGATAGAAATTTTAAAAGTATGGCTCTTAATAGAACTATTATTCCTCTCCCTCTAAATAGAGTAAATAGTTCCCCAAAGCATTAACAAACAAAAAAACATTCTGCCTGAACTTAATAAGCTCCCACCAACAAAAAAATTCACATTCTGATTAATATTCGACCGCATGAGAAGAGCGTTGAGAAGAGAAAGTAGTTCAGAAATGATATTAAAGCTAAAATCACATTCAAAGAAAAGATGTGTCACATTTTCTAGCCCAGAATGGCAGAAACAACAAGAGGAATCAACCCCAATGTTCCTTTTTAAGAGATTATCTGCAGTTTTTAAACCTCCAACAAAACAAAGCCACTCAAATATAGAATATCTAAGAGCATGATGTTTTTGCCAAATGTAATTGTACCAAGATACCTCAATATATACCTCAATATCATCTTTATAGAAATCTTGTATGAAGGAGCCAAATTAAACCACAGAGCCATTAGCCCAAAATAAGCAATTCCCACTACCATCCCTAAGGATAGGGATATAATGAATGGTATTAGACAACTCTGCATGACAATTCGCAGGAAGAGACCACCCGTTAGCATCATAGAGCACAGAAAGAGGAGCATTATCATTAAACTAATTGAGAAGGCCGGTTTGATGATGCTGCGGTTCAGAGATACAGGTGTTATTTCACAAATGGTCCCATATAAACTTAATAGGTGAATTCATAGAAACTTTGAAGACTAAGTTTGGCTTGGCTTTAGAAGCAGTGGCATATAAGCTCTTCCACATGGAAGAAGAGTGATAAGGAGGGGTCTTCCAGGGAGATCCATATATAGTGAAAAATCAAGAAGAAGGGGAGAAGACCCGTTATAAATCCTTAAAATAAGAGAACAATCAAAAGCATACTGAAGAGCCTAAATAGAAGGTAAGCCAAATTTTCCCTTGTTCTTAGGTTTGCAAGTATATATAAGCCCAAAAAACTAAATGAATCTTCCTAGCCATAAAGTCAGGAAAGTAAGGAAATTTTGCATATAATTTGGTAATTTGCTTGCAGCAACTTTTGGGTATAATAGCACCGTGAATCCAATAGATGATAGTATTTCATATGGTGAAACGAAGGAATTGAAGCTTACCTGCAAAAGAAAGATATTTTGCTTTCCAACCCAAATGCTTGTTAGATATAACATCAAGAAGACGTAAGAAATCAGAAATGAGGGTTTCTAAGCAATCCTTTGAAACATTTGCCTTAACTAAAAAATCCCACTTTTAAAGGAAACTGTTTTAGAAGTTTCACCTTTACTGCAACATTTTCAAAGCAAAACTTTTATTCATTTTTTTTTATTTTTTATTCGAAATTTAATAATTTATCAATAAACATGTTGGGCATCTAATATTGGGGTGTAAAAAAATGGACCCAACCCGAAAAATTATTAAATGGGTCAGATTCGGGTTAAGTTTCCCAACCCGTTCATATAACCGTGTCGGGTTCGGGTTGCCCTGAGAACCCGAACTCAACCCGGGTTGACCCGAAAACTCGCTCAATTGCTCACCTCGCCTCGCTTAGTCCTACTAAGTCAATTTCTCACGTGTCTTGCCGCGATAGATTAGACGCTCAGTCGCACGACTTCGTTGAACCAGACTTCGCTTAGTCCTACTAAGTCAATTTCTCACGTGTCTTGCCGCCGTAGATTAGACGCTCAGTCGCACGACTTCGTTGAACCAGACTTCACTCTGTCCGACTTAGTTAGCTACTCCAAACTAGACCGAACTGGACTTCGCCGGCACTGCCTGTCGCACAACTCCATCGTCAGTCACGTGTTCGAACTGGACTCCACTGGCATTGCATGTCACACGGCTCGCCATCCCTCACGTGTCCGAATTGGACTCCACATTCGCAGTCGTTCTCTAAGTTGTTAGCCGTCGTCGCCCGCACCGTAGTCGCACTGGCTTGTTTATATCAAACGGGTTTACGGGTTGGCTTGGGTCAACCCGGTAACCTTAGCGAGTTAGTCCGGAACACGACCCGTCTACCTATTTTGACATCCTTAATCTAATAAATAGTATAACCCTCTTACACATCCTCAATTATAAATACTCCCATGAAGTATATAGAAAACTCAATCTCTTTTCCTAGTTTTTAATTAAGAGATTAAATTTCAAAATTTTAGGTAGGTTAATTGTCCATTCCGAGCTCATCTTCATTCCAGCCCTTAATATTACTTAGGGGTGTCAATATTTGACACGACACGAAAATCCGACTCGGACCTGACCCGAAAAATCCGGGTTGGACCCGACCCGATTTCAAAACGGAAATCGGGTCGGGTTCGGGTTCCCGGATTTGACCCGTTTGAAAAAATTGGTCGGGTTCGAGTTTACCCGGCGGGTTGCCGGGTCAACCCACAAACCCGTTTAAATTGAATTTGCCTGCACTGCCTCGCTGCGTGCAAAGCTGCCCCGCATGCCCGCGCACGCTGCGCGCGCCTGCCAGCGCCGCGCGCTTGCGCCTGCCCGTGCTAGCCGCTGGCCCGGGCACGCACCCGCGCTCGCCGTTCACCGCACGCCTGCTCATCCGCGTTTCGGGTTACGTGTCGGGTCGGGTCTGGGTTTGGATTTCTGACCCGTTTATCTTTCCTGGTTGGATTAGGGTCGACCCGTTTGTGCACGGGTCAGTTCGGGTTCGACCTGAACCCGACCTGTGACCTGAAATTGACACCCCTAAATATTACTATAATATATTTAAATTATTAGCCCTAAACCCTATAAAATAAATTAAACTCAATTAAAATATAATCATAGCTCTAATTTTACAATAAAGTAATACACCAATTTCTAATTATATTCAAAACTTAAACTTGATAAAAAGCAGTTAAGAAATAACTTAAAATAAAATAATTCTCCAATTCAAGTCAATCAATTACAGCCTAATATTTTAAAAGGCGGCTGTGGAATTTATTTCAATAACATTCTTATTTTACTTCAATGTTGATAATGACACCACCCTAAACCACCAAAATTGGGAATTTGATAATGACACCATCACAAAGTTTTTTGTTGAAAAGTAGCAATTTGGGTATAGATAAATATAGAGTCATTGTCACGTATATGAGAATGCATATATGAAAATGATTTTTTTTTGGAGAATAAGTAAAGAAGGATCAAATATAAAATTAATTAAACTCAATTAAAATATAATCATAGCCCTAATTTGACAAAATAATAATAAACAAAATTCTAATTATAATCGAATTTTAAACTTGATAAAAAGCAGTTAATAAATAATTTAAAATAAAATAATCCTCCAGTTCAAGTCAATCATTTATAACCTAATGTTTTAATTGCATTCACATTCTTATTTGACACCATCACCAAATTCGTATGGGTATGCTCCTTTTTAAATTTATTTACTATTATGCTCTTTCTCTTAAATGATTTTTAAAGCATGATCCTTCTCAAAATTTCGCCCCTCCTAAATTACCTACTCGCTTATAAATAGACGACCACTAGACGAAATCACAAACCACACTTTGACCGGGAGCCATTAGTTCGCCAAATTCTCATTGCTAAAGTAAAATAATATATATATATATATATATATATATATATATATATATATATATATATATATATATATATATATATATATATATATATATATATATATATATATATATATATATATATATATATAATTTAAAGGTTTTTAGAAAAATTAAATTATTGATCTTACGTTCTCAATAAAAATATATTAATATGTAAAATAGTTCATTACATGAGGTAAAGTTTTATTTTAAAAAAATTGTCTGATCTCATGTGAGATTAGTGAAAAATTTTGGAAAATAGAAAAGGCGAGGGCTTAAGATCAAGCTAATCAAAGTACCTCAAAATAAGATAATGATGATTGTTAGTTGCCAATGAGAGATATTGATCGGGTGATTACAAACGTTGGCGTTCAGTCAAAAACAATCGGGTTGTGATTGATGCTGGCAATTTTTAGGATTTGTAAAGAGCAAGCGATCGATGACGACCATCAATGTTTTTTAGGGTGCTAAGTTATATAATTTCTTAAAATAAAAAATTATGTACATTTTAATTTTTATTTATGTGTGAAATAAAAATGCATTTATAAATTTATAATGAAATATTTTTTTATTAGTTGTGCAAAAATCTCAAACACTATTGGACAATTTACCATAATCTGCTTTACAGATATTCCACACAACTTGAATATTTCAGCACCATAAAGACTCCAATCCATAAGTAAAACATTCCTCAATGACCGTTAACACACAGAACATAGCATACAGCAGAACAGAAACCAAAGACAAAATAATAGAGTTGCAGAATCGCATAATCCATTCCAGTTCAGACGACGCGGCGGCAAATCGTGAGCCCATCGCTGATACAAATCTGCGACAACTCGATCCTCGTATCGGCGGCGAGCTTCTCGTTCAATTTGATCACAGCTTCCCTCACAAAATTGACGAATTCTGGAACGTTTTGTTGAGGAGGACGCGCAACTGTTCCAAGCCAAAGGGTGTTGTCATAGCATATGAGCCCTCCAACTCTCACCAGCTTCAATAGCCTCTCATGGTACTCCCAATAGCTTGATTTTTCAGCATCAACAAAGGCGAAATCAAACAGCTCATCCTCTGTAACCTGTTATACATATACATATCTATATGAACATCGTTGATCTTGTAACATGAAAATGATGAAAATGATTAATTAATTGATGATGAACCTCATGAACCAATTTGTCAAGAGCTGGAACAGCATCTGACTCGATGAAATCGATCTTGTGCTCAACTCCTGCTTCCTTGATGAATGGAAGACCGATCTCATAGTACTCTCTGGAGATGTCGATCGCCGTTATCTGCATTTGATAACAGAAAATTGATCGTATAAGCTGTACTGATCGATGGAGTACCGATCATATTTAAAATTTGGTGTTAAAAGTAACCTTGGCATCCTTTGGTAAGGCCAGAGCTGTAGCAAGAAGAGAGTAGCCGGTGAAGACGCCAATTTCTATGGTTCTCTTCGCGTTCATTACCTTGAGGATTATTGATAGGAGCTGCGCTTCTTCAGGGCCGACATTCATTAATGCCCTGTCAAGACCAGAATTCAATGATATGGGAAAAACAGCTATTTTAGAAGAGTATATTGTGAAACTAGTAAGGCTTGATAGCTTGCTTTTTGGGAATCGTGGCTTTGGTCTCTTCTCTCAGCTTCTTAAGCTGTTCATGCTCTCTTGGCAATATGGTGGTCTTCAGTATGTACTGCATATATATTTATAAAAAATAGAGGTTTCATGAATCTCCAGTATAGCTTGTGGCTTAGGAAGTACAGAGCAAGATATGAAAAGGGAAGGAACCTGATGCAGATCTTCACTTTGTAGCAGACACGTTTCGAGCGTGGAGAGATCATCAACGTCCATTTCGAGATAGGGAGAGTAAGAGAACAGATTGGTTTCTCTCTCGATGAAGAAGACGATGCAAATGGCTTATCTTTTGCAGAGCCTTGGCTGGGCATTTATATATAGTGGATTAGGTTCCTGGGTATCACAAGATTCAAAATTTAGAAAAAAAAAATATGGGAAGTTTCGTTGTAATATAATTGGAAAGCATATGGGTGGATGACTTTTATGCGCGTTAGATTTATTTTCAGATTAAAATAATATTTAAATAAAATTAAAATTTATATTAAGAAGATGAGAACGATACAAAGAGATACTGCGAGAGAAAATAATTTAATATGTACTTTTTTTAAAAAAATTTATTAATTTTTAAATGACTCTTCAAGATGAAAAATTCGTTTTATTATTATATATTATTATTATTTAATTTTAATCTTACTTGCACGTGCCAGCTACCAAGGAGTTGGCTCATAAGCAACCGAATATGGAAACGCAGCAGACTTCGAGCATCTCCAACGGAACTCTAAATGCTTGAATGTCGTAGCCTCCGAGCTCCAGCCGAACGCTGAAACTTCCGCTATTTCCATGCGGGTGAACAGTAGGACGTCAATATTAGCGTTGAACAGTTCATCATCGTCATTGATGATCTTTTTTTTTTTGGGACATTTAGACCATTTAAGGCAAACTCACACACAACACGTACACATAGATTTGAACCCTGAGCCTCTTAGTTGGAAGTCAAAGCTCTCAACCAATAAATCAAGAAGAGTCGTGTAGATGATCTTCGTAACTGTTGATGATGAGATGAGCAGAATCATCCTCGCCTGTGATTTCCAAGTACGTGTTTGCTTGCACAGCACTCCAACAGGCAAAACAAGGCAAAGTAGTACTTTGCTTATTGAAAATTTTGACTGATTTTTTTTTTTTTAATGAAATTTTGGCGCCTATTTTATTCAACTAAAAGAATGTAAAAGAAAATTAATTACAGGTGTAGAAACAACAGCATTGAATTTCAATATTTCATTATTGAAAGCTTTACTTGAAGCTGTTCGCGTAGAGCAAAGCTTCTGTTCTACTTAATTGTATGTTAAATTAGTCAACAACATATATGTTATTGGCAGAATTTTTGAAAGGAATTGATTTAAAATATCATTAAGTAAAGAAATATAATTAATAAAAAAAATTTTTTAAAAAAAGAGCAAATAAGTCAAATTATTTGAAGTTTTCATCTAAAGCAGGAGAGAGTAATAGATAGAAGAGAGAGATGAGGAAAGAAAGGAGAAGAGAGAAAGAGACAAATGGGGAAGAGAATGTGGAGGGAGGGACGGATGGGGAGATGCAGAGAAAGGGATGCAGGATAGTGTGGTTGATAAGAGTTGTAATAGATGTTGCCATTATTTTTTATTAGATCCTTATCTATATCATGATATACTCTCACTTTATTGACTTAAGGTGAAGGAAAAAAAAAAACTATCTACTCTCATTTTCATAATTTTTTTCACATTTGCGCGTGATTTGTTTATGCTCGTCTTCATTCGCAATAGATACTTATCTTTACAACTGTGAAAGATGTGAAAATAATCATCATAATTTATAACAGGAGATTGCTGGAAAGTTCTAGATAATCGTTCAATTTTTATTCTTCTTGGATTCTACTCAGAAATAATTGTTCCTGGTGAGATGATAATGCCACAAATGATTTCTCCCATTGCAAGGAATTTTCATAAGAATCAGAGTATCCATTTGGACAGAATCACATAAATGAAGATAATTTTTTGTTAGGTAATTCTACAATAATTTATCAGTTCAATTATTTATATATGATGTCCACAAGGTATAATTTCACCCATATATTAACCAAGTTATTTTTTTAATACTGAAAATTGTTAATTTATTATTTGTCTGACATTATGATTTTGTGGCTGTTTTTTATCATTCTTTAACATGTTTTGATTGCAGTAATGTTTCATGGGGAAATCTATTTTTTTTCGATTTATATGCATAAAATTTAGATTTTTCAGAAATTGTCAAAGATGATAATAGGTTGGCTAATCAGTCTGCTTGTTCATAAAATTTGTTAAATATTACTTAATAAATTTTGTTGTAGAATGCTCATTCATTTGCAGAAATTGTAGCAGCATTTTCTCTCCATGAAACTTTGAATAGATCTTGCCAACCTCAGCCACGATCTTCGCATTGATGCATGTTAATTCAATCAGACTTTAGAGAAATTTTATCCTATTTTTTGTTATCCCAAATAATTTTTTTGTACAGGAGTGTCTTACCATCTATATTTCTCAACTTATTCTCTTTATATAGACCTTCAAATGCAAATAAATATTTATAGTGGCAAAGAATAAATTGAAAGGGTCTTCCAATAATTTATGATATATGAAAGGATTCAAAGATTAATTTAAATTTTTGCTTAAAAAAAGGCATTCCTTACAAGATATGAAATTTTGTTTATTTAGTTAAAATTATTTCCCATTTATATATTTCTTCTTTAGTTTTATAAAATTCAATTAAAGAAGTGTGAATTATATTTACAAGTTTTAAGTGCTGGTCCTTAATCATGGTTGCTTACTTTTTGGTACAATTGAATTAGATTTTATCTAATATTTTTTAAAGTAAAATATTTTAAATTTGGGTCTGAGATATTTGATATTATATTTTATATGATGCAATTAGACATTATCTATGATTCTTAAGTTAGATATAATTTCTTGATAAATATTTAGGTTGAATTTATTTTAAGATCATGTATTCTTATCATATATATGTTTCATTTATCAATTTATTTAGATATATTTATTAGATAAGTGTTGACCTCGTTATTTGAGGTCAATTTTCCCGGATTCAATTCTAACACCTAGGTATTCGTAGCCTAAAATAGACGTCACCCATAGGATTTTCCTTAGGTAGATACCTAATGACGTATCATGGACTCAACATTCTAATTCAACACATCTCAACTTGATCATATTCAAATCATCTCGACGTCAAACCCAACCCACTCGATTTGAATTCAATTTAATATAAACGGCTTTAATTATATCCAAAATAAAACTCATCTCAAACTTATTAAGATCAATTCAAATTATTTTAAATCAATACATAGATCCTATCCGTCAATTTGAATCGAGAGAGCGATAGGTTTAGTTAGACCAAATTAAGATTGAAATCAGTTCAAAGAAGTAGTTTTTTTTTATTAACATTGTTTTAAACTAAATAAAATAAGAGTTTAAGGACTGGTTCAAATCAGTCCAGCCCACGACCCCCTCTCCCTCTCTCTAGGCAGTTCACATAGCAGAACCGCTCCTCTTTCCCTCTCCATTTCCCAAAGCCAGATCTCGTAGCCCTAAGCAGTTCGCAAAAAAATCCTCCAGGTTCGCAGGTCCTAGGTCCCGTCTCCCCTTGCTCTCTTCTTGCACGAAGCCCTCTCCATCTTCTAGATCTCAGCCCGAAATCCCGTGCTCTCATTCGCGCACGGCCCGTCTCACTCTCTCAAGTTCAGAAATCTCTCAAGTTCGGAAACCCCATTTCATAGCTTCCCTCTCTGGCGTGAGAATAAACCTAGGCGAAAATCTCCCCATCTCCCTTGGATTCAGACATCAAGATCTAGGTGAGACCCTTCTCCCATTCATCTATCCGATTCGTAAACCTCAGCCCGTAACTTCCTCTGCCCTGGCCGACGCCAACATCTTCCAAATCTTGGGTAATTTCTTTTACATCATCATCTTCTTTCTCTTCCTTTTGGCAATCTTGATAATAATAATAATAAAAAAGATTTAGGAAAGTTTATTGCTATCATCTTCTTCTTCTAAAACTTTCTCTCCATATTGTTATGACTTGGTTGGATACGGGTCTTCATTGTCGAATTGGTCACAAGACTTGATGAGTTTGAGTTCTTAAGAAAATATCTACATGCATTTGAAGGAGTTTGAGTTGTTGTATATAGTATTTCGAAATTCACTGTATTAATATCAATGCCTTGATGGAAATACTTTTTTGCCTCAAGAAATCGTTAATGATTGTAACATGCTTATGCACATTCTTGAATCTTAAATATTGTACCGTGACTTGATATCATGTTATGTGAAGGCTTGTGGGTGTGTTGAAATAATTTTGTATGTTAGTTTGTTTCAAAGCCTGAAAGTATATCAACTGCATATGAAATTGTCTAGTTTTCATTGGAAAGTCCTTTAATATTTTCTTAAAAGAGAATGAAGTTTTCCAACTTCTCTTTCTCTTAATGATTTTTGGCATAATGATTGAGATGAAATGAGTAAATGGGGTGGTGTCATGATTGCAACAAATACATCTTTTTCATTTTATTTGATGATTGTAGCATTCACGGTTAAGGTTATCTATGTCCGTAGTTTTAACTTTAAAGAGAAAGTTAGAGGTGTTATATGCATGTTTAGTTTCCTTCTCCTTTAAAGCAATAAATTCTTGTTTGAAATTGTGATTTATTCTTTTTATAGAAAATGTGTTTGTATTATTTATAATAGAGATTTCAAGAGAGCATTTATATCTTTTCTCCTTCCCAACAACTCCTGATTATGAAAAGTTACAATTTTGATAAATTTAGTGTATGGTTGGTAGATTCAGGTTTGAATGTTTTACATGGAAATTTTTATGAGTCTTTGGAAAGACTAAAGATGGAACTTTTTTGTTTGTTTTGGGAAGATGATGATGTGAAGTTAATATGTAGTGATTCGTGTATGTTTTAAAAAAGTATATAAGAGTGATGTTGAAAGGTGAGATGTAGGAATTTTGGGAAAATGAAATGATTGAGAGGTAAAGTATGTAGTTTTGAGAAGTAAAAGTGCTTTGATGACTATATGTTTTGAAAAGTGTTGAATGATTTGAAAAATCAATTATACAATTTTGGAAAGATAATAAAGGTGTATGTTAAAAAAATTAAGAATGGTGAAGACATGTTTGCATTAAAAAGTGAAGCTTGAGTGTGTGATCTTGATAAATGAATCGTGTGTGTGTGTGTGTGTATGTGTTAAGAGAGGTTTGTGCGTGCTTTGAGAGGATAAATATTGAAAGTAAAAGGTTGTTTTGAAAGGTGATGCTTGCAAAAGAGAAAAAGTGATTTTGAGAAATGAGATGGAAATTTTAGAAAAAATGAAATATGTAAATGAAAAGTAAAGAGTTTTGTTTAGTAAGGAAAAATTATTTGCATTTGTGTATAAAAGTGAAATTTGTGTGTGTTGGTGGGGAAGGATGAAAAGTGAAGTGTATAAGTGTGAGAAGTAAAGATTTTATTTTGTGAAAATTGTGTAAGTTAGGAAGTGTGGAAGTAAGTATTAGAAAGATATAAAGTATACTTTCAAAAGTAAAGGTTCCAAAAGGCAAGAAACAAACTGGTGTTCGAGCCCGAAGAAAGGTACGTCTTTATTTTTAGTAAATTTTTAATTATTTAATTATTATTTATTAAATGTGCTTCTAATTCCCTTTTTTTTCCTTTTCCTTGTTTATTTGCATGAACTGCGAGGAATGGTAAGGGTCGAGGGAACAAAAGGATAACGAGTTAAAGGCGTCAATCGCCTTTATCAAGCCGGGTAGAGGTGCTACGGACGGAACCACCGGGTCGTAGCCCCCGGTGACTGTAAGTATTCTAAACTTAGAAAATATTTAGGGGCCCTTATATGTGGTTTGTGCGAACCATTCCTTTTTAGGTTCCTACAGTAACTTCAATTTTATTAGGTTAATTTTATTTTCATTTTAGATCCTTAAATCCCTTTATACGCACGCAAAGTCCTGTCCTAAGGGTTAGTAATAAAAAACTTTCACCACATACAACAGTAGTGACACTTAAGGGCAAAAATTAAGAACTGAGTCTTATAAAATTTAGACTTATGGTGCATGCACACTTTATGATAGAAATATAAACATAGAAAATTTAGTGACATTTCACCTTAGGATTAATGAATATTTTTAAGCAAAAAATCAATCAATTAGAAAACTTTAGCTAATAATTGACCTAGGACATATAAAAACCTCATAGCCTACCACACACACTTATATTTGTTTGTTAGGACAACTGAACCTAATTTTAAGTTAGGCCGGTGTTTATTTTCTTACTACTGTGTGACATGTGTTTTTTCTCTATTTTCATTGCATGCTGGTTGTAAAATTGTTGGTATTTTTATTTACTTACTTTTATTGCATTCTATGATGTGATTTGATTGACGATTAGATTACCCATAGGTTAGGGGCGATCTGGTTGTTCACAGAATTTTCTGCAGGTAGCCACACTCATGCAGGACAGTAAAGGGGGCTAATTAATTAATAATCATATAAATTTTACAGCTGCTTCAGCTGCTTAGCCCCCAAATTAAATAAGAGTGTGGCCAAGTGTGACTGATTGATTTAATTTAAATGTAAATATACAACTGCTTGGGATGATTTTTTAATTATAAATGCTTAGGATAACCTTGCAGGTGGTCTATATTTTCTTTTTCTTTTAGTGATGTAAATGTAATTTATTAAAAGTAAAAAATTGTGAAAGTGATTTTGAAAGTGGGATATCACATCCAATTTGGAATATAAAGAAAAGAGAATATATCTTAAATGATTATTCTCTTTTATTTGAAAAGCAAAATTAGGATGATTTTAATATCCAAATAGGAAAGAAAATACCCCTTTTAGGGATGAGTTTCTTTTCATTTGGATATTCAAGAATGTTATATTCATCTTTCAAGATGATATAATATTCTCTTTGCTATATTTAAATAAAAGAATGAATAAATTTTTCAAAAAGCTTATTTCTATTTTTAAACACATTCTTAAGAATTTTATGTTTATCTTTTGAAATAATATGTTATTCTTTGAACTGTGTTTGATTATACAAATATCAATTTTCAAAATCCTATTTTGATATTGAATCAATTATAGAATATTGTGTTAGTCTCTCGAGATTGTACTTTATTCTTAATGCAGTATTCGATTACAAAATAGGAGAAATCAAAATCTGTGTGGTAACACAATTTTTCCCACCAATAAGTATTGATTGTTTTCGTTAATTCAGGATCATCTATTCATATCATTTTGGTTCCCCAAATTATTTATATTGATTTCTGAGAAAAGCATTTATGATTTTATTTTTCACTGTCGTATGATCTTTAATAAATCTTTTATATCATATAATTCTTCATTTCAGACAATATATGAAACTATTATTATTATTATTATTATTATTATTATTATTATTATTATTATTATATATTCTTATAGATTATATATTTTTTCCATTTTATCATAATATGTGAAATGTTTTTTTGTTATAATTGCAATTTATTCTTATAGATTATGTCTCTTTTTTTCATTTTTTAAAAGATAAATTTTTGAACAAACGTTGATTGTTTTTGTAAATTGAAGATCATCAATTCATATCAAATTTTTTCATCAAATTATTTATATAGATATGTGAGATGATCGAGCATTCACTCTTCTTCTTCACTCAAACGTGTGATCTTTGATAAATATATATTGTACATAACATAATTGCTTATTACTTGCATGTTTCATTTTGTGTCACAACTTTTGGAACATTATGATTTGATTGTGTTAGGAGATGTCCATTAGACTGATAATTGTGAAAGATGCTGTGATTTTTTCGTTCAATGAGTTTCTGTTACATGAGCACACATTCTAACTTCAGTGCATTTTTTTTGTCATGCTATCACAATGATATTAAAATATTATGCAACAAAATTATTTCTATTCTTTAGATATATCTTTATTTCTTACATTGAAAACTTTGATTAGATTAAGAGTACCTTATGTTTCCTTCTTTGGCACGATTGTATACTATCCCAATCCATTCATTTCTAATGATGTGCATTTAAGCAGATTTTTTTTTTTACAATTTTCATGCAAAATTTACATGAAATTTGTCGCCTCATATTTATTAATAGAAAAAATTCTTCTATTTCACAAAATTAAACCAATTATTTATATAAATTTACACAGCACTGTAGCATAATTACATGTCATATTATTATTTTTTTTAGAATTTAACGTAGCTTTTTTATATGGTAATTGAAGTAAAATGAACATGTGCATGAAACAAAGGATATACAGTAATTGAAATGCTCTGAAATGCTCATTTAAATTGATAAATGCTTTACAATGAATGAGAACTCGCTTGAGAAGCCATCAATATGAGCAATAACATGTGAAAAAGAATATGTTTTTAAGTTTAATTTGACAACTGATAGTATTTACAAAATTTTATATTAATTTATTTCAAAAACATAGGAAATGACTTAAGATTTTGTAGGATTTAAAGTTATAATTTTGATTGTTTAGTAAATTAAAATTAAATGTTGCTTAAATTCTACTACCTAACAATCAATTAAATTTTTATTAAAAAACTTATTTTTTCTGCAAATATATAGACACCACTTATTTTTCTTTCTAAAAGTTTAAACGCAAAAAAATTAAATACTTATACAAAATTTTCTTGAAGGGCTATAAATTATAAAATTTATGATTATAATTATTATTGGAATATTTATTGGGGTATAGTTATAGTTGCTTCTATATTTAAAAAGAAAACTAAAAATTTAAACTATTTTTTATTTTTTAAAATTTAATTATAAATCGGTGGGATAAAAGATAAAAATTTTCAAAATTTATCTCATATAAAGAGAATAATGTATCATATTGATTACAATCATGATAAAAAAAAAATTTAGTTTACTCTAAACAAATATATTATATTACCAACTTTTTTTTAGTAATTTGATTTTAAAATTATTTGTAGCAATAAATTTGAAATTATTTTAAATGAAATATAATGAAAAAAAAAAGAAATTTCTCTTAACTTTATTATGTTGCATTTTTTATTTATTATTAATACTTAAAAATTTATTAATGTGAAAATAAAAAAAGAACTTATAACTTTCAAGAAATTTTGACTTAAAAATAATTAATCTGTTTATTAACTAATAAATATAATTTAATACCAAGATTATTCTTGAATAATAAAAATTCATGTCATATTAAATTATTTATCTAATTATATAAAACTTTTCATTATGATTATAATTATTTAAAATAATAAATTTTTAATCTTAATACTCATAATATATAATTAAAATATTTATAATACGAATTTTATGTTTTAAACTTTTAGTCACGTGCATTTAATGCACGGGTAATTTTACTAGTAAAATAAATGGCTACATGCCTACATGGTGAAGCAATAAATGGATTGAATTGCAGTCTCAATCGACTTGCTTGCAAATTGTGTGTCAATTAGGGGTGTCAATATTTGACATGACTCGAAAACCTGACTCGAACCCGACCCAAAAATTTCGGGTTAGGGTAAACCCAAACCCGAAACCGGTCGAGTTCGGGTTCAACATTTCGACCCGTTTCAAAAATCGGGTCAGGTTCTGGTTAACCCTTTGACCCGAAATTGACCCGAAAACCCTATTTTGACCCGGCAACCGGAGTTTGACCCGAAAAAGAGGAGATAGACCCGTTTTTTACCCGAAAACTAGCAATTTTTTTGTTGGAAACAGGTCATTCGTGTCGTGTCGAGTTGACCCGAACTCGAAGCGAGTCGTGTTCGGGTCGGAAAAACTGACCCGTTTTTCAAAAACGGGTCGGGTTCGGGTTGACCTGATTAGTGCCGGGTCAATTTCGGGTTTGACCTAAACTCGACCAGTGACCCGATATTGACACCCCTAGTGCCGACTTAGTACCTCCACCTTTTCCTCCCATCATCCACCTCCTCAAGGAAGAAGTCTACAAATGACAAACGAAAGCCAACAATTTTTATACTAAGCTAAGGAGCTACAAAATTCTTTCGACTGTGCAAAAATTCAAATCACTTGTGTCCCTATTCAAATTTATGTAGAATCTATACATCCTTCTTAGAAAAATTATTCTGTGTGGATGCCGAAAGCCGTCCGGAGACCAATCAGAATGTTCCATGTCATCTTTTACTGTACCGTGGCATCCGGATGTAGAGCTGTGTCTGACATCCGCGCAGAATAATTTCTCATTTACTTGCCACAAACAAAATCACAGAATATAAAGAACTATTACAAAAACTAAATTCCCATCATGCCAAGCAATTTGAAACGTTATCTAAATATGGAATCTGTTAGAATAATTAAATATAATAATTATGCGAGACATCGTAATAATTATTTATGAATATATATTTTATTATATAAACCATTAGGTGACTCGTATAATAGAATTATTGATATTTAATTATTTATGTTTAAATCTTATTGGTCAAAAAGAGATAATTTGATCAATCGTTTATGTACCGTTTGATCCAATAACTCCTATGAGCGGTTATTGTAACCAATCCATAGGAAATAACTACCGTCTCTCTCTCTCTCTCTCTCTCTCTCTCTCTCTCTCTCTCTCTCATTATGAAACAATTATTAGGTCAAGTGACCTGACATAGCTCTATGTTCGGCAGCCAATAACATGTCGCCACGTGATCTTACTCAATGCCGCGCGGCCCGACGACTTGACCCAGGATTGATATATTCGCATATTGCTCGGTATTGCTCTAGGTATTGCTTGGTATTGCTAGGCATTACTCTGTATTTCTAGGTATTGCTTGGCAATAATGAAAAACATCGCTGTGTAAAGACTAATACCGAGAAAACTTGGTAATGCTCGGTATTTCTTGGTATTGCTTGGTATTGGTCTTCACAGAAGGGTATTTCTCGTTATTGCCGAGCAAAATCGACAAATACCAAGCAATACCTAGCAACACGTGAACATAGAAATCCCGTATCCGTTCCGGGTCACGGTTGTCGGGCCGCGCGGTAAATAGTGAGAACACGTGGCTCTATTTTATTGGCGTCCGAACGTAGAGCTACGTCAGGTGACCAGACCGAATAAAAGTTTCTCATTATGAGGAGTTATTTTGCTCCATAGAGAATTAAATCATGAAAGAAGAAAGTGAAAGGGAAAATGGAGAGATATCGTAGTTTGAAATTTGGCGAATTCAAAATAAATCAAGTTATGTTTTTCTTCTGATAAAAAAGATCGTGAAAATCATTTTGTTTAAGATCTTTGGGATTTAAGAATTATGTAAAATTATATTTTTTTTATTCGTTTCGATTTCTTTTACAGAATTTATGATGTGAGTTCTTACAAGAGTTAGAAAACTTATAATACATGTTAGGAGTTCTTATAAAAGTTATATAACTTACTCTTAAAGAAAGTTTTTTGTATGAATTCCAGAACTTGAATTGTATGTGCGAGTAAGTTCTAATAAGACATTAAGAACTCCATAAAGTTTTACAGAAACGGACAAATCTGAATCACTTGAACCCTCTCCTTCTCTGTTCCCAACTCACAAACCAAACCAAATCTATTCTTACAAAGATCATAAGACACCAACTTGCCCAAAACCCATAAGTAAACCACATCCTCCTTCGGATGAAAAGCTAATAAATTAAACCGCTCGTGAAGCCAAACAGCAGTATAAGACATATCTCTGCGGTCACCATTCCATTTTAAAATCCTTGAAATACTTACGCTGTTCTTCAACACCCATTTCATTCCTTGTAAAACCCAAATCCTCAATTCATTTCCATCATTTATTGCGCAGTGGAGAAACCCACTAGAATTCCCTAAGAAAGCATCATGATCTTTCATGTCCTCAGGCAACTCAATTACGCTGCAACACATCTTTTCAAGATCAATGCAAGCAACATGTCCAGGAAAAGCAATAATATAAAGAACACCATCAAAGTAATGCATAATAGATGAGAGCTTGTTGGTATCAACTCCCCAATTCAGGTTGTGTTCGACCCATTGGCCGGTCTCTGATGAGAAGACTTCAAGCTGAACTCCTTGTGCTTGCGTCTGATAAAAGCAAACCACCTTGTAATATGTTGATTTGTAAGGATCGAAAGCTAGTATTGAGTGCTGGCTCTTACCCCTTGGCTTGGGTAGAGAGGCCCATATTTTTGTTGTAGGATTGCAGACATGAAAAACAGAGAGAATGCTACTGTAAAAAAGGAGAAGACCATTGCTGCAATATATGATGCTGGAGTTATGGTAAAATGGGAGGTAACTTAAGTCTGTTTCTTGGAAACTACCATTACAATTGCATCCATATCTGAGTTCAAGCATGAGAGCTTTGAGACCCCTGCGGTAGAAAATGCCAGAGAAGATTAATGGGAGCCCTGTAGCGACGTAACGGTCTGCAATAAGCCGTCGCCATGACCTTGATACACATTTGCAGCGGTAGATGCACTTCACTGGTAGCTTGGTGAGAATCTCCATGAGCAAGTCATCAGCGAGGACAATTCCATTGGTTTCAGTATGAGAAGAGACGCTGCTATTGTTAATTTTGGAGAAGCTCATTTTCATCTGTGTGGGAATCCAAAGGTTGAAAGAGATATGTAGGAATACAAAGCTAGATAGAGACAGATGGAATCCGAGAATATAATTTTTTAAGGCCTGCATTATGGAGAAAGATACATAAAGAATTATTATTTTTTTAAAAAAAATTGAACGATATATGTGATGTTCAGAGGTAGACATGTGGACTAAAGCAGATGCCTTAAACACTAACATTTAAAGTGGTGGCATCGTTTCTTCTATGCGAAATGAAACAGAAAGAGCGACATTGGGGTCAATTATATCTAGCTTTTTCTTTAACGAGATTTTTTCCACTTCTTTGGTGTGATGAGTAGAATAAGTATAATTTTGATAGTTCTTATTAATGCGTACAAGAAAATGTAGAAAATTCGTTTCTTCTCTTCCTTTTCCTTCTTTTAGATCATCTCCAACAGAACTCCATACCATTATATGTCATCCGCCATTTACTCCATTAGAACTCCAAATTGTCGTCGGACTGTTCACCTGTGCCGAAAATATTCGCTGCGAGATTTGTCAAATAAGCGCGCTAAAGAAAGAAAAGCGCGCCAAAGATGATTACCATCGCAGGAAGAGCATGAAAAAAAGAAGAAATGATGTTCTGATGGAACAGAATTATTGCATTTTAAAGTTTTACTATATTTTGGAATGAAAAATGACTTTTTGGGTTGGAGATGCCCTTAAAACTTAATGGAGGCAATTGCTTCTTTGGATTCTTCTTGTTTACGGCTTCTTCGCTACAAAACAAAAATGGGCTGCCGAAGTAGAAGCAATCGAATTATCCCCACCGTAATATAAGGAAAGCATCTTCAAATGCTCATGTTGCTGTTTAAACTTGAAAGCATTAAAATAAAAATATATTTCTTATTAATGTGGATTTTAAATTTCATAAATTCAGTTAAGATTCTTTAAAAAAGACTATTTTATTTATAAAAAATGGTAAGTGAAGGTGAAATCATCAATTTTAAAATATATTTTATATTTGTAGAAAAAAATTAGTTAAGATATTTTCAATAAAATTTAGTTACGAAGAATTTTAAATTTCTTAAATTTATTTTATGATAATATAATAGATGAATGATCAATCTACGCTTATATTGTATTCATCTCAAAGTATATTTGAGAGTTTAGGGGCTATTTAGTGGCAGGATTTAAGCCGAATTTGAGGCGGATCTGAGCAAAATCCAACCAAACCGCCTAAAATGCAAAACCAAATCTCAAAGTAAATGAAAGTCTTGGTTGACAGAAAATTCCGCCTTTTCATGATAAATCTCAAATTTTTGAAATCCTCTCATTTGGCGGATTTAAACGAAAGCCGCATTGTTCGTCTGATCTCATCACCCCTTAAATGCTACCAAACAGTTTTCATAAATCCGGATTTAGAGGATTTAAAAAATCATACTTAAATGAAATTCGGCTATCAAACAACCCCTTAAAGTCCATCTTCATTAAATTTTAGGTTTTGTTTGAGATAACTTTTAGACAGCTCTTTTGCTTCTTTTAAAAAAAAAAATTATTAAAAATCCACTTTTAAAAAAATAGTATAAATATTATTCCAAATAAAGATTAATCAGATATCATCACCTATTTTTAAAAATATTTACAAAATTGAAATGACTGAGAGAATGAGAGAGAGAATTTAATTTATACAATATTTATAGAACAAAAGATACTTTAAGAATAAAATAAAAGAAACTAACAATAAATATAGAAAAATGAAAGCAGGCGTAAGTGCGTAACATACCTCAAAGGATGGCAGTAAGAAGGTCTTCGAAGAACAAAATAAAATTGAGGTTTGGATTGGAGAAGAAGAAGAAGGAAGAAGAACATAAAGTTACAGAGAACGTGATTCTTCTTCTTCAGCGGCACATTGTTGCTTTGTTAGCCGGAAACAAAAATAAACCAAATAAGAAGCAATTGCTTCCATCAAGTTTTAAAAGGAAGAGGAAGAAGGAACGCTACGCAAATCAATGATGTGATTGAGAGGTAAAGTCCTCTAAGCAATCAATTTCTTAGGTATTCGCCAATCCTCCCCCAAAGAAACAAAAAACTTCGTATGCAATAGGTATTGTGATTTAACAGTTGCTTTGGCAATTTTATAGCTTTGTTTATTATTAAATCTATTTTAAATTTCTTTAAATATAATTTTTGTAGGGAAATAGAATAAAAATAGTTGCAAGTAAACAAATTTCGTTCGTCTCATCTTTCTATTTTTAGATTGGGACATCTTTTGACAGGCTTTGTGTTATTTATAGGAAGATTTTTTACTCATAATAGTTTGAAAAATCGTGTTTTTTTTTTCGGTTAAGAGCATTTAGGTTTTGTCCCATATATCTTATTGTTATTGAATATATATATATATATATATATATATATATATATATATATATATATATATATATATATATATATATATATATATATATATATATATATATATATATATATAAATGGTCGTTACTGGAAAAAACACGGTTTTTAAAACTATTATGAGTAAAAAACCTTCCTCTAAATAGCACAAAGCCTGACGATGATTGGAGCTGAGAGGCTCGAAGGTTGAACAAATTTCCAAAAACTATCATTCATCAAGCTGGCAATTGATGAACCAGCTTTGCTTGACTTGAATTTGATTTTAGAAGAATATACGAGTACATAACGGGGTGCTGCCTGCCGCCAGAATAACAAAAACCTGCGACCGCTGTGGCGCTGCCCCTTTGTCGCGTCACCCAGCTGCCGCGTTGCCGCGCCCGCACTCGACCGCTGCTGCGCTGCCCGCTGTCGGTGGCTTCACTGGCTGCCCGCTGTCGCTGGCTGCTCGCTTCCGCGACTGACAGAAGTGGGTTTGGGTTGACCTGAACCTGACCCGAACCCGAAGTGGTCGGGTTCGGGTCCAGTAAATCGACCCGTTTGCAAAAACGGGACCGGTCGAACCAGTCCGATCAGTGTCGGGTTAATTTCAAATTTGACCCGAATCCGACCCATGACCTGAAATTGACACCCCTATATTTTATGATCAATTGTAGCAGCCGTCCTTTCTTAGAAAGTGGTTGATTTTTTTTTTTCCATTCATAGCCTAAGGTGTGATACAGGATAATGGCCCAGAAAAAATTGAATAGAAATCCTTTTATTGTTTTTCATTTGTTTTCATCGTGGTGTCCATAAATTTTCTCCATTAAAGGACATGGGTGATGGAATTAGGCGTGTTCTCATTGGGCAAAGCAAAAAATTGTTAAAAATGATGGTTTATTTCATATCATACAAAATTTAAATATATGTTATCATAAAATGTTAAATAAATACTATCTTAATTTTTTTAATAAAGACTATCATAAACGTCTAAAATAGATCCAATCATAAAATCTATAGTGATGATTACATCTGACAAAATCGGGTCACGAGTTAAGTTCGGGTTTAATCTAAAATTGATCTGATACTAGTTGACCAAACTCTGAACCCAACCTATTTTTGCACATGGGTTAGCTTTTTTAATCCGGACCTGACCTGCGTGGGTTATCGTGTTGACCTAATCCATGGCAGACATGACACGGTAGACTCGACGTGACCCCAGCTGGGCAAACAAGATGCGTGCAAAAGCGGTCAGCACAAGCACTCGACGTTGAGTGTACGCAGTGTGTACATAGTTTGGTTTAAATTATGTACGCATTATTTGTGCACAATGTGTACACTCACTATTCGGATGCATCTTTCCTGTCCAAACTCCGCACGGAATAATTTCTTCATAATTTGTGCAATTTCTCATTATTAAATTATTTTTTACAAAAATAATACATATTCTAATTTGAAGGTTTTTATAATGAAAGTAATTATTGATCATAGAATCTAATTAAAAATCTACTGAAACATAACAGCATATTTTTGAAATTTAATTAAGTTCTTTGTTGTTCACTCTTTGGGCAATTAGGTGGAGCTTCCTTATTATTATTATTATTATTATTATTATTATTATTATTATTTATGTTTAAATTTATTAAATTTAAATTTCAATTTTTTAATTTTTTAAAACTCAATTAGTATTTATTTAAAAGAATTTTTAGCATGAGATTTTGTTCTGTTTGAGACAAATTTCTTATTAATTTGCTTTTCACACATCGATAAAAGTTTCATTTAATTACTATTTTCTTACCTTTTCTAAAACTTTTCATGAGAGAAAAAAGCTTTTTATAATCAGAATAACTAAATTATTTTTCACAATGTAATTTCACAATCAACTTTATAAAATGCTAAAGCTATTCTAAATAGCAAAAAATATTCTGTGCGGACAACATACTATTCAGAGGAAAATCAGAGTGCATCACGTCACCCGATATACAGTAGGTGCACAACAAAGGGATAACATGACGTGCTTTGATTTGCCTCCGGACGGCACCATTGCGCGCATAGAATAATTAATCCCTAAATAGGCCCTTAGTATAATATTGCTATGAGCTTCTCTATTCATTAAAAAAACTCTATTTAAAATTTAAAAATATACTTAAAACATAAATTATCAATGATGACTAGTTGACTACTATAAATTTTTAGAAATTGTCATCAAATTAATCCAAATTAAATAGGGTGTTCTTTTTATCTAATAACTTTTTTTTTTTTTTTTTTTGAAAAGAACAGTTTGACTATTGGAAACCATATAATTAAGAAGAATGTACTAATGATTTATGTATTAACGAAATGATAATAATGTTTTTTTGAGTAAGAATTCTCAAAAAGAATTGTAATCGATAGTGATTAGCAATCTACTTCAATCGGAATTTTTTTTCTTGGGTTGGTTAAAGAAAAGTGAGGATGAAAATTTTATATGTATGTTTAATTTTTTATAAATTTTTTTTTTAAAAAAAATGAATGGATTAGCCGATTGCAATATTATAATACGGGTTTATTTCCTAAATCTTTCGTTAGATTAATGCTTCTTACTATGTTTCTAAAAATTTTATGGTGGAAAGTTGTTTTTGTAACCAAAGTAGTTAATTTATTTTTCCCACAACAACTTCTCAATCAACTTTATAAAATGAGAGTTTGGTCTTGCGGACTGGGAGTGAGAGGAGGTGTTGGTCTTAGTTTGTTCGCGGTTTGGTTCCAAGATTAGAGGCTGCACATGAAGGCGAAGAGGGTCGGGACTGCGACTGGCAGTGACGAATGCAGTTTGGTTCCGTGATCAAAGATGGAGAGGTTGCACGGGGTGGAGACCAAAGCAAGTGGAGGATTCTTGGTCGGTTCAAGAATCATTGGTTGTTCATGCGGATTAGAGTTGTGAAAGCAGGATCAAGAACCTCGTAGTAGATCACGCAGAAGTGCACAAAAAGCAAGCATCGGACTAGGGATTGGATGGGTGGATCATGCAAAGTCACAAGCTGATCACACATAAATACCCAGAGAGGACAGGTGAGTTAGAGGATGCTCAGTGCTGAAGCGCAACTTTGTTGCGCTGGAGCAGGTGCTGCACAAGGCACGAGCATGCGGATCACGGGAGGAACAACGAAGGACGTAGTTGCGAATGGTTCATAATGCACAGGAGCGTGAGCTAGAGCTGTGGATCATAATGCACGGTGGAGGTCGTTTGCGTGCATGATTGGGCTCGTTTCAGAAGATTTGTTAATGGAGTTAGTACAAGTAGCCGGTCGAATTGTGGCAAGTGTGAGTTCTTGTAAATGGGTCGTTCTTTGTTTGTAAAATCGAACCAAGGTGGAGATTATTTTGTAGTGGTTCAGTTTTAGATTAGGATGATCTGCATATACACCACACCATATGTAAATGCCTATAAATTGGCATTGTAGGCTAATGTAAATATGCCCCTCTTGTAGGCCCAATTGAATAAAGGATTTGAATTCCCTGCAGTAGCTCTCTCTCTCTCCTCCCTTCCCTCTCTCTCTCTCTCTTCCAAGAAGCTCAAGCTTCCTCTAAAACCATAAGCTGAAATTAAGTATACAAATATATGGTATGTTTAAAATGATTGACAACACTTTATAAAATTAGTTGTGAAGTTGCAATGAGAAAAATAATTTAGCTATTCTAGCCATAAAAAACATCTTCTCACTGTAGAAATATTTTGTAAAGCATTGAGAAAACAACATAAGAAGTAATAGACAAAAGAAATTGTGGTTGATGTCTGAAAAATAAAGTAGATGAAAAATTGTCTAAAACAAACCCTTAAGACTTTATGAAATTAATCATAAAGATAAGCTATAAAAGTTCTTGAACGATAGCCCTGTATTACCTGCATCACCACGAAAGACTTGCTTGAAATTTCTCCAAAATAACTTCCAACTATTGCCAACAATGGCATCCATCCACACCTAGAAAATGCCTACATCAGGCTATAAAATGAACTGTTAGTGCATCAAAGAACATAATTAATGACTAGTTTCAAACTGAAAAAATCTCTATATTTCGTCTTTATGGATGTCTATGAGGATTCAAAGGTTAGTCATCATTAATATACCGTTCCTCAATTCTCTAAAAAAACCAATGCTTCCATGTGATTCCATCATTAACATCTAAAGCTTTCCTTTAGCCATTGCAAGTTATCTTTGGATTGCTTTTTAGGTCTTCAAACAATACATTTGTAATGGGAGGATCATTGGCCTCTTTAGTATTTTCTTTTATTTTTGAAATATGGAATGGGAATTTTGAACACTAGATGCATTTAGACTTGTCATTTTTTTATTGAAGTTATCAGTCTCTGATTGAATATAAAACTCTGCAACATTACTGTGAAGTGATCAACATTACTAAACAATTAATGAATACAAAGCTCAATAGATCTATCAATTAATTTTTGATGAAAATTCTGACTCAAAAATCTTATTTTCAAAAATGATCTTTGTACCTTCTAAGGCTTCGTTTAGGATGGTTTTTTTACTGCTTCTTAAAGCAGCTTTTTAGTTTAAATATTAAAATTTTTGTGCTAGAAAGCTACTTTAAGAAGCAGTAAAAAAAGAGTCTCAAATGAAGCCTAAGACTTTGTTTAAGACAATTTTCCTGTTATTTTTTGAAGTAGTTTTATAGGATAAAAATTTTTAGTTAAAAAAATTGTACTACAAAATTACTTTAGAAAACAGTAAAAAGCGATCCCCAATGAAACCTAAGGTTTCGTTTGGGACCGCTTTCTTAATGCTTCTTAAAGCAAATTTCTAGTTTAAAAATTAAAATTAATTTTTAAACTAGAAAGTTGTTTTAAGAAGCAATAAAAAATTCATCCCAAACGAAGCCTAAATCTATTTTGAAATTACTAAAGCATAAAGAAAGAGAAAATGATATATGAAAAGCGTTGTATATTGAGTTGTAACTTTGTAAGGCTCACAAAATTTTTAAGGGGCATTATCAACGTTTACATGATAGGAAGACTTGATGGGAAAACCTTAGGTCTAAGCGACAGGGAAGTAGGGAAAGTGGCCATGGAACGCTGGTGGATGGATGGAGGTGGCGGAAGAGGTATCATGGACGGTGGTGGTATTAAAGCCTTAAAAACAGTGAAATGATAAATCTTAATATTTAGGATCTGTATTTGATAATATTCTTGCTGTTTTGCTCGCAGATAGCAACTACATTTTTTTTATTTTGTCATTTTTTACACAGTTTTAAAAAATTTTAGTTGCTAAAATCTATTTTTCGCAACTAGATTGAATAACTATGTTATTTCATCCATAGCAACTTCACAATCAAATTTAAAAAATGATTTAGCCATATTTGTTATGTGTGGAATATGATTGAGTTGACAAATCTGGTTATTGTGTTGTTTTGAACCTCAAAACTTATTGTGTACGCAGGGGGGTGCGGGGGGATTTACCCCCTGCTTGGGTTCGCGTGTTTTGCACCTAATTTTTTTTTTCATACAACACCCCGAGGCTACATACCGAGCGCCCCGGCGCTATGTTCCACAGCGCTACATAGCTGAACGACATAGAGCAGAGCGCTGCAGCGGTCCAGATATGGGGCCGCAGCACGTCAAAACAGAGACTGAGCGCAGCATTGCTGAGTATTTGAGTGCTGCAGCAATGTCAAATAGAGACTGAGCATCGCCCCAAACTTGGGCCACTGCGTTCCGGGACAGACTGAACGATTTGCTTTCATGTTTTCTAAAGGATTGCATCCCTTGAAGTTTATTTACTTAGTTTTCTTTTGTATTTTCAATCAGGGTAAGCGTGAGAACTGAGAACAATGTATGTGAGAAGAGAAGCGACGAGAGAGTGAGAGAGATGATAGATCTGTACTTATTTATCTCAATTTTCATAGTCAATTTTTTGGTGTGCCCTCGCGCAGTCGTCTGGCTTGCCGGCACCAGCACACAGCCAGCCGCATTAGGCGCTGCTATTTGAAACTTTACTTTTTTTCTTTTTCATTTTTTTTTTCTTTTTGGAAAATTAAGGACAAAGCCTAGTTTCCATTGATAACAAAAACTAGTTACATGTGTAGAAGAGGGAAAAACAAAAGAAATACAAAATTGGGCATGAAACCACTAAAAGCACCAAGAGGAAGAGTCACCAAAGAGGTGCAAAAATACACATGTCAAAAAGTAAAGATAAAAGATGTAAAGATGGCCCGAGCAGGGCAGAAAAGATAAAAAAGATCCACCAAAAAATCAGGCTCAGTAAGAATTGAATTGCAATCAAGAAGCCAATCAAACCCCGATTGCAAGAATTGCCATCAAAACATAATAAGTTGCAAAGATCGCCGTCCAGGGGGAGAGGTGTTCAATCCAACAATCATAGCCCCCAAACATAAATCCACAAAGTCAGCAATAAAATCAGCATGCGATAGGCAACAAACGAACAACATAACTTGTCGAGAAATAAAAAAAACCAAGAGGAAATATCCATATCAACCACAAAGAAGGGAGATCACCAAAGTTGCATAAATTCTTTAAAATCTTCCCCATTCTTGTACCTGGACACTTTAATAGCAATAGTTTTTTTTCTGATAGAAACTTTAATAGAAGTATGGCTCTTAATAGAATTGGAAAATTTTCTATTATTCCTCTCCCTCCAAATAGCGTAGATAGTTCCCCAAAGCATTAACAAGCAAAAAGACATCCTGCCCGAACTTATAAGCTCCCCCTAGTAAAAAAATCATAATCTTATTAAAATTCAGCCGCATGAGAAAAGAGTTGAAAAGAGGAAGCAGTTCAGAAATGATATTAAAGGTGAAATCACATTCAAAGAAAATATGTGTCACACTTTCCAGTCCAGAATGGCAGAAACAATAAGAAGAATCAAGCCCGATATTCCTTTTTAAGAGATTATCTGTAATTTTTAAACCCCCAACAAAACAAAGCCACCCAAATATAGAATATCTAAGAGCATAATGATTCTGCCAAACTTAATTGTACCAAGATACCTCAATATCATCTTTATAGAAATCTTGTATAAAGGAGCCAAATTAAACCACAGAGCCATATATTAGCCCAAAATAAGCCATCCCCACTACCATCCCTAAGGATAGGGATAAAATGAATGGTATTAGACAACTCTGCATGAAAATTCGCAGGAAGAGACCACCCGTTAGCATCATAGAGCACAGAAAGAGGAGCATTATCATTAAACAAATTGAGAAGGGTTTGATGATGCTGCAGTTCAGAGATACAGGTGTTATTGCACAAATGGTCCAATATAAGCTTAATAGGTGAATTCATATAAACTTTGAAAACTAAGTTTGGCTTGGCTTTAGAAGCAGTGGCATATAACCTCTTCCACATGGAAGAAGAGTGATAAGGAGGGGTCTTCCAGGGAGATCCATATATAGTGAAAACCCAAGAAGAAAGGGGAGAAGACCCGTTATAGATCCTTAAAATAAGAGAGCAATCAAAAGCATACTGAAGAGCCTAAATAGAAGGTAAGCCAAATTTTCCCTTGTTCTTAGGTTTGCAAGTATATATAAGCCCAAAAAACTAAATGAATCTTCCTAGCCATAAAGTCACCAAAGTAAGGAAATTTTGAAGATAATTTGGTAATTTGCTTGCAGCAACTTTTGGGTATAATAGCACCGCGAATCCATTAGGTGATAGTATTTCATATGGTGAAATGAAGGAATTGAAGCTTACCTGCAAAAGAAAGATATTTTGCTTTCCAACCCAAATGCTTGTTAGATATAACATCAAGAAGAGGTAAGAAATCAGAACTGAGGGTTTCTAAGCAATCCTTTGAAACATTTGCCTAGCTTAACTAAAAAATCCCACTTTTAAAGGAAACTGTTTTAGAAGTTTCACCGTTGCTGCAACATTTTCAAAGCAAAACGTTTATTCATTTTTTTTATTATTATTCGAAATTTAATAATTTATCAATAAACATGTTGGGCATCTAATTTGGGGTGTCAAAAAATTGACCCAACCCAAAAATTTTCAAGTTCGGGTCAACCCATTTACTAAATGGGTCAGATTCAGGCTACATTTCCCAACCCGTTTATATAATCGTGTCGGCTTCGGGTTGCCCTGAGAACCCGAACTCAACCCGGGTTGACCAGAAAACTCGCTCAATTGCTCACCTCGCCTCGCTTAGTCCTACTAAGTCAATTTCTCATGTGTCCGAATTGGATTTCACATTCGCAGTCGTTCTCTAAGTTGTTAGCCGTCATCGCCCGCACCGTAGTCGCACAGGCTTGTTTAAATCAAACGGGTTTACAAGTTGGCTTGGATCAACCTGGTAACCTTAGCAAGTCAGTCCAGAACACGACCCGTCTACCTGTTTTGACATCCTTAATCTAATAAATAGTATAACCATCTTATTAGATTAAGGATGTCAAAACAGGTAGACGGGTCGTGTTCTGGACTGACTTGCTAAGGTTACCAGGTTGATCCAAGCCAACTATTATAAATACCTCCATGAAGTATATAAAAAACTCAATCTCTCTCAAATCTCTTTTCCTAGTTTTTAATTAAGAGATTAAACTTTAAAATTTTAGGTAGGTTAATTGTCCATTCCGAGCTCATCTTCATTCCAGCCCTTAATATTACTTAGGGGTGTCAATATTTGACACGACATGAAAATTCGACCCTGATCGGGTACCCGACCCGATTTCCATTTAAACGGAAATCGAGTCAGGTTCGGGTTCCCGGATTCGACCCATTTGAAAAAACGGGTCGGGTTCGGGTTGACCCGGCGGGTTGCCGGGTCAACTCACAAACCCGTTTAAATTGAATTTGCCCGCGCTGCCCCACTGCGCGCGAAGCTGCTCCGCATGCCTGCGCACGCTGCCGCGCCTGCCAGCGCCCCGCGCGCTCTCACCCGCGCTCGCCCGCGAGCGCACCAGCACTCTCCCGACGTGCACCGGCGCCTGCCCGTGCCTGCCCGTCGCTTGCCGCATGCACCAACGCTAGCAGTTCGCCCGCGCGCGCAACTCGCTGATCCCCGCACGCACCCTCGCTCGCCGCTTGCCGCACGCCAGCTCACCCTAGTTTCGGGTCCCGTGTCTGGTCAGGTCAACCCGGCAACCAGCCGGGTCGGGCCCGGTTCGGATTTTCGACCCGTTTATCTACCCGGGTTGGATTAGGGTCGACCCGTTTGAGCACGGTTCAGTTCGGATTCGACCCGAACTCTACCCGTGACCCGAAATTGACACCCCTAATATTACTATAATATATTTAAATTATTAGCATCAAATATAAAATAAACTAAACTCAATTAAAATATAATCATAGCTCTAATTTAACAATAAAGTAATAAACAAATTTGTAATTATATTCAAAATTTAAACTTGATAAAAAGCAGTTAATAAATAACTTAAAATAAAATAATTCTCCAATTCAAGTCAATCATTTACAGCTTAATATTTTAAAAGGCGGCTGTGGAATTTATTTCAACCACATTCTTATTTTACTTCAATATTGATAATGACACCACCCTAAACCACCAAAATTGGGTATTTGATAATGACACCATCACAAAAAATTTTGTTGAAAAGTAGCAATTTGGGTATAAATAAATATAGAGTCATTGTCGGTGATGAGAATATCATCAACGTATATGAGAATGCATATATGAAAATGATTTTTGTGGAGAATAAGTAAAGAAGGATCAAATATAAAATTAATTAAACTCAATTAAAATATAATCATAGCCCTAATTTGACAAAAAATAATAAATAAAATTCTAATTATATTCAAAATTTAAACTTGATAAAAAGCAGTTAATAAATAACTTAAAATAAAATAATTCTCCAGTTCAAGTCAATTATTTACAGCCTAATGTTTTAAAAGGAGCCAGTGGAATTTATTGCATTCACATTCTTATTTGACACCATCACCAAAATCGTATGGGTATGCTCCTTTTTAAATTTATTTACTATTATGCTCTTTCTCTTAAATGATTTTTAAAGCATGATCCTTCTCAAAATTTAGCCCCTCCTAAATTACCTACTTGCTTATAAATAGACGACCACTAGACGAAATCACAAACCACACTTTGACCGGGAGCCATTAGTTCGCCAAATTCTCATTGCTATATATATATATATATATATATATATATATATATATATATATATATATATATATATATATATATATATATATATATATATATATATATATTCTAATTTAAAGGTTTTTAGAAAAATTAAATTATTGATCTTACGTTCTCAATAAAAATATATTAATACGTAAAATAGTTCATTACATGAGGTAAAGTTTTATTTTAAAAAAATTGTCTGATCTCATGTGAGATTAGTGAAAAAATTTGGAAAATAGAAAAAGCGAGGGCTTAAGATCGAGCTAATCAAAGTACCACAAAATAAGATAATGATGATTGTTAGTTGGCAATGAGAGATATTGATCGGGTGATTACAAACGTTGGCGTTCAGTCAATAACAATCGGGTTGTGATTGATGCCGGCAATTTTTAGGGTTTGTCAAGAGCAAGCGACCGATGACAACCATCAATGTTGTTAGGTTGCTAAGTTTTATAATTTTTTAAAATAAAAAATAATGTACATTTTAATTTTTATTTATGTGTGAAATAAAAATGCATTTGTAAATTTATAATGAAATATATTTTATTAGTTATGAAAAAATCTCAAACACTGTATTGGACAATTTACCATAATCTGCTTTACAGATATTTGACACTACTTGAATATTTCAGCACCTTAAAGACTACAGAACAATTGCTTATTTTCCACGTAATGTGAGCTCAAACTTTATTAACTAAAAGATGAAATAACTAAGCATCAGAAATGGTAAAACCTCAAATGACTGTTAACACAGAGAACATAGCAAAGCAGCAGAACAGAAACCAAAGACAAAATAATAGAGTTGCAGAATCGCATAATCCATTCCAGTTCAGACGACGCGGCGGCAAATCGTGAGCCCATCGCCGATACAAACCTGCGACAACTCGATCCTCGTATCGGCGGCGAGCTTCTCGTTCAATTTGATCACAGCTTCCCTCACAAAATTGACGAATTCTGGAACGTTTTGTTGAGGAGGACGCGCAACTGTTCCAAGCCAAAGTGTGTTGTCATAGCATATGAGCCCTCCAATTCTCACCAGCTTCAATAGCCTCTCATGGTACTCCCAATAGCTTGATTTTTCAGCATCAACAAAGGCGAAATCAAACAGCTCATCCTCTCTGACCTGTTATACATATACATATCTATATGAACATCGTTGATCTTGCACTAAACGATCAACAAATTTGAAAACGATTAATTAATTGATGATGGACCTCATGAACCAATTTGTCAAGAGCTGGAACAGCATCTGATTCGATGAAATCGATCTTGTGCTTAACTCCAGCTTCCTTGTTGAATGGAAGACCGATCTCATAGTACTCTCTGGAGATGTCAATTGCCGTTATCTGCATTTGATAATTAACAGAAAATTGATCGTATAAGCTGTACTGATCGATGGAGTACTGATCATATTTAAAATTTGGTGTTAAAAGTAACCTTGGCATCCTTGGGTAAGGCCAGAGCTGTGGCAAGAAGAGAGTAGCCGGTGAAGACGCCAATTTCTATGGTTCTCTTAGCGTTCATTACCTTGAGGATTATTGATAGAAGCTGCGCTTCTTCAGGGCTGACATTCATTAATGCCCTGTCAAGACCAATATTCAATGATACGGGAAAAACAGCTATTTTAGAAGAGTATATTGTGAAACTAGTAAGGCTTGATAGCTTGCTTTTTGGGAATCCTGGCTTTGGTCTCTTCTCTCAGCTTCTTAAGCTGTTCATGCTCTCTTGGCAATATGGAGGTATTCAGTATGTACTGCATATATATTTATAAAAAACAGAGGTTTCATTAATCTCCGGTACAGCTTGTGGCTTAGGAAGTACAGAGCAAGACATGAAAAGGGAAGGAACCTGATGCAGATCTTCACTCTGTAGGAGACACGTTTCGAGGGAGGAGAGATCATCAATGTCCATTTCGAGATAGGGAGAGTAAGAGAACAGATTGGTTTCTCTCTCGATGAAGAAGACGATGCAAATGGCTTATCTTCAGCGGAGCCTTGGCTGGACATTTATAGTGGATTAGGTTCCTGGGTATCACAAGATTAAAAATTTAGAAAAAAAAAAATAGGCAAGTTTCGGTGGATGACTTTTATGCGCATTGAATTTATTTTCTTATTAAAATAATATTTAAATATTACTAAAATTTCTATTACAAAGATGAGAATGATGCAATGAGAGCGTGAGAGAGAAAATAGATTTATACTTTTTTTTCTTTTAATTTTTATATTGAATTTTTTGATGTATTATGACTTCATGATTTTTTTTCTATTTTGAGTTTTTCAATTAAATATCAGTGTCTTTTACTTTTCCTAATGCTTTTACTTTCTAACTTATTTTCTCATTTTGGTGTTTTATTTCTCATCTTCTTGCTCCCCATATTTACAGTTATATTCTTCAACTATTGTGTTCGCCCACTCATCCTGAACTCTCATCAACCATTCGGCCTCCAAGAAGGAATGATATGCCCATTAACATTTTATTTATTTTTAAAATGTTAATTAGTTCATTCTGATGTTTGGGGACCTTCCCCTACTACGTCTGTTCAAGGTTACCGTTACTTTATGTCTTTTATAGATGATTACATAAAATACTGTTGGGTATTCCCACTTTTACAAAAATTTGTTGTTACTTCTGTCTTCTTTAATTTTCATAAAATGCTTACTTGTCAATTTAGTACTCGTTTATGTATTATTTGTACTGATGGAGACGGTGAGTACTTAAACAATACTTTAAAATTATATTGCACGAAGTGGGGCTTCAAGCACGAGTACACTTGCCCATATACTCCGGCCCAAAATGACGTCGCCGAACGGAAAAATCGTCACTTACTTGAAACTATTCGCAGTCTACTCATTCATTCTAATGTTCCATCTTCTATGTGGGTAGATGCTCTACACACTTCAGTTTATCTAATCAATCGTATGCCAACGGCCACTTTACAACACATGACACCTTATGAAAACCTGTTTGGCAAACCACCCAATTACAATCATTTAAAAGTTTTTGGTTGCTTGTGTTATCCGTGGCTACGCCCTTACTCCAAGTCTAAGCTTTCTTCTGTATCTCTACCCTGCGTTTTTATTGGCTATGCTACTAACCAAACAAGTTATCGTTGCTTGGACCCTACTTCATACCGAATTTTTACCTCTCGGCATATTCTTTTCAATGAAAACAGTTTTCCTTTTCAGAAACAGGTTCTTACTTCACCTCCAAACAACTCCTCTTCTTCAAATCTCTACCTGCCACCACTTCTTTTGGTTCCCACCACATCTATTAAATCCTGTTCCATTACTAAACCTCAAAACATTCCAACTTCAACTATTCTGCAGCCCACTACGTCTACAACCTCTGAGTTGTCTCCACTCCCGGTCCAGTCTATGTCTCCTCCCATAACTCTTCCTCATCCTATGAAAACCAAGTTTCAAACTGGAAATCTACGACCCAAGAAAGTGTTTGATCTTACTCATCAACTCAGTGAATCCGATCCCATATCGTATACTCAAGCTATCAAGCATGAGCATTGGCGGCAAGCAATGTTGACGGAATTTCAGGCACTCCAATCTCAAGGCACTTGGGACTTAGTCCCTCCCGTTCCAAATCAAAACGCGCTTGGATGCAAATGGATTTTTCTCACCAAAACAAATTCAAATGGAACTGTAGCACGATATAAAGCCAAATTAGTGGCTCTCGAGTATAATCAAGAATTTGGTATAGATTACACAGACACGTTCAACCCTGTAGCTAAATACGTACTCTTCGCACTTTTCTTACTATTGATTTACACCGTCAATGGCCATTACATCAACTGGATATCTTTAATGCTTTTTTGCATGGTTCACTCAATGATACGGTTTATATGAAGCAGCCGCCTGGTTTTTTAGATACAAACAATCCCACTTATATTTGCAAATTGAATAAAGCTTTGTATGGACTTAAGCAGGCTCCTCAGAAATGGTTTGAAACATTTACAGGTTTTTTTGCATCAACTCGGTTTTAATAACAGGGATCCATCCTTGTTAATATACTCCAAACATAAAATACTAACGTATATCTTAGTATATGTAGATGATATCATATTAACAGGAAACAATCCATCTAAAATTGCACAACTGCTGGACTGTTTACATCAACACTTTAACAAGAGAAATTTGGGAACGGTACATCAGTTTTTAGGGATTACTGCTGAGAAAACATCCACTGGATTGCTTTTACACAAAACAAAGTATGCGGAATCAATATTGGCAAGGGCTGGAATGACAAATTGCAAACCGATATCTACTCCTTCAACTCTCAAAATTAACAAAACAGCCGACAAAATCTCCAAGTTTTTCAAATCGAACCTTATACCGCCAACTGGTAGGTGCTCTGCAATACCTGACCATCACGCGTCCGGATATTGCGTATGAGGTAAACCGAGCAAGTCAGGCAATGCACCACCCAACCGAATTCCAGTTTGCTGCTGTCAAACGTATTCTCAGATACATTTGTGGAACGATTCACTATGATCTCCCGTTAACAAGTTACTCATTAACACGTACATCATATACTGACTTTAAATGGGCAAGAGATCAACAGGATTGCAAGTCTACGAAGGGCTACTGTAACTTTCTAAGAAACTCTCTCATCTCTTGGAGTGTCAAGAAGCAATCTGCTATTGCCCATTCATTCACCGTAGCTGAATATCGAGCCATTGCTGCCAATACGATAGAAATTATCTGGCTTCGTCGCCTTCTTCAAGAACTTGATTTCCCGCAAGATGGACCGAGCACTCTTTATTGTGACAATACCTCTGCTATTGCATTAGCCAATAATCCGATTTATCACGCCCGGACAAAGCACATTGAAACTAACTGCCATTTCATCCAAAAATGTATTCAAAATCATAGCATAAATGTTCATCACATATCTACTAAAGATCAGCTAGCAGATTTGTTTACCAAATCTTTATCCAACTCTCGGTTCAAAGATCTAACCAACAAGTTAATTATTTCGACTGAAACCATTAGCTTGCAAGGAGATGTTAGCAATAAATAATTGTGGAAGTTTCTTTATTCAAGATAGTACTTGTATTAGGTTCTTTAATTTCTTGCTTACGTGTACAAGATGTAACTCTTTATATAAGACCTCTTAGCTTGTACATAGGATCTTGGAATACATCTTTATTTTCTTTGTTCTATCTTGCCTTTCTCCACCTGTTGCTTTACATAATTACATCGTTGACAGGTTATCAGTACGATGGACGGTGGTGGTATTAGAGGCAGTGAAAGGAAACTTCTTAATATTTAGGGTCTGTATTGGTTAACTTTCTGGCTGTTTTGCTCTCAGAGAGCAACCACAATTTCATTTAATTATTATTTTTTTATTATTTTTTCACAATTTTAAAAAATTTCTATTGTTAAAATCTATTTCTTACAACTAGAATAATTATATTATTTTCTCCATAACAACTTCACAATCAATTTTAAAAATTTATTTAGCTATATCTGTTATGTGTGGAATTTGATTGTATGAATCAATTTGGTTATTTTGTTGTCTCGGATCTTAAAGCTTGTTGTGTACAAGGGGGGTTCTGGGAGGTTTACCCCCTGCTTGGGTTCGGGTGCTTTTCACTAGAATTTTTTTTTCCATACAACGCCCTGACGCTGCATACCCGAGCGCCCCAACGTTGTATTCCTCAGCACCCCTGTATTGAACGATAAAGAGCAGAGCATTGCAGTGGTCCAGATATGGCTCCGCAACGGGTCAAAACAGAGAATGAGCGCTACAGTGCTGAGTGTTTGAGCACTGCAACATTGTCAAATAGAGTCTAGGTGCTGCCCCAAACTGGCGTCGTAGTGCTGCGAGACATACTGATCGGATTTCTTTCTCATTTATTAAAGGGTTGCATCCATTGGAGTTTATTTATTTGGCAGTCTCTTGTATTTTCAGTCAGGGAATGTGTGATAATAGTGCATGTGAGAAGAGAAGCAAGAGAGAGAGATAAGTGAGATATGTTCTTATTTCTCCATATTCTTATAGTTGATTTCTTGGTGTGATGTGGCTCTATAATTATTTATTTTTTAAAATGTTTTCACGTTAAATTAAGTTGTAGTTTACTTTTTTGTTACTTTTACTTTCTTACTTATTTTGACATTGTGATGTTTTACTCATCTTCCACAACAATAACACACAAACCCCTAGAGATATTGATTTTTCTCCATATTTACATTTATATTCTTCAACAATTGCGTTCCTCCACTATTCCTGGAACTTTTATTACGTCCTCTGACCGGACGTAGATCTACGTTCGGTTAGAGGATTGTTACTCGATTTTTGCTCGGTATTTAGTCGGAATTGTTAGGTGTTGTTTGGTAATAACGAGGAATATCGCTCTATGAAGACCAATACCGAGTTATACCGAGCAATACCGAGTAATACAAAAAAATACCGAGTTTTTTCTAGAAAAAACTCGGTATATTTTTTGTATTACTCGATATTGCTCGTTATTGCTCGGTATAACTCGATATTTTATCTTCACATAATGATATTTTCTCGTTATTGTTGGTATTGCTCGGTATTTGATCGGTATTTCTCGTTTTGTGCGTGAGATCTTAGTGCCGGCCAAACGTAGCTCTACGTACGTTCATCGGATGTAATAAAAGTTCCTATTCCTGAGCTCTCATCAACCATTCGGATTCCGAGACAGAATGATACGCCCATTTCTCTAAAATTTTATCTACTTCTAGTTCTAGATGAAAAATTCGTTTTATTATTTTAAAATAAATTAAACTCAATTAAAATATAATCATAGCTCTAATTTAACCCAAAAAAAAATTCTAATTATATTCAAATTTCAAACTTGATAAAAAGCAGTTAATAAATAACTTGAAATAAAATAATTCTCCAATTCAAGTCAATCATTTGCAGCTTAATATTTTAAAAGGCGGCTGTGGAATTTATTTCAATCACATTCTTATTTTACTTCAATCTATACTACTATTATAAAAGCCGCTTGAATTTCCTTCCATATCAAATCTTGGTCATTCGTTTTATCTCTTCTAAAATTATCTTGTCCCTTCATTGTATTATAAAAAATTAATAAATCAAAAAATATATAATAATTATGCAATTTAATGCATATACACCTCATACAAAATTAATTTTAATGCTCAGTCGGTTTCATTTAACATATTTATGTAAAACGGTTCGTATTCCGCCTTCTTAAAACGATTTATTTAACTCCAATTGTTGTTGTTCATTTCTTCCCTCCGTCTATTCAATTTCACCTGCAAAACTGTTTTAAAAGAGGCACTAATGAGGGTTCTTCTTCTCATACTAAATTAATTTTAATGCCTCCGTCCGTTTCATTTAACATATTTATGTAAAACTGTTCGTATTCAGCCTTTTTAAACTCCAATTGTGGATATTTGTTTCTTCCCTCTGCCTCTTCAATTTCACATGCAAAATTATTTTAAAAGAGGCACTAAAGAGGGTTCTCTGCCTTCTTCTACCTTATTCTTATCGAATTAAAGTCACGACTTCCACACTATGACAGATTGTTGTAGAGAAGTGGTTATTCAAAGGCCGATTCTCTTTTTCTACTATTAATCAAAAGTTAGACTATATTTTTGTTCATTCCTTGAATGCAATTCATCCACCTCATAGAATATGTCATATATAAAAAAGGTGCAGGTTAGTGTGGTTGATAAGAGTTGTAATAGATGTTGCCATTATTTTTTATTAGATCCTTATCTATATCATGATATACTCTCACTTTATTGACTTAAGGTGAAGAAAAAAAAAAACTATCTACTCTCATATTCATAATTTTTTTCACATTTGCGCGTGATTTGTTTCTGCTCGTCTTCATTCGCAATAGATACTTATCTTTACAACTGTGAAAGATGTGAAAATAATCATCATAATTTATAACAGGAGATTGCTGGAAAGTTCTAGATAATCGTTCAATTTTTATTCTTCTTGGATTCTACTCAGAAATAATTGTTCCTGGTGAGATGATAATGCCACATATGATTTCTCCCATTGCAAGGAATTTTCATAAGAATCAGAGTATCCATTTGGACAGAATCACATAAATGAAGATAATTTTTTGTTAGGTAATTCTACAATAATTTATCAGTTCAATTATTTATATATGATGTCCACAAGGTATAATTTCACCCATATATTAACCAAGTTATTTTTTTAATACTGAAAATTGTTAATTTATTATTTGTCTGACATTATGATTTTGTGGCTGTTTTTATCATTCTTTAACATGTTTTGATTGCAGTAATGTTTCATGGGGAAATCTATTTTTTTTAGATTTATATGCATAAAATTTAGATTTTTCAGAAATTGTCAAAGATGATAATAGGTTGGCTAATCAGTCTGCTTGTTCATAAAATTTGTTAAATATTACTTAATAAATTTTGTTGTAGAATGCTCATTCATTTGCAGAAATTGTAGCAGCATTTTCTCTCCATGAAACTTTGAATAGATCTTGCCAACCTCAGCCACGATCTTCGCATTGATGCATGTTAATTCAATCAGACTTTAGAGAAATTTTATCCTATTTTTTGTTATCCCAAATAATTTTTTTGTACAGGAGTGTCTTGCCATCTATATTTCTCAACTTATTCTCTTTATTTAGACCTTCAAATGCAAATAAATATTTATAATGGCAAAGAATAAATTGAAAGGGTCTTCCAATAATTTATGATATATGAAAGGATTCAAAGATTAATTTAAATTTTTGCTTAAAAAAAGGCATTCCTTACAAGATATGAAATTTTGTTTATTTAGTTAAAATTATTTCCCATTTATATATTTCTTCTTTAGTTTTATAAAATTTAATTAAAGAAGTGTACGTGAATTATATTTACAAGTTTTAAGTGCTGGTCCTTAATCATGGTTGCTTACTTTTTGGTACAATTGAATTAGATTTTATCTAATATTTTTTAAAGTAAAATATTTTAAATTTGGGTCTGAGATATTTGATATTATATTTTATATGATGCAATTAGACATTATCTATGATTCTTAAGTTAGATATAATTTCTTGATAAATATTTAGGTTGAATTTATTTTAAGATCATGTATTCTTATCATATATATGTTTCATTTATCAATTTATTTAGATATATTTATTAGATAAGTGTTGACCTCGTTATTTGAGGTCAATTTTCCCGGATTCAATTCTAACACCTAGGTATTCGTAGCCTAAAATAGACGTCACCCATAGGATTTCCCTTAGGTAGATACCTAATGACGTATCATGGACTCAACATTCTAATTCAACACATCTCAACTTGATCATATTCAAATCATCTCGACGTCAAACCCAACCCACTCGATTTGAATTCAATTTAATATAAACGGCTTTAATTATATCCAAAATAAAACTCATCTCAAACTTATTAAGATCAATTCAAATTATTTTAAATCAATACATAGATCCTATCCGTCAATTTGAATCGAGAGAGCGATAGGTTTAGTTAGACCAAATTAAGATTGAAATCAGTTCAAAGAAGTAGTTTTTTTTATTAACATTGTTTTAAACTAAATAAAATAAGAGTTTAAGGACTGGTTCAAATCAGTCCAGCCCACGACCCCCTCTCCCTCTCTCTAGGAAGTTCACATAGCAGAACCGCTCCTCTTTCCCTCTCCATTTCCCAAAGCCAGATCTCGTAGCCCTAAGCAGTTCGCAAAAAAATCCTCCAGGTTCGCAGGTCCTAGGTCCCGTCTCCCCTTGCTCTCTTCTTGCACGAAGCCCTCTCCATCTTCTAGATCTCAGCCCGAAATCCCGTGCTCTCATTCGCGCACGGCCCGTCTCACTCTCTCAAGTTCATAAATCTCTCAAGTTCGGAAACCCCATTTCATAGCTTCCCTCTCTGGCGTGAGAATAAACCTAGGCGAAAATCTCCCCATCTCCCTTGGATTCAGACATCAAGATCTAGGTGAGACCCTTCTCCCATTCATCTATCCGATTCGTAAACCTCAGCCCGTCACTTCCTCTGCCCTGGCCGACGCCAACATCTTCCAAATCTTGGGTAATTTCTTTTACATCATCATCTTCTTTCTCTTCCTTTTGGCAATCTTGATAATAATAATAAAAAAAAAGATTTAGGAAAGTTTATTGCTATCATCTTCTTCTTCTAAAACTTTCTCTCCATATATTGTTATGACTTGGTTGGATACGGGTCTTCATTGTCGAATTGGTCACAAGACTTGATGAGTTTGAGTTCTTAAGAAAATATCTACATGCATTTGAAGGAGTTTGAGTTGTTGTATATAGTATTTCGAAATTCACTGTATTAATATCAATGCCTTGATGGAAATACTTTTTTGCCTCAAGAAATCGTTAATGATTGTAACATGCTTATGCACATTCTTGAATCTTAAATATTGTACCGTGACTTGATATCATGTTATGTGAAGGCTTGTGGGTGTGTTGAAATAATTTTGTATGTTAGTTTGTTTCAAAGCCTGAAAGTATATCAACTGCATATGAAATTGTCTAGTTTTCATTGGAAAGTCCTTTAATATTTTCTTAAAAGAGAATGAAGTTTTCCAACTTCTCTTTCTCTTAATGATTTTTGGCATAATGATTGAGATGAAATGAGTAAATGGGGTGGTGTCATGATTGCAACAAATACATCTTTTTCATTTTATTTGATGATTGTAGCATTCACGGTTAAGGTTATCTATGTCCGTAGTTTTAACTTTAAAGAGAAAGTTAGAGGTGTTATATGCATGTTTAGTTTCCTTCTCCTTTAAAGCAATAAATTCTTGTTTGAAATTGTGATTTATTCTTTTTATAGAAAATGTGTTTGTATTATTTATAATAGAGATTTCAAGAGAGCATTTATATCTTTTCTCCTTCCCAACAACTCCTGATTATGAAAAGTTACAATTTTGATAAATTTAGTGTATGGTTGGTAGATTCAGGTTTGAATGTTTTACATGGAAATTTTTATGAGTCTTTGGAAAGACTAAAGATGGAACTTTTTTGTTTGTTTTGGGAAGATGATGATGTGAAGTTAATATGTAGTGATTCGTGTATGTTTTAAAAAAGTATATAAGAGTGATGTTGAAAGGTGAGATGTAGGAATTTTGGGAAAATGAAATGATTGAGAGGTAAAGTATGTAGTTTTGAGAAGTAAAAGTGCTTTGATGACTATATGTTTTGAAAAGTGTTGAATGATTTGAAAAATCAATTATACAATTTTGGAAAGATAATAAAGGTGTATGTTAAAAAAATTAAGAATGGTGAAGACATGTTTGCATTAAAAAGTGAAGCTTGAGTGTGTGATCTTGATAAATGAATCGTGTGTGTGTGTGTGTATGTGTTAAGAGAGGTTTGTGCGTGCTTTGAGAGGATAAATATTGAAAGTAAAAGGTTGTTTTGAAAGGTGATGCTTGCAAAAGAGAAAAAGTGATTTTGAGAAATGAGATGGAAATTTTAGAAAAAATGAAATATGTAAATGAAAAGTAAAGAGTTTTGTTTAGTAAGGAAAAATTATTTGCATTTGTGTATAAAAGTGAAATTTGTGTGTGTTGGTGGGGAAGGATGAAAAGTGAAGTGTATAAGTGTGAGAAGTAAAGATTTTATTTTGTGAAAATTGTGTAAGTTAGGAAGTGTGGATCGAAGTAAGTATTAGAAAGATATAAAGTATACTTTCAAAAGTAAAGGTTCCAAAAGGCAAGAAACAAACTGGTGTTCGAGCCCGAAGAAAGGTACGTCTTTATTTTTAGTAAATTTCAATTATTTAATTATTATTTATTAAATGTGCTTCTAATTCCCTTTTTTTTCCTTTTCCTTGTTTATTTGCATGAACTGCGAGGAATGGTAAGGGTCGAGGGAACAAAAGGATAACGAGTTAAAGGCGTCAATCGCCTTTATCAAGCCGGGTAGAGGTGCTACGGACGGAACCACCGGGTCGTAGCCCCCGGTGACTGTAAGTATTCTAAACTTAGAAAATATTTAGGGGCCCTTATATGTGGTTTGTGCGAACCATTCCTTTTTAGGTTCCTACAGTAACTTCAATTTTATTAGGTTAATTTTATTTTCATTTTAGATCCTTAAATCCCTTTATACGCACGCGCAAAGTTCTAAGGGTTAGTAATAAAAAACTTTCACCACATACAACAGTAGTGACACTTAAGGGCAAAAATTAAGAACTGAGTCTTATAAAATTTAGACTTATGGTGCATGCACACTTTATGATAGAAATATAAACATAGAAAATTTAGTGACATTTCACCTTAGGATTAATGAATATTTTTAAGCAAAAAAATCAATCAATTAGAAAACTTTAGCTAATAACTGACCTAGGACATATAAAAACCTCATAGCCTACCACACACACTTATATTTGTTTGTTAGGACAACTGAACCTAATTTTAAGTTAGGCCGGTGTTTATTTTCTTACTACTGTGTGACATGTTTTTTCTCTATTTTCATTGCATGCTGGTTGTAAAATTGTTGGTATTTTTATTTACTTACTTTTATTGCATTCTATGATGTGATTTGATTGACGATTAGATTACCCATAGGTTAGGGGCGATCTGGTTGTTCACAGAATTTTCTGCAGGTAGCCACACTCATGCAGGACAGTAAAGGGGGCTAATTAATTAATAATCATATAAATTTTACAGCTGCTTCAGCTGCTTAGCCCCCAAATTAAATAAGAGTGTGGCCAAGTGTGACTGATTGATTTAATTTAAATGTAAATATACAACTGCTTGGGATGATTTTTTAATTATAAATGCTTAGGATAACCTTGCAGGTGGTCTATATTTTCTTTTTCTTTTAGTGATGTAAATGTAATTTATTAAAAGTAAAAAATTGTGAAAGTGATTTTGAAAGTGGGATATCACATCCAATTTGGAATATATAAAGAAAAGAGAATATACCTTAAAGGATTATTCTCTTTTATTTGAAAAGCAAAATTAGGATGATTTTAATATCCAAATAGGAAAGAAAATACCCCTTTTAGGGATGAGTTTCTTTTCATTTGGATATTCAAGAATGTTATATTCATCTTTCAAGATGATATAATATTCTCTTTGCTATATTTAAATAAAAGAATGAATAAATTTTTCAAAAAGCTTATTTCTATTTTTTAAACACATTCTTAAGAATTTTATATTTATCTTTTGAAATAATATGTTATTCTTTGAACTGTGTTTGATTATACAAATATCAATTTTCAAAATCCTATTTTGATATTGAATCAATTATAGAATATTGTGTTAGTCTCTCGAGATTGTACTTTATTCTTAATGTAGTATTCGATTACAAAATAGGAGAAATCAAAATCTGTGTGGTGACACAATTTTTCCCACCAATAAGTATTGATTGTTTTCGTTAATTCAGGATCATCTATTCATATCATTTTGGTTCCCCAAATTATTTATATTGATTTCTGAGAAAAGCATTTATGATTTTATTTTTCACTGTCGTATGATCTTTAATAAATCTTTTATATCATATAATTTTTCATTTCAGACAATATATGAAACTATTATTATTATTATTATTATTATTATTATTATTATTATTATTATTATTATATATATTCTTATAGATTATATATTTTTTCCATTTTATCATAATATGTGAAATGTTTTTTTGTTATAATTGCAATTTATTCTTATAGATTATGTCTCTTTTTTTCATTTTTTAAAAGATAAATTTTTGAACAAACGTTGATTGTTTTTGTAAATTGAAGATCATCAATTCATATCAAAATTTTTTCATCAAATTATTTATATAGATATGTGAGATGATCGAGCATTCACTCTTCTTCTTCACTCAAACGTGTGATCTTTGATAAATATATATTGTACATAACATAATTGCTTATTACTTGCATGTTTCATTTTGTGTCACAACTTTTGGAACATTATGATTTGATTGTGTTAGGAGATGTCCATTAGACTGATAATTGTGAAAGATGCTGTGATTTTTTCGTTCAATGAGTTTCTGTTACATGAGCACACATTCTAACTTCAGTGCATTTTTTTTGTCATGCTATCACAATGATATTAAAATATTATGCAACAAAATTATTTCTATTCTTTAGATATATCTTTATATCTTACATTGAAAACTTTGATTAGATTAAGAGTACCTTATGTTTCCTTCTTTGGCACGATTGTATACTATCCCAATCCATTCATTTCTAATGATGTGCATTTAAGCAGATTTTTTTTTTTACAATTTTCATGAAAAATTTACATGAAATTTGTCGCCTCATATTTATTAATAGAAAAAATTCTTCTATTTCACAAAATTACACCAATTATTTATATAAATTTACACAGCACTGTAGCATAATTACATGTCATATTATTATATTTTTTTTAGAATTTAACGTAGCTTTTTTATATGGTAATTGAAGTAAAATGAACATGTGCATGAAACAAAGGATATACAGTAATTGAAATGCTCTGAAATGCTCATTTAAATTGATAAATGCTTTACAATGAATGAGAACTCGCTTGAGAAGCCATCAATATGAGCAATAACATGTGAAAAAGAATATGTTTTTAAGTTTAATTTGACAACTGATAGTATTTACAAAATTTTATATTAATTTATTTCAAAAACATAGGAAATGACTTAAGATTTTGTAGGATTTAAAGTTATCATTTTGATTGTTTAGTAAATTAAAATTAAATGCTGCTTAAATTCTATTACCTAACAATCAATTAAATTTTTATTAAAAAACTTATTTTTTCTGCAAATATATAGACACCACTTATTTTTCTCTCTAAAAGTTTAAACGCAAAAAAATTAAGTACTTATCCAAAATTTTCTTGAAGGGCTATAAATTATAAAATTTATGATTATAATTATTATTGGAATATTCATTGGGGTATAGTTATAGTTGCTTCTCTATTTAAAAAGAAAACTAAAATTTTAAACTATTTTTTATTTTTTAAAATTTAATTATAAATCGGTGGGATAAAAGATAAAAATTTTCAAAATTTATCTCATATAAAGAGTATAATGTATCATATTGATTACAATCATGATAAAAAAAATAAAAAAATGAAGTTTACTCTTAACAAATATATTATATTACCAACTTTTTTTTAGTAATTTGATTTTAAAATTATTTGTAGCAATAAATTTTAAATTATTTTAAATGAAATATAATGAAAAAAAAAAGAAATTTCTCTTAACTTTATTATGTTACATTTTTTATTTATTATTAATATTTAAAACTTTATTAATGTGAAAATAAAAAAAGAACTTATAACTTTCAAGAAATATTGACTTAAAAAATAATTAATCTGTTTATTAACTAATAAATATAATTTAATACCAAGATTATTCATGAATAATAAAAATTCTTGTCATATTAAACTATTTATCTAATTATATAAAACTTTTCATAATGATTATAATTATTTATAATAATAAATTTTTAGTCTTAATACTCATAATATAATTAAAATATTTATAATATGAATTTTATGTTTTAAACTTTTAGTCACGTGCATTTAATGCACGGGTATTTTTACTAGTATAATAAATGGCTACATGCCTACATAGTGAAGCAATGAATGGATTGAATTGCGGTTTCAATCGACTTGCTTGCAAATTGTGTGTCGATTAGGGGTGTCAATATTTGACATGACTCGAAAACCTGACTCGAACCCGACCCAAAAATTTCGGGTTAGGGTCAACCCGAACCTGAAACGAGTCGGCTTCGGGTTCTACATTTCAACCCGTTTCAAAAATCGAGTCAGGTTCTGGTTAACCCTTTGACCCGAAATTGACCCGAAAACCCTATTTTGACCCGACAACCCGAGTTTGACCCGAAAAAGATGAGATAGACCTGTTTTTTACCCGAAAACTAGCATTTTTTTTGTTAGAAACGGGTCATTCGTGTTGTGTCGAGTTGACCCGAACTTGAAGCGAGTCAGGTTCGGGTCGGCAAAACTGACCCGTTTTTCAAAAACAGGTCGGGTTCGGGTTGACCCGAATAGTGCCGGGTCAATTTCGGGTTTGACCTGAACTCGACTAGTGACCCGATATTGACACCTCTAGTGCCGACTTAGTACCTCAACCTTTTCCTTCCATCAGCCACTTCTTCAAGGAAGAAGTCTTCAAATGACAAACGAAAGCCAACATTTTTTATACTAAGCTAAGGAGCTACAAAATTCTTTCGACTGTGCAAAAATTCAAATCACTTGTGTCCCTATTCAAATTTCTATAGAATCTATACATCCTTCTTGGAAAAATTATTCTGTGCGGATGCCGAAAGCCGTCCGGAGACCAATCAGAATGTTCCATGTCATCTTTTACTGTACCGTGGCATCCGGATGTAGAGCTGTGTCTGACATCCGCACAGAATAATTTCTCATTTACTTGCCACATACAAAATCACAGAATATAAAGAACTATTACAAAAACTAAATTCCCATCAAGCCAAGCAATTTGAAACGTTATCTAAATATGGAATCTGTTAGAATAATTAAATATAAAAAATATGCGAGACATCGCAATAATTATTTATCAATATATATTTTATTATATAAAACCATTAGGTGACCCGTATATTAGAATTATTGATATTTAATTATTTATGTTTAAATCCTATTGGTCAAAAAGAGATAATTTGATCAATCGTTTATGTACCGTTTGATCAAATAACTCCTGTGAGCGGTTATTGTAACCAATCCATAGGAAATAACTACCGGTTCTCTCTCTCTCTCTCTCTCATTATGAAACAATTATTAGGTCAGGTGACCTGACGTAGCTCTATGTTCGGCCGCCAATAACATATCGCCATGTGGTCTTACTCAATACTGCGTGGCCCGACGACTTGACCCAGGATTGATATGTTCGCGTATTGCTCGGTATTGCTCTAGGTATTGCTTGGTATTGCTAGGTATTACTCGGTATTTCTAGGTATTACTTGGCAATAATGAAAAATATCGCTCTGTGAAGACTAATACCGAGAAAAACTCAGTAATGCTTGGTATTTCTTAGTATTGCTCGGTATTGGTCTTCACAGAAGGGTATTTAATTTCTCGTTATTGTCGAGCAAAATCGACCAATACCAAGCAATACCTAGCAACACGTGAACATAAAAATCTCGTATCCATTCCGGGTCAGGGTTGTCTGGCCGCGCGGTAAATAATGAGAACACGTGGCTCTATTTTACTGGCGTCTGAACGTAGGGCTACGTCAGGTGACCAGACCAAATAAAAGTTTCTCATTATGAGGAGTTACTTTGCTCCATAGAGAATTAACTCATGAAAGAAGAAAGTGAAAGGGAAAATGGAGAGATACCGTAGTTCGAAATTCGGCAAATTCAAAATAAATCAAGTTATGTTTTTCTTCCAATTAAAAGATCGTGAAAATCATTTTGTTTAAGATCTTGGGGATTTAAGAATTATGTAAAATTATATTTTTTTTATTCGTTTCGATTTCTTTTACAGAATTTATGATGTGAGTTCTTACAAGAGTTAGAAAACTTATAATGCATGTTAGGAGTTTTTATAAAAGTTATATAACTTACTCTTAAAGAAAGTTTTTTGTATGAATTCGAGAACTTGAATCGTATGTGCGAGTAGGTTCTAATAAGACATTAAGAACTCCATAAAGTTTTACAGAAACAGACAAATCTGAATCATTTGAATCCTCTCCTTCTCTGTTCCCAACTCACAAACCAAACCAAATCTATTCTTACAAAGATCATAAGACACCAACTTGCCCAAAACCCATAAGAAAACCACATCCTCCTTCGGATGAAAAGCTAAGAAATTAAACCGCTCGTGATGCCAAAAAGCAATATAAGACATATCTCTGCAGTCACCATTCCATTTTAAAATCCTTGAAATACTTACTCTGTTCTTCAACACCCATTTCATTCCTTGTAAAACCCAAATCCTCAATTCATTTCCATCATTTATTGCACAGTGGAGAAACCCACCAGAATTCCCTAAGAAAACATTAATTTTTATGTCCTCAGGCAACTCAATTACGCTGCAACACATCTTTTCAAGATCAATGCAAGCAACATGTCCAGGAAAAGCAAGAACATAAAGAACACCATGAAAGTAATGCATAATATTTGAGAGGTTGTTGGTATCAACTCCCCAATTCAGGTTGTGTTCGACCCATTGGCCGGTCTCTGACGAGAAGACTTCAAGTTGGCCTCCTTGTGCTTGCGTCCCACTAAAGCAAACCACCTTGTAATATGGTGATTTGTAAGCATCAAAAGCTAGTATTGAGTGATGGCTCTTGCCCCTTGGCTTGGGTAGAGCTGCCCATATTTTTTTGGTAGGATTGCAGACATGAAAAACAGAGAGAATTCTACTATAAAAGAGGAGAAGACCATTGCTGCAATATATGATGGTAGAGTTATGGTAAAATGGGAGGTAACTGAAGTCTGTTTCTTGGAAACTACCATTACAGTTGCATCCATATTTGGGTTTAAACTTGAGAGCTCCGAGAACGCTGCGGTAGAACATGCCAGAGAAGATTAATGGGAGCCCTGCAGTGACGTAACGGTCTGCAATAAGCCGCCGCCATGACCTTGATACACATTTGCAGCGGTAGATGCACTTCACTGGTAGCTTGGTGAGAATCTCCATCAGCAAGTCATCAGCGAGGACAATTCCATTGGTTTCAGTATGAGAAGAGATGCTGCTATTGTTCATTTTGGAGAAGCTCATTTTCATCTGTGTGGGAATCCAAAGGTTGAAAGAGATATGTAGGAATACAAAGCTAGGTAGAGACAGATGGAATCTGAGAAGATAATTGCTTAAGGCCTGCATTATGGAGAAAGATACATAAAGAATTTTTTTTTAAAAAAAAAAATATATGAACGATATATGTGATGTTGAGAGGTAGACATGTGGACTAAAGCAGATGCCTTACACACTAACATTTAAAGTGGTGGCATCATTTCTTCTATGCGAAATGAAACAGAAATAGCGACATTGGGGTCCATTATATCTAGCTTTTCCTTTAACCAGAATTTTTCCTCTTTTTTTGGTGTGATGAGTAGAAGAAGTATAATTTTGTTAGTTCTTATTAATGCATATAATAAAATGAAGAAATTTTGTTTCCTCTCTTTCTTTTCCATCTTTTAGATCATCTCCAACAGAACTCCATACCATTATATGTCATCCGCCATTTACTCCATTAGAACTCCAAATCGCACGCCAAATTGTCGTCGGACTGTTCACCAGTGCCAAAAATATTCGCTGCGAGATTTGTTAAATAAGCGCGCGAAAGAAAGAAAAGCGCACCAAAGATGATTATCATCGCAGGAAGCGCATGAAAAAAGAAGAAATGACGTTCTGTTGGAAAATAATTATTGCATTTTAAAGTTTTACTATATTTTGAAATGAAAAATGACTTTTTGGGTTGGAGATGCCCTTAAAACTTAATGGAGGCAATTGCTTCTTTGGATTCTTCTTGTTTACGGCTTCTTCGCTACAAAACAAAAATGGGCTGCCGAAGTAGAAGCAATCGAATTATCCCCACCGTAATATAAGGAAAGCATCTTCAAGTGCTCATGTTGCTGTTTAAACTTGAAAGCATTAAAATAATAATATATTTCTTATTAATGTGGATTTTAAATTTCATAAATTCAGTTAAAATTCTTTAAAAAAGACTATTTTATTTATAAAAAATGGTAAGTGAAGGTGAAATCATCAATTTTAAAATATATTTTATATTTGTAGAAAAAAATTAGTTAAGATATTTTCATTAAAATTTAGTTACGAAGAATTTTAAATTTCTTAAATTTATTTTATGATAATATAATAGATGAATGATCAATCTACGCTTATGTTGTATTCATCTCAAAGTATATTTGTGAGTTTTAGGGGCTATTTAGTGGCAGGATTAAGGCCGAATTTGAGGAGGATATGAGCAAAATCTAACCAAACCGCCTAAAATGCAAAACCAAATCTCAAAGTAAATGAAAGTCTTGGTTGACAGAAAATTCCGCCTTTTCATGATAAATCTCAAATTTTTGAAATCCTCTCATTTGGCGGATTTAAACGAAAGCCGCATTGTTCGTCTGATCTCATCACCCCTTAAATGCTACCAAACAGTTTTCATAAATCCGGATTTAGAGGATTTAAAAAATCATACTTAAATGAAATTCGGCTATCAAACAACCCCTTAAAGTCCATCTTCATTAAATTTTAGGTTTTGTTTGAGATAACTTTTAGACAGCTTTTTTGCTTCTTTTTAAAAAAAAAAATTAATAAAAATCCACTTTTAAAAAAAATAGTATAAATATTATTCCAAATAAAGATTAATCAGATATCATCACCTATTTTTAAAAATATTTACAAAATTGAAATGACTGAGAGAATGAGATAGAGAATTTAATTTATACAATATTTATAGAACAAAAGATACTTTAAGAATAAAATAAAAAAAACTAACAATAAATATAGAAAAATGAAAGCAGGCGTAAGTGCGTAACATACCTCAAAGGATGGCAATAAGAAGATCTTCGAAGAACAAAATAAAATTGAGGTTTGGATTGGAGAAGAAGAAGAAGGAAGAAGAACATAAAGTTACAGAGAACGTGATTCTTCTTCTTCAGCGGCACATTGTTGCTTTGTTAGCCGGAAACAAAAATAAACAAAAATAAGAAGCAATTGCTTCCATCAAGTTTTAAAAGGAAGAGGAAGGAATAACGCTACGCGAATCAATGATGTGATTGAGAGGTAAAGTCCTCAAAGCAATCAATTTCTTAGGTTTTCGCCAATTTTCCCCCAAAGAAATGAAAAAAACTTCTTATGCAATAGGTATTGTGATGTAAGAGTTGCTTTGGCAATTTTATAGCTTTGTTTATTATTAAATCTATTTTAAATTTCTTTAAATATAATTTTTGTAGGGAAATAGAATAAAATAGTTGCAATTAAACAAATTTCGTTCGTCTCATCTTTCTATTTTTAGATTGGGACATCTTTTGACGGGCTTTGTGCTATTTATAGGAAGATTTTTTACTCATAATAGCTTGAAAAACCGTGTTTTTTTTTTCCGGTTACGAGCATTTAGGTTTTGTCCCATATATCTTATTGTTTTTGAATATAAAAACACGGTTTTTAAAACTATTATGACTAAAAAACCTTCCTATAAATAGCACAAAGCCTGATGATGATTGGAGCTGAGAGGCTCGAAGGTTGGACAAATTTTCAAAAACTATCATTCATCAAGATGGCAATTGATGAACCAGCTTTGCTAGACTTGAATTTGATTTTAGAAGAATATATGAGTACATAACGGGGTGCTGTATGCCGCCGGAATAACAAAAACCTGCGACCACTGCGGCGATGCCCCATTGTCGCGCCACCCCGATGTTCCGCTGCAGCGCCTGCGCACGACCGCTGCGGCGCTGCCCGCTGTCGGTGGCTTCACTGGCTGCCCGCTGTCGCTGGCTGCTCGCTTCCGCGGCTGAGACAAGTGGGTTTGGGTTGACCTGAACCCAACCCGAACCCAAAACGGGTCGGGTTCAGTCCATAAAATCGACCCGTTTGGAAAAACGGGTCGGGTCGAACTGAGCCCGATTAGTGTCAGGTTAATTTCGGATTTGACCCGAATCCGACCCGTGACCTGAAATTGACACCCTTATATTTTATGATCAATTGTAACAGCCGTCCTTTCTTAGAAAGTGGCTGATTTTTTTTTTTTCCATTCATAGTCTAAGGCGTGATGCAGGAGTATGGCCCAGAAAAAATTGAATAGAAATCCTTTTGTGGTTTTTCATTTGTTTTCAACGTGGTGTCCATAAATTTTCTCCATTAAAGGACATGGGTGATGGAATTAGGCGTGCTCTCATTGGGCAAAGCAAAAAATGGTTAAAAATGATGGTTTATTTCAGATCATACAAAATTTAAATATATGTTATCATAAAATGTTAAATAAACACTATCTTAATTTTTTTAATAAAGACTATCATAAACGGCTTAAATAGAGCCAATCATAAAATCTATAGTGATGATTACATCTGACAAAATCGGGTCACGAGTTAAGTTCGGGTTAATCTGAAATTGATCCGACACTAGTTGACCCAACTCTGAACCCGACCTATTTTTGCATATGGGTTAGCTTTTTTAATCAGGACCTGACCTGTGCGGGTTATCGTGTTGACCTAATCCATGGCAGACATGACACAGGTAGACTCGACGTGACCCCAGCCGGGCAGATAAGATGCGTGCAAAAGCGATCAGCACAAGCACTCGACGGGACGGCTAGTAGACTCGATCAGTGCGGATGCGAGGGCAAGCAAATCGGTTAGCTCATTTTTTTATCTTTTATGTGTGATTACCTAGCTCCATAAGATGTTATATCACGATAGCATGTAATATGATAAAAAATTTACGCACAAATATAGGGAGTGGTCGAATGGACGGCCGATACTGAATCCTACGATCGTGCACCGTTCGTTGGACATTTGAGGGCCTTAGTGATGTTGGAATTCGGTGATCTTGGAGTCGTTGGATTTGTCTCGTCAAGTCGTTCGATTCAAGTATAAGCTTGTTAAAATCGGAGACCGTTTGGTAACTCAAATTGTGGTTTGAACTTTCCAACAGCGCTTCTGGTCCTTGATTAGGACCCATTTGGGCTCGAATTGGGTTGAATTTGGTGTCGTTGGGTTCGTATTTCCGAGACGCTCAGTTTAACTATAAGCTCGTTGAAATCGAAGTTCGGGAACTTCCAAATTTAATTTTTGAAGTCTCCAACAAGCTTTGTGCCTCGAGAATCATGCCCGATCAAGATAATTTTGTGATACCGTATTAGTTGCCCCTATTTTCGGACGTCGAAACTCCAGGAGTCCGAAAATACTTGTCCCAAAATTTTAGAGAATTTTTTCGAGTGAGTCAGAATTGATCTTGTCTGTAGGAGCTCCGAACGGCTTTGAGAGTGCCGAAATTGAGTCCGAAATGTCGAAAAACGGTCCCGGGGACCCCAAAAACGTCTGATTTGGTCTTTTCAGGGCAAAAAACGGACCCGGAATGGACCTGGCTGCCGAACCGGCCGGACTGGCCGGCCGGCCGCCGCCGCCGCTGCGCGGAACCCTCGCATCGGGTTCGCCGGCCCGTTCACAAGTCGCACGCAGCAACCGCGACCTGCCCGCCTGGCCAGCTCGCCTGGCCTGCTGCGCGCTGGAGTCCGAGAGCTAGAGCTCGCCCGTGCGCCTGCGGCCCAGCTTGCCCGCGCGGTGGCCCGTTCACTGCTAACCGCCACTTGCCTAAGGCGGTGGAGAGGCAGCGGTTCGGCCCACCGCCTTATGTGGGGCCCATATGCGCCAAAATCTGAATTTTTTGCCATTTTTGGTCCAAAAAATTCCCAACAAATTCCTAAAAATTCCAAAAAATTTCGAAAAAATTCAAAAAAACTCAGAAAATTCTGAAAAATTCAAAAATTCTGGAGAATTCTAAAAACTTTCCCCATCTCTCCAAAAAAAGTATAAATAGACCCCTAGAGCCTTTAGAAAAATTGCACATTCTTCTCGTCTTCTTCTCTTCTTCCTCTGTCTTTACAATTGAGGCTTTCCCTTGGTCTTCCAAGGCCCCTCTTTTTGCAAGGAAGTCCGGAGGTTCTCCCTTCTCCCTCTGTCTTTACAATTGAGGTTTTTTTTTGGTCTTCCAAGGCCCCCCTCTTTGCAAGGAAGTCGGGAGACCCCCCTTCTCCCTCTGTCTTTATAATTGAGGCTTTCCCTTGGTCTTCAAAGGTCCCTCTCTTTGAAAGAAAGTCCGGAGACCCCCCTTCTCCCTCTATCTTTACAATTAAGGTTTTCCCTTGGTCTTCCAAGGCCCCTCTCTTTGCAAGGAAGTTTGGAGCCCTCTCTTCTCCCTCTATTCTTCGAGAGATCATGTGGAGTTTCGATGTTTGGTGGTTAGTGATGGAGGTCGGATAGACCGTTGTAAGGAGGGAGGTTGAAATGACGGGCATACTTCCAGCATCGGGGAGAAGTATGATGACAGGTAGGAATTCAACGTCGGGTAGAAGCACTGTATCGGGTAGAAGATCGATGAAAGTTTGTCGACGAGCAGAAGTTCTACGACGAGTAGAAGCCCACTGACGAATAGAAGTCCGACGATAGGGAGAAGTCCGATGTCGGGTAGAAGTACTGTGTCGGGTAGAAGACCGACGAAATTTCGTCCACGAGCAGAAGTCTGATGTTGGGTAGAAGATTGATAAAAGTCCATCGACGAATAGAAGTTCGATGACGGGTATTAGTCCGACGGCAGGAGGAAGTCCGGCGTCAGATAGAAGTACTGAGTCGGAAAGAAGACCAACAAAAGTCCATCGACGGATAGAAGTCTGACGACGGGTATTAGTCTGTTGACAGACAGAAGTCCGTAGTTGTGTAGAGGTGCAGCGTCGGGTAGAAGACCGACGAAAGTCCATCGACGGGCAGAAGTCCGACGACGGTTAGTAGTCCGACGGCAGGCAGAAGTCCATAGTCGGGTAGAGGTGCAGAGTCGAATAGAAGACCGACGAAAGTCCGTCGACGGGAAGAAGTCTGACGACGGTTAGTAGTCCAACGGCAAGCAGAAGTCCGTAGTTGGGTAGAGGTGCAGCATCGGGTAGAAGACCGATGAAAGTCCATCGACGGGCAGAAGTCCGGCGACAAGTAGAAGTCCGCTGACGAGCAGAAGTCCGACGACTGGGAGAAGTCCGACGTTGGGTAGAAGTACTGTCGGGTAGAAAACTGATGAAAGTTTTCGTCGACTAGCAGAAGTCTGACGACGAGTAGAAGTCTGATGACGAGCAGAAGTTCGACGATAAAGAGAATTCCGACGTCGGGTAGAAGTAAGGCCTATGACAGAAGACCGACAAAAGTTCATCGACGAGCAGAAGTTCGATGACAAGTAGAAGTCCGCTGACGAGCAGAAGTCCAACGACACACAGAAGTCCAATGTCGGGTAAAAGCTCGACAAATGTCCGTCGATAGGTAGGAGTTTGACATCGGGTAGTAGTCCGACGACAGTCCTGCAAGGCAAAAATTCAGCGATAGAAGGAAATTCAACATCATGTAGAAATTTAACTTTGTGAAGAAGTCCATTGACGGCATTTTAGTGACGTTAACCAAGGATATATAATCTATCCGAGGTTGTTTGTCAGAGTCTTTGCTCGATGATGTTATTCTATATTGGATCCACCAATGAAGTAAGACCTATCCGAGGTTGTATGTCAGAGCCTTTGCTCGATGATGTTAACCTGTATGGAAGAGGTCGAGAGAATCCACCAAAGGTGTAAGACCTATCCGAGGTTATATGTCGTAGCCTTTACTCGACGATGTTAACTTGTATGGAAAAGGTCGAGAGAATCCACCAAGGATGTAAGACCTATCTGATATTGTATATCAGAGCTATGCTCGATGACGCTAACCTGTGTGGAAGAGGTCGGGAGAATCCACCAAGGATGTAAGACCTATCCGAGGTTATATGTCAGAGCCCTGCTCGATGACGTTAACCTGTGTGGAAGAGGTCGGGAGAATCCACCAAGGATGTAAGACCTATTTGAGGTTGTATGTCAGAGCCCTGCTCAATGATGTTAACCTGTGTGGAAGAGGTCGGGAGAATCCACTAAGGATGTAAGACCTATCTGAGGTTGTATGTCAGAGCCCTACTCGATGACGTTAACCTGTATGGAAGAGGTTAGGAGAATCCACCAAGGATGTAGGAACTTTCCGAGGTTGTATGTCGGAGTCTTTGCTCGACGACGTTAACCTGTGTGGAAGAGGTCGAGAGAATCCACCAAGGATGTAGGACCTTTTCGAGGTTGTATGTCGGAGTCTTTGCTCGACGACGTTAACCTATGTGGAAGAGATTGAGAGAATCCACCAAGAATGTATGACCTATCCGAGGTTGTATGTCGGAGCCTTTGCTCGACGACGTTAACCTGTATGGAAGAGGTCGAATCGGATCCCCTTGGGATCGATTTTTTCTTGATTAGGAAGGGGCGAACGCCGCGTGTATCCTGAATCAAAGGTGAAGATTTGTCTATCTTTAGATCGTTACTGTCTTTTTCGGGTCAAGATTAAGACATTGCCAAAGAAGTAGAAGTCCATCAAGGGACTGTATAAAGCATATAACTGATTGGAAGTATCCTTGCATTTGCTGGGATTTTTATGAAATATCATCTTGATTTTAGAAGCCTTGGAGCGATCTTCTTGACTAAAATTGTAGTCAAGGTTGCCCCCAAGTCTGGATCTGATTCCATGAAATTAATGCATCAATAGCAGTCGAATAGCCTTTTGAGGTTGGAGCAATAATTGCTCCCCAGTCGGGAATCACGTTCCCATAGACGACGTCAAACTGTTACGTCCTAGAGTATTAGCGGCGATAGAGAAATATATAGTTTAACGTTTTAGTATTGTACAAAGATCCAGCACACACACAGATAAAGAGAGGGTGTAGCGTTCATAAGAGACACCCGAGTTTTTACGTGGAAAACCCCTGAAAAGGGGGAAAAAACCACGGGGCCTGGCCCAGTTTGAATGAATCCAATATTATTTGTAGTCCATTACAAATGAGGCCCTTCCTTGGGAGAATGCCTTGGATTGATGTAACAAATGTACATCATATATATTGCATTACATGGTAGGAGTTACATATACATGTTTGTCTGGTTGGAAGGACCGTAGTCGACAGGAGACCGAGGTTAGAAAGACCATTGTCTGTTGATGGAGGTCGGAAGGACCATAGTAGGCGACGAAGGCCTGAAGGACCGTAGTCGGCAGGAGACCGGGGTCAGAAAGACCGTTGTCTATTGATGGAGGTCGGAAGGACCATAGTAGGAGATGGAGGTCGGAAGGACCGTAGTCGGCAGGAGACCGGGGTCAGAAAGATCGTTGTCTGTTGATGGAGGTCGGAAGGACCATAGTAGACGACAAAGGCCTGAAAACCATAGTCTGTAAGATATTGGGGTCTGAAAGACCGTTATAGTAGAGTGGTAATCTGGTAGAACTCTGGGCGTCAGGTAGTGGCCCAGCAAAAGTCCAGGCCTCATGTAGTGTTCCGGCGAAGCAACGGCGTCAGGCGGTAGTCCGGCGGAGGAAAGGGCCTCAGCTGAAGGTGAGGGCAATTGGAGAAGGTGAGGGCCTCAGGCGGTTGTCTGGCGAGGCTCCGGCGGTGGTCCGGCGAGGCTCCGACGGTGGTCCAGCGAGGCTCCGGCGAAGTTCTGGAGGTGGTCGAGGATGTGCTTCTTCCTTCTCTTCTTGCTTGGACCCCCCTCCCATGAGAAATGATGGCTCTATTTATAAATTTTCTGGAGTGGCATGGCCCGTAAATAAGCGTGAGATCAAGGGCGAATAGGGAGTGGTCGAATGGATGGCCGATACTGAATCCTACGATCATGCACCGTTCGTTGGACATTTGAGGGCCTTAGTGATGTTGGAATTCGGTGATCTTAGGCTCGTTGGATTTTTCTTCTCGAGCCGTTCGATTCAAGTATAAGCTCGTTAAAATCGGAGATCGTTTGGTAACTCAAATTGTGGTTTAAACCTTCCAACAGCACTTCGGGTCCTTGATTAGGACACATTTGGGCTCGGATTGGGTTGAATTTGGTGTCGTTGGGTTTGTATTTCCGAGATGCTCAGTTTGACTATAAGCTCGCTGAAATCGAAGTTCGGGAGCTTCCAAATTAATTTTTGAAGTCACCAACTAGCTTTTTGGCTCGAGATTCGTGCCCGGTCAAGATAATTTTGTGATATATATATATATATATATATATATATATATATATATATATATATATATATATATATATATATATATATATATATATATATATATATATATATATATATATATATATATATATATATATATTAAAAAATTATTGCAGTCCAATCAAAATAGTCATTAACTTGTAAATTTAGTGCCTCTCTTCATTTATGTTTTTTAACATTGGAGAGATCACGTCAGTGAAATTGGGGGCTTTTTCTTTATTGATGACTATGTACTATTATATTACTTTAATCAATACATAATTAGATAAAGTATGAAAGAGTGTGTAGTAATACTAGTTAAAATATTTATGCGAACTATACTTGAATTTTATTTAAACATTGAACGATCATGATTTAAGGTATCAAATACCATATTATTTGATCTTCGTTTGGTTGATATTTAAACATTGTTTGATGAACAATGGAAGGTCATGAGATTACCAAGCATTTGATTTAAATCAATTTGAATAATGTACAATCATGTATTCAGTCATAGCTCAATTGTAGGTTGATTATATTCGACCACAGTTCGATCATTATTCGTTTATTATTCAATCAATGTTTGAACGTATTAATTTTAAAATATGTTTGATGGACAATGAAGTTATATGTTGACAATATATTTTTTATAAGTAAATTAAGTATTAACATTCTTTTATTGTATAGAGAAAAAAAAAACATGCAAGATGGTTAGACATTCACTAGAAAGTGGAACATATGATTAAAGGTGCTGAGAAATATTTTTGATAATGAACTCATTTATTTTATAAGCAAATTATTGAAATTGACAAGAAATAGTTTAATCTAAAATTAAAGGTGATGTGCTTCTTTGGTGAAATACTATTAATTCTTTAACTATGATCCTCTAAACGCCATCGATCGACTACAATCCTCTTATTACCATCACTCAAATATAATCCTCTGACTATTACCACTTGACTACATTCATCTAATCATTATTCCTAACTACATCCTACTGTGGAACTCTGAAAGGATAGCGCCGGCTGCAGAGTGCATAGGGTATATGACCGCCCCATTCCGAGAGAATGAGATGATCGCAGGCCTCCGCGCTCCTCACAAATCGGCCAATGGAAGGACAAGTTAGATAGTATATACGACTAACCACTAAGGACAGCGGCTCTGGCTAGCGCACCCCGATGGGTAGTAATATATCCGACCTGATCAAAACAACGGGTTTCCCCCACCCAATACATCAGCTCGAATGAGATTTATTTAATGTTGGAATTTTGTTTCCCACGGGCGCAAGCCCCCGCGATTAATTACATCTCAAGTCTATGGCTCGAGAAAACTCTCGATTAAGGATCTAATATTATTCTTCTCAAACAATGGAGGATTTGCACACAAAAAGGGAGACTATGAAGTTCCTACTTAATGGAAAAGAAAAGGGTTCAACTCGACTTAGTCAACATGCACGATTCATTTTAGCATCCAAAGGGACTAAGACAGTAAGAAGAGAAAGAAGATCATACACTCAAAGCATACATAGAGAGAGAGGATGGATGTGGCATCATCCGTGTGATGCTGATAAGTAGGATTTATAGTCCCTGATAGAAATGAACTTACCCACTATTTAGGTATACTACGAGACACCCAATATATTAGCCTTAAATTCTAGATCTAAGGTGGGTTTAGTGTTCTACCCAACACTAACACCCGTGTCCTATCTAATGCACCTGGGCTTATACCCTGCCTGAAAAGGGATGCCAGCTAACCACCTAGGCTCTTAAAATTCATATAGTCCAAATTTTATAAAAGATAGGAAGGTAGGTCAAGTGTTTTGGAAGCAGGGCCGACATCTAGAGAACTTTCTAATTTGTTTTGTAAGCAGGGCCCTGAACTTATGTAGGGTGAATGCTCATAGAGCTAATGCAATCAAATTTTAATTTAATAAATTTCTAATAAAATGCATGTTAGTTAAAGGACTCTAAATCATGAATGCTTGAGATTTTAAAAATAGGAGAGCCTACACTAAGTGCTCGTTCGTCCTACACATCACACATGCAAAAGAATATAAAAAAGAAGACTAAGCATGATTAATGGTGCAATTAGTATACGATTGAATCTCAATCACTCATTAATCCACACCCCGCCCCCAATGAATGATATTCATAAATATGATCAATGTTCAAAATTTCATGTAGTTGGTCTCCCAAAATTAGGGGTTTAAATATAAGTAATTTTAAAATAATTTAAAATACTCATAATAAATAAATTAATTTTAGAAAATAATGTAATTCAAAATAATTCAATGTTCACACTCATGAGAGATCCACTTGCCACCAAAAAGGAGATTCAAAAATAATTTGGAAATAAAATTTTTAATTCAAAATAATTAGTTTATTAATTATTTAAATAATAGTTAAATAAGTAATTAATTAAAAAAACATAAAATATGACAAAAAAAAATTTTTAGTATCTCAAAATATTTTTTAAAATAAAATAAATATTTTTTTAAAAAAAATTATGGTATTATGCATCCAAATTCGATTTAAAATGAAATTACTCCGAATTTTAAAAGTTTAATATAATTAAAAATATTTTTAAATAATTTCAAATAATTAATATTCAAAAATAATTATTAAATTATCCTAAATTAAATATTAAAGGTTTCTGAATATAATTTTAAAATAATAATTTTCTAATTATTTAGGAAATATTTTGGAATTAAGTTTAGATAATTATTATTAAAATACCTTAAATATTTAATTATTTAAATAATTATAAAATTCTAAAAATAATAATATTAAATATAATTAAAAAGGAAGGAAATAATAAAAATTTAAAATGGTTTTTTGATTTTCAAACAAATAAAAATATTTTATAAATCAAATTATGATTTAATATAATAATAATAATAATAAGATAATAATAAAATAAATTTTTAAAATAATTTAAAATAAAAAAATAATGATAATAATAAAATAAAATATAAATAACAATAAATAATAATAATAAAGAATAATAATAATATGATAATTTTGAAAAAATAATATTAGTAATTAAAATAGTTTAAATAATAATAATACAAGAAAAAAATAACAAGAATAACTTAAATAATAATAATAATAATAGCATTAATATAATAATAATAATAAATTAATAAATATAATTAGAATTTTAAAATAATACTGTTTTTAAATTAAACAAAATAGTTTTTGTAAAAATAATGATATATACTATATATTTTCTTTATTTTAAAATAATTTATATCAATTATTTTAAAGAAAACATAAAAAAAATTTAAAAAATAAATCAGTTTAAATTAAAAGAAATACGAACACAACGACACCAAATTCGACCAAATCCGAGTCCAAATTAAAGACCCGAAGCACTGTAGGAAGGTTCAAACCACAATATAGATTACCAATTAGTTTCAAAACGTGACATGCTTATAGTAGAATCGAGCGGCTCGACGAGACGAATCCCAACGAGTCAATATTGCTGAATTCCGATATCATTAAGACATTCAAATGTGTGACAAATGAAGTACTTCTGTTACTAGACGCATGGGTCCATTCCTTCCTCGCCTACTTAAACAACTCCATGCTCAATCTGAATCAGTATAGCTTCCGAGCCCCTAATAGCCTCCTGTTACTTCAGCCAAATTACTAACTGGAGCAACGGCGGCAGCGACACCCATGACCGGAGAAACGACGATCGGCCGCATTAAGCAACTTGGATGAGTGACCGACATACCATGCAGTAAGAGCACAATAAAACAACTTCCATGAATGATATTTTGATCACCACTTGTTATGATCATAATAAAAAATCATCCAGACATTTACTTTAAAAAGATATCCTTTGTGATAATCATCAAAACTAATAAATGTAGAAATTGATTAACAGGGCTACATTTCTTTTTCTTCTCATTCTTTTTTATTCAGTTTGAGAAACAACAATAACATGAAGGAATCATCTCAACATAGCATACTAGAAAAATAAAATAAAATAAAATCTCCAAACAAACCATTCATAGATGGATTGCAATATGCAAAAACTAATATAAAATCCCTAACATTGGCTGATTTTTAGGCTTGTGAAAAAGCCTATGACCAATCTTGTGTTATCGGCTAGTCAATTTCCAAATAACATTTATCATCATCATCCACAAACTGAAACATCAAAAAAGAGATCCTTGTAAGATTTTAATAGAAGAAATAAAAGAGTCTCAAACATGAATGTTGTTTACCTTTATTTCAACAAAATAATCCCCCAATGAAAATAAGCCAGAAGGTGTGGTATCCTCTTCTATCTCATAGGTGTATGGCTCGTTCTGAGGGCTGAAATTTCCCAGCTTAACCGTTGTGCTCTCAACTGCACAAAATCAAGCAAGTCGCATATAAAGTGACCAACTGAACCAAAATGATATGAAAGAACAGTTAAAAGAATTAAAGGAATTATTGTTCGCTCGTCTTTCTCTACCTAGGATGAATCCAGGAATCTTCCGCAGAGTGTTCATGTAACGGAGTCCTGATACAATATTATTCGACACAGTGAATGAGAGTTTTAGTCGGTATTGAATTCCCTTCTTAAGAATAAATCTATGTCTCCTCGCATTTGGGTCGAAAGGGATAGGTAGAACTGGTCTGATATATCAGAAGTGATGATTGTGAGGCTCTGGATCGTCACTTCTGGATCAGGATTATCTGCATTAGTTAAGAAAGACACAGAATCAAACAAGTTGTTTTTATTGAAGTAAAACAAAAAAATGAGCAAAATCATATATATATATATATATATATATATATATATATATATATATATATATATATATATTTGAAGACCATAGAAACAAATAATCTGAAGTAAATATACTGAGGTGAGAGAAGTCTGAAATTGATTTTTAAAAAGAAGCAATTTTTTAGTCAGAATAAGGAGAAGCAGCATCGTTCGTAAAAAATTTAAAAACATCTTCCGATGCCGGCGTCGACATTTCTATATTTTTTTCTCTCCTTCCTTGCTTTAAAAAAATGGCCCCTTTGCTTCTCGTTTCAGAGAAAGAGCAGGCAGGGAGTTTCTTTATTTTATCCGCTATGTGGATGTATATACGCATTTTTTGTTTCAGCTCAAGGTCACATTTTCGCCGTTTCTCGTTTCACATCTTCCGATGCCTGCGTCGACAATTCTCATGAATTTTGTTTTTTTAAGTGTACATCCACGTGACTAATTATATATCGTGACTTTTTTTTAAGTGTACATCCACATAGCGTGACGGCGGCGGCGGCAGCGACGCCCACGGCCGGAGAAACGGCGATCGGCCGCATTAAGCTAGGATCACAAGGTCTCGAAGTCTCCGCCCTCAAGGCCTCGGCTGCATGGGAATGTCTGCCTTTTACAGCTCGCCCAAGCCCGAGCACGAGCCCGACATGATCGTCCTCATTCACCATGCCATTCGCTCTGGTGTCACTTTCCTCGACACCTCCGACACCAACGAAATCCTCATATATTTGTGTGCTAGATCTTCGTACAACGCTAAGACATTATACTTTATATTTCTCTACCACTGCGAATACTTAGGACGCAACAAAGCTAAATAACAAATAAATCAAATAATTTTTATCATCTTATAATGATGTTTGATGGACTGAATCATCATGAGCCTAACAACTCTAAGTAATGCACTATTAATAACTAATATTATATTATTCTATGTTTTTAAATTATCTTTTAGTTGTATAAAATTATATATACTAATAATAATAATAATAATTATTATTATATATATAGGCGAGATGGGTGAATTTTTTATCCTCGATGTACATTCAAAGCCGCGATGATATATGGATGACGCAAGTACTTCCGTCACTAGACGCATGGGTCCATTCCTTCCTCGCCTACTTAAACAACTCCATGCTCAATTTGAATCAGCATAGCTTCCGAGCCCCTAATAGCCTCCTGTTATTTCAGCCAAATTACTAACCGGAGCAGCAGCGGCAGCGACACCCGTGGCCGGAGAAACGACGATCGGCCGCATTAAGCTAGGATCACAAAGTCTCGAAGTCTCCGCCCTCAAGGCCTCGGCTGCATGGGAATGTCTGCCTTTTACATCTCGCCCAAGCCCGAGCCCGACATGATCGTCCTCATTCACCATGCCATTCGCTCTGGTGTCACTTTCCTCGACACCTCCGACACAGACGAAATCCTGATATGTTTGTGTGCTAGATCTTCGTACAACGCTAAGACATTATACTTTATATTTCTCTATCACCGCGAATACTTAGGACGCAACAAAGCTAAATAACAAATAAATCAAATAATTTTTATCATCTTATGATGATGTTTGATGGACCGAATCTTGGGCCTAACAACTCTAAAGAAAAAAAAAATAAAAAAAAAAAATAAAAAAAAAAAAAAATGGGCCTAACAACTCTAAGTATTGCACTGTTAATAACTAATATTATATTATTCTATGTTTTTAAATTATCTTTCAGTTGTATAAAATTATATATACTAATAATAATAATAATTATTATTATTATTATATATATAGGCGAGATGGGTGAATTTTTTATCCTCGATGTACATTCAAAGCCGCGATGATATATGGATGACGCAAGTACTTCCGTTACTAGACGCATGATTCCATTCCTTCCTCGCCTACTTAAACAACTCCATGCTCAATCTGAATCAGCATAGCTTCCGAGCCCCTAATAGCCTCCTGTTACTTCAGCCAAATTACTAACCGGAGCAGCGGCGGCAGCGACACCCATGGCCGGAGAAACGGCGATCAGCCGCATTAAGCTAGGATCACAAGGTCTCGAAGTCTCCGCCCTCAAGGCCTCGGCTGCATGGGAATGTCTGCCTTTTACAGCTCGCCCAAGCCCGAGCCCGACATGATCGTCCTCATTCACCATGCCATTCGCTCTGGTGTCACTTTCCTCGACACCTCCGACACCAACGAAATCCTTATTGGAAAGGTACTCCCTTTTGTTCTTCTGCTTTCTTCTGCTTCCCCTATTTGCTGGATTTGCCTGCTTCGCGGTTGCATATCAAGTGTTCGACCTGCAGGCTTTAAGAGAAGGGTGGCGGGAGAAAGTTGAATTAGTGACAAAGCTTGGCATAAGAGATGCAGGGAATGGAAATAGGGAGGTACACGGGGAACCCGCTTATGTAAGGGCGGCCTGCGAGGGGAGCTTAAAGAGGCTTGGTGTTGACTGCATCGATCTGTATTATCAACATCGTATTGACACTCGCATTCCCATCGAGGTTATGGTGAGTTTTCCATTCTACGCACCTTAATTTTTTGTGGTTTCCATGGGGCAGTCCTTTTTGACTATTTGAAAGCTACTGTGCTGTGTGTATCATAGAATTTCTTTTCTTTTCCTTCTAAAAATATAACAGCTTTTAATATATGCGGTTGTAAGAAGCTGATCCTCATCAAAAATTGTTAGAGTTTATGTTATCCAACTATTTCTATTTTGTGTATTTTCTATTTAGTTATAGGTGTTCTTTCCTTAGACAATTCTTGTATAGCCTCTTGCTTAGTACCTTCGTTTGTGTCTTTATATATGGACACAAAGGCTGTAATAATAGACAACCCTCAAGCCATTAAGCAATAGAGATTTCAATTCTTCTTACGCTCTCTCTCTCTCTCTCTCTCTCTCTCTCTCTCTCTCCCCCCCCCCCCCCCCCCCCCCCCCCCCCTCCCTCCTCCCTCTGTAATCAAGAAGGACACGTCTTCCTCCTCAAGATCCTAACACAAATATTTTTGAAAGTCAACGAAAAAAAAAACTGTACACCCAAATAAAAAAGTGGCAGGCAACAATATGAAAATCTAAGAAACGCAGAAGCTGCCCCAAACAGACCTTAAATTTCTATTTCACTTTCCAAGAAAGTAATTATCGCCAATAGATTATTATAAAGTAGTTATTGCCGTATCAAATATCAACAACAAACAAAATCACGCCCTCTTTTTAATGAAAATATGGTTGGATGATGCTACCTTTGTGCTTACTTGACTTCCTTACCATATTGGGGCGAACTTAGGGAGCCAGCAATGGTATTTGGCAGTAGAACCTGTTAGTGATATCTTTGATCAGTAATTTGAATATATCATCTAGTAAATATCGACACCACGAGCCCAAAAAAGATGAAAAATAAAAAATTCGGCGATCATATTTATGGAGACTATTTCACAAAAAAAAAATTTGTTTAAATTTATGATTGTTAGAAAACCATAATGATATTAATATACCATCATTTTTATATGTAATTATTGTCAACATATGCAAACTTTCGGTTACAGTAGCATAATATATACCCTGTAATATGGATGGAATCAAAGCAAGCGAATAGATGAGAAAGGTTGAAATCCAATGTTCTTCTCCTCTCTAACCTTATTTCTTGCAGGTTAACATGGTATCAGAGCCTCAGTAAGCTTTACGGCTTGTTGTGTTTTTTTTCTTCTCTTTTGCCAATGGAGTCCGGCAACTCTTCCATGGCGGACAGTATTCCAGTTCCGCCTCCTCCGGTTGAATCCGCTTCGGCTCAGCTTGTTGGAACAACAATTATTCCCCCTCAGTTAAAGTTCTTAATGTCTACCATTAAGAATGTGATTACAGTTCAGCTTACTCCTGAAAATCATCTTCCCTGGCGATCACAAGTGCTCAAGGTCTTTCGAGCAAATAGTTTCGAAGGGTATTTAGATGGCACTGTTCCGCGTCCGCCTCGTCAAATAGCTTCTGCTATCGGAGCGGTAGTTTCGAACCCTCACTATTCTACTTGGCTTTTGATAGATCAAAATTTAGCCGCTGCTCTTCTTTCAACTATCTCTACATCCCTTCTTCCATATATTCTGCATTTGGATTCCTGCTCTGAAATATGGGAGACCATCGGCAAAAGACTTCAGTCTTCGAATCGTTCCCGCGTTCTTCAGCTAAAAAATGATCTGAATTTTATTTCTATGGGAAATAAAACGATGCAACAGTTTTTAACTGATATTAAAATCAAGGTTGATCAACTTACCACTGCTGGATGCATTTTGCACTCCGAAGATGTTATTATGTACACCCTCAATGGCCTACCGGCCTCGTATCAAGGTTTCAAGACCGCGATTCGTACAAATCTGCAGCCATTAAGCTTAGATGATTTCTACTCTTTGCTATGCAGTGAAGAAACGAATCTCGAAAATGAAGCAGCCCGAGCGCTTCACTCTGTTCAGCTCTCCGATCAACCCGTGGCTCTTACAGCATCCTCTGGTCGAGGTTTACCTCGGCAGCCATTTCGTACCAACAAAGCTCGTGGCCGCTTTACTCAATCGCGTGGGGGACGCATGTCAACACCCCGAATTGAGTGCCAAATCTGTGGCAAACTGGGGCACTCCGCGGAGAAGTGCTGGCATCGCACGAATCTTAACTATGTTAAGAACAACCCGTCTGCATTTGTAGCAGAGTCTACCGACAATGCTTGCTCATCCGATTGGATTTTGGATACGGGAGCAACTTCTCACATCACCCATGATTCAAATCAAATGCTGGCTTCTCAACCTTACCATGGCTATCAGCAAATTCAGGTTGGCAACGGGCAGTCTCTTCCCATCTCTCATACTGGCATGGGCGGAGGGAGGGGGGGGGCAAGGGGGGGCACGTGCCCCCCCTAAAAAAAAAAAAACAGCTTAGAACCTGTAAGCTTTCATTTGGTTTATTACAGGCTTTTTCCTTTTTTTTTTTTTTGGGAAATGGTATTTTACATTTGAAGTCCACCTTTTACTCGGACATGGAATGCTTTAGCCAGAAAGAGAGAGACTAATGGGGGTAAAGTAGAGAGAGAGAGAGAGAGAGAGGGAGGGAGGAATGACTTTGAAAAAATATTTTGAAGTTGAGTTGCAGTATTATTTAATTAATTATTACTTAAAATATTTAACTTTTTAAATATGATTTTATTAAAACTTTCATACTTAATTCATTATTCATTATCTAATAATAATTATTAAATATTAAATTACCACATAATTATTAAATTATTTTTGCACCTAACCAAATATATATTGTGTATTATTGATTTAGCTAAAGCTAAAACCGAAAGCTTAAATGAGCTTAAAGTTGATTGTTTTAGTGGCTTAATAGAGCAACAAATTCGCCAACGAGAAAACCTATTATAATTTTTATAATTCTTACTTTTAAACTTATTTATTAATCCAAAGAAGCCACCAACATTATTTTTTGGACAGATGAAAAACATCAATAATTTGTTTTCCCTTTTACTCCTCTTTCGCGACACATGAGTCACGACATCGAGCACGGCTTTCGTTAGGCCCCCCCTGGAAAAAATTTCTGGCTCCGCCACTGCATACTGGTCATGGTATTCTCCCTACTCCTAAACGTAAGCTGTCTTTATTCCCTGTTCTTCATGTTCCCAAAGTTTCTCATAATTTACTCTCTGTCCATCGATTAACTTCTGATAACAATTGCATTGTTTCCTTTTCCCCTCATGGTTTTTACATAAAGGACTAGACAACCAATCAGTCAATTCTCTCGGGTCCGTGCTCTGATGGATTATACCCCGTCAGTCTTCCTACAAGATCATCCTCAACTGCTCTTCACACCACTACTAGCTCCTCTCTTTGGCATGCCAGGCTCGGCCATCCTCACAAGGCAGTTTTGTCCACCGTAGCTCGTTGTTTTCCTTTGTTAAACATTTCAGTTTCCGAAAATGTTTGTCATCCATGTCAAACAGCAAAGAGTCATAGAATTTCATTTTTCAATTCTAAGTCAAAATGTACTTCTCCTTTTCAAATAGTTGTGTCTGATGTATGGGGTCCTTCCCCTACCTCTTCTATTAATGGATACAGATATTATGTTTTGTTCCTTGATGAGTTTTCTCGTTTTAGCTGGGTTTATCCAATGTGCACTAAATCAGAAATGTTTTCTAAATTCATTCAGTTTAATGCCATGCTACAAAAACAATTCTCTAAATCTATTAAAATATTTCGTTCAGATGGCGGTGGAGAATTTAACAATTCTCATTTTAAAAATTTCTTTTCCACTCAAGGCATCATACATCAGTTTAGCTGTCCTTATACACCTCAACAAAATGGCCTTGCCGAGCGTAAACATCGTCATATCATAGAAACTACACGCACTCTTCTTCTTCAGGCTAATCTCCCCCTTCGGTTCTGGTCAGAAACTGTGTTGACTGCAGTATATCTGATTAACCGACTTCCATCACAAAATACCCACTTGGAATCTCCATATCAACGTCTGTACCAGCACCCTCCTTCCTACTCACACCTCAAAGTTTTCGGCTGTTTGTGTTATCCTTGGCTTCAGCCTTCTGCGCCACACAAATTTGCGCCGAAATCTTCTGCCTATATGTTTCTTGGCTATAGCAGCAATCATAAAGGATACAGGTGTTATCATTTAACGAAGCAAAAAATAATCATATCTCGTCATGTGCAATTCCACGAACACGTCTTTCCTTTCATCTCATCCATCAATCCCACTCAATCATCTCCTCATGTTGATATTCATTCTACAACACCTCCTCTTCTCTTAGTTCCTCCTTCCCTGTCTATACAGAACCCACCAAATTCAGATAAACCTACTCTTCCTCAATATGTATCATCAAGTCAAATTTCTCTTGGTCCTTCATCCAGCCCGTCTTCTGCTGAGCATATATCAACACCTAAGTTACTTCCTTCCTCTTCTCCTAGTTCTTCTTCCCCTATACCTTTACCTCCACCTGTCAAACATCCCATGATTACCCGGTTCCAATCTGGAATGCTCAAGCCAAAGCCAGTCTTTAATCTTCAACATCACCTTGTTGATGAACCCGAACCTACTTGTTACTCAGCAGCTGCCAAGCACAGTTGTTGGCGTGATGCTATGTCCTCTGAGTTTCAAGCCCTCCAATAGCAAGGAACTTGGGTTCTTGTTCCCCATCCAACCTCACAAACGGTGCTCGGATGCAAATGGATTTATAAAACCAAACGTAAATCGGATGGATCCATAGCTCGCTACAAAGCTCGTTTGGTTGCCTAAGGTCATCGTCAGGAGTTTGGCATAGATTATACGGAGACATTTAATCCAGTAGCAAAATTGCCTACTATCCGTCTTTTTATTCTCACTGCTCTTTACAATCACTGGTCCATAACGCAATTGGATGTCTCCAATGAATTTTTACATGGTGATTTAAATGAAATCGTCTATATGCATCAGCCCATGGGATTCAAAGATCCTCAGCATCCTGACTATGTTTGCAAGCTTCAGAAAGCCATTTATGGGCTCAAACAATCACCGCGCCAATGGTTTGCCAAACTTACTAATCATCTTCAAGCTTGGGGCTTTCGACACAGTGATGCGGATCCATCCTTGCTCATCTACAACCATAACTCGGCTCTAATCTATTTCTTGGTTTATGTAGATGACATTTTAGTTACAACAAACAATCCTTCTTTGCTATCTGAATTACTTGCTAACCTTCATCAGCATTTTCAAATTCGGAATCTTGGTAATCTACATTACTTTCTAGGCATTCAAGCCATACCGGATGCTTCAGGATATCATCTCTCTCAATCCAAATATGTTTTGGATTTGCTACATCGTGCAGGAATGTCCAACTGCAATCCAGTCACAATCCCTCTGCCTAGTAAACGATCAGCTGAGCCGCATGACATGCAGCCGTTTGACAATCCTGAGCTGTTCCGACAGCTGGTAGGAGCTCTTCAATACTTGACGATAACTCGTCCGGACATTTCATATGCTGTTAATCTGTTGTGTCAAGCTATGCATACACCTCTTCAGCATCATTTTCTGTCTCTCAAACATCTACTTCGATATGTAAAAGGCTCTGCAGATCTTGGTATACAACTTCGCTCTGGTTCTTTATCTCTACGAGCATATGTCGATTCCGACTGGGCAGGGGATCCGTTTGATCGGAAATCCACTACCGGTTACTGCTTATTTCTCGGTGAAAATCTTATCTCCTGGTGTGTAAAGAAACAGCCCACTGTTGCTCGCTCTTCCACGGAAGTTGAGTATCATGCATTAGCCACTGCTGCTACCGACATTATTTGGATCAGACGTTTACTTGCGGACTTCCAATTCTCCATTACATCTCCTACCTTCCTTTACTACGATAATGTTTCAGCAATTGCACTTGCCCATAATCCGATATTTCATGCCCGGACAAAGTACATAGAAGTGGATTATCACTTCATAAGGGATTGCATTAAATCGGGCTCTGTCAATGTGCATCATATAAGTACCCAGGATCAATTAGCCGATATCTTCACCAAAGTGCTTCCTCGCATCCCGTTTCTCACACTACGAAACAAGCTTCTGGTTTCTCCGGCACCATCAGCTTGAGGGAGGCTGTCAACATATGCAAACGGTCAACAGAGGATATTATTCTGACCTGGCAGTTTACTCTCCACTACCTGGCTCAGCTCATCATGTGCTCTGCCATCCTCGTTTCTCTGCTGTAGCCGCTGTTACTATCGGTTACAGTAGCATAATATATACCCTGTAATATGGATGGAATCAAAGCAAGCGAATAGATGAGAAAGGTTGAAATCCATTGTTCTTCTCCTCTCTAACCTTATTTCTTGCAGGTTAACAATTATTCTTCTCATTGTGAGTAATCTTTTTTTTGAAATGGCTCACAAAATCGAGATTTGTGGAGTTCATTTTGGCTTTGGAAAGTAAAAAAAAAATCAGTCAATCTGCGTACGACTGAGTATATGTCAGTTGCTTTGCTCTTTGATGTCAATGATGATTACCATTATTACGTAGAACATATATGAAAATCCAAAAATGAAAACATATTAATTATGAGTCTATACATAGACTAGACAAACTACATCAACAAATAAGATGCTCCACATATGATGAAATCTAGAATAATCTTACATTGATGCATAAACAATTTAGTGCTCAAGTTTGGGATCTGAGTCCCACTACTTACAAGTTTCCAATTAGGGCGATACTTCATGATTCAAACCCAAAACTTGAACCTGTCTTCCAACACAAGTCAACAGAGCACAAGATTTGCATCAATGAGTTTTTTTTTTACATAAATCAAAGCAATGCTCAAATCAATCCGCCTAAACATCTTATGAATTTATGTAATAATTAACATAAAAAAAAAAGTAACTAAGCATCACATTATATTAATATGAATAAATGAAATACTGGGAATGAATAAAAGTCACTACCAAAAAATGAGATCTATCGCAGCGCTTGTTATGGGCAGTTTGAAAACCGTCGGCAAAAGCAGGTATTAGCAGCGGTTATAACCGATGCAAAAAAGTTGCGTTTTTGCTTCTTAACCTAGCTAGTTGGGCGTTCGATGCGGCATTTCATTCCTTCTTTTCGATCCCGCCCCTTATCCTCCGTGCCTTCGCCCCTTTCTCCGATTTTGTTTCAATCGGTCGTCGCCGTCAAAGGTCGAAGTCCGGCCGTCCGTTCGTTAGCATCGAAGACCAAAGTTCGGTCGTTCGTTCGTGTCCAGCTACTTCGGATCCACCTGCTCGCGATCGGTTTGTCTCCTAACCTAGGGTTTTTAAATTTTTTTTGAATGCTTGTACATTAGGTTGAAGAAATATCATGTGCTTTTATTGTGATTTCTAAGGAAATAATTTCAAGTGGGAAACAACTATGATAGCAATGTGCATGTAAGCAATTATATATAAAATTCGGACTTTGCTCTGCCTACTTCTAATGAAATCGTTAAACATGAACTCCTGCAGCCCGAACAAACCATCCCAATGATGATATTGAATATATATTTCTTATTATTATATTTTTTTCTATTGAGAGCCAACAACCAGCAGGTTTTTGCTTTTCATCTTCTCCAGCGGAATCCGTCTGCTTCGCGATGGTACAGAGCAGTTTAAAAGGTCCTTGCGTATTGTAGGGCAAGGTTAAATCCAACGTACATCTAATCTATGTGTGGGTACCGAAAATTCGGCCCCGGCCTCCCCGCTGCACTGACTGTGTTTTTTTGTTTTTGGCGAGGAAGTTTTAACGGAATAGGTTCCGGGGTAAATTTTGGTACACCCAATAAGATACATGGGATGATTTTGAAGATGACCAATATTGCCAAACTTGCTATCCAAATTCACAATTTTCATATACCTCTCATGATGCCCATGGTCTCACTAATCTTTTATACTATCATTGATCACATCATACTTCTCATAAACTACATGATTACGATACCTATGATCACACTCATTTCATTTTTTTATCAATCACATCAAATTTTGTATGAAACACACCATGAAATCAAAATTTATGTTTGTCTTAATGCCATCATTACAAACCATCTGATCACTATCCACACACAATCATTCATTCAATCCTCAACCAAATTATCATTACACTTAATTACATCATCCACCACTCTCGCAAACTAAACAAAAACCCAATGTTTCTACTCAATTCCACAAACTCCACATTACGACGGTTTTAAAAACCCCACCAAATCCATTTGCTCCATCAGTCTTGCTATTTTCGCCTACTTTTGTTGAGAATCATACCCAAGCTTAAGATTGATATAGTAACCAAACTTGAGTTTGATGACGAGCTAGAATTTGAGCCCAATTATATGTGTAAGCTTAAACTTAATCTATAGATTATGCCAATACTTGATTTTACAACTCTATTGATTTGAAAATATTATTACATTGATCTATGAGCTAGAGATGTAAGATATCGTTAAGCTCAGGAGCCTCCAATCATTGTTCCTCAATTTCTATAGATAGAAATATAGGTTGTTCCCCCAATGTCCTATCACATTGCCTGGTCCATCACAAATTGACTTAGTTTTTCCAGATTCAACCATCAGATCATTATATAGGTGATCATAATACAATCATAATGTATGAAAGCATCTAGATTCTCAATTGGTTGAGTTACAAAATGCTCTCGAGTACCCTGTAATTTTTCTTACTCCACTCTCAATGTTATAAGTTGCTTTGTCTATTGCTATTACCCTAGCCATGTTATCATGGGACCCTCAACCATGCTAATGATTTGTTACGCTTGAATGATAAGTGGTGATATCTAGCTCCAAAACCCATATGTTATATATTGCTTGTTCAAATATCTCTCAACACACATGCTCTTTATGATAGGCATCAACCTCCTCCACATCCACAAGACTATAGTTGTTGATTGCTCTTGGAGAATTGAAAGTACACATGAGCATGTTTCCCAACACCTCCATGGACACCAATTCATCAAATTCAAGGAATAGTTTTTTTTACACCACAAGAGAGTTAATACAATACAAACTATTTAACATTTTACATTTACCTTAATTGGACATATCATCACCTCCATTATTTAGATTTATTATGAAATAAACGTGGGATCAAGAAATTATTTAATAAAAAGATGTTTTATGAAAATTTCAATATTATTTCTCTTGATTGCTTTAGATATTTATCTTTTCTTTTATAAGAGAATTTTGATGAATCATATGAATGCAAAGATATTTACATGCAAGAATCTCTATTTTCCTCCCTCCCTTTCTCTTGCTTTCGTTCTTGCTTTTGCATGCCCATCAAAAAAACCAATAACAGGGAGATTGTTAGCTCCAAAAAACCATCGATTCCAAGTGAGTATGTTAACTCTAGCGATCACCAAAGCATCAGGTCTGCTCATGTGCTAAGCATAACAATAGCATACAATTTGCACATCTTTATCATCTCATAAATATAAACATTAAAAATGCAACATTTCACTAGTGAGAATGAACGATTCCAACATGCTCATCAAAAAAATGTTGGATGTAGCACATAATACTATGACAACTCAACCATAACATAAGGTGTAGTAATAGTAAGCTAGGTGCTAATAAACATGTTAAAAAATAAACACTAATGCAAACATATAATAATCAACCCAAACCTACATACCACATGCATCAACATAAGTAGGGTACACAGTTGAATACTGAAAATCAATAAGAAATAGTGAGAAATAAATGAAAAGATACCAAAAAAATCAATCCTCAAGACATCAAATTGTTGAATGCTCAAAAAAAGAAAATCAAGAATCTAAAACAAAAACCATAGGAATTTTTCATTAAATTCATCATCACATAGTTTTTTACAATGAATATGAGGCTATTTATAGAAATTTTAAACTAGCCCCAGCTTAATTTCAAGAAAATATTCATAAAAATAAATATAAATATAAATAAGGGGGAAGAAAACTAGGAAGCCAAAACAATTATTGTAGGACTTTCTCATTAAATTCATCACAAAGTTTAAGGAACTATTTATTAAAATAGTTTGATAATTAAAACTCCAAAGCAAGGCTAATTGTAAGAGAATCTTCATAAAAAATAAATATATATAAATAACTACTAATTGTGAATAAATTAAAAATTTAAATGCATAAATAAAACACTATTTGGAGTATCATAAATCATATGAATGGCCACTTTAATTCTACCAAGGCGAAAAAACTCTCCAAGGAGCAAGAGTTCAAATCTCTATAAAAGGATGAGTAAAGAATTCATCATAGCATAGTAGCAAATGGGGCTATTTATAAAAATAGTTAGATAATTAAACATTCAAATTACCCCCAAGGCTAATTACAGGATAATATTAATAAAATTAAAAAATAAATAAATAAATTGCTGAATTATGAAAAAAAATTATATGCACAAATAAAAGCCCTATCTATTTGAATCATCGCCAATCAAATGATAAACTACATTAATTCCACTAAAGCACAAAGAGCTATCCTTTAGAGAGTAAGAGTGGTGGAGGCTCTCTGAGACTAAAGTAGTAACAAAACATTCCATGGAAGGAGCTTGCAAATTCTTGAAGATAGACAATACCTATAATGACCCAAGATCCGTGTAGCGAAAAGATTCATCTGATCGAGCATTCATTTTTTTTTCTTTCTTTTTTTTTTCAGTTTCTATCAATTTCCTCATCTATCCATCCATACATACATCCAGAGCCAGAGATAATTACATTACAGAAAAGAAACAACAGCGGATACTATAATTCACATATAGTACAATCAGAGAACAGACAAAAGAGTCCAAAAGAAATATCTACACCAGCCACACAGGCTATAAAAGAAAGTCTACCAAAGGCTACAAAACAAAAAGCTGCACTCGACAGAAAGATCTTCAAGCTGGAGGCCCTGCACCTGAAATATTAACCACATATAATGAGCTTACAAAGCCCAGCAGGTCACCAAAGCCTACAACTGAAATCAAAGCACGACATTGAAAACGATATGCAGGTCAATCAAATCAAATCAATAGGCTATGATCAATGAATCTATGCAGGTACGGAACTCAAATCAACTCAGAGCGAATCCATCAATAGTCAATAATAAATACAGCGGTAAAAACATCGATAAATCAATTTCCCAACAATCAATCAAATCAGTCAGTGCTTTCAGTCAATGTTTATCCATCTTAGCGTAGCAGTATCTATCAATCAGTACTATCAATTCAATAAATCATGTCCATCAATACTATCAGTTCAATCAATCGGGCCGTCTAGTCAATTCGTTGTATCTATATCATTCTTACAAATCAGTCAATCCAATTATTCAATATCGCAGCGAGGACGGTTCGATAATGACGACATACAATGCTACAATAGGAAAATCATCCCAATCCATAAAGCACTTTACAGTCAATTATATCAATCGGCTCAAATCCTAATAAACAATCTAATCAGTACAGCGAAAGATCAATTGAAATCCAATCAATAGAATGAAATCATCAGGTCAATAGAGATCAAAGAAATCTATTCTACGATAAATCAAATCCGTATAAATTAAATCCGTACGGCAACAATCCATTCAATCAATCAATCGATAATCGGCACGACGAATCAATGTAGCAGTATATCAATAACTTATCAGGATCTGTCGTATCAATAATATTCATATCTATATCAATATCAATATCGATATCTATCATCGATATAATCTATTCATGTCGCTGTCAATATCTATCAATACACAGAATCCATATCAATATCGGTGCTAGTGAATCAATACAATCTATATCAATATCAGTGTCAATCTCTATGAATCTATGAATCAATACGCATGATCCATATCAATATCGATGCCGGTATCAATACGATAAATCCAATCGGAAAAGCAATACGATAAATCAATAAATCCGTCAAATCAATCAATCAATCAAATCCAGTCTATACTATCAAATCGATCAAATCAATCGGAAGGACAATACGATAAATCTACAGTAGCAGGTCGAATCCGTGCAAAATCAATGATATCAATGAATCTATAAATCAATATCGTCCATATACATATCAATGTCGATAATCAATAATCAATAGTAGCCAAGCTCAGTGATCAATCAATGAAATCAATCGATAAAAGCAATGAACCCGGACGATAAGCAATCAATTCGAATCAATAAATCAATGCATATCAGGAAATCCATATGATGCACATGCAATTCCATACAATGGTCTTACTCGACAAGCACAAACACTAGTCATGATCAATAGTGCTGTTGTAGAATCTATATTGCTGTTGTAGATATCCGCACGTTGGTTTCGATCAAGAAGAGTCGTCACTCTTTTGCCCGTCGGCCGCCCGTCGGCATATAAAACTCCTTATAACTCCCAATCGTTATATCGATGATCTATGGTCTATGATTTAAAGGAAAGCCCGTCGGCCCACCATCCTGTACAGGTCAATATCTATCTCCAACCAACATTCAACTAGGTTCCTACTTGCCTTTCAGTATCAATCAGTTCAATGCAATAATCGATGTAATAATCAATAAGAAAGAAAACGAAGACGATCATATCAATAGTTATACACATATCAATTCAATCTATCAATTTCAACCAAATCAGAAATCGTACGAAAATCGGGCAGAGTAACGGCAGTCAGTCAAATTTACACAAAAATCTCCAAAAATTACAATTCACCAAATTAATACAGAACGTGCACAGCAACATTATAAGACTATTCTTCTACTGCTCAAACCAATTCGGACATCATAATAAATTGCAGTCAAAATAAAACTCCGCAGAACCAAAACGAACCGGACGAAATCTGCTAGAAACTAATCAAATCGTGCAGAATAATCATGTCTACAACATACCAAAAGTTATGCGGTGAAATCTTTATCAATACCAAACCGGGTACGAAAATCACTTACAAAAACGCAAATCTGAGCACCATTTCGCAAAATCTCAAAATCTTTGAAAACAGAAGTAGGGTTCGGAATCCTTACAGCGAGACAAACAAAATATCCAATAGCAACGAACGACGAAAATCGCTCCGCGGACCCCGAAATCGGACTTCTTCCTTTGCTTTTCCGCTCTTTCTCTCTCCTCAAAATATCTGATTTTTTTATAAATGTTTTCTCTCTCCTCAAAACGAGCTCATTTTCTTATATCATTAGTGGGATCGTCCCGGCCGATCGCCACATCGTCCCGGGACGATCAGACCAAAATTGATCGTCCTGGACGACTCCCAGAACTATTCTCAGGACGATATTTTCTACAGTGCAAATCGGCCTGGACGATCTCACTATCGTCCCGGACGATTCAGTCCAGAAATCACTCCAGAGAACATTCCAGAAATCAACTGTTTTCAATACACTGATCGGCCTGGACGATCTCACCATCGTCCCGGCCGATCCTGGGGAAAAATCACTTTCCCAGCAGCTACAGCAAAGGAACGAGGTCTCACAATACCTGCATCTTGTAAGAAACTTTTGTGGCAATTCCAAATGCTACATCAAACTCCAATCTTGATGAAATGCCTTTGAGTAGGAGAGCAAGCACAAATCTTAACAAATATGATGGCAATCTTGAAGATAGAAGAAGGCCATTGTAGGTACTACTTTTCCCACATTTTACTCATGATTTTTTTTTTTTTTTTTTTTGTATTATGCTATATATCTTGCTTAAGTTTTGTATTATAGCTAATTAGTTACCATTTTGCTAAAGTTTTCATCAATGTTTCGTTATTTTGCACTTGAATGCAATGATTTCTTAAAGTTTTGTCCCTTAACTCTACCAATTTCCTATAATTGCTTTCTCTCCTATCATTCTCTCCCCCTATAACACCTTTCCACTCTCATAAGAAAATAATTGAAAATATGAATTCTTGTCAAGAGATTCTGTGACACAGCCCTCGCACCTCTTTTATCTCTCCAGTGAACAGGAATGAAAAATCTCAAATTTTGTTATTGTCTCTCTACACCTCATCTCCTATAGTCCCTCGAGTGCTCCCAAAATTTCTTTGCAAATCAGTCAAAATCAAAATTTTAATTTCAAATTCAAGATTCCATTTAAATCTTCAACTTTTTCCTGAAATTCCGCCACCAATCTAATCACATAGTCCACAATATTGTTATTGTTCTTTAAGATTACAACATGTTCTTACTCCTTTACCCTCCAAACGGCCGACTATTGTTGTTGATTCTAAATTGCATGCCAAATTTGAATTATATCGCTAGTTGGTTGGGTCACTTTAGTAACTCACTATTATATGTCCTGACATTTTATTTGTTGTATGCTTCCTTTATAGCCATATGCATCAGTAGTGTCATATTCATTTATAGTTGTTGAAACGAATTTTAAGATATCTTCATTGAACCATGCACTTTGGATTACCCATCTCTTGTTCCAAACTTGAGCTTCATGCCTACTTGTACTCTGATTGGGTTGCTCACAAATGTAATCCTTGTTTTATTACTGGTTATTGCTCTTACCTTGGCTCCACTTTATTACCGTGGTGTGTCAAAAAACAAACTATCGTAGCTCGCTTTTCCACTAAAGCTGAATACTGGGCTTTAACTGTTGCAACCATTGACATTATTAGGTTGGGGATGCTTGCTTCTTGATTTTCATATTTCACTTGTTGAATCCACCCCTCTTTTTTTATGATAATGTTTCATCTCTTGCCTTGACTAATAATATGATGTTTCATGCTCTTACTAAGAACATCAAGGTTGATTTTCATTTCATTCAAAATTGTATCGAATCCCAACATATCAAGGTTGATTCGTTATCCATTACGTTCTTCATTCTATATGAATAGTTTCGGCTAACAGATTTAATGCAGGTCTGAAGAAAGGTTTCTACAATTCGGATGCAGGATTTAAGCAGGATTTGAGTTAAATCTTTCCAAACGCCTGCTCAAATATCACGGTAAGTTAATTCCCATATCACTGCGTTTTCATATTTTTCCTAAATCCCGAGTTTAGTAAATCCCATAGTTTACGGGACTTAGCTGCTGAAGCTCGCGAAAAGGGGTGAAAGATCGTTACCTTCGTGGCGAGCTCCCGTCGTGACTTCCGATCCAACAGGAACGACGTTGTCGAAGAGGTCGAAGCAGCTTCAAGTCTTTCAAATCTTCACCCCGCATCACGGGAAGCCGAAGTGGCAACAAACATGGAGGGCAAATTATTAGGTCCTGTCACCGCATGCAGAGATAATTCCGAATACTAATAAAATATTATTTTAATTTAAGCCTATAAAAAGTGCTGGTAAAGCACAGTTAAAGTACAAGTAAAGCATAGTCAAAGCACAATAAAAAAATGCTGCTAAAATGCACCTAAAGCATAGTCAAAGCGAACCTAAAGCGTAGTCAAAGTGCAAGTGACGTGGCAAGTTTTAATTGGATGTCCAGACCCTATTTTTAAGTCCGGTGACCCAAACCTAATAATTTGTCAAGATGGAGAGACGACGAAAAACAAACCCTATGTAGGCCTAGGCTATAGGAAGAGCATAGACAAAGAAGACTTGAAAGGGCCATGGTCGAGAATATCGTCTAGTGACTTTAGTCTTTCCCTCCCACTCTGGTTCGTTGGTGAAATTATTCTGTGCTGATACAGAATGTGTTGGTAAATCAATTAGAGCGTCCCATGTCATATCCTGCTTGCTTGGTATTTGGTTTAGTATTACTCGGTAAGGTGGCAGTTTGATACCGCTGATGTAGTGCATTCTAGTTGGTCTCCGGACAGTGAACCGCGTTCGATGTCTGCACAGAATAATCTCTCAGTTGGGCCCTTGCTTTGGCTTTAGTATTTCATTAATTTAATTAATATGCAATTAATTAATAATTACAATGATATTAATATATAATTAATTTAATTAAGATTGATAAAAATTTTGCTTAGGAAGGACATACTAAAAAATGTAGAGAAGAGTAATTATAAACATAGACAAATAATGATAGATGAGAAATTCAAATATAATAAGAATGCAACAATAATATTAAACTTTTTTCCTACTACATGAGATTGGCTATATGATTTTTTTTCTACATCGTGTCATGTTAAGAGTTAAATTCTTCCTAAATCTAATAAAGAAATATTATTTAAGTTAAATTCTTCCTAAATCTTTTTAAATATATCTCTTGCCTATAAAAATGAAGAGTTTATAATCATGAATAATCAATTCTAATCAAGATTAACATAGCACTGGAGAGTATTAATAGAAATATCTAAATTAACAATAAGATTAGGCATTATTAGAGTCTACTCATTCAGACTCTTGATGTAGGCTAAACGGAGATAGGTTGCACAACCCTTTATGATGTCACAAATTAAGGTAAGACTTAGAAAGGAGAAAGATTTGGAGGAGAAATTCACCTTGATCAAGATTTGGAAATAATCTGCCACTGAACGGAAGAGAGTTGTTCGTCGATAGCATCGTAAGGTGAAGACGATCCTCTCTACGTATTCTTCTACGATTTGATCAATCTCCAAGTTGAGGTCGAAGAATTGTGATTTGAGGTATCAACCTGACCTTGATCATTATAAACAAACCTGTGGTCACATTCTGGATCCGCTATACATGAAGGAGCAGCTACTAGGAGGGATCAGGAACTCTTGGACAGCAAGGGGTGGATTTCTGGAGAGCAAGACAACAATTCTTCTTCCTGATATTCTATGGACAACAGCCTAGCAATGTCCAGAAAAGTTTGGCAAAGCAAATGGAGGATGCCGGGAGCTTTTGGACAGCAAGAGGTGGCCTTCAGAAGTGCAGCACAACAAGAAGTTCTTGCTGAAATTCCTAGACAGCAAGCAGAAATTTCAGAAAAGAGAGGAAATCGTGAGGGGGTGAGCTTAGGAGGCGGCGGCTAGGGTTGATAGGGTTTAGGGGGGTGATGGGAGGGTTTAAGGGAGTGAATTAATTAGATAGGAGAGAGAGGGGGGAGTAGGCCGGCGGGTAGAGAGGAGGGGAAGAGATGGGGAAGGGAATTCATGAGATTGCCAAAGAGGGATGTTTAATTAGGGAAGGGGATATTATGACAAATCCCTAATTAAATTAAATTGATGTCATTTAGGAACTTTCCTAAAATAAGCCATCTTATTCTAGGAAAGAATTTCAAATTCAAAATAGATTGGAATTTCAAATTAATAACTTTCCTATTTTAAGATGTTGAATAAATGGAAAGTATTAAATGGGGATTTGAATTTTGGAGGCAAAGGAGAGGGAGGTGAATGAGGTTGGCGGCTAGGGTTAGAGTTGGGTTAGGGTTTTGGGATAGGACCGACGGCTTGGAGGAGGGGAGGGGTTCTTGAGGCCAGCGGTTTGGAGGTGGAAGAGGGGTGGCTGACCGGGATTGTTGTGGTGGTGGAGGTTGGACCAAGAGAGGGGGATGGGGAGAGTTGGCCGGCGGTTTAAGGAAGAGGAGGGCCTTAAATCCAGCGGATACGAGGGGATTTGGTCGACGGGTAATGGAGGAGGAGGGGGATTAGATAAAGAAGGTTAACCACGAGCCTGGACGCTTCCTGCGTCCGGTGGGTGATCTGTCGCCCTCAACCTAGGTTTCTCACCAAAGCTCTATCTCAAAACACATAAGAGACAATTGTTGAAATTTTCATAATATTCTTCATTACCCTCTCCAAAGAGGAGGAGATATAAATAGCTTAGGTTTACAATGAAGAAATAAAAGACACAAATGCCTCTAAGGGTCACAAACAACTAATCCCTCAAGGGTAAAATCGAAAAATAAACAACAATAAATCAAATAAAATAAATAACTAAAAAATAAAGCGGTGTGATAATGGTCGTCGATCGTCGGCCCCGTCTCTGGTAAACTCTCTAAGGTTGAATGTCCTCATCACACTCACCAAAGCCATATTTGATAATTTTGATGATGTTATCCAATTTTTTGTCTATCTCCTATTTGAATATATAAAATTTACATAATGCTTCATTTTTCCTCTAATCAGATGGTACTCATAACGAGAACATTCTTGAAAAATGCAATAAAATGCTTATTATCACAAAATATAGAAGACTATGATGCACTGATATATGTATGAATCACATAAAAAAGATAAGAGCTTTTCGTCTTTTTAGTTTTAGTTTGCTTACCCCGGATGCACCTAATATAAGTCCCAAGATCATCAAAATTTGAAGAATGCAAACTTCCTTAGAAATATAACCTAACCTTTTATGCCACAGTAGAGATGAATTTTATTTTATGGAACATCTTGGAAAATAATATTTTCAATATGAAAATAAAAGTTTGAAGAACCTGGTAATAAAGATAAACGATAGAAGCCACTGAACTACCTTCGCCAACATATTTTGAATAAAATTTTTTTGTACATTTCCATCCCTATAATTAAAACCTTAATCAAATTTGCCCAGACTAGAAATTGAAATTAAAGAACCTTTTTTTGGCAATTAGAAGTGTTGAGAATAGGAAAATCTTTCTTATTCATTAAATGTATTTGATTCTGGATAACATATTGACTGATCTAAAACGAAGATAACTAAAGTACAATAAAACTAGAATAATATCCACAACTATTCAAATAATAATCTTTCCATCTCCAATCAGATTTTAAACCATGGTATTCATTATATGCTTTCCATGCCCTTTGATTTAGGTTCTCTTATTTTTTTTAGCGGTCAAACATACTTATGTGAATCAGTAGTGAAAGATGGAAATTTTCGGGAAGTTGTTTATCACCCCAAACTTAAGGGACCTTGATGAATTTACACAACATTATTTTCAATCCTAGAACTTCTTTCTCTTTCTTTCATTCTCGAACTATATCTATTTTCTCTCACATACTTATTATCTAGGTTAGTCAACCCGGAGGGTGATCTCTATCTTTCTTCAATTGGCTTCCTCATTATACCCCATTCTTGTTGAAACATAAAAAAATTGTCTTACCTATCCTATATATGCAGAAAGTTTGCTTGATGATCATGCCTAGTTCACCAATTTCACTTTCTCCACAACTTTTTCATTTTCCTCTAAAAACTGCCTCCTCACCCCCATCTCATTCTCTGCACAACATTTATTTTTTGCATCAGGTGGAAGAGTATGGACCACCTTTTACTTTCCCTTGGATGTCTACACCATGCCATTTTGTTCACTGAAGGTGACAAAAGTTCTTATTTTGTTGTTTCCTTAATTGTTTTGGCATATTTTTTTTAGTAAATATTTCTGGTGGATAACCATTGTTGATTAAAAATTTGCCGTATCTGTATCTTCACATATTAGTGTTCTCTAGGTTTCTAGTGAATGATGCGTAGACATCAATTTGACAGAGTTGACTTCTGTAATGTTGCTTCACAGACTGATTCTTGTTTATGCTCGTTAAAATGTTTGTTTATTTATTAGTTCATTCAATTTAAATTTCATTTTTAAACTCAATAGTTGCTCATTAATAAGCTTGAAAGGCTTGTTCAGCTAACAAATAAGCTACGAAATAGTATTGCTCATTAATAGACTTAATAATATATGTTTGGTTAGCTGGTCAGTCAAGTTTTGAAAATCATAATTTTTAAATGAATCAAACTTAAACTTTACTAAATAAACTTTAATCGAGCTTGAGATCGAGCAAGGTTTTGGCAAACATGCTCAAGGTTGGGTCAGCTCTTGCTCGGCTCGGCTTGGTTCATATACAGCATTTTTTTATTATTATTATGCTATTTTATGTGAATTTTCAATTAAACTTCATTCTTTGATCAAACAACATAATAATACAAAATTTTAATGTTCTTTACATCTATGAAATTCAAGCAAGTGCATGAACTCTATTAAATGTTTTGTTCAATTGACTTGGTGCTTGTTTCAAATCATAAGGCTTTAATTTAGCTTACACCAAATTTTTGTTTTCCTAGCCCTTTGGTTTGCATCATGTAGATGTCTTTCTCCAAGTCACAAAGGAGGAAACCTATCTCTACAACAATTTGTTTAAGATACAGGTCTTCCGCTCCTATAATATTTATAACTGGATGAATAATCATAAACTATAGTAGAGAATAAGATTTTATTTTCCAGACTTTTGGTTGTAGTCATATTGTCTTCCTCTAAATAACCATAAAAGAAAATAAATTTACACCTAATATGTTGCATGAGATGAATATTCAGTAGTTTACTTATAGAGGACAACAGCTCTGTAATTTTGTTTTAAATAAAGCCAGCTGAGGGCTACTCATTAAACAGATAAAAGTAACAAGTCCTTAAGGGACCAGAAGTTCGCTAAAAGGACAACAATTAAAATAACACCTAAAGAGCTTTAGATCCTACTTAATACCATGAGGAGACAAAAAAATGAAATCAAAAGAACCAAACATACTCAGTAGAACACCAACAACAATAAGATAAACATCTCCAAGCCAACCAAAAGAGCACAAGTCACAAGGAGCATACCGAACAACCCAATATCAAAGTTTGTCAAGGGAATGAACACACTAGCAAGCAATAAGAATCTTAATAAAATATAGCATGGGAGTAGAGAAAATAATCAACCTCCACACCAAATCATAACAACGCCAACCATCAACATAAGAAAATCGAAGACCACCAAAACAATCAACCTGCCAACAAAGTCAAAAGGAGAAAAAAAAAAATCAAGTCAGTTTTTATCTCTTGGATATGCATCGATGACATTTGCCAGCACTGGAGAAAGTGAGATCAATGACATGAGTAACATTCAATCCATAAAAAACATGTACGGCCTCAACGTTATCACCCCCCAAGCCATCCTCTAGTCCGCATGGTGAAATCGGAGATTCATCAAGCCAATCATATTGAACCAAAAAGGGTTCCCCTGATATCAAAATAAATTGCAACTTAAGAATATTTGGCGAAATTAAATCAACACGAACATCAACCAGAGATTCGCAACCTACACTCCCCTCAACAGAGAGGAATAATCGATGCACCATGGTTCAAAGGGAAAACAAAATTATCCAAATCATCAAACGATTCATTATCAATCAACACAAGATGTTGACAATTCCCCTTATCTACTCCACCATCTACACCCTTCTCGCTATGAGTCAAAGCAATAATATAATCCTCCACCACACGATCACTAATCAAATTAGGATTCATTGTCCCAAGAATAGCCACATTAGGAGAAACCAAATCATCAGTATTAAGGTAATTCCTCATAACCCTTGTTGTTCACTCTTTGGGCAATTAGGTGGAGCTTCCTTATATTATTATTATTATTATTATTATTATTATTATTATTATTATTTATGTTTAAATTTATTAAATTTAAATGTCAATTTTTAATTTTTTTAAAGCTCAATTAGTATTTATTTAAAAGAATTTTTAGCATGAGATTTAGTTCTATATAAGACAACTTTCTTATTAATTTACTTTTCAGACATCAGTAAAAGTTTCATTTAACTACTATTTTCTTACATTTTCTAAAACTTTTCATGAGAGAAAAAAGCTTTTTATAATCAGAATAACTAAATTATTTTTCACACTGTAATTTCACAATCAACTTTATAAAATGCTAAAGCTATCCTAAATAGCAAAAATTATTCTGTGCGGACAACAAACTATTCAGAGGCAAATTAGAGCGCGCGCCACGTCACCCGATATATAGCAGGTGCACAACAAAGGGGTGACATGACGTGCTTTGATTTGCCTTCGTACGGCGTCCGTTGCCCGCACAAAATAATTAATCCCTAAATAGACCCTTAGTATAATATTGCAATGAGCTTCTCTATTCATTAAAAAAACTCTATTTAAAATTTAAAAATATACTCAAAACATAAATTATCAATGATGACTAGTTGACTACTATAAATTTTTAGAAATTGTCATCAAATTAATCCAAATTAAATAGGGTGTTCTTTTTATCTAATAACTTTTTAACAGTGATCAAATTAAAATACCCTGACCGTTTAGTCAATTAGTATTTACTTATAAGTTTTTCTATTTTATTTGGATTGATCCGAGGGAAATTTTTTAAAAGTTTACCTAGTTTATATTTCATTGTATCATAGTCTGACCGTTTATAATTTTATATGTATGTTTAATTTTTTATAATTTTTTTCTAAAAAAAAATGAATGGATTAGCCGATTGCAATATTATACTAAGGGTTTATTTCCTAAATCTTTCTAGTTGTTTTGCATTTCAAAGATCAAACATAATTTCGTTAGATTAATGCTTCTTACTATGTTTCTAAAAATTTTATGGTGGAAAGTTGTTTTTGTAACCAAAGTAGTTAATTTACTTTTCCCACAACAACTTCTCAATCAACTTTATAAAATGAGAGTTTGGTCTTGCGGACTGGGAGTGAGAGGAGGTGTTGGTCTTAGTTTGTTCGCGGTTTGGTTCCAAGATTAGAGGCTGCATATGAAGGCGAAGAGGGTCGGGACTGCGTCTGGCAGCGACGAATGCAGTTTGGTTCCGTGATCAAAGATGGAGAGGTTGCACGGGGTGGAGACCAAAGCAAGTGGAGGATTCTTGGTCGGTTCAAGAATCATTGGTTGTTCATGCGGATTAGAGTCGTGAAAGCAGGATCAAGAACCTCGTAGTAGATCACGCAGAAGTGCACAAAAAGCAAGCATCGGACTCGGGATTGGATGGGTGGATCATGTGAAGTCGCAAGCTGATCACACATAAGTACTCAGAGAGGACAGGTGAGTTAGAGGATGCTCAGTGCTGGAGCGCAACTGTGTTGCGCTGGAGCAGGTGCTGCACAGGCACGAGCATGCGGATCACGGGAGGAACAACGAAGGACATAGTCGCGAATGGTTCATAATGCACAGGAGCGTGAGCTAGAGCTGTGGATCACAATGCACGGTGGATGTCGTTTGCGTGCATGATTGGGCTCGATTCAGAAGATTTGTTAATGGAGTTAGTACAAGTAGCCGGTCGAATTGTGGCAAGTGTGAGCTCTTGTAAATGGGTTGTTCTTTGTTTGTAAAATCGAATCAAGGTGGAGATTATTTTATAGTGGTTCAGTTTTAGATTAGGATGATCTGCACATACACCACACCATATGTAAATGCCTATAAATTGGCATTGTAGGCTAATGTGAATATGCTCCTCTTGTAGGCCCAATTGAATAAAGGAATTGAATTCCCTGCAGTAGCTCTCTCTCTCTCTCTCTCTCTCCTCCCTTCCCTCTCTCTCTCTTCCAAGAAGCTCAAGCTTCATCTAAAACCATAAGCTGAAATTAAGTATACAAATATATGGTATGTTTAAAATGATTGACAACACTTTATAAAATTAGTTGTGAAGTTGCAATGAGAAAAATAATTTAGCTATTCTAGCCATAAAAAACATCTTGTACCTGTAGAAATATTTTGTAAAGCATTGAGAAAACAACATAAGAAGTAATAGACAAAAGAAATTGTGGTTGATGTCTGAAAAATAAAGTAGATGAAAAATTGTCTAAAACAAACCCTTAAGACTTTATGAAATTAATCATAAAGATAAACTATAAAAGTTCTTGAATGTTAGCACTGTATTACCTGCATAACCACGAAAGACTTGCTTGAGATTTCTTGAAAATAACTTCCAACTATTGCCAACAATGGCATCCATCCACCCCTAGAAAATGCCTACATCAACATAAGAAGTAATAGACAAAAGAACTATTGAGGTCTTCAAACAATACATTCGCAATCGGAGGATCATTGGCCTCTTTAGTAATATCTTTTATTTTGAAATATGGAATGAGAATTTTGAACACTCAATGCATTTAGACTTGTCATTTTTTTATTGAAATTATCAGCCTCTGTTTGAATATAAAACTCTGCAACATTACCGTGAAGTGATCAAGATTACTAAACAATTAATGAATACAAAGCTCAATAGATCTATCAATTAATTTTTGATGAAAATTCTGACTCAAAAATCTTATTTTCAAAAATGATTTTTGTACCTTCTAAGGCTTCGTTTAGGATGGTTTTTTTACTGCTTCTTAAAGCAGCTTTTTAGTTTAAATATTAAAATTTTTGTGCTAGAAATCTACTTTAAGAAGCAGTAAAAAAACAGTCTCAAATGAAGTCTAATACTTTGTTTAAGACGGTCTCAAATGAAACCTAAAACCAGGGGCTGAACCAGGTTCAGTTTTGAGGGGGGGCAGATATAACATAAAAATACTTAAATATTAAAAAATAATATTATATATATATTTAAAAAAATAAGTAAGAAAAATAAAGAAAAAAAGTGTAATTAAACTGTCATGAAAAGTATGAAAGATAATATTATAATTAAATATGAAGAAATATATAGATATTTTAGGGCAAGATAGGATAAAAAAATTTTTTAGGGGGGCAAAAAAATATTTTAGGAGGGGCAAAATATTTTTTTTTTACTCTCTTATAATTTTTTTTTTTTTTGTTACTCTTATAAAAAAAAAAAATTTTTTTTGAGGGGTGGCAATTGCCCCCCTAAGAACCAAGTGGTTCCGCCCTTGCCTAAAACTATCTTGAAATTACTAAAGCATAAAGAAAGAGAAAATACTATTTTTTTAGCTTACCTGAAATATATGAAAATGAGTGCTTTTTTACTTTTGAGTTGTAACTTTGTAAGGCTCACAAATTTTTTAAAGGACATTATCAACGTTTACATTATAGGAAGACTCGACGGGAAAACCTTAGGTATAAGCGACAGGGAAGTAGGGGAGGTGGCCATGGAAGGCTGGTGGATGGATGGAGGTGGCGGAAGAGGTATCATGGACGGTGGTGGCATTAAAGGCAGTGAAATGATAAATCTTAATATTTAGGATCTGTAACTGATAAATTTCTTACTGTTTTGCACTTTTGCTCTCAGACAATAAATATAATTTCATTTGATTATTATTATTTTGTCGGTTTTTTACAAAGTTTTAAAAGTTTCAGTTGCTAAAATATATTTTTTACAACTAGAATAACTATGTTATTTCATCCCTAACAACTTCACAATCAAATTTAAAAAATGATTTAGCCATATTTGTTATGTGTGGAATCTGATTGAGTTGATAAATCTAGTTGTTTTGTTGTTTCGAACCTCAAAACTTATTGTGTACGCAGGGGGGTGAAGGGGGGATTTACCCCCTGCTTGGGTTCGGGTGTTTTGCACCCAAAATAAATTTTTTTTTTTCATACAACACCCTGAGGTTGCATACCGAGTGCCCTGGCGCTATGTTCCATAGCGCCACAGAACTGAACAGCACTGCAGTGGTCCAGATATGGGGCCGCAGCACGTCAAAACAGAGACTGAGCGCAGCATTGCTGAGTATTTGAGTGTTGCAGCATTGTCAAACAGAGACTGGGCATCGCCCCAAACTTGGGCCGCAGCGTTGCGAGACAGGCTGAGCGATTTTCTTTCTTGTTTTCTAAAGGATTGCATCCCCTTGGAGTTTATTTACTTGGCTTTCTCTTGTATTTTCAATCAGGGTAAGAGTGAGAACAATGTATGTGAGAAGAGAAGCAACGAGAGAGTCAGAGAGATGAGAGATCTGTACTTATTTCTCCCACTTTTCATAGTCAATTTTTTGGTGTGCCCCCGCACATTCGTCTGGCTTGCCGGCACAAGTGCATAGCCAGCCGCATTAGGCGCCGCTATTTGAAAGTTTACTTTTTCTTTTTCGTTTTTATTTTATTTTATTTTATTTGGGAAAATTAAGGGCGGGGGCAAAGCCTAGTTTCCATTGATAACAAAAACTAGTTACATGTTTAGAAGAGGGAAAAACAAAACAAATACAAAATTGTGGATGAAGCCACTAAAAGCAGCTAGAGGAATAGTCATCAAAGAGGTGCAAAAATACACATGTCAAAAAGTAAATATAAAAGATGTAAAGATGGCCCGAACAGGGCAGAAAAGATAAAAAAGATCCACCAAAAAGTCAGGCTCAATAAGAATTGAATTGCAACCAAGAAGCCAATCAAACCCCGGTTGCAAGAATTGCCATCAAAATATAATAAGTTGCAAAGATTGCCGTCCAGGGGGAGAGGGGTTCAATCCAACTATCATAGCTCCCAAACATAAATCCACAAAGTCAGCAATAAAATCAGCAGGCAGCAGACAACAAATGAAAGACATAACTTCTCGGGGCATTAAAATATCGAGAGGAAATATCCAGATCAACCACAAACAAGGGAAATCACCAAAGTTACAGAAATGCTTTAAAATCTTCCCCATTCTTCCACTTGGACACTTTAATAGCAATAGCTTTTTTGATAGAAATTTTAATAGAAGTATGGCTCTTAATAGAATTGGTAAATTTTCTATTATTCCTCTCCCTCTAAATAGAGTAAATAGTTCCCCAAAGCATTAACAAACATAAAAACATTCTGCCTGAACTTAATAAGCTCCCACCAACAAAAAAATTCACATTCTGATTAAGATTCGACCGCATGAGAAAAGCGTTGAGAAGAGAAAGCAGTTCAGAAATGATATTAAAGATGAAATCACATTCAAAGAAAAGGTGTGTCGCACTTTCTAGTCCAGAATGACAGAAACAACAAGAAGAATCAACCCCAATGTTCCGTTTTAACAGTTTATCTGCAGTTTTTAAACCTCTAACAAAGCAAAGCCACCCAAATATAGAATATCTAAGAACATGATGTTTGTTCTAAACATAATTGTACCAAGATACCTCAATATCATCTTTATAGAAATCTTGTATAAAGGAGCCAATTTAAACCATGGAGCCATATGTTAGCCCAAAATAAGCAATCCCCACTACCATCCCTAAGGATAGGGATATAATGAATGGTATTAGACAACTCTGCATGACAATTCGCAGAAAGAGACCACCCGTTAGCATCATAGAGCACAGAAAGAGGAGCATTAACATTGTTGCGTCCAGGAGTATTCGCGGCGGTAGAGAAATATAAAGTTTATCGCCTTAGCATTGTACGAAAATCCGGCACGCAATCAGATAAGAGAAAGGGTCTAGCATTTATGAGACACCAAGATTTTTACGTGGAAAACCCCTGTAAAAGGGGGAAAAACCACGGGGCCTAGCCCAGTTTGAACGAATCCACTAGTATTCGCAGTCGATTACAAATGAGGCCCTTCCTTAGGAGAAGGCCTTAGCTTGATGTACATCTTATGGAGTACATTACATGATGTAAATACAAAGAGCTACTATCGACGTATTCGCTTTGTTAGAAGGACTGCAGTCGGCGGGTGACGTAGGTCAGGAGGATCGTAGTCAGCTGGTGATGGAGGACTGTAGTCGGCGGGTGACGTAAGTCAGGAGGACCGTATTCAACGGGCGACGGATGTCGGAAAGACTGTAGTTGTGGGTGACGTAAGTTAGAATGACCGTAGTCGGCTGGCGACGGAGGTCGGAAGGACTGTAGTCTGACGACGAAGATTAGTAGGACAGCGTCAGGTAGAAGTCCAGCAATTGAAAGAAATGCATCTTCGCATAGACGTCCAACGAAGTCCGATAACCGGTAGAAGTCCGGCGTTGGGTAGAAACTTGGCGAAGAGTGAAGGTCCGACGTCGGGTAGAAGTCCGACGTCTTTGGTGGCAGAGGAGAACTCCGGCTTCACTTGGGCGGAGTTTTGGCGTCATGAGGGAATTCTCTTGTAAATTATGAAGAATTTCAGCATCCCATGGAAGTTGTGCAAATTTCCAGCGTTTCCTGAAAATCCGGCAGAGTTCCGGCGTCTTCAGGCGGCAGGAAGAGCTCTGGCGGTGGTCGAGGAGGTGAGGAATCTCCTTTTCCCCTTTCTCCTCTTCTTCTTCTCTCTCTTCCCTTGATCCCCCTTGGTGTAGAATGAGGGTTCTATTAATAGTTTTTTTGGAGTGGCATAGCCCGTAAATAGGCGTGAGATCAGGGGCGAATTGGGAGTGTTCTGAATGGACGGCCGATATTGAATCCTTTGATCATGCACAGTTCGTTGGGCATTTGAAGGCCTTAATGATGTCAGAATTTGATGATCTTGGGCTCGTTGGATTCATCTCGTCGAGCCGTTCGATTCGAGTATAAGCTCGTCAAAATCGGAGACCGTTTGGGAACTCAAATTGCCGTTTGAACCTTCCAACAGCGCTTTGAACACTTGATTCGGACTCATTTGGGCTCGGATTGGGTTGATCTTGGTGTCGTTGGGTTCGTATTTCCGAGACGCTCAGTTTGACTATAAACTTGCTGAAATTGGAGTTCATATGCTCCCGAAATTAATTTTTGAAGTTTCCAACTAGCTTTTACCTCGAGATTCGTGCCCAATCAAAGATAATTTTGAGATGTCGTATCAATCATTAAACTAATTGAGAAGGGTTTGATGACGCTGCAGTTCAGAGATACAGGTGTTATTGCACAAATGGTCCCATATAAGCTTAATAGGTGAATTCATAGAAGCTTTGAAGACTAAGGTTTGATTTGGGACGGTTTTTTTATTGCTTTCTTAAACGGAGTTTTAGTACAAATTTTTTTATTTTTGTACTAAAACTCCGTTTTAGAAAGCAATAAAAAAGTTGTCTCAAACGAAGCCTAAGTTTGGCTTGGCTTTAGAAGCAGTGGCATATAAGCTCTTCCACATGGAAGAAGAGTGATAAGGAGGGGTCTTCGAGGGAGATCCATATATAGTGAAAAACCAAGAAGAAAGGGGAGAAGACTCATTATAGATCCTTAAAATAAGAGACCAATCAAAAGCATACTGAAGAGCCTAAATAAAAGGTATGCCCGCCAAATTTTCCCTTGTTCTTAGGTTTGCAAGTAGTAGCCCAAAAAACTAAATGAATCTTTCTAGCCATAAAGTCACCAAAGTAAGGAAATTTTGCAAATAATTTGGTAATTTGCTTGCAGCAATTTTTGAGTATAATAGCACCGCAAATTCAATAGGTGATAATATTTCATATGGTGAAACGAAGGAATTGAAGCTTACCTGCAAAAGAAAGATATTTTGCTTTCCAACACAAATGCTTGTTAGATATAACATCAAGAAGAGGTAAGAAATCAGAAATGAGGGTTTCTAAGCAATCCTTTGAAACATTTGCCTTAACTAAAAAATCCCACTTTTAAAGGAAACTGTTTTAGAAGTTTCACCGTTACTGCAACATTTTCAAAGCAAAACGTTTATTCATTTTTTTTTATTTTTTATTCGAAATTTAATAATTTATCAATAAATATGTTGGGCATCTAATATTGGGGTGTAAAAAAATTGACCCAACCCGAAAAATTTTAGGTTCGGGTCAACCCATTTACTAAACGGGTTAGATTTGAGTTACGTTTCCCAACCTGTTTTTATAACCGGATCGGGTTCGGGTTGCCTTGAGAACCCGAACTCAACCCTGGTTGACTCGAAAACTCGCTCAATTGCTAACCTCGTCTCGCTTAGTCCTACTAAGTCAATTGCTCACGTGTCTTGCCGTCATAGATTAGACGCTTAGTCGCACGACTTCGTTGACCCGGACTTCACTCAGTCCGACTTAGTTAGCCACGCCAAACTAGACTGAACTGGACTTCGCCGGCACTGCGTGTCTCACAACTCCACCGTCACTCACATGTTCGAACTGGACTCCACTGGCATTGCATGTCACACGGTTCGCCATCACTCACGTGTCCGAATTGGACTCCACATTCGCAGTCCCTAATCGTCGTCGCCCGCACTATAGTCGCACTGTCTTGTTTAAAACAAACGGGTTTACGGGTTGGCTTGGGTCAACTCAGTAACCTTAACGAGTCGGTCCGGAATCAGACCCGTCTACTTGTTTTGACATCGTTAATCTAATAAATAGTACAAGCCTCTTACACATCCTCAATTATAAATACTTCCATGAAGTATATAAAAAACTCAATCTCTCTCAATTCTCAAATCTCTTTTCCTAGTTTTCAATTAAGAAATTAAACTTTAAAATTTTAGGTAGGTTAATTGTCCATTCTGAGCTCATCTTCATTCCACCCCTGAATATTACTATAATATATTTAAAGTATTAGCATCAAATATAAAATAAATTAAACTCAATTAAAATATAATCATATCTCTAATTTAACAATAAAATAATAAATAAATTTCTAATCATATTCAATTTTCAAACTTGATAAAACGAAGTTAATAAATAACTTTAAATAAAATAATTCTCCAATTCAAGTCAATCATTTACAACTTAATCCTTAATATTTTAAAAGGCAGCTGTGGAATTTATTTCAATCACATTCTTATTTTACTTCAATATTGATAATGACACCATCACACCACCACCTAAATTGGGTATTTGATAATGACACCATCACAAAAAATTTTGTTGAAAAGTAGCAATTTGGGTATAGATAAATATAGAGTCGTTGTCCGTGATGAGAATCTCATCAACGTATATGAGAATGCATATATGAAAATGATTTTTGTGGAGAATAAGTAAAGAAGGATCAAATATAAAATTAATTAAGCTCAATTAAAATATAATCATAGCCCTATATAACTTGAAAATAATAAATAATAAATAAAATTCTATTTATATTCAAATTTTAAACTTGATAAAAAGCAGTTAATAAATAACTTAAAATAAAATAATTATCCAGTTCAAGTCAATCATTTACAGCCTAATGTTTTAAAAGGAGGTTGTGGAATTTATTGCATTCACATCTTATTTGACACCATCACCAAAAACGTATGGGTATGCTCCTTTTTAAATTTATTTACTATTATGCTCCTTCTCTTAAATGACTTTTTAAAGCATGATCCTTCTCAAAATTTCGCCCCTCCTAAACTACCTACTCGCTTATAAATTGACGACCACTAGACGAAATCACAAACCACACTTTGACCGGGAGCCATTAGTTCGCCAAATTCTCATTGCTAAGTAAATATATATATATATATATATATATATATATATATATATATATATATATATATATATATATATATATATATATATATATATATATATATTATAATTTAAAGGTTTTTAGAAAAATTAAATTATTGATCTTACGTTCTCAATAAAAATATATTAATACTTAAAATAGTTCATTACATGAGGTAAAGTTTTATTTTAAAAAAATTGTCTGATCTCATGTGAGGTTAGTGAAAAAAATTGGAAAATAGAAAAGACGAGGGCTTAAGTGCTAATCTAAGTACCACAAAATAAGAAAATGATGATTGTTAGTTGCCAACAGTGCTTTAAAAATCGGACCGGACCGGCCGGTCCGACCGGTTCAACCGTGAACCGGTTCGGTCCAGTCTGAAAACCGCCCTTGCATTAAACCGGGCGGTTTTGGGATGAACCGCAAGTTCAACCGGTAAACCGGTCCCGGTTTTTTAAAACCGGCCTGTTCATTTTTTTTTTATAATATTTGTTAAATAAATATTAAACTTAATAATAATTAATATAAATATATTATAAAACACTTAAATTAAATTAAAGATAATATTATTATTATTTCATCAATGCCAATGAGAGATATTGATCGGGTGATTACAAACGTTGGCGTTCAGTCAATAACAATCACAACTTTAGGGTGCTAAGTTTTATAATTTTTTAAAATAAAAAATTATGTACATTTTAATTTTTAATTATGTGTGAAAAAAAAGTGCATTTATAAATTTATAATGAAATATTTTTTTTATTAGTTGTGCAAAAATCTCAAACACTGTATTGGACAATTTACCATAATCTGCTTTATGGATATTCCACACTACTTGAATATTTCAGCACCTTAAAGACTCCAATCCATAAGTAAAAGATTTTGAAGTCTTGAGCTCATTAAGGTTTCGTTTGGGGCGATTTTTTTGTTGCTTCTTAAAGTCACTTTTTAGTACAAAAATTTTAATTTTTTACTATAAAATTACTTTATGAAACAGTAAAAAAAGTCGTCCCAAACGAAGACTAAGGCTTCGTTTGGGACGGCTTTTTCATTGCTTTCTAAAACGGAGTTTTAGTACAAAAATAAAAAAATTTGTATTAAAACTCCATTTTAGAAAGCAATAAAAAAGCCGTCCCAAACAAAACCTAAATTTATATGAAAGCGATGCTCTGCCACCACGAACAGAATAATTGCTTATCTTTCACCAAAAGATGAAATATCTAACCATCAGAAATGGTAAAACCTCAACGACGGTTAACACACACAACATAGCAAATAGCAGAACAGAAACCAATGACAAAAATAAAAGAGCTGCAGAATCGCATAATCCATTCCAGTTCAGACGACACGGCGGCAAATGGTGTAACATCAAATCTGTTCCAGGATCGTCCCGGGACGATCAGTGTAGTTTTTGTTCCAGATTCTGTCCAGAAGTTACATGAAAAATGTTCTGTATGAATCGTCCAGGCCGATCTGGGATCGTCTCAGGATGATCAGTGTATGGCAAAAGTCAGAGAGCAAATCGTCCTGGAAATTAATTATCGTCCTGCGAAATCGTCCCAGGACGATGTGGAATTTGGTCAGATCGTCCAGGACTGTTGACGAATATTTTCGCATCAACTCGACCCCGAACGAGCCTAGTTCGATCGCGCTCGATCAACTAAATCAATCATCGTCGAGGCAAAATTGATCCAAATTAAGCCTCAATTTAATTAAATTAAACCCAATTTAATTTAATTAAAATCAAATCAAAACTAATAGACCCCGTCGAGCGTTGTCGAGCCCAATTCGGCACAATTCGGCGCCAATTAAAGCTTAATTTTGTAAAATTAGCTTGATCGTACCCAATCGGACCCAAACCGACCCAAATCGGTTTGAGTCGAGTCTGATTCGGGCTCAATTTCAGCCTTAATTTATTAATTGGGGCTAAATTAAATTTTCAAATCAAATTTCCAAATCTAGGTTCAGATTTTATATTAAATCTTGCTCTAAATCCCTCTTGAAACAAGGATGTGAGAGCTGATTGGGTAACTTGGGCGGCGGGACCTGCTGGCCTTGCGATTTCCAAGAGGACGAAAGGGAGAGTTGGCTCTCCCATATGGTTCTCTCATCTCAACCGAGCAAAAAAAAAAAGGGCACAGTGTGAGAAAGGGCGCCCTAGCCTGTTAGATCTCGTTCCCTTACTGTTCCTCTCTGAATTGGATTTTCCTCCCATGATCGGCCGGGACGATGTTGAGATCGGCCAGGCCGATCAGTGCATTGAAAACGGCTGATTTCTGGAATGATTTCTAGACTGGATCGTCCAGGACGATTTTGGACCGTCCTAGGACAATTAGATACGACAAGAATCTCGAGAGCATCGTCCTGAGAAATCGCCCAGGGCCGATTGGTTTTTGTTCTGATCGGCCAGGACGATGTGGTGATCGGCCGGGCCGATCAGACTAAGCATATAAGGAAATCAGCTCGTTTTGAGGAGAGAGAAAATCATTTTTATAAATATCTGATTTTGAAGAGAGAGAAAGAGAAAGAAAAGTAAAGGAAATCTTGGGTTTTGGAGGCCGCGGAGCGCTTTTCGTCTGACGCTGCTGTTGGAGAAAGTGTAGATCTCGTGGTAAGGACTCCGAATCCTATTTCTGTTTTCAGAGATCTTGATTTTTGATCGAGTTGTGCACTGTTTTGTGTTTTCGTAGTCGAATTTTGGACATGATTCCGTATTGACACAACTTTCACCGCACAACTTTTAGAATGTTATAGATATGAATATTGTACACGATTTGAGTATATTCTGCGATGATTTTACCGGTCGGAATTAGTTCTACGCGATTTTAATTGAATAGAAAAATATCATTATGTTTTTTGATGTGGATTCTGTAGAATAATAGTCTTATATTGTTGTTGTGCACGTTCTGTGGTAATTTGGAAAATTTTTGTTTTGGTGATTTTTGTGTAAATTCTGTATACTGTCATTATGCCGCTGGATTTTCGTACGATTTCTGATTTCTCAGATATTGATGAATTGTATAGATATGCATATGAATGTTGATATGATTGCTTTGCATTGTTCTTATATTGATTATTGAATTGACTATTGATACTGAAAGACAAGTGGAAACCTGGTTGAACGTTGGTTATAGAAACCAACGTATGGATATCTACAACAGCAATATGGATTCTACAACAGCACTATTGATAATAGCCAGTGTTTAACCTGGTTGAACTATGGATTTCTAAAACAGCACTATTGATAATAGCCAGTGTTTAACCTGGTTGAACTATGGATTTCAACAACAGCACTATGGATAATAGCCAGTGTTTAACCTGGTTGAACTATGGATATCTACAACAGCACTATGGATTTCTACAACAGTACTATTGATCATAGCTAGTGTTTGTGCTTGTCCAGTAAGACCATTGTATATATATGATATTGCATCGTATGGATTTCCTAATATGCATTGATCTATTGATTTCTGATTGATTTATTGATTTAATGAATTGATTTATTATTGATCGGATTTATTGATGGATTTATAGATTTACGGATATGGAAATTGTATTGATTTATGGATACCGACACCGCTATGGATATGGATATCGTATGGATTCATGGTTATAGACATCGACATTATTGATTCATCGTTATTATAGATTCATTAATTCATAAACACTATGGATACTACTGATACTGATACCGATACTACAGATCCATTGATACATCGATTCATTACATTGATTCATAATATCGATCATTGATTGATTGATTGATTGATTGATTGAGTTAATTGTTTATTGAATTATCGATTTGATTGTTGTATATGATTTTATTGCATTGATTAATCATATTTATTGATTTCAATTGTATTAGCCGATCGTATTGATTTGATTTTAATTGATCTTACGATGTATTGATTTGATCGTTTATTGGGATTTTGAGCCGATTGATACTATTGATTCTGCATTGTATTGACTTGCTACATTAGATTCATTGATATGATAGATTGAGATTTATCGTATTGCCTTTCCAATTAATTTTATTGACTAGATAGCATAGATTCGATTTGATTTGATCGATTGATTCGATACGATTGATTTGACTGATCGACGGATTTCTTCGAGATTGACGAGTATTGATTGAGTTTGATTTATCGGTTCTTCTATCGCTGCATCGACTATTGATTTCACCGACTATTGATTTCATCGACTATTGATTGCATTGACTATTGATTTCCGTACTGCATTGACTACTGATTTGATTTCCGCTGCATAGACTCATTGACCATTGACTGTTATGGATTTGATTGACTGATATGCATATTGATAGCAATACCGTGCTTTGATTTCAGTTGTAGGCTTTGGTGACCTGCTGGACTATTTAAGCTCATTATATGTGGTTGACAATTTCAGGTCCGAGCAAGGCAACTGGAATGGAGTTCGATCAGAATTTCAGACGAATCCTTTCACTATGGATGCCTGGGGCATCACATAGCCAGCGGATCTCCCTGCCGTCGTGCGATCCAGGCGGAAGGAGCGTCCACAACGAGGCAAGCCTCCGTGCGTGCATATGCTGGAGTTGGACCAGGCGAAGGTGAAAGGAGCCCCAATCCTTCTTCCTGCATGCGATCTCTGGAGTTGAAGTTGTTTGAAGAAGAGATTGTGTCCTCTATTCTTGATGTTCTCTATCTCTTGAACCAAAGAGAGGATTTATACTGTCATTTCTCTCATCCTCTTTCAACTAAGAGTTACGAGAAGGCTCTCCGGTGAACTCCAAGCAACAAAGACAGTAATTGGGGATATCGTGACAGCAAACTCAAAGATGTTCCTCTTCCAGTTAGCATAAATACCAACATTGGCGAGTTTGTAGTGGTCGTAGGAGCTGTTAGAAATCTCCAAACAACAAGGATAGTCTTTGGAGCATCTTGAACAGCAAGGGAAGCTTCCAAACAGCAGATTGAACCTTCGAATATCAAAAAACTGCTGTTTTTAAGGTTTGGACAGCAAGCATCCACTCCCGGGAGCATTCAAACATCAAAACCTGATGTTTGGAAGTTTGGACAGCAAGTAATTACTTCCGAGAGCCTTCCAAACGTTGCAAACTGCTGTCCGGAGCAGTTTGGACAGCAAAATTATCCTTCAAAATGCCTTGGACAGCAGGTTGGAGGCTGTTGGAAACTTTCAAACAGTGCTTGGGAGGCTTGGGAGCACTTGGACAGCAGCGACGCCATCCGAAAAGGCTTGGACAGCAGTCTTCCTCCTTGGGAAAACCTGGGACAGCAACTTGGAGCCTTCAAAGGACCTTGGACAGCAATCTAGGAGCTTGGACAACGGTTTGGACATCAATTTGGAGCGCTAGGACAACCCGGGTGAGGTAAAATCCCAAAACTTAGTGAAACCTAGGGTCCCCCAAGGCCTTTGATGTGTGGTTGACGTCCCCAAACCATAGTTCCTTTAGAAACTTCTTTTGCTTGCATCCCCAAAACCTATGTGCGCTGTCCTCTCCATAAAACAGCGGAAATCCGATGATTTTCATTTGTTTGCTCTCTTGTGAGAGCCAAAGAGGCATGCCATATGCGTGGGATGGTCGGATTTGTATCCGACAACCCCTCAAATGCATGTAAGAGCGTTCATTTTGTGCCTAATACCTTCGCCTACGATCAAACCTTAGGCTAAGTATTGTCACTCAACCATATCTTGAACGACAATGCGTAGGGATTCTCACATCTTGTAGCATGCATGTCATTGTTAGCAAATTTTAAGCTATGACAAAATTAACTTAGATATTTGGGAATTACATCGTTAGCATTTGTGATTTCGTTTGAATTTATAGAATGTCATAGAAAGTGAATTCAATTAATTTTGGAAGCTTGCAAACAAATGGTGGGGTCTTTCATGAACCCTCAAGTTCATGTTTCAAATCCCATGATAGAAGAAATTATTTGAATTCACTTTTGATGCCTCTTCAAATTTAGAATGAAAGACAAATGGTGGATATCTCCAAGCCAAATGTTTGTATACTTAACTAAATTAGTTTGCATGATTTGGATTGCAATCCTTAACTTATGAAAGTTTGGAAGATAATTAAATAGGCTTATTTAATTCAAAGAAATATGACCTCTCATGTTTTGAAATTATTTAACTCTATTTTATAACTTCCAAAATTGAATGTTTAGGATGAGATTCACTAAAATTCCCGGATCAAGAGAGTCACCTACACATGCATGCATTCTAGGTTCTTCTTGGATCATACCAAATTGATCTTAAATCTCCTAGAAGTCATAGGGATCGAGCTCTCCTATCCAAGTTTCTAAATCATGCCAAAATTGGTTTAGAAATGTCTCCTAAGACATTAGGAAATCATTCTCCCTTCTCCTCATTGAGTCCAAAACACTCTAAAAGACGTAGGAAAATCCCTTTCAAATGTGCATCTTCTCTTTGCATGAGTCCAAAACATTCATGGGGAGATGGAGAATCCTCTTTTGTGCATAATGCTTGGAGCATTCTCAAAGCTCCAAGTTTTAGATTGCATGAATCATTTGCAACTTGGAACCAAATCCCAAGTCCTTTCCTCCCTTTTGTTGGAACATAAACCAACAAATATCCCCTTCAAGCGTGATATGTTGGAGCACCCTCAAAGCTCTAAATTATTCTATCACATGAATCTTAAGGACCTTAGGACCAAATCCTAAGTTCAAATCTTTATTTGGTAAGACAAAGAATTAACAAGTGATCAATCTTCTTTCATGCATAACATTTAGAGCACTCTCAAAGCTCCAAGTGTTGGAGTGCATGAGTCATTTGAAACTTGGAACCAAATCCCAAGTTCTCCTATCTCCATTGTTGGCACATAAAACCAACGAATATCTTCTTATGCAAGATATCCTAAGGCTCCTCAAGCTTTTAAGCATTTCATTGCATGAGTCCTCTCACTTTAGGACTAAAATCCTAAGTCATTTCTTCGCTTGTTGATAACACAAAAGTAACAGGTGAACCTCTCCTATTCAAGTCTCCTAATCATGTCAAAGTTGATTTAGGAATCCTTTCCAAGGCCCTAAGGTGCATCCTTCCTCTCTTCAAATGAGCCCAAAATATTTGTAGGAAGGTAGGAAGCTCTCTTCCTATGACCCAAAGGTTATAGGAAAGATCCTCTCATTCTCCTAACCTAAATTAGGAGAGTGTACATCATTCTTTGAATGTCAAATGTTCAAGGAACTTTCAAGAGTTTGCAACTCCAAAGTGCATCTTATTCTTCTCCATCCCTCCAACCCAAATTGGAGGAATGAATTCCCCCTCTTTGGACACCAAACATCCAAAGAAAATCCTCCAATTTGTAATCCCTAAGTTGCATTTTGGACAATTCCTTTTCCTACAAGCCCAAATTATAGGAAACCTCTAAATTTCTCTTCATTAGCCTAGCTTCAAATTAGGCAAATGAAATTATCCCCCTTTGAACACCAAATGTTCAAGGGCACTCATGAATGTGGAACCTCTAAGTTGCACATGACTTCCCTCTTTCTACAACTCAAACGTTGTAGGAAGACCTTCTCATTCTCTAAGGACACCAAATTATGAGAATGTGCGTGCCCTCTTTGAACACCAAATGTTCAAAGAATGTTCATGGGGTTGTAGCTTCCATGTTGCATCCCTTCTCCTCCATCCCTCCAATCCAAATTGGAGGAGTGAATTCCCCTCTTTGGACAACAAATGTTCAAAGAACATTCATTGATTTGTAACCTCTAAAGTTGCATTTTTTTCCTCTTTCCTATAAGTCAAGATTGTAGGAGAGTATCCAAATCCATCTTCATGCTTCCAAATCCTAGTTAGGAGGATGAATTCCCCTTTGAACATCAAATGTTCAAGGGCATTCATGATTTGCAACCTCTAAGTTGCATTTCCCTTTTCCTTTCCTACAAGCTAAGATTGTAGGAAAGCATCTAAACCCATTTTCATGCTCTCAAACCTAAGTTGGGAGAATGAATTCCTCTCTTTGGACACCCGAAAGTCCAAGGAATCTTTGATGTGTGACTCAAATCTACATATCAATCTTCTTTATTTGCTTAGTCTAAATTAAGCAAATGAAACCCAACTCCTTGAATACAACAATTCAAAGAGACATCTTTTTGATTTGTAGCCTCAAAGCTACTAATCTCTATTCACTTTTATAGGTTCCAAAAGCCTTAAAAGATGTAATACCTTAGCCCAAAAACTATAGGTTCTCTCTCCTTCAACTCCAAAGTTGTAGGAGACTCCCCCCCCCCCTTTAGCTCCAAAAGCTAGAGGGAGTTCCCCTACATTTAGCCCAAAAGCTAAATGTTGGATTCCTTTCTCCCCTTAAGCTCCAAAAGCTATGGAGATTTCTACAACATGTAGCCCAAAAGTTAAATGTTGGACACTTTTTTTAGACCCAAAATCTAAGTAACCTCCTTCACTCAACCCAAATTGAGTGATCTTTCCTATGACATTTAAAATGCTAAACCCATAGATGTCCCTTAGGAATTATCCAATATGTTGAAGTTTATCCTATCATATTGGATGAATTTCACCAAGTCCTAAGTGAAACTCCTTAGGCAAGTCTATCTTACCCTATTAGATAGACACTTCTCTTATCCAAACACTAAGAGAATTTTAAAATACCTAAAAATTACTTAGGTTCCCTTTTGATACAATGATCAAGCATCTCCCCCAAAAGGCGGGATGCCTACACCATTGTATCATAGGATTCATAAGTAACAGGCTTGCCCAAAAGCAAGCATGTGGTTACTTTATGGGTTCTTCATAACCCTCCTAAATATGAAACATTTAAAAATCAAATAAAAGCTTTAAGTCACAAACAACTTAAAGTGAAACCACCCCTGGATAAAGATTAAACATCTTCATTCCAAAATAAAACCAAACACCCTTAGTGTGACATGCCACACAAGCCTCACACACTTAGGTGCACAGCCCCTTAAGCATGCTAGGATTAGGATTTTTCTTTTATGCGCATGTGTTTGATGTTGTGGTATGATTGCCGTTGGATTGTCTGTGTGTGGGCACTTGCCCTTAAGTGGATAGTGTAGAAATATACATGTTCTTCTTGCAGGTGGTCATATCTAAAATGGGGGGGCGTTCATAAATAATAAAATGCTTGCATGATAGGTACTGCTTAAAACCCCCTCAAAGATGTGGCCAATAGGGTAGAAGTAGATTTTTTGGCACTTTAAGTGCTAAACAAAATTCTGAATGTAATACTTTATCATATAAACTGCTTCTAATCCACTGCAGGTTTGAGTCTTTTTCTTTTCAAATATGTATTTGATAGAATTAGGATGTGTAATCAAACTTGTGGGGATTTGGAGCAAAAGAATGAAGTGGACTAGAAGGATGTACCTGCCAAAGGTGAAGCCCAATGTCCATTCAAAAGTCAAGAGTCTGAATAACCCCACAAGTAAAGTCTATAAATTTGACTGGGTTGTATAATGGCAGGCAACTCAGCTGCCAAATCTGGTTGTAATAATGTGGACTCTTTTCATTACTTGTACTTTATTCATAAATAAAAGCATGCTTTGATTGTTTACCTGGTTGTGCAATAGAAATGCATCTTTTTCCTAGGTTTCTTTCTTTGCTTTTGCTTGGGAGTGGCTTGGACTTTTGATGCGGTAGGCTCTTAGGATAAAATTAAGTTTTCTACCCCTTAACATGTAAGAAATTTAAAAATAAAATCAAATTAGGCTCCATATCTTTCAAGTAAGAAAAATTGCATTGCTCCCTTCAAGGAGCCAGGTTTTCAAAACGAAAATAAACATGCATAGCCAAAAATGTGTTGCATATAGAAAGCCCTCACTTAAGGATTAGATAACAAAAGTCTTTTTTTTATGAGTCAGCATATGCATACCCATATAATTAGGCATCTTGGCCTCAAAGCCAAGCTATAAGACATACCTTCTAAATAAAAAAAACCCTACCACTCTACATTTGCATTGAGACCGAACAACATGGTTTTAAAAGCGATTAGGAGGGTTAGCTGATAGTCCCTTCCAAGCGGGATAATAAATCCAGAAGTCGGGCGGGTTATGCCTCTTGTGAGGTGTAGCTTGTAAGTCCCTCTTTGCACTCGTTAGATCTAGGTTCGAGGCACTACCTGTCAGTAGTCCTCACCTTAGTCTTAGGGTCAGAGGCACGGGTTGATTCCAAATCACCCTATAAGCCCTCATCCTTCGGGCAATTCTTATAATATATGTTGAAGGAATGTAAGCCCCAACATTCTAACAAAAAGTTCAACTTAAACCAAAATTTAGATTGCTAAAATGTAAAGCCCAACTTAGGATAGTCCGAGCACCTCTTAGATTCCCTCAGAATCAAGTGCTCCTACTTTATCTCCTTTGGCTTTCATTCCCAGAAATTGGATTCTAAGTTGATCAAATCTCTTCCTTGAAATTCCTAAAGGGCCAAAATCTTTTACCAAGACTTTCATGAATTTTAAAACAAAAAAATTAATTTTAGTCAACATTTAAATGACTTCAAAAGAAAGAAAACCACTAGTTTAATCAAAAGTGTTCCCAAATCAAACTTGGGATGTAATTAACCATAGGGGCTTGCCCCTATGGGATGTCTGTACCCCAGAAATAAATAAACCCCGCTAGACCAAACATCGAGTGGGGGAATCTCTGTTAAATAATTATAAATTTTATGATTGAGTCCATAAGGAGATGATATTTTTACCCTCAAGGGTAATATATCGTATTCTTATGCCGTGCCCGATTATAAAATATGCAATCCGTTCGAGGATACAAAAATTCTCCAACAAGGACGATCGTGCGATTGGCCGGGCCAATCAGTGTATTATTTAGCTGAAATCAGCTCATTTTGAAGAGAGAGAAAATCAGATATTTTATAAATTCAGCTGAGGAGAGAGATGGTCAAGGAGATTTGTGGAAAAGTTGATTTTCGGGCGACGCCAAGCCGTTTTCGTCCGACGAGATTGTTCGAGAAAGTGTTGTACGCAAGGTAAGGCACATTCCGCCTTTCTCAATTTTCAGAACGGTGAAGTTTGAACGACTTTTCTGTCCGGATTTTGTTTTTGTTAGCGAATGTGGGCCTCCGAAGGAGCACCGCTCGCGGGGGTTCGAATGCAGAGGGTACGGCCGCACTATCCCGTAGGACAAAACGATCGTAGGCCTCTACGCTCGACACGAACGGGTCGATGGGAGGGCAGATTGGATCGCGCATACAACTAACCATTGGGGATAGATGCTGTCGCCAGCACACCCCGATGGGTAGCAATATACACGATCTAGTCACGGGTTTCCCCCACCCGATCCGAGAGATCGAGTGGGGTAAAGTAGATTGCGGGGCCAAGTTTCCCACGGGCGCAAGCCCCCGTGGTTAATTACATCCCGGGCCGGAGCCCAAGAAAACTCTCGATTAAGGATCATACATTATCTTTTCCAAATTGGGATTAGCACAAGGGTATAGACTAGGAAATCCTACTCAAAGGAAAGAATGGTCTCAAAAAGGCTCAGTCAACATGCGTGGCTCATACCAGCATCTGGAGGCTCTAGGGTACTAAAGAGAAACTGGAGAAAGAAAAATAAGCAATCAATCACATGCGTGAGAGAAAGATGGAGGTGGCGTCATCCTGTGACGCGGATAAGTAGGATTTAGGGTCCCTGAAAAGAAGGGACCTACCTGCTATTTAAGGCATACTACGAGACCGGATGTAGTAGCCTTGAATCCTAAATCTAGATTGGACTTAGTGTTCGACACACACTAAGGCCAGTGTCCTAGCTAATGCTATGCAAAACCTGGACTTACCCCGGCCTGGATTGGGGGAGCCAGCTAACCACCTAATCGATTTAAAACCATGCTGTCAAGTCAGTTATGATAGATAGGTGGGTGGTACAGTTCTTTGGAAATAGGACCGACGTCTAGAGAATTTCCTAAGTGGTCCTGGACTTATGTAGGTCAGATGCTCCTAGCTAATGCAATTAAATTTTAATTAAATTGATTTCTAATGCAATGCATGCTAGTTGAAATGTCAGCTCATGAATGCTATAGAACTTTAAAAACAGGCTTATAGAAAATAATTTTTTGAAAAGACTGGGTCTCCCTAGGTCCGGCACTTCATCCTCATAGGCCAGATTATCCGGACTCAACCCGCAGGCAGGGAGATGTCTTATAACAAGGAAAGAAAGATGCAGTAATATGCATGCGACCCCGGACGGCTCCGGTAATTCCCTAGGTTCGTTAAGTTTCTATATTATTTAGAACTTAAAATTTTAGGAATTAGTTATGAGTAGAAAAATTTTGTAGTCCTTAAAGAACCTAACGAAAATCCAGGCGAAAACAAAATCGGCATGCAAGAAAAGAAACCTAAGAAAAGCAGGCAATTTCTACTGCACAATCAGGTAAACACATCAATATAAATCAAACTAATCAAGTAAATGTCCATAGGCCAACTGCCCTTTAATTACAACCCAGGGTATGTAGAAAAGTAAAGTGGCCGGGCACCACTGCCAACAACCCGGATTTCTAAGCCTATGACAGACGCCAACAACTTTGAGTGGGATATTGGGTCTTCAAATCTTTAGTCTTCTGGATATCTTCTCCTTGGACTTCTTGGATCTCTCTTCCTTGGACTCCTTGGATCTCTCCTCCTTGGACTCCTTGGATCCGTCGTGGCTTGAATATCCAAACGAAGAGACAATTCCCCCAATATGGGGGCATTGCCTTTTCTCTTTGGATATCTAAAGCCATCCAACTCAATCTTCCAAATGAAAGAAGACTCTCCCCTTTAGGGATGCCTTCTTCTTTTAGAATCCGAGCTGGATAAGAATATCCCAACTCAAAAGTTGTTTTCACAACTCTTAACAATTATTACAAATAAATTTTACATTCATTGAAAAATAAAATTCTAGACTCCCTGCATGGTTATCCTAATAAAAATCTTCCCAAACAGTTTATATGAAAATGAAAATGCTAACACCAGTGACCCTGTGCCAAGCCATGCTCTTAATTTTGAGGGCTAAGCAGCTCCATCTGTAGCAGTTATAATAATTTAATAATTTTAGCCCTCATTTCATTTTAGAGGGAGCTGAGCAAGCACCTGCATAAAACATTGTTATAAATCATGATATTGCTCCCCCCTTTTATTAGCTTGAGCATGGCCACCTGCACGGAAGAACAGTATATATATGGCGCTCCTAACCTATGGGTAAGTCTAGCGTTCACATCCAGAGTGCAGAAAAAGTAAGCAAACATACCAATCAATTTTCAAACAGCATGCAGTGAAAACTACGAAAATCTCCGGCACACAGCAGAAAAATAAAACCCAGCGGCCTGACCTAGGTCTAGAAGTAGTGCCCTAGCAAACAATTCTATGTGTGTGTAAGGCTAGTGTGGTTTGGATAAGTCCTAAGCAGGGTAGTTAGTTAAAGTTATTTATAGTTCAGGTTTGTTGGGGGTCTGAAAAGGGAATTTTGTTAAAATCCAAATATTGGTGAATTAGGGTCCATTTTAATTATTTCAGTTTTTTAATGAATTTTAAGAACTTAGGACAATGATATTTAAAGTTTAAGTTGCATTAGCCAATTTTGGAAAGTCCCGGGTCCTCCTAGGAACTAGACTAAGAGTCCAAAAAGTCACTATGGGAAAAAGACTAAGTCTGGGATTTCTAACACCTTAGGAAAATACTAGACCTTAATACGAGTAGTTAGACAGGTAGTAGGCTGGAATCGGAGTTTCCTATCCAAAGTTATGAATTTTCTAAGTTTCGGGCCCTAAATGAACTACGGTTGACCAAAATGTTAACTTTCTAATCTAAGCCAATTTCTGGAAACTTAAAATTTTTAATAAATACTAGGCCCTAATTGGAGTCTAATGCAAGTGAGTTTACCTAATTTGGAGTTTTCTACAATTAGTTATGGATTTCTAAAGGTCGGGATATTTATTGGAATTTTTTAAATTTCCTACTAAATAGCCTTTTTTTATTGTTTTGCTCCAAATCAGCTCCAAGCTGATTGGAATCACTCCCAAAGGTCAGGAATGACCAGAGAAAGTGTTTCCAAGTGTTTGGAGAAGATTTGAGATTTTTAATAATTCTTAATGAATTATTAGGGGCAAAAAGGTAATTTCCGCCTATGGTCAAATTAGGGGTCAACCTGAGGTCAAACCAGGGAGCCCTATTTATCTAAGGCTAAGGATCAGATTCTAGTCAGTTTGAGGTATTACGGGTAATTTTCTGACCTAAGGTGTATTTATTATATTTTCCGGAAGGTCTCGGGGCCTTAATTAACCAGTTGATTAGGGTTAGTTAGCTAAGGACTTTAAAAGCTCCTAAAAATTCCTAGAAAATTCAGTGATGTTTTAGATGTCACTAAGTTTAAGTTTTGTAGTTTTCATGTCATTCTGGGATCTATCCTAGCTCCTAGAAAACTTCTAAGTTCGCTAGACGAGTCCTTAATTTTTGTCCTTAGGGTGTCACTACGTTGTAGGAGTTTAAAGTGATGTTTAGTCTAACCCTTTAGGTAATAAATGCATGGGAGTACAAAAAATGAATAAAAACACACCATGTCCTTAGATCTAGGAGAGCCTAAGCTAAGTGCTCGTGGTGCAATCCTATACATGCAATCTACGAAAATAAAAAGACAGACACCTAAAGAACGGATTAGTGAATGATTGGGACTCAACCATTCACTAACCCACTCCCCCATGATTGCTCTTCATATCTAGAACCCATGTTTAAAATTTCATGCAATAGCGGATCTCCCGGAATTAAAAGATTTAATATATAAATAGTTTCAAAATAGTTTTAAAATACTTAAATACATATATATAAATTTTGGAAATTAAGATAATTAAAAATAAGTCAAATTATAGTAAATAGGTATATGGGAGACCCACTGACCACCCAATCGAGGTTTCAAGCGATTTGAAAATAGTTTGTATCCTGAAAATAATTATCATAATTAATATTTAATATCGGAAATACTCGAATAATCGAATCCAAATAATGATTGGTCAAAACAGCCAAAATCAAGAGCTGGAAATGGTTCCAAAAACATAAAGCTCGCTTTTCTGAAAAGAATGAGGGGTTATACGCAAAAATCCGATTTAAAACGACGAAGATACGAATTTACAAGTTCAAATACAATAAAATAATATTTTAAGATAGTGCAGTTTTGCTGTTTTTGAAATAACAGGAGATACAGAAAAAATTTTCATCTGGAAATAGTTTTAAAATATGCAGAATTCAGAGTACATACAAAACCAGGTGCTGTGCGTCGACAGCGGACTTAAAACGACAAAGTTATGTAGTTTCGAAGTTCAAATACGCTAATTAAATATCTTTAAACATCGCTATTTTACTGTTTTGAAAATAATTGCACACAGACCCAAAAATTTTGAGTGAAACCAATCCGAAAGTGTACAGAATCAAAATACGATTAAAACAAGGGGTTGTGCGTTAAAAACGGAGCGAAAACGAGAGAGATATGAATTTTGGAAGTTTAAATACAATAAATTAATTTAAAGAATATTAAAATAAATAATAATTAAAAGTAATAAAAAAAATAGCATAAAATGATATTTTTAATAATTCTGAAATCTAAAGTGATTTAAAAAAAGGTAATAATAATATTTTAATGGTTAGTACTATTTTGAGTAATTAAACTAAATATAATGATTAAATAATACTTAATTATTAAAAATACATTTTTTTTTTTAAATATAATAACAATAATAACAATAATAATTATAAATAAATACAAAATAATAACAAAAATAAGTTAACATAATATGATTGTTAATATTGTAATTAAAACAATAATAATATAGTAAAATAATTAAAATAATATTATTTTTTTTTAAAAAAAATATTTATTTAACTATTTTTAAAATAATTTAAAATATACAAGGAATTTTAAAATAATTCTACTTTTAAAATATAGGAAATAAAAATCCGAACAATTCGACATATTATACGTCAAAAATCGGACGAAAAAAAAATGAAATTTCTACGAAAATTTTTGAAGTTTTCTGGACTTTAAAAAGATTTTAAAATAAAAAGAAAATCCAGGAAAAACTCTCAGCGCGACACTTGGCGCGCTCAGATTCATCCCACGGTTCGCGCCAATGATTGGCGCCGCCGCCAATCATTAGGCAATGATTGCGGCGGCGGCGGGACCCACACGTTTTTTTTGACTTAAATGAGTCAGCATTGCGCGGTAGCCGCCCGATCTCCCGCCGTCTGAAATGAACGGCTCAGATCTCGTCGGACCGAGATCTGAACATCCAGGCAGCTTGCACGGTTGTACGGGACCGTGGTACTACTACCCGATCTGAACCGTTGATCGGCAGATCAACGGCACCGAATTCGTCCAGTTCAGGCGGACGGACACCGAAACCCTAGTTTCGTTTTTTGGCTCGTTCTCACAATCCAGACGACGAAACTTCACAAAATTTTAAACGTATGTTCTATGCATGTACAGAAATCATGGGGGACTATCCGTTTGGAAAATAAGCAGCTTTTCAAAAAGCTATTTAACCCTAAGCATTGTGATCTATTCTAAGTGATTTCGAGAGATCTAACTGTCCGATTTTGGCGTTCTTGGTCTCGTTGGATTCTTTGAAACAGCAGGAATCTTTCTTCTGTTGACCTCAAGACCTGGTTCTCCTTGGATTGGGCGGTAGAAGGCCCGAAAGTTTCGTGGCTTCGGTTTCGCCGGAGTTCTCGCCGCCGGCGGGCCTAGGACACCGGGATCTGGTCGGGGAAGATGAAGGGAGGTAGTGGGAGTGCTCTCCCAAAGTTTCAAGGCCTGAGGTGGTCTTTAGAGAGAGGGAGAGCAAAAGCCAAAAAAAGTCCTCCAAAAGACCTAATTTTGGGTATTTAAGGCTCCTAATCCTATGATCAGCGGCTAGGATCGATCCTAGATGAAATTAGGAGGGAAATCAAGGCTCCCCAGCCGTGATTTTCAATTCAAATCCAAAGGAGATCAATTAGGCATTGAATGGGCATTAAATTGACCCTTAATAGGTTATTTCAACCTATTTAAGACATGATTTGACCAAGTCAACGATTGACTTGGTCAAATCAGTCAAGAGGGTCAAAGGAGAGGTGGGTCCGAGCCAAGAATGAGATTGGATTTGATTTAAATCAATTTGAGCTCTAAATAGGCTAAGTGGTCAACCTTGGTTGACTTGGTCAACCGGGTTGACCCAGGGTCCAAACTCGGGCTCAACAGACTCGACTCGACCCCACGAGCCTATTGGAGAGGGTCTTTGGGTCTGACTTGGTCAATTTGACCAAGTCAACCCTTCAGGCTCAGGTCTAGGCAAAATCGAGGTCAACAAACGGACCCCCAACAGGAGTGGCGAACAACTGGTGAACCGCTCGTGTTGGCGTTGACCGACTAAGCCACAGAAAGGTATAGTGAAAAGTATGAGTGATAGAATCTCTGAAAGATTGTGGAAAAAGAAGGAGACTCTTCTTTTGGCCTTGCCCCGTAGTGGGGGCAGAGCCTAGGAAAGGAGAAAAAGAAGCAGCAGTGCACAAGCAAGGTGTCACCAAAATGGTGAACCATTAGTATGGTCTTCTCCTGGCCTTACCCTTTGACAAGGGTAGAGCCTAGGATAGAACCAACAGTAAGGATCACCTAAAAAGGTGAAAACAAGGTAAGGGGATTCTCCTATAGCCTTGCCCTTCAACGAGGGCAGAGCAGAGAGGGGAATCAAAAGTGAAGATCACCACTAAGGTGAAAAAGGGTAGGGGGATTCTCTTCTAGCCTCACTCCGTAGCAGGAGCGGAGTCAAGAGAAGAATCAAAAGTAAGGTAGTGAGAGTCCACCAACTATCTGTCTGACTATATCGAATCAGCAGGATAGAAGGTGAAAGGGGTCCCATATCCTCCTGCCTATTTCAGGACAGTGGATTGGGGTGACTCAGTATTTGCCTGACAAAATCGGGTCAGCAAATAAAGGAATCACGACGCCTGGTGTCTGCCTAATCGGAACAAGACACTCAGGGAAAAGAGTGGCGAGGAGTTCCTGCCAGGTGCTCTGTCAGGCTCTCTCTACCAAGTAAGTCAAACCAACTTCCTATCTGTTCATTTCAAACAGCAGGATAGAAGGTGAAAAGATCCCATCTCCTCCTGCCTATTTCAGGACAGTGGATTGGGGTGACTCAGTATTTGCCCGACTAACTCAAGGTGGCAAATAAAGGGAGTCACGAAGTCTGGTGCCTGTTTGATCAAAACAGGACACTCAGAGAAAAAGGCGAGGAGTTCCTGCCAGGTGCTCTGCCAGGCCCTCTCTACCAAGTAAGACCAGCTACCCGCCTGACCGCATCTGGACAGCGGGGTGGAAAGTGAAAAAGATCCCGCCCCTCCTGATCCTTTCAGAACAGTGGATTAGGGTGACTCGATACCTCTGCCTGACCTCAGCAAAAAGTAAACAAGACACGAAGTGGAAGCCTGCGTAGTCTTTTACAGGACATCCGAGTAAAGGGGTGTTGAGGAATTGCGCCTCCCAGGGACTCTGTCGGGCTCACTCAATGGTAAAGTAAAACCAACTACCAGGCTGTCCGCATCTGGACAGCGGGTAGAGGGTGAAAGGATCCCGCCCCTCCTGCTCCTTTCGGAACAGCGGATTGGGGTGGCCACTACTTCTGCCTGACCTCAGCAAGAAGCTCATGAACCACGAAATGGAAGCCTGCTTAGTCTTTTACAGGACATCCGAAGTAAAGGGTTGTTGAGGAATTGCGCCTCCCAGGGACTCTGTCGGGCTCACTCAACGGTAAAGTAAAACCAACTACCAGGCTGACCGCATCTGGACAGCGGGTAGAGGGTGAAAGGATCCCGCCCCTCCTGCTCCTTTCGGAACAGTGGATTGGGGTGGCCACAACTTCTGCCTGACCTCAGCAAGAAGCTCATGAACCACGAAGTGGAAGCCTGCGTAGTCTTTTACAGGGCATCCGAAGTAAAGGGTTGTTGAGGAATTGCGCCTCCCAGGGACTCTGTCAGGCTCACTCAACGGTAAAGTAAAACCAACTACCAGGCTGACCGCATCTGGACAGCGGGTAGAGGGTGAAAGGATCCCGCTCCTCCTGCTCCTTTCGGAACAGTGGATTGGGGTGGCCACTACTTCTGCCTGACCTCAGCGAGAAGCTCATGAACCACGAAGTGGAAGCCTGCGTAGTCTTTTACAGGACATCCGAGTAAAAAGAGAACTGTTGAGGAATTACGCCTCCCAGGGACTCTGTCGGGCTCACTCAACGGGTAAGCTTCAACATCTGCTGCAGCCAGCTCGGTCTTGCAGATGAAGAAGGGCTCAATACCCACTCAGTCATTTCAACTAAGTGAATAAAGAGTCAAGCTCCGATGCCTGTCTGATCAAAACAGGGCTATCAAAAGCGTGGCGAGGAGTACCTGCCAGGTGCTCTGTCAGGTCCTCTCTACCAGGTAAACTCAACTATCTGTCTGTTCATTTCAAACAGCAGAATAGAAGGTCAAAAGTCACCTCGACATCAGCCTAACACGCATCTGTGTAGGGATGTGAGGGAAAAAGAGGTAAGTAAATGGGATAATTTTAAGGGCAAAGCCACCTAGGGAACCCTTTCTGGCAATCTGATAACCACATGGTAGAGGACAAGTCGTCATGGCCATGAGTATCCAAATGCTGTCAGGATCTCCTAAATAACCCTAACCCTACACAAAAGGGGGAGGAGACATCAGAACGACATCCCTCAAGAAAGCTGGAAGAGATATACCCGCTGTAAAGTGTGTAAAGGGGCGATCTCATTCCAAAGGAGTAAAAAGAACTCGAGTAGCGAGGGGGCACCTCAACTACAGAAGGCAGGACTATGCCTGGTAAAACCAATCCTCGAAGAGGCTACAGTAATGAACCCATACTAACTGATGGGGACCCTGTAAGAGGTAGAAACAAGATCAAAACATCCAAAGGACCTCTCCGGCAGCTAGGAGTCGGATCTCAATGGGAAAACAAGTGGTAAAAGTACCTGAAAGAGCTGACTCTCTACTAGAGGATCAAAACTCAAGAAAAAGGTGGTGGTAGCATCTAAGGTGTGATGCTCCACATCACCAGGTAAGAAGAAAAGAGCCAAAGTAGCGAGGTAGCATCCTCTCCACTAAGGGCAACAATTCTTAAGTAAGTAAAATCTCACAGTGGTAACACCCAAACAAACTAGTGGGACCCTGTGGAAAGTAGAAGTGATCTCGACACATTCATAGGACTGATCTGGCAACTGAGTCTAGAGTATGAATGGTAACATGGGTCACGAAAAAGTAGTAAAAGAACTGATCTTCTGCTAAAAGATCAAAGTTCTCAAAGTGGTGATGTTAGTATCCGGGGCAAGATATACTACACCACAAGGAGGGAAGTAGCTCTAGGTAGTGAAGGAGACACACCTACTACCTGAGGATGTTAATCATGTATAGAAGTGAAGTATCATCAGAAGGGTCACAGTGGTAGCACCTACTCTGACTGGGTAGGACCCTGTGAGAAGTGAACACAACCAAGCAACATCCGTAGGGCTACTCTTGCAGCTAAGAGTAGGGAACGAATGCTAAAGTAAGCTGGTGAAAGAAACCAAGGAGTCGGTCTTCCAATGGAAAACCGGGGCTCCTGAAACTATGGTGCTAACACCTGAGAACAGATGTACTACATCACAACTAAGAAAATAACTCTAAGGTGACAAGGGAGCACACATGACACCTAATCTGATAATCATGAGTGAGATCTATGATTATCATAAGACCACAGTGGTAACACCTACCCTAATCAGGTAGGACCCTGTGCGAAGTGGAGGTAACACTGCCACACTCATAGGACTACTCTGGCAGCTCAAAGTAATTCATGAATGGGAGGTAGACTGCCAAAAGAGAGCAGCCGGGGGCGATCTCTTCTCAGAAAGACCCAGGCCCAAAAAGTAGTGATGATTATATCTCAAAACATAATGTACTACATCACTAACGAAGAAATGTATTTAAAATCATATAAGCTAATCGACCAACTAAGTGGGAACTCAACCTTGAAGAGATCGTCAAAGTACTCTCAAGGGAGGAGAAAGAGAAATTTTTGGAGAATTTGAGCTCTTAGGGAGTTTTACCGGGTTCCTCATACGACAAGGGCAACCGGGTTTTTTTGTCCTCCTAAGAGCTTCCCGTTTTTTTTTTTTAATCCAGGTCACATTAAAATCATCTGAATCAGCTGACGAGCACAATCATATTGAAATAACAAAGATCAACATCAGGATAGAGAATCAACACTACCACACCTGACTAGCATAGGATGGTGTGGACCCAGTATCGTACCTCCAAAAGAGTCTAAACTAATGACTCATGCATCCCTGATCACATTCAACCCATATGAATGGACCGGGTGCTACATCTATCAGATCAAGACTGATAGGAAGAAGAGAATCTCATAGGGATAAAGGATCAATATCACCCCACTTAACTAACATAGGTGGATATGGACCCAATATCCTCTCTCAAAAGAGTGTAATCTAAAAAGACTACGACATTCCCGATCAAATTCAACTCATGTGAATAGACTGGGGGCTTCAACTATCAGAGCAGGACTGATAGGAAAAAGAGAATCTCATTCAAGTAGAGGATCAACATCACCGAACCTAACGAACGCAGGAGGGTGTGGACCCAGTATCACATCTCTAAATGATCTAAATCAATGATTTAGACATTTCATATCACATTCATCTCAAATGAATGGACTGAGGCCTTCAACTATCAGAGCAGGATTGATAGGAAGAAGTCATTCACTTTCTAATAAAGGTTCAACATCACCGATCCTAACAAGTATAGGAGGGTGTGGACCCAGTCAAAAAATGATAAATGACACATATTTTAAAGGAGTTTAGTACTTAACTCCCTCTAATTTTAAAAGGAACCTCAATTTAAATTTACTGACTCAGATCAAGCTCCATACTAGCTAAATCATGATATCTCACTTATATGAGTACTTTTCTCTCTTGAATTTAAATCTAATCCAAAAAGTAATTTAAATTAGACAAAGAAATTTAATTTTCTTCATTTCTTGTATGAGAATAGACTTCCACATCTTATAGGATATCAATGTATAAAGATGATTTCAAAATCATAATTTTCAGAATCAAGTGTCAAAAATATCGAAAGGATATAGATTTTCTGAGATTTAGAGATTTACTAGAAAGGGAAGCCATTTACTTATAACTTTTGGGCTCTTTGAGCCACTTTCTCAACTTTCATGTGCTTTGCACAAATTTCAATCACTTGATACACTTTGTGTATCTTTCACTTTTGGCGCTTTGCGCATCTTTTCATTTTTTGTAACTGGCTTCCTTTTCCAAATCTCTAAAAGAAAACTGTTTCTCAGTTGTAAGATCATCTTCCAAGTACAAGAGAAGAAGACTTACTTCTCTTGGACAAGGAAGAATGATCTACAAAACAAATCCTATCCTCTGATAAGAATGAATAACATGATTAAGAAAATTATGAAGTTTTATGCATCAATATACTATAGTTATCTATGAGATAGAGAATCACAAGATAGTAAAGAAAAATTTTCACTTCTAAATCCAATTTCAATTTGAAAAAGATTTTAGTTCAAAAGAAGAAATCTCTCCACCCCTAAGATGAGATAGAGAGATCATACTCTTTCATGAGTCATCACTACAAAGCTAGTAGAACTAAAAGAAGTGAGAGAGTCATCATAATTGCAAATCATCATTTTTTTTATTGATTAATCATCAAAATAAGGGAGAACGAGGTCCTCCATCCCAAGTGCTGGAAAGAGGGCCTGTCTTCCCCTTTGAGGTTACAATCATGTTTTTTTATTTTTTTTTTTTTTTTTTTTTAGTACAAGTGAAAGCAAAAAGAAAATATGCTCATCTGGCACTACAACAGAAGAAGGAAAAGGAAAACTAGTGCTAACAAAGAAGCTGGAGGGGCAACTGTCGACTTGGCCTTGGGAGGCCTCATCTCAACTGCCTCTAAACTCTGTACAGCTTACTCAATCATCTGCTAAGTCTCCTTGGAGAGTGCTAGCTGCCACTCTCCCTCAGAACTGTGGAGTAATCTGCCACTACTGCCCTGACTGTAACTCTGACTGTCACCGTGGCTGGAACTGTGGCTAGGACTAGAGATCATCTGAACTGTCTGAATAGCCTCATCTAAAGGCTGTACCGAATCACTATCCTGGAGATGGATCTTCCCAGTGACCATCTGAGTCTGTAAGTGTAAGACTGTGGTGTCTGTAGCTACTGCTCTCGGAGACCCTCCTGCCTCGGGGTCTTCCTGCTCATCCTGGTCCTCGGGCTTTCTCTGCTCATCCGAGTGACCTCGACGGGAAGTCTCACAGACCTGGTGTACTGGTATGTCCTCATCTGACTCATCCTTGAATGAGTCATCCTCTGAAAAGATCCGACGAAGTGCTTCTATGTAGGGACTCATAGGGGAACCAATCCTATGAGGGCTGCGGACTGACTCTGTCTCATCCCTCTCTGGGGATCCCTCTGGAGTAGGTGCCACCTCCTCATCGCACATCATCGGGACTGCCTCTATCTCGGAAGTAACTGCTATATCCATCAAATCATCTACATCGTCAAACTGCTCTGTATCTGACGGTGGTGCTGTCTCTACTGGCTCAACTGGGTCGACAGGGGTGTCCGTCTGCCGACGCCTCCAAACCCACCTCCTACGGTGGGGTGCTGCACGGGCAACTGGCTGCTCTGGGACTGCAACCTCTGAACTGACCTGAGGCTGGGCAGGCCTCCGCTGCTGTCTCCGTCCTCGACGACGTGGGCGTCGTCCTGCAGCAGGAGTAACCGTCGGGGGTCTGACTACTGGAACTGTGTCTGCAGGCTGCTGAGCTGTCTGTCCCCTCTGCCAACTGTAAAGTCTCCTGGCAGTCTGTCCTCGCAACTGAAAGGTGGCCCGAGAAATCTGACGGAGTATCTTCTGCCGATCGACAGGACCCCTACCACCTGCTAGGCGGACGATGTTTCGAATCCTCTGGGCGAGGGCTCGAACAGCAGCGTCCCTAGGGATCCTAGCACGGGGTAGGGTAGTGGTAACAGGAGGAGCCGCCGCAATGCGGGCAACGTCCTCCTCGTCCCCACTATGTGTCAACGGGGAAAAGTGTCCTCCCTGAACTGCCTCTATCTCGGGAGCCACTACAACCTCTGGAACTGGCACAACTGTAACTCGTCGTGGCCTCCGCTGCCTGGGAGCCACTGTCCTCTCAACTAGCTCCTGGTGAGCTATAGCATCAGCCATCTGCTGCCTCTCTGCCTCTGACGCAGCTAAACGAAGTCTCCTGTTCCTATTCCTCCTGGCCCTTCTCCCAAGGCCGGAGGTGGAAGAGGAAGGAACATCAGGACCGGTAACGGGAACAACGGGAAGTGTCGGGGTCTGCCCAACAACCTCGGGGTGAGAAAGTCGGGCGAAAACAGAAACCCGACCAGTGGAAGGCGAAGGCACCTCGGTCTGGGCACCTCTCTTCCTAGTGGGAGTGGGAGGGGGAACCCGAACACGAGGTACTTCCGCTGGAACAACGGGAGCAACAGTAGTAGTAGGCTGCCGGCGCTGAGGGGCCGGAGCAACCTGTGCTGCAGGAGCGGCAGGCACTGGGCGCCGAACCGCTGGACGAACGGGGGGAACTACAGCAGGCTGCCGGCGCTGAGGGGCCGGGGCAACCTGTGCAGCAGGAGCGACAGGCACTGGACGCCTGACCGCTGGAACAACAAGTGGCCTAGGCACTGGTCGCCTAGCCACAGGGCGCACTGGCTGCGCAGGAACAGGAACGGGACGTGGTGCTCGGACTGGGCGCCGAGCAGCAGGACGTCCAAACGGGCGCATGGCTGCGCGTCCTCTCCTCTGAGGAGGAGAGAATGCAGCAGCCTCCGCCGGGGTCGGCCCGCCAAGAGTGACGAAGGCCGAGTCAGTGAAGGAACCAAAAGTGATTCCTCCCACTGGCGGACTAGCGAGCAGGGACTCAGGGAGGGTCACCTGCGCGTCCGAACCGAAAGCAAAGGTAACGGAAGGTACGAAGGAAGCCATGGCACTGCTGCCAAGGAAAGAAATTGCAAAGAGTTAGTTAGATTCAAAAATCAAGAAAGAAAGAACGAGTATGGATTTGATAGGATAGATATGAATAGATAAAGGACGGAATAGCCTGCTAGACTGGAAAGAAGTAGAGTAGGGAAGAAAACCCTAGCTAAGGGAAATGAACCCTAACTAAGGAGAGACCCTAACTAAGAGTGGGACGGACCTAATGTAAGGAGTACCAATCCCGGAGTACACACAAGAAAAGATAATGTATAATCCAAAGATGGAGAGAGAAACTGGTCCCACCGTGGTCGCCAGAAACCTGTGGGCCTCCGAAGGAGCACCGCTCGCCGGGGTTCGAATGCAGAGGGTACGGCCGCACTATCCCGTAGGACAAAACGATCGTAGGCCTCTACGCTCGACACGAACGGGTCGATGGGAGGGCAGATTGGATCGCGCATACGACTAACCATTGGGGATAGATGCTGTCGCCAGCACACCCCGATGGGTAGCAATATACACGATCTAGTCACGGGTTTCCCCCACCCGATCCGAGAGATCGAGTGGGGGTAAAGTAGATTGCGGGGGCCAAGTTTCCCACGGGCGCAAGCCCCCGTGGTTAATTACATCCCGGGCCGGAGCCCGAGAAAACTCTCGATTAAGGATCATACATTATCTTTTCCAAATTGGGGTTAGCACAAGGGTATAGACTAGGAAATCCTACTCAAAGGAAAGAAAGGTCTCAAAAAGGCTCAGTCAACATGCGTGGCTCATACCAGCATCTGGAGGCTCTAGGGTACTAAAGAGAAACTGGAGAAAGAAAAAACAAGCAATCAATCACATGCGTGAGAGAAAGATGGAGGAGGTGCGTCATCCTGTGACGCGGATAAGTAGGATTTAGGGTCCCTGAAAAGAAGGGACCTACCTGCTATTTAAGGCATACTACGAGACCGGATGTAGTAGCCTTGAATCCTAAATCTAGATTGGACTTAGTGTTTGACACACACTAAGGCCAGTGTCCTAGCTAATGCTATGCAAAACCTGGACTTACCCCGGCCTGGATTGGGGGAGCCAGCTAACCACCTAATCGATTTAAAACTATGCTGTCAAGTCAGTTATGATAGATAGGTGGGTGGTACAGTTCTTTGGAAATATGACCGACGTCTAGAGAATTTTCTAAGTGGTCATGGACTTATGTAGGTCAGATGCTCCTAGCTAATGCAATTAAATTTTAATTAAATTGATTTCTAATGCAATGCATGCTAGTTGAAATGTCAGCTCATGAATGCTATAGAACTTTAAAAACAGGCTTATAGAAAATAATTTTTGAAAAGACTGGGTCTCCCTAGGTCCGGCACTTCATCCTCATAGGCCAGATTATCCGGACTCAACCCGCAGGCAGGGAGATGTCTTATAACAAGGAAAGAAAGATGCAGTAATATGCATGCGACCCCGGACGGCTCCGGTAATTCCTTAGGTTCGTTAAGTTTCTATATTATTTAGAACTTAAAATTTTAGGAATTAGTTATGAGTAGAAAAATTTTGTAGTCCTTAAAGAACCTAACGAAAATCCAGGCGAAAACAAAATCGGCATGCAAGAAAAGAAACCTAAGAAAAGCAGGCAATTTCTACTGCACAATCAGGTAAACACATCAATATAAATCAAACTAATCAAGTAAATGTCACCATAGGCCAAACTGCCCTTTAATTACAACCCAGGGTATGCAGAAAAGTAAAGTGGCCGGCACCACTGCCAACAACCCGGATTTCTAAGCCTATGACAGACGCCAACAACTTTGAGTGGGATATTGGGTCTTCAAATCTTTAGTCTTCTGGATATCTTCTCCTTGGACTTCTTGGATCTCTCTTCCTTGGACTCCTTGGATCTCTCCTCCTTGGACTCCTTGGATCCGTCGTGGCTTGAATATCCAAACGAAGAGACAATTCCCCCAATATGGGGGCATTGCCTTTTCTCTTTGGATATCTAAAGCCATCCAACTCAATCTTCCAAATGAAAGAAGACTCTCCCCTTTAGGGATGCCTTCTTCTTTTAGAATCTGAGCTGGATAAGAATATCCCAACTCAAAAGTTGTTTTCACAACTCTTAACAATTATTACAAATAAATTTTACATTCATTGAAAAATAAAATTCTAGACTCCCTGCATGGTTATCCTAATAAAAATCTTCCCAAACAGTTTATATGAAAATGAAAATGCTAACACAAGTGACCCTGTGCCAAGCCATGCTCTTAATTTTGAGGGCTAAGCAGCTCCATCTGTAGCAGTTATAATAATTTAATAATTTTAGCCCTCATTTCATTTTAGGGGGAGCTGAGCAAGCACCTGCATAAAATATTGTTATAAATCATGATATTGCTCCCCCCTTTTATTAGCTTGAGCATGGCCACCTGCACGGAAGAACAGTATATATATGGCGCTCCTAACCTATGGGTAAGTCTAGCGTTCACATCCAGAGTGCAGAAAAAGTAAGCAAACATACCAATCAATTTTCAAACAGCATGCAGTGAAAACTACAAAAAGCTCCGGCACACAGCAGAAAAATAAAACCCAGCGGTCTGACCTAGGTCTAGAAGTAGTGCCCTAGCAAACAATTCTATGTGTGTGTAAGGCTAGTGTGGTTTGGATAAGTCCTAAGCAGGGTAGTTAGTTAAAGTTATTTATAGTTCAGGTTTGTTGGGGGTCTGAAAAGGAAATTTTGTTAAAATCCAAATATTGGTTAATTAGGGTCCATTTTAATTATTTCAGTTTTTTAATGAGTTTTAAGAACTTAGGACAATGATATTTGAAGTTTAAGTTGCATTAGCCAATTTTGGAAAGTCCCGGGTCCTCCTAGGAACTAGACTAAGAGTCCAAAAAGTCACTATGGGAAAAAGACTAAGTCTGGGATTTCTAACACCTTAGGAAAATACTAGACCTTAATACGAGTAGTTAGACAGGTAGTAGGCTGGAATCGGAGTTTCCTATCCAAAGTTATGAATTTTCTAAGTTTCGGGCCCTAAATGAACTACGGTTGACCAAAATGTTGACTTTCTAATCTAAGCCAATTTCTGGAAACTTAAAATTTTTAATAAATACTAGGTCCTAATTGGAGTCTAATGCAAGTGAGTTTACCTAATTTGGAGTTTTCTACAATTAGTTATGGATTTCTAAAGGTCGGGATATTTATTGGAATTTTTTAAATTTCCTACTAAATAGCCTTTTTTTATTGTTTTGCTCCAAATCAGCTCCAAACTGATTGGAATCACTCCCAAAGGTCAGGAATGACCAGAGAAAGTGTTTCCAAGTGTTTGGAGAAGATTTGAGATTTTTAATAATTCTTAATGAATTATTAGGGGCAAAAAGGTAATTTCCGCCTATGGTCAAATTAGGGGTCAACCTGAGGTCAAACCAGGGAGCCCTATTTATCTAAGGCTAAGGATCAGATTCTGGTCAGTTTGAGGTATTACGGGTAATTTTCTGACCTAAGGTGTATTTATTATATTTTCCGGAAGGTCTCGGGGCCTTAATTAACCAGTTGATTAGGGTTAGTTAGCTAAGGGCTTTAAAAGCTCCTAAAAATTCCTAGAAAATTCAGTGATGTTTTAGATGTCACTAAGTTTAAGTGTTGTAGTTTTCATGTCATTCTGGGATCTATCCTAGCTCCTAGAAAACTTCTAAGTTCGCTAGACGAGTCCTTAATTTTTGTCCTTAGGGTGTCACTACGTTGTAGGAGTTTAAAGTGATGTTTAGTCTAACCCTTTAGGTAATAAATGCATGGGAGTACAAAAATGAAATAAACACATCATGTCCTTAGATCTAGGAGAGCCTAAGCTAAGTGCTCGTGGTGCAATCCTATACATGCAATCTACGAAAATAAAAAAGACAGACACCTAAAAAGAACGGATTAGTGAATGATTGGGACTCAACCATTCACTAACCCACTCCCCCATGATTGCTCTTCATATCTAGAACCCATGTTTAAAATTTCATGCAATAGCGGATCTCCCGGAATTAAAAGATTTAATATATAAATAGTTTCAAAATAGTTTTAAAATACTTAAATACATATATATATAAATTTGGAAATTAAGATAATTAAAAATAAGTCAAATTATAGTAAATAGGTATATGGGAGACCCACTGACCACCCAATCGAGGGGTTTCAAGCGAGCGATTTGAAAATAGTTTGTATCCTGAAAAAAATAATTATCATAATTAATATTTAATATCGGAAAATACTCGAATAATCGAATCCAAATAATGATTGGTCAAAACAGCCAAAATCAAGAGCTAGAAATGGTTTCCAAAAACATAAAGCTCGCTTTTCTGAAAAGAATGAGGGGTTATACGCAAAAATCCGATTTAAAAACGACGAAGATACGAATTTACAAGTTCAAATACAATAAAAAATATATTTTAAGATAGTGCAGTTTTGCTGTTTTTGAAATAACAGGAGATACAGAAAAAATTTTCATCTGAAAATAGTTTTAAAATATGCAGAATTCAGAGTACATACAAAACCAGGTGCTGTGCGTCGACAGCGGACTTAAAACGACAAAGTTATGTAGTTTCGAAGTTCAAATACGCTAATTAAATATCTTTAAACATCGCTATTTTACTGTTTTGAAACTAATTGCACACAGAGACCCAAAAATTTTGAGTGAAACCAATCCGAAAGTGTACAGAATCAAAAATACGATTAAAACAAGGGGTTGTGCGTTGTTAAAAACGGAGCGAAAAACGAGAGAGATATGAATTTTGGAAGTTTAAATACATATAAATTAATTTAAAGAATATTAAAATAAATAATAATTAAAAGTAATAAAAAAAATAGCATAAAATGATTTTTTTTAATAATTCTGAAATCTAAAGTGATTTAAAAAGGTAATAATAATATTTTAATGGTTAGTACTATTTTGAGTAATTAAACTAAATATAATGATTAAATAATACTTAATTATTAAAAATACATTTTTTTTTAAAATATAATAACAATAATAACAATAATAATTATAAATAAATACAAAATAATAACAAAAATAAGTTAACATAATATAATTGTTAATATTGTAATTAAAACAATAATAATATAGTAAAATAATTAAAATAATATTATTTTTTTTAAAAAAAATATTTATTTAACTGTTTTTAAAATAATTTAAAATATACAAGGAATTTTAAAATAATTCTACTTTTAAAATATAGGAAATAAAAATCCGAACAATTCGACATATTATACGTCAAAATCGGACGAAAAATGAAATTTCTACGAATTTTTGAAGTTTTCTGGATTTAAAAAGATTTAAAATAAAAAGAAAATCCAGGAAAAACTCTCAGCGCGACACTTGGCGCGCTCAGATTCATCCCGCGGTTCGCGCCAATGATTGGCGCCGCCGCCAATCATTAGGCAATGATTGCGGCGGCGGCGGGACCCCACACGTTTTTTTTTGACTTAAATGAGTCAGCATTGCGCGGTAGCCGCCCGATCTCCCGCCGTCTGAAATGAACGGCTCAGATCTCGTCGGACCGAGATCTGAACATCCAGGCAGCTTGCACGGTTGTACGGGACCGTGGTACTACCCGATCTGAACCGTTGATCGGCAGATCAACGGCACCGAATTCGTCCAGTTCAGGCGGACGGACACCGAAACCCTAGTTTCGTTTTTTGGCTCGTTCTCACAATCCAGACGACGAAACTTCACAAAATTTTAAACGTATGTTCTATGCATGTACAGAAATCATGGGGGACTATCCGTTTGGAAAATAAGCAGCTTTTCAAAAAGCTATTTAACCCTAAGCATTGTGATCTATTCTAAGTGATTTCGAGAGATCTAAACGTCCGATTTTGGCGTTCTTGGTCTCGTTGGATTCTTTGAAACAGCAGGAATCTTTCTTCTGTTGACCTTGAGACCTGGTTCTCCTTGGATTGGGTGGTAGAAGGCCCGAAAGTTTCCTGGCTTCGGTTTCGCCGGAGTTCTCGCCGCTGGCGGGCCTAGGACACCGGGATCTGGTCGGGGAAGATGAAGGGAGGTAGTGGGAGTGCTCTCCCAAAGTTTCAAGGCCTGAGGTGGTCTTTAGAGAGAGGGAGAGCAAAAGCCAAAAAAAGTCCTCCAAAAGACCTAATTTTGGGTATTTAAGGCTCCTAATCCTATGATCAGCGGCTAGGATCGATCCTAGATGAAATTAGGAGGGAAATCAAGGCTCCCCAGCCGTGGTTTTCAATTCAAATCCAAAGGAGATCAATTAGGCATTGAATGGGCATTAAATTGACCCTTAATAGGTTATTTCAACCTATTTAAGACATGATTTGACCAAGTCAACGATTGACTTGGTCAAATCAGTCAAGAGGGTCAAAGGAGAGGTGGGTCCGAGCCAAGAATGAGATTGGATTTGATTTAAATCAATTTGAGCTCTAAATAGGCTAAGTGGTCAACCTTGGTTGACTTGGTCAACCCAGGGTCCAAACTCGGGCTCAACAGACTCGACTCGACCCCACGAGCCTATTGGAGAGGGTCTTTGGGTCTGACTTGGTCAATTTGACCAAGTCAACCCTTCAGGCTCAGGTCTAGGCAAAATCGAGGTCAACAGCGAATTTCATCCGTATTTTCCGATTTGTTCAGTTTTTACTACGTAACTTTTGATATGTTTCTGAGGTGCCGAGTGTGCACATTTTGATTATTTTTTGGAGAATTTTGATCGGATATTTTTGATTCCGCGGTGTTTTCTTTCGACTGCAATTTTTGACGATGTCTAAAAATGTTGTGGCAGTAAAATAAAAGTCTTATATTATTGTTGTGAATGTTCTGTGGTAATTTGGTAAAATTCTGATTCTGTCAATTTTGTGTAAATTCCGTATACTGCCGTTACGTTGCCGGATTTTCGTACGATTTTGGAAATTGTTCGGATTTGTTCTGAAATGAATTGTTATGATTGTGTGCTATAAAAAGGGAGTTATAAGGGGTCAGGATCCTGTGAGATCCTGTCTGTGGCAGGGAAAATCTGAAATGAGCTCTGAAATCTGTTTCTGAATACAAGTTCCGGATCCGATGATAAGTTCTGTTCTGGTGCTATAAGCACATCTGTTCTGGTGCCATGAGCACAAAGGGAGGCATAAGGGGCCAGAATCCGAGAGATTCTGTCAGTGTCTGGGAAGGGAGGCATAAGGGACCAGAATCTGTTGAGATTCTGTCAGTGTCAGAGAATCTGTTGTCTTTTGATCTGTTCTGTAATGATATGATTTTCGATTTCCGTATGATATAATTCGATTTGATTTGTATGATTATGATTCTGATACGATTCTGACACGCTGCTGTTCTGTTCTGATCTGTTCTGATACGATCTGATGCTGATTTTCTGTACGATTCTGTCTGTTCTGATATGAATGCTGATCTGATATGATTTAATCTGATTTCTGATTTTGGTACGTTCGGTCAGTTCTGATGTGATGTATTTCTGTTCTGTTCTGATTTGATCTGATCTGTACGATTCTGATTCTATTCTGATTTGATATGATCTGTACGATTCTGATTCTGTTCTGATTTGATATACGATTCTGTTCTGATTTCTGTTTGGATTTCTATCTGATGTGTTTGATGTGGACTCTGAGAATTTTAATTGGAGGTTTGTTGTCTTGCTGAGCTGTTGTAGCTCATCCTTATTTTCTGCATGGTTTTCAGGTTCTGGGAAGGGGAAGGAAGTCCAGGAGTAGAAGTTCGGAGTCCGATCTGTTATAGGTATTTTGTCCTTTTGATTTTTGTACAGTCATGGATTTTCTATTCTGCTTTTCTTTCTGACTGAAAGTCATGAGCTGTATTTGTACATGATTCTTTTGAGGAAGAAAAAAAATAGATTATCTGTTCCGCTACATTTGATGTTTATAGTAACTCTGTGTGTCTGTTTATGTATGAAATGTTTAGAAGAAAGTTCTGAAACAAATTCCAAAGCCAGATCCTGGAATTAGTTCAGTCAGTCTGAATGTTCAGGCCCCACGACCCAATGCGAGCGGGACCCGTCCCGGTAGGGTTGGGTCGTGACAAATGGTGAGCCCATCGTCGATACAAACCTGCGACAACTCGATCCTCGTATCGGCGGCGAGCTTCTCGTTAAATTTGATCACAGCTTCCCTCACAAAATTGATGAATTCTGGAACGTTTTTTTGAGGAGGATGCGCAACTGTTCCAAGCCAAAGTGTGTTGTCATAACAGATGAGCCCTCCAACTCTCACCAGCTTCAATAGCCTCTCATGGTATTCCCAATAGCTTGATTTTTCAGCATCAACAAAGGCGAAATCAAACAGCTCATCCTCTCTAACCTGTTATACATATACATATCTATATGAACATCGTTGATCTTGTAACATGAAAATGATTAATTAATTGATGATGGACCTCATGAACCAATTTGTCAAGAGCAAGAACAACATCTGACTCGATGAAATCGATCTTGTGCTCAACTCCTGTTTCCTTGATGAATGGAAGACCGATCTCATAGTACTCTCTGGAGATGTCAATCGCCATTATCTGCATTTGATAATTAATAGAAAATTGATCGTATAAGCTGTACTGATCTATGGAGTACTGATCATATTTAAAATTTGGTGTTAAAAGTAACCTTGGCATCCTTTGGTAAGGCAAGAGCTGTGGCAAGAAGAGAGTAGCCGGTGAAGACCCCAATTTCTATGGTTCTCTTAGCGTTCATTATCTTGAGGATTATTGATAGGAGCTGCGCTTCTTCAGAGCCGACATTCATTAATGCCCTGTCAAGACCAAAATTCAATGATATTGAAGAAACTGCTATTTTAGAAGAGTATATTGTGAAACTAGTAAGGCTTGATAGCTTGCTTTTTCGGAATCGTGGCTTTGGTCTCTTCTCTCAGCTTCTTAAGCTGTTCATGCTCTTTTGGCAATATGGAGGTCTTCAGTATGTACTGCATATATATTTATAAAAAAAGAGGTTTCATGAATCTCCGGTACAGCTTGTGGCTTAAGAAGTACAGAGCAAGACATGAAAAGGGAAGGAACCTGATGCAGATCTTCACTCTGTAGGAGACACGTTTCGAGGGAGGAGAGATCATCAACGTCCATTTGGAGATAGGGAGAGTAAAATAACATATTGGTTTCTCCCTTGATGAAGAAGACGATGTGGTGTGGAAACCTGCAAGTAATGAGAGAAACTAAACAGGGAAGAGGAAAATAGTTAGAGGAACAAGAAGTTTTGAGAAGAATAAGCAATCCATAGAGAGTTAGAAGAGGAAGAGGAGCAAGGGGAGAACCCGTTTTTCGGGAATACTATATCAGTAAAAACAGAACTATCACCTCCAGTGAGGTATTTCCCTATCTATACTAAGAAGAAAGCTGACTAGGAAAAAGTGTAAAGTAATGCTGCCAAAAGTCTGTAAAAATAACAGAAAGGTAAAAGAACTAGTGGAGGCTGCAGTGGACGTGGCTAGGAATAGTCATCACATCAGATCTCCCCCTCTGTAAGAGATTCCTCGCCTGAGGAATGAATTTGGGCGATACCAGTGTCTGCTGATTTATAAGCTATGATGTCTGCTACATTGAAAGTTGCAGGAGTTAGAAAATCAGGAGGTAAGTCGACGACGTAGGCGTTATTGTTGATACGCTGCAGGATGGGCACTGGTCCAATTCGTCGTGGACTCAATTTTGAATAAGTTCCAGGTTGGAACCTTTCTTTGCGCAAGCGGATCATGACCAGCTCGCCGGGTTCGAAAATCTGCTCCCTCCTATGCTGATCGGCGTATTCCTTGTACTCTGTATTTGATGCCGAGAGCTTGGTCTTCACGTCCTCCAGCATCTTGACATATTGTTCGGTGGTGTCGGCAGCCGCCTTGCTCCTGCACTTTGGTAAAATAGCAATATCGACAACATGATTAGGAATTTTAGTATATACTATGCTAAACGGGCATTGGCCGGTTGATCGTATGCTCATAGAGTTGTAAGCAAATTCGGCCTGCCCCAAGTAATCGTCCCACTGTTTTGGTTGCTCATGAGCAATGCACCTCAACATACTTCCCAATGATCGATTGACGACTTCCGTCTGGCCGTCAGTTTGAGGGTGGTATGCTGAACTCAGCTTGATTTCAGTCCGTAGCCGTTTCCAAAGTTCTTGCCATAAGTGACTGATAAACTTCACATCTCTGTTGGATGTGATGCTATGGGGCAATCCGTGAAGGCGGACTATTTCTTTAACGAAGAGAATGGCGACATTCAATGCATCATAGGTCTTCTTACAGGCTAAAAAGTGTGCCATTTTGGAGAATCTATCGACAACCACCATTATGGCGTTCGCTCCCCGTTTTGTTTTTGGCAGTCCCAGTATGAAATCCATGCTCAAATCTTCCCAGATTGAGTTCGGTACTGGCAAAGGTATATACAATCCGGTGTTTTGGGCATTACCTTTATATATCTGGCATATCGGACATCGTTCCAAAAATCTGATTACATCTCGTCGTAGGTGAGGCCAGTAGAAGCGGCTTTGCATTTGCTCCAGAGTTTTGGCTCTCCCCGTGTGAGCAGCCAAACCACCACTGTGAACCTCCTTAATTAAGTGTTCTCGCCAAGATGATTGGGGAATGCAGAGGAGATTGCCTTTAAACAAGTAGTTGTGCCGAAGAGTGTAGTCTTGAGCGGCTTGAGCTTTATCCTGTGACAGAGCATTCCAGATATCGGCGAAGTCGACATCGGAGGCATAAAGTTCCGTGAGGTACTGAAGGCCTTGGTGATCAGTTTGCAGTTTAGTAATTAGTGCAGACCGCCTGCTGAGAGCATCGGCGACCCTGTTCTATGTGCCCAACTTATGTTTCAAAACAAAGCTAAATCGTTGTAAGAATGTCACCCACCTGGCGTACATTCGGTTGATGTTCTTCTGGCTGTTAATAAACTGTAATGCACGGTTGTCACTGCTCAACACAAAATCCTGATGTATCAGATAGTGTTCCCACTGTTTCAAGGCTCGAACTACTGCATATAGTTCTTGTTCGTAGGCGGACCACTTCTGTCTGGCTGAACTGAGCTTTTCGCTAAAGAATTCCAGGGGTCTATCCTCCTGTGCTAATGTTTGTGGAATTTTGAAAACAAGTTTTGAAAAATATTAGTTTTCTTTGGGGATTTTAAGATTAAGGTTGAATTCTAATTTTAAGGTTGAATCAACTCATTAGAAAGAGTATATCACCCAGAAGGACGAAAATAAACTTTCATAACTGTGTTCAGACTTAGAATTATGTAAACTCATCTTAAATACTATGATCGGGTTCTAAGGAGAACTTTATATGGCCCTGAGGGAACAAAGTATAGTTCAACTAAATACCCGATTACAATATTCAAGAAACATAATCGTCGCATTCACATCCAAAGCCTTATCGAAGAAGGATGTATCTCCTCAAAGGGAAATGACACCACTCTACGATAATTCTTCTAATGCAGCTACGATGATCATTATTTAACTTTTCCCAAAGAAATCTAATAAAATTTTAGAAATTAAAATTTTTTAAAAGAATCAGGTGTGTGGGGTTCCAAATCTCCTACGAGCGCAAGCCCTCGTAGTTAATTACATCGTAGGGAGATAAAATCTCCTACGAAAACTCCCGATTAAAATGGTGGCAGAATTTTGTTAGATTTTTTAGGAGTGATATTAAAAAAAGAGATGAATTTTAGAAACTCAAAAGGGAATGGATCAAAATTGAGCAGTTATTAACATAGTTAAAGGAGGAGAGGTAGGGGCACTTTGAGATTCCAGAACCATCCGGAAGCGTCCCAACTTAATCTAAATGTTGGGCTTTATGTTTTAGGATTGAAAGGAAGCTTTAGTTAGAGTTATGTATTTTATTAGAAATTTGGGACTGTATTCCCGAAGTTTGGGGTCTTATAATCAAAGATCTGCCCTGGAACCTAAATCTATTTTGGACACTGGACCACAGTCGTCCGATCCTAACTAATGCAGTGCAAGGTCTGGACTTACCCCGGCCTGGATTGGGGAGCCAGCTAACCACCTAATCAATTTAAAAGAGATGAGTCCGGTCTTTTATGAAAGAGTGGTAGGGACGTTATATTTAAAGTTTTGGAGGGTTGGGGCCGACATCTAGAGATTCCCCTAATTGGCCCCTTTGACTTATGTTGGGTGTAAAATGCTAAAGACTATGAAATTAAAATTTTGACTCCTTTAATTCATATCTAATGCAATGCATGCTGGTCGACAACTTCAAATCAAGTATGCTTGAAATTTTTAAAAAAATAGGCTTAGAAAATAATTTTTTAGAAGACTGGACTTCCCCAGGTCCGGCACCTCGTCCTCATAGGTCAGACTATCCGGACTCTACCCGCAGGCGGGGAAGGGTCTAAAGCAAGGAAAGAGTAATGCAGAAATATGCATGCGACCCCGGGGTCGATCCCCGGCTAATTCCCTAGATTCGTTATCTTTCTATGTTATTTAGACTCACTAAAATTTTAGACTTTAAGGTTTTGAATATAAAAATTTTCACACCCTCACGAGCCTCACGAGTCCAGGGAAAAACAAAAGCGGCATACTATCGCCAAAAAACTAATAAAAGCAGGTAGTCCTAAAGGCAATCAATTCATCATATCAAATATAAATTAACTAATTAATAAATGTCCATAGGCAAAGTTGCCTTGCTTTATTACAAACCAGAATTTTGCAGAAAGTAAAGTGGCCGGGCACCACTGACAACAACCCGGATTCTAAACCTAGTAATGACGCAAGTAGTTTTGAGTGGGATATTCTCAATCTTCAAGTCTTCAATCTTGTTCTTCTTTGGGCTCCTTTTCTTTAATATCCTTGGATTCTTCATACTTGACTATCCAAATAGATAAGAGGGCACTTCCTTTAAAGGGAAGGCCACTCTTTCCTCTTCGGGTAGGGAGGAGTGTGGCCCAAATTTGGATCTCCAAATAGAAAAGGTCTACTCCCCTTAAGGGCATCCTTTTCTCTTCGGAGTCCAAGCTTTGGACCTATATATCCCAACTCAAAGCTAACTTTCACAACACTTAATAATTACACAAATTATATTTATTTGAAAATAAAATCTAGACTCACCTGCAGGGTTATCCTAAGCAGTTAATAGATGAAAAGCAATTATTCCCAAGTAGTTATATTTGAGCAGAAAAGTAAGTAAACACACTGGCCACGCTCCTTTTATTTGGGGGCTTTAGCAGCTGAAGCACCTGTGCAAGCAGTTATAACAATTGATAATTTTTTATTGATTTAGCCCCCTTTTATTGCCCTGCATGAGCGTGGCCACCTGCAGAAGACTATGTGAACATCCAGATCGTACCTAACCTAAGGGTAATCTAGTCGCCAAATACATCAATCCATCCATAGAGTACAGAAAAAGTAAGCAGACACAGCAAAGCAATTTCATCCACAACATGCAGTGAAAACTACGAAAAATCCGGCACACAGCAGTAAAGTAAACACCGGCCTAACCTAGATCTAGAGTTGGTTGTCCTAGCACATCATCTAAAGTGTGTGAGAAAGGTCGTGTGGCTGGGGTAGATCCTAAAGTGGGTTATTAGTTAGAGTTGTCTAGAAAAGTTCTGAATTTGTTAAGGCTCAAAAGGGGATTTAGATTAAAATTTAAGTGTTAGTGAATTAAGAATTTTAATTAAACGTATTTTAAAAGTTAATTGATTACTACCTTTGTTTCACACCGAGGCCGTGAAGTTTATTTCACCTTCCTTGGGGCTAAGCTAATAGCCTCGTAGGCCTGGGTTACCCAGTAGCAATCAGGGTTGATTAAGTTATTTTAAGTTTGTTGTAATTAAGAGACGTGAATTAATATTGGAAAGGGTCTCTTGCTGATTTTTAATGGGTTGTTTAAGAATTTTATTAACCTATTGGGAGAATTTTGGGATTTGAAAGGGTTAATGGGTTTTAAGAGATTATCCGGATGTGTTAACTAAGGGGTCAAAATTTAATTTTTCAAATTAGGGCTAATATTAAGGGTTTCAGATTTTTAATAAATACTAGACCTAATTATGAGTTGTTAGACAGGTGGCACACTCAATTTGGAGTTTTCTATCAAAAGTTATGATTTTTAGAAGTTTTAACCCGGTTTTGACTAGAGTTGACCAAAATGTTGACCTTTTGACTTTGACCATATTTTGGGGGTTTAATATTTTTAGAAAATACTAGATTTTAATTAGAGTCATTAGCCACTGAGTTTGATTGATTTAGAATTTTCTTGATTTAGTTATGAATTATTGAAGTTTTGAGCATTTTAATGAATTTTGGAAATTGTTTAATTAATGACCCTTTTATGGTTTTGCTTCAAACAAATTCCTAACTCCTTGAAAACACCTCCAAAGGTCAGAAATGACCTAAGGAGGGATCCCCAAGTGTTTGGGAAATTTTTTGGGATTTTAATTATTATTAATTAATTATATTAATTAAAAGTGGGTTTTTAGTCAAAATTGAATTAATTACAAAATTGCTGCCAAATTAAGGGGCTTTTAATTTTCACGGATTAAGGGCTTGATTCTGGTCAGTTAGAGGGTTTATATGTATTTTTTGGATTTAAATTGGATTTATTACATTTTTTTAGAAGGTTTAAAGGTTTAATTAAGGGTTTAAGATTAGGAAATTTGGTTAAGGGCCTTAATGATTTCAAAAACCAATGGAAATTTTTCTAAGGGTTGTACATGTCACTAAGTTCAAATGTCCAAAGTTTCAACTCAAGGGGAAGTGGATCCTAATTATTGGAATTGTTCTAAGTTTTCTACACATGAGTCCTTAATTATTGTCCTTAGTTGTGTCACTAATTTGATGGGCTTAAATTAATGTTTGAACTAACCCTCATACTCAATACATAAGGCATGCATGAATCACATAAACACATTCAACACTTAAATCTAGGAGAGCCTTAGGCTAAGTGGTGTGTGTTTCCTAGACATGTAAGGATTAATTAGCATCATTGACTAAACTATGATTAGTGAATAGTCAAGGAGTGATTATCCACCAATCATCCCCATTAATCTCATTCATATAGTCAACTCATGTCTAAAATTCCAAAGGGGGATCTCTCAAACCCTTAAGTGTCGAAATGTATATAACCTAATTTAAGATAGGTTTTAAAATATATATAAATGTAGACATATATATATATATATATATATATATATATATATATATATATATATATATATATATATATATATATATGTCTTAAAGTAAAATAATCAAGAAAATACTATTAGAATTAGATTTTAGGGGTTGAGAGACCCAGTGATTTTAAATCTAATAGGATAATAAGTTTTAACTTTCAAAATACTCCATATTTAATTAAATATTAACAAACTATTAAAATATTCACAAAATTCAAATTAACATCAATATTTACTTAAATAATTTTAAAATTTTTCTGGAGGTTTAAAATAGGTTAGAATATCCCTCTTAAAATTTTAAAAGCATTTGAATTTATTTTACTTAAATAATAATTAAAATAATCATATAACTAATATTTGAAATTGCTCAAAATATATAGCCTATTTCAAAGTGATCTTATTTTTGAATTAAAGGTCTTGAAAAACTGAAGAATTTGATATATTATATGAATTTTTCTAACTTATATTCAATTTTATATAATTTTTTAACTCTCTGGATTTAAAACTAAATAAAAATTAATTTTTTTATTAAATACTGGCTCTGGTGGCGCCGGCGGGACACGTGGCTCAACGTAAACCGTCCGATCGAACCACGGAAACGGCGGGGCGACGTGGCACAATAGGGACCGCGAGATCAGTACGCGACGGCGCCAATGATTGGCGGCGACGGTCAGCCACGCGTCGACAGCTAAACACCTCACGCGGTTTCACTTAACCACGTCAGCGTTCAGCGGGCGCCGTTGGATATTCCGCTGATTCGATCCAACGGACGGGATCGAATCCCGTGTTCGATCTCAACGGGACAAGATCTGACGGCAGGGGATTCATCCCGCTATTAGGAACGGGCGGTCTGGATCTCATCAAACGGGCGACCGAACGAAGGATCGAATACACTGCCGGATCAAACAGCGGAATGGCTCGATCTGGACATCAACGGTCCATAAAATGTACACCTGAACCCTAATACGAAAAACGCCCTAGAAAGCATTTTTGGGCTCGTTCTCTCGATCGGATGGATCAAAAAACTCGAAATTTTAAACTTAAATATAGAATATGAACAGAAATAATGGGGAAACATTTGTTTGTCCTAAAATATCTTGGACGCAGAGTTAATTAGATTGATCTAAGTGAGCTAGATCTAAGGGTTTTGGGAGATTATACCATCAGATCTTCGAGATTTCTGGATGGATGAGCTTGTAGACTGTCCAAGTGTAGATCCCCAGCGCAAAATCGAGCTCGAACACGCCTGGATCGACTGCTACAAGCCTGGGATGGACTAGGTGGTAGACTCGCCGGAGAACTCGCCGCCGGTGACGTGCAACCACTTGGGTTTTATAGTGGGGAGGTAGAGAAGGCTCTGGAGATCCAAAACGAACCAAGAACTCGCTCTGGGAGGCTGGGGTTAGTGAGAGAGGGTGTTTTGATACAATGGCTTCAAAAGTCACCTTTTTCCCTATTCAAACGGCCTGGGATGGATTGGATGGCTGGGATCGACTCCTGGACTCTCCAGATGATGCCACCTGTCCCTGGGAAAGCTGGAAGGCTGCCCCAAGGGCTGGACACGCCTTATTCCCATTGGGTGGACTTGGGATGAGTGGAGGGAGACATTGCCTAAATTGCCTAAACCAGCCCCTTAGAGCAGCTTAAACAGGGGTTAATCAGAGGAATAAAGTGAAAAGGGGAGCTTAGGCATGTGATATAAGAAGAAAAAGGGGTTTAGTAGGGCTTTGACCATAAAAAAAAGGATTTTAAAAGGGTCTTGACTCTATTGACCAGTCAACTGGTCAATGGCTGCTGATGTGGCATAGGAGAGGTCAAGGTTACAGGTTGGAGAAGATCCAAGCTTAAGCCCACACTCTTTGAGGTCAAATTGGAGGTTTGACCTACTCAAAAAAAAAGGATTTAAGGGCTTTGTTGACTTGGTTTGACCAGTCAACAAAGTCAAGGCTGGTGATGTGGCATTTGGAGAGGTGAGAGGTCATTTGGAATGGTTTAATCAAGGATCAAAAGCCCAAAATCGAGGCTAGAAGAAATAGGAGCAAATGCCATCAAAATTTGACCAAGGGTTGAGGGTTGACTTGGTCAACTCAAGTTGGGTTGGACTCGAAATAGGTTTAGAAGTATTCAAGGTATTGAATGGAATGATTTCAAGGGTTTGAAGATATTGATATAGTTAAATGGGTCGAAGTGATTCATTTGAACTCTTAGGGTTCACTAGGTCAAACCATGTTGACTGGGTCAACCAGGTTGACCCAAGGGGTGAGTCATGGCTGGATAAATTTGAAATGATGTTTGAAAATCATTAGAGGTGGTCCCCAAGTATGGGGAGGTCAATTGAGTCAAAATCCCTATTTGAACCCTTAAAGGCCTGTTTGGTCAACCTGGGTTGACTTGGTCAACCAAGTTGACCTAGGGTTTGGGTTTGGGCTCAACAGATTTGAAATGACATTTCAAGACTAATGGGAAGGGTTCCATAGCCTAGAGAAGTCATTTAGGTCAAAACACCTATTTGAACCCTTAAAGGGCCTTTTAGGTCAACTGTGTTGACTTGGTCAACCAGATTGACCCAGGTCTTGGGAATGGGTTGAACAGGTTTGATTTGATATTTGAAACTTGCTGCAAGTGGTTGCATTCAATTCAGAGTTCAATTGGTTTGAAATGCCTATTTGAGCCCCATAGGGGTATTCTGGTCATTTTGGGCTTATGGCCACTAGGGGCCAAAAAGAAGAGTCCAGAAAAATATAGTTTATTGATCAACATATCAGGATTAATAGTCTGGAAGTGACTAGATGTTTTGGTGAAGGTTCTAAAGTCAGAATCTTCAAGGTAAAAGGTCCAGTGGCATAGGCTGTAAATATTTGAAAGTTTTACAGCCTTTGGACTTTGGTTTAGATTCTGGGGTTAGAGGCCTCAGAATGGGCTCAAATTTGAGGGTCAACCTCTAGAGACATGTCTTATCATTTTGCAAGTGGTAGACTCTGAATCAGAGGTTATTTAACTCGGTTTCAAAGTATTTAAAAAATCAATGAAAAAGGCCTTCAGGACTAAGCCTTTGAACCTTGGATTTAAGTCTGGATTTTTGGATTTGGAATGAATTTTAAGCTTGAATGATTAATATTGAAGTATCCAAATCATTAACAATCATGTGGTGATTGTTAATGAATGGATAGGGTCAAAGCTAGGTCAAGGGTAGGATTAAAGTCAAAGTTGAAGTTTGAATTGTCAAGTAGATTGGGTCGAAGTCTGGATGTGGTTGAAGCTTGGATTGATTTGAATTTATATTGAATGAAGTTTAGATTGATTTGAGGTTTGAGTTAATCAAGGGTATGGATTGATTTGAGTATGGATTGATCCTAGGATCTAGAGGAGTTCTAGGATTTGGATACGGGAGAATCCTAAGCTCTAGAGTAGGCCTAAAGGTCTTGAATCTAGAAGGGTCCTAAGGTCTAGAATAGACCCTAAGGTCGGGCTCTAGGAAAGGATCTCAAAATCTAGAATAGATCTTAGGGTCTAGCTCTAGGAAGGGGTCTTAAGGTCTAGAGTGGATCTTAGGGTCTAGGATTGGATCTGGATTCTGGAAGGGTCTTAGTGACCTCATACAAAAATGAGGTCAACAGCTAACACTGCACCGACCCCGATGGCTGAGGCACCAGTATCAACACTGAAAGGTTTGCTGAAATCGGGGACGGCTAATACTGGAGCAGTGGTCAACGCCTCCTTGATGTTGTCGAAACTGGTTTGTTGTTCCTGATTCCAACTCAACGTTTTGCCCTTAAGGCAAGCCGTGAGTGGTGCCACCAAAATGCTGAATCCCCTCACAAATCTGCGATAAAAATTCGCTAAACCAATGAAGCTTCGCACATCCGAGATTGTTTTGGGAATTGGCCAGCCCGTGATTGCCATGATCTTCTGTGGATCCGTCTGAATACCATGACCGGAAATGATGAACCCGAGGAAATGCACCGATGCTGTTGCAATCTCACATTTAGAGAAATTCAGATACAATTGGTTGGCTCGCAGGATGTCAAGAATATCCCGAAGATGGATGAGGTGAGCTTCTAATGATGAGCTGTATATAAGGATGTCGTCAAAATAAACGACACAACATTTTCCTAGGACTGGCTTTAATATTTCATTCATGAGCCTCATGAATGTAGCAGGGGCGTTGCATAGCCCGAATGGCATCACGCGCCATTCATACAGTCCATCACGAGTCTTAAATGTTGTTTTCCACTCGTCTCCGGGACGGACTCGTATCTGATGGTAGCCGCTCCTCAAATCAAGCTTCGAAAAGACTACGGCCCCAGTGAGCTTGTCCAGAATATCCTCGAGGCGTGGCACCGGAAATCTATACTTCACGGTGATCTTATTAATTGTCCGACTGTCGACGCACATCCGCCAACTTCCATCCTTCTTCGATACAAGCAAGGCAGGGACAGCACAGGGACTCAAACTCGGTTGTATCAAGTTCTTTTGCAACAACTCCTCTACGATACCTTGAAGTATCTCATGTTCCTGCGGGCTCATCCTGTAGTGCGGTAAGTTCGGGAGTGTGGCTCCTGGCTGCAATTCAATCTGATGTTGCAAACTACGGAGGGGGGGTAGGGTGTTTGGCAATTCTTCCGACCAAACGTCTCCATACAACTGTAATAAGTCCTGCACTTCAATTGGTAGTGATCGGAGTTTATCCCCATAGTTCTTCACGGACACAATCAAAGCCAGCATATTAGCTTCCTCCTTCCAGGCTTCAACGATGTTCGGTCCAGATACCATGTACATTGCAGTTTGACCCAGCAGTTTCTGAGTATTATCCGCAGGGGCGTGCGGTAGTAGTCGTATTTTTCGATTCTTCCATTCAAATGCATAGGTATTCAAACGTCCGTCGTATACTGCTCCAGCATCGAATTGCCAAGGCCTTCCGAGTATAATGTGACATACATCCATTTCTAAAACATCACACAGCACGTCACACATATAATTCTTCCCAATCGTAAATGTCACCCGGCACATCTCAGAGACGAGAATTTCTACTCCTTTTTTCACTCAACTGATCTTGTATGGCTGTGGATTCTTAGTTGTCTTCAGCTGAAGCTTTTGCACCACTGAACGGACGATAATATTCTCAGTGCACCCGCTGTCGATAAGCATGTCACATACCTTGCCATTAATTGTACAACGCGTCCGGAAGATGGCGTGTCGCTGGGTATTAGTGGTTTGCCGTGGAGCCAACAGCAACTTCTCCAATATGCATACTAACTGTTCCCCGTCGTCCGCTTGAAGGTCTTCAAAATCTTGTTCGTTTACATTCTCCCCACAGTACTGCTCCTCCTCTTGTTCTCCCTCGACCAAATGCAATTGTTGTCGCGTAGGACAGTCATTGGATTTGTGCCCCGGCTGGAAACACCGGTAGCATTTGAATGTTGTCGGTTTAGCATAAGGATTGGCATCTTTAACTGGAGGTTTTGGACGTAGTGGAGATGCGGATTTGGGTTCCGGACCGAGGATGCCCGCACCACCCATAGGCGGGGCTGCCAGTTTGTTACTGTTGCTGCCAATTGGCTTAATTGTTTCTCCGCTCTGCTCAACATTGTGCCGGTTAACTATGCGATTTCTAGGATGTCGGCTGAGCTGCATTTCGGCTTTAAGCGCATAGTTCACTGCCTGTGACAATGTCCAGACCGAGTTAAGTTCTAGCTTATCCTGGATGGCTTCCCGCAGTCCGCCTATATACCTCGCGACAAGCTGGTTTTCCGATTCGTTCAGATTGTTGCGGGCACTCAATCTATAGAAATCTTCAGTATACTCGTTCACTGTCTTCCCCCCTTGCGAACAATGCTGATATTGAACATACAGCATTTGTTCGAAATCAACTGGCAGAAAGTGTCCGCGGAGCAGGCGTTTCATCCGGTACCAGCTGGTGATGCCGCCCTTTCCTTCTCTTCGCCGGGATTGCAACAGCTGCATCCACCAAGCTCCGGCTCCCCCCTTTAAACGACAGGCTACATATTTAACCTGTTTTTCTGGAGCGATTTCCATATAGTCGAAGAATGCCTCAACTGCTCTTTCCCAGTCCAAGTATTCTTCGATGTTAAGACGGCCTTCAAAGAACGGGATATCAAGCTTGATGCGAAACTCACCTTGCTGCCGGTGATGTATTGGCCGTCGACGGGGTTCATAATACATCTGATGCTCTTCGTCGTCTGAGTTGGATGCCTCCCGATGTTGAAACTCTGCTTCATTCTCTGAATTGGAATCCATGTGGGAAGCGGCTACCTGTCGCCGATGTCGTAGTTGTTGTGGATTCGTAGCAGGGATCGGCGTCGCAAGACGAGCGCCCACTGGTGGCGGTCTGTTGGTCCTCATCGAACAAAGTTCTGTTCGTATCTCGGTAGAGAATCTGACGAACTCCTTGGTGAGTGATTCTATTTGGCGCGCTATGTTTGTCTGAGCATTCAAGAGGGCGTCCAAGCTCCGATCCTCCTCCATAGTAGGTCGCTTGCTACCTTCCGCCATGGCTGCTCACGTGCCGAGCTCTGATACCAATTTGGTGTGGAAACCTGCAAGTAATGAGAGAAACTAAACAGGGAAGAGGAAAATAGTTAGAGGAACAAGAAGTTTTGAGAAGAATAAGCAATCCAGAGAGAGTTAGAAGAGGAAGAGGAGCAAGGGGAGAACTCATTTTTCGGGAATACTATATAAGTAAAAACAGAACTATCGCCTCCAGTGAGGTATTTCCCTATCTATACTAAGAAGAAAGCTGACTAGGAAAAAGTGTAAAGTAATGCTGCCAAAAGTCTGTAAAAATAACAGAAAGGTAAAAGAACTAGTGGAGGCTGCAGCGGACGTGGCTAGGAATAATGGGACTAGGAATAATCATCACATCACGATGCAAATGGCTTATCTTCTGCGGAGCCTTGGCTGGGCATTTATCAGAAGATTAAAAATTTAGAAAAAAAAAAATAGGGAAGTTTCGTTGTAATATAATTGGAAAGCATATTGGTGGATGACTTTTATGCGCATTGAATTTATTTTCTTGTTAAAATAATATTTAAATATTAACTAAAATTTATATTACAAAGATGAGAATCATGCAATGAGAGAGTGAGAGAGAAAGTAGATTTATACTTAGTTCTTTTAATTTTTATATTGAATTTTTTTATGTATTATGGATTCATGAATTTTTTTCTATTTTGAGTTTTTTAATGTTAAATATGAGTGTCTTTTACTTTTCCCAGTGGCGGAGCCAGAAAATTTATCATGGGGGGCCTAAATTAACTTAGTAAAAATTTCCCTCAACTTTTTTTCATCCGGGCTTGGGACCGGCATAGGCAGTTTTAAAAATTTTTTATTAATAATTATCCCAAAACATATAATATTAAATACAAGATAGTAAACAACTTACAATTTATAACGTCTACTCTTCATATTCTGAAAGAGTTGAATGATAACTTCATTATCAATAGAATCCAAAATTTCTTTTTCAACATAAGCAAGTAGTAAATCATTCATCCATTGATCGCCAATCTGAATACTTGTCAAACCAAGTAGGATTAAATCTTTTGTCTTTCATCCCGAATTTAGTTTTTGGAAAATCATGAATACGCGGTTGAAATGGCCCTCGTTGTAAATACAGTCTTCGAACTTCATCCCGAATATTAGGATTAAAATCAACAATAGGAATTCGTAGTCCTGGATCAGATGGAAGATTTTCAACGCTTACTTCTATATTGTTAGGTAAATCAGTTTCCACTCGAATGCTCTTTTCTTTATGATCTTCAACTTGATTGCTATTGTCATTTGATGTTTTTGAAACTGATGATCGTTTGAAATATCTCTCCATAATATTCCAACTCAAAGATGTCTTAACATTAATCTGATTATATATCTATTCAAAAAAAGGACCAAAATATAAAACTTATAGAATAAATCATATAAATCTAAAGAAACAAACAATAAAACTTATAAAATTTAACAAAATTAAATAGATATGGTCCTTTGAAAATTCCGGGCAAACATGAAAAATCCAAAAAAAAAAAAAAATCAGATTTTTATAATTAACTTCTACCAAGAAAACTAAAACATGAATGCATAATTTAAATCAGAGACATCAGCTACTTTAGAACTTCTAAATGTTGAAGTAAAAGGTGATTCTTCGGTTTTTTGATGTCTCGGTGAAATCGTGAAACAGGTTTTTGTTAAAAAAAATACCTCACGGCTTCCGCCGCCGCTGGTCTCGGAGTAAGACACGTCGCGGTCTCCGACCGTAGTCTGCCACCGCCGGTCGCCTGCGTCGCCGGAAGAAACGCGAAGGAACGGCGAATTGGCGAAAGAAAGGCTAGAGGCGGCTTGAAGAAACGCGAAAGAGCAGGGAGCGCGATGCGACCTGTTTTCACAGAACGAATAGGATTTATGTAAACCTAAACTTGTTTTTTATTTATTTAATCCCTGTTTTTTTTTCTAATCACGGTTCAATTACTTCCATATCCCGTTTTTTTTTTTTTTTTTTTTTTTTTTTTTGAAGGGGGGGGGGGGGGGGGGTATCCACCCATGTCTTTTCCCAATGCTTTTACTTTCTAACTTATTTTCTCATTTTAGTGTTTTATTTCTCATCTTCTTACTTCCCATATTTACAGTTATATTCTTCAACTATTGTGTTCGTCCACTCATCCTGAGCTCTCATCAACCATTCGGCTTCCAAGAAGGAATGATATGCCCATTAACATTTTATTTATTTTTAAAATGTTAATTAATTAATTCTGATGTTTGGGGACCTTCCCCTACTACGTCTGTTCAAGGTTACCGTTACTTTGTGTCTTTTATAGATGATTACACAAAATACTGCTGGGTATTTCCACTTTTACAAAAATCTGCTGTTACCTCTGTCTTCTTTAATTTTCATAAAATGCTTACTTGTCAATTTAATACTCGTTTATGTATTATTCGTACTGATGGAGGCTGTGAGTACTTAAACAATACTTTTAAATTATACTGCACCAAGTGGGGCATCAAGCACGAGTACACCTGCCCATATACTCCAGCCCAAAATGGCGTCGCCGAATGAAAAAATCGTCACTTACTTGAAACTATTCGCGGTCTACTCATTCATTCTAATGTTCCATCTTCTATGTGGGTAGATCTTCTACACACTTCAGTTTATCTAATCAATCGTATGTCGACGGCAACTTTACAACACATGACACCTTATGAAAAACGGTTTGGCAAACCACCCAATTACAATCATTTAAAAGTTTTTGGTTGCTTGTGTTATCCGTGGCTACGCCCTTACTCTATGTCTAAGCTTTCTTCTGTATCTCTACCTTGCGTTTTTATTGGCTATGCTACTAACTAAAAAGGTTATTGTTGCTTGGATCCTACTTCATACCGAATTTTTACCTCTCAGCATGTTCTTTTCAATGAAAACAGATTTCCTTTTCAGAAACAGGTTCTTACTTTACCTCCAAACAACTCCTCTGCTTCAAATCTCTACCTGCCACCTTTTCTTTTGGTTCCCACCACATCCATTAAATCCTGTTCCATTACTAAACCTCAAAACATTCCAACTTCAACTATTTTGCAGCCCACTATGTCTACAACCTCTGAGTTGTCTCCACTCCTGATCTAGTCTATGTCTCCTCCCATAACTCTTCCTCATCATATGAAAACCAGGTTTCAAACTGGAAATCTACGACCCAAAAAAGTGTTTGATCTTACTCATCAACTCAGTGAATCCTTTCCCATATCGTATACTCAAGCTATCAAGCATGAGCATTGGCGGCAAGCAATGTCGACGGAATTTCAGGCACTCCAATCTCAAGGCACTTGGGACTTAGTCCCTTCCGTTCCAAATCAAAACGTGCTTGGATGCAAATGGATTTTTCACAAGAAAAGAAACTCAAATGGAACTGTAGCACGATATAAAGCCAGATTATTGGCTCTCGGGTATAATCAAAAATTTGGTATAGATTAAACGGACACGTTCAGCCCTGTAGCTAAAATACCTACTCTTCGCATTCTTCTTACTGTTGCTTTACATCGTCAATGGCCATTACATCAACTGGATATCTTTAATGCTTTTTTGCATGGTTCACTCAATGATACGTTTTATATGAAGCAGCCGCCTGGTTTTTGAGATACAAACAATCCCACTTATATTTACAAATTGAATAAAGCTTTGTATGGACTTAAGCAGGCTCCTCAGAAATGGTTTGAAACATTTACAGGTTTTTTGCATCAACTTGGTTTTAATAACAGTCATTCGGATCCATCCTTGTTAATATACTCCAAACATAAAATACTAATGTATATTTTAGTATATATAGATGATATCATATTAACAGGGAACAATCCATCTAAAATTGCACAACTGCTGGACTATTTACATCAACGCTTTAACATGAGAAATTTGGGAACGACCGGTAAATCAATTTTTAGGGATTACTGTTGAGAAAACATCCACTGGATTGCTTTTACACCAAACAAAGTATGCGGAATCAATATTGGCAAGGGCTGGAATGACAAATTGTAAACTGATATCTACTCCTTCAACTCTCAAAACAAAACAGCCGACAAAATCTCCAAGTTTTTCAAATCCAACCTTATACTGCCAACTAGTAGGTGCTCTGCAATACCTGACCCTCATTCGTCCGGATATTGCGTATGCGGTAAACCGAGCAAGTCAGGCAATGCACCAACCAACCAAATTCAAGTTTGCTGCTCTCAAACGTATTCTCAGATACATTCATGGAACGATTCACTATGGTCTCTCGTTAACAGGTAACTCATTCACTACAGGAAAAATGCCAAAAACCGGCGGTTTTTTCCGATGGTTAGTAAGGCCAAACCGGCGGTTTTAAATTATACCGGCGGTTTCTCGGCGGTTTTTACGCCACCGGTAAAATTGGCGTAGGAAATATTTACCGGCGGTTATAATAGGCGGCAGTTTACCGGCGGCTTATATCGCCGATGACTACCGGATTTGCAACCGGCGGTTTTTCGGCCGTTAAGCCGCCGGTTATATTACTGACGGCTAACCGGCGATCACTTTACCGACAGCCAACCAGCGGTTAAAGAGGCCATCGTGCGTTCGCTTAACCGCTGGTTATTTTACCGACGGCACCCGGCGATCACGGCCGACGGTATTACCGGCGGCATACACCACCGGGGTTTCACCTGATAATCGTCGGTGGCCGTCGGTAATCTTCGATATATTACTTACGGTTTAACTGAGTTATCGGCGGCTTAGCTTAAGCCGTCTGGTATCGTCATTTTCGGGGGCCAAACCGCCGGTTGGCCGCCGGAAACCTGTAGCACCTGAAAAAAAATTGACAGCATTCCCTCTATTTGAGGAAGGTTCACCCTAAATTCTAAACCTGCAGAAATAGCAATACATAATAAGATATTTTGGACAACATGCCACTATATTCATCACAATTATATACATAACCACAAATTAAATAAACAAGTTTATAATCAAACATTAAGAAGTTCTAAATAAGTTCATCAAACATAAAATAAGTTCACCAAGTTCTAAATTCAATAATGTTACAATCACAAGTTCTAAATGCAATCATCAAACATAAAAAAGATCTAATCCTCAGCTGTATCCTCACTGTCTGGAGGTGGCTGCTCCTTCTTCCTTTGATTTTCAACTCTATATGATTTCAACTCTGCTTGCATTTCATTTTGAACTTTTCTCATTTCTTCAATCTCTCTAGATTGAACCCTTCTCATCTCTTCAATCTCCCTAGTCAGCACTGCGACCCTCTCGCTTACAGATTCTTCAGCTCCACTTGGATCATGAAATGCAGAGGTGTATGAACTGCCCTCAATAGCATAAGCCTGTGAACCCATTCCATATAGCCTCCCCCTCTGTCTTCCACCAACAACATCTGACCATGTATGATACTCAAAAATGTGGGTCTATACTGAAGATGATCCCTCGCCAGTGGACTGCTGACTTTCTCTAGCTCGTACAAAATCATCCTGCGAGTTACAATTAGTTATATTAAAATAAATTTTTATTCTAAAACTCCAAAAAATTTTACTCACATGGCCTTCTTAGCCTTCTCATCAACCCACTGATGGTCATCTTGATGTTGATGAGTTCTTGTATGCAACTCCAATGGTGTTGGCTCCCGACCAAGGTGCTCTTTCTGAAAATTTGATGCTTAGTTATAATAACATAAATATATGTAATAAATTAATTCAAAACACTTACCAGTCGCCGCATATGTTCCGTATGAGGTACAGATCCACCAGTATGAGGAGAGCTTCCTAAACCACCAAAGTCAGAGGGTCTGTTCTGTTTATTCTGCTCTCTCATTTTTATAAACTCAGGGGTCGTCCAAGCACTACTCAAATCAGCCCAAACGCCCTCTCCAATCCAATTAGGACGCTGTCCAGACTTTATAATGTCCGTGAACATGTCCCTGAGACGGGTCGCTCCTCTCCTCTCAAAATTTGTTTTGATCCTCGTGCTGTACTCAGGCAACCACCTAAATTCTTTCTGTAAAAATTTAGGCAATATAAACTATAATATTCAAACTCTGGTGAATATATACTATGATTTTTAGTGAAGGAAATCTAAAGGTGTTGATGTTGATGGAGACAATAAAATTGAGATAATCCCTCCCTTAAAAGAAGAGAAACTAAATGGCTTGAAGTTGATAGGTGATTAAAAATGGCCATGATAATCCCTTTTCTCCCTCTCTCTCTCTCCCTCTCTCTTGCTCTCTCTAACACTTGCTTGCTCTCTTTCTCTCTCTATATCTCTCTCCCTCTTTCTACCTCTCGGTCTTCCTTTCTTTCTACTTCTCGGTCTTGCTCTCTTTCTACCTCTCGGCCATAAATTGGTTACCCACTGGAAAACGACACACAATAGTCATCGCAAACTTTGAGGGATCGGACTTCAGCGCCCTAAGAACCCGATCCTTCAACTGCTTCAAAGTCGAGTTGAATGGAACTTGTAGGGGCCGACATTTACCACCAATATATATTGGTAAAAAATTACCACCTAATGATAACTCTCCATCATATAACAACATAAAAGATGGTGGTCACGCACTCATTTTGGATACCTACATTTACAAAAAGTTTAGGTGGTTGTGCACTCATATATTTATTTGAGCGAGACAATCGTCAATTTCATAACTTCCTACACTATTTCTGAAAAAAATTTCAATTATTAAAATATCACTATGTTAATATTATCATTAACTAATGAAATATAAATATTATAAACAGTAATATTAATATTTCCTTATAAACCCATAAAATAGTTAACAAAAATGTCTACAATTTTCTCAATAAATATTTTGAATTATTTTAATTTAGTTATATTTACTAACACTATAAAAAATTACATTATAAAACAACAAATAAATATTAATATAAAATTTCCTATAATATCTATTTTTAACCATTTCTAAACTGCTTTTATACAATTAATAAATGGAAATTTAAATCTACATAAACGATTACAAACCTAAATCATAAAATAAATTACAAACTCTTATAAACCTAAATCATGAAAATTTAAATCTAACCCAAAGACATAATCAATCACAAAATAAATTACAAACTCTTGCAAATGTCTACTGAGAACAAATAATCACATAAAACATTAAAGAATACCTTCAAATCCCGATTTTTCTTCAACTCACACGAAAAATAGGGTAGCCCGCGTGAGATCGACGGCGGCAAGATAGCAGACCTTGATCTCGCGATAGGCAGCCGGTGTGGGGTCGGCGGTTGGACTGAGTTCGTCGGCGGTCGGAGAGCGGTGGTTGGCGGCAAGACAGTGCGCACGATCGAGCGAGATGGGCGAAGGCGACGGCAGAGCTCATCTGAAGAGAGAGAAGGAAAGATTATAAATGAAATGCAAGGCTCGGGCCGGTTCATTTTAGGGCATTTACCGGCGGTTGTGACCGCCGGTACTTTCATCACTTATCAACGGCTGTATATGCCGCCGGTAAACCGCCGGTACTATTGAAGACAAGCGGTCTAACCGGCGGTTACACGACCGTCGCTAATACCGGCGGTCCAACGTTACGAAACCCCAGGGTAGGCCGCCGATACTAGCCGGCGGCCACACCGCCGGACGAACCGCCGGTAATACCGGCGGTCCTTTAACCGTTGGTCATAACGGCCGGTAAGCGGCGTTTTTCCTGTAGTGATTAACACTTACATTATATACTGACTCTGATTAGGCAGGAGATCAACAGGATCGTAAGTCTACGACGGGCTACTATAACTTTCTAGGCAACTCTCTTATCTCTTGGAGTGTCAATAAGCAATCTACTATTGCCCGTTCATCCACCGAAGCTGAATATAAAGTCATTGCTGCCAATACGATAGAAATCATCTGGCTTCGTCGCCTTCTTCACGAACTTGATTGCCCGCAAGATGGACCGACCACTCTTTATTGTGACAATACCTCCACTATTGCATTAGCCAATAATCCGGTTTATCACGCCTGACAAAGCACATTGAAATTGACTGCCATTTTATTCGAGAATGTATTCAAAACCAGAGCATAAATGTTCATCACATATTTACTAAAAATCAGCTAGCGTATTTGTTTACCAAATCTTTATCCAAATCTCGGTTCAAAGATCTAACCAACAAGCTAATTATTGCGACTGAAACCATTAGCTTGCGGGGGATGTTAGCAATAAATAATTCTGGAAGTTTCTTTATTCAAGATAGTACTTGTATTAGGTTCTTTAATTTCTTACTTACGTGTACAAGATGTAACTCTTTATATAAGACCTCTTAGCTTGTACATAGGATCATGGAATACATCTTTATTTTCTCTGTTCTGTCTTGGCTTTCTCCACCTATTGCTTTACAGCGTTGACAGGTTATCAGTATGATGGAAGGTGGTGGTATTAGAGGCAGTGAAAGAAAAATTCTTAATATTTAGGGTCTGTATTTGTTAACTTTCTGGCTGTTTTGCTCTCAGAGAGTAACCACAATTTCATTTAATTATTATTTTTTGGTTGTTTTTTCACAATTTTAAAAAATTTCTATTGTTAAAATCTATTTTTTATAACTAGAATAACTATATTATTTTCTCCATAACAACTTCACAATCAATTTTAAAAAAACTATTTAGTCATATCTGTTATGTGTGGAATTTGATTGTATGGATCAATTTGGTTATTTTGTTATCTCGGTTCTTAAAACTTGTTGTGTACAAGGGGGGTTCTTGGAGGTTTATCCCCTGCTTGGGTTCGGGTGCTTTTCACTAGAATTTTTTTTCCATACAACACCCTGATGCTGCATACCTGAGCGCCCCAACATTGTATTCCTCAGCACCCCTGCGTTGAACGATATAGAGCAGAGCATCGCAGTGGTCCAGATATGGCTCCACAACGGGTCAAAACAGAGACTGAGCGCTACTGTGCTGAGTGTTTGAGCACTGCAACATTGTCAAACAGAGTCTAGGTGCCGCCCCAAACTGGCGACGTAGTGCTGCGAGACAGACTGATCGGATTTCTTTCTCATTTTCTAAATGGTTGCATCCATTGGAGTTTATTTATTTGGCAGTCTCTTGTATTTTCAATCAGGGAATGTGTGAGAACGATGTATGTGAGAAGAGAAGCAAGAGAGAGAGAGATATAAGTGAGATTTGTTCTTATTTCTCCCTATTTTTATAGTGGATTTCTTGGTATGGTGTGGCTCCGTGATTATTATTTTTTAAAAATTTTTTCACATTAAATTATATTGTAGTTTACTTTTTCGTTACTTTTACTTTCTGACTTATTTTAACATTATGATGTTTTACTCATCTTCCCCAACAATAACACACAAACTCTTAGAGATATTGCTTTCTCTCCATACTTACATTTATATTCTTCAACTATTGCGTTCCTCCACTATTCCTGAGCTCTCATCAATCATTCGGATTCCCAGACAGAAAGATACGCACATTTCTCTAAAATTTTATTTACTTCTAGTTCTAGATGTAAAATAAATTAAACTCAATTAAAATATAATCATAGCTCTAATTTAACAAAAAAATAATAAATAAATTTCTAATTATATTCAAATTTTCAAAGTTGATAAAAAGCAATTAATAAATAACTTAAAATAAAATAATTCTCCAATTCAAGTCAATCATTTACAGCCTAATATTTTAAAAGGTGGCTGTGGAATTTATTTCAATAACATTCTTATTTTACTCCACTCAGTAGTACACCAAATTCTCATTATTAAAGTAAAATAATTATAGATATTCTAATTTAAAGATTTAAAAAAAAATAAATTATTGACCATAGGTTCTCAATAAAAATATATTAATTCTTAAATTAGTTCATTATATGAGGTGAAGCTTTATTAAGAAAAAAAAAAATTGTCTTACTCCTCTAGGTCAAGATGGGATTCTAAGATTTGGGCTAAACAATTGAAAAATAAAGGGTTTTGGGACAAATTATTTTGTGTGGACGCTAAATACAGTTTATCGTTCTGAGACCAACTAGAATGCATCATGTCAGCAGTATCGAGCATGGTACCGAGCCGTGGTACCGAGCGTGGGTGACGTGGCGCATGCTGGTTGATCTCTAGATGGTGTTCGGCATCCGCACAAAATAATTTTCTGATGGGTTTAAGTGCTAGTTGAACTACCAAAAAAGACGATGGGAGATGTTAATCGGGTGATTACAAATGTTGGCGTTGAGTTAATAACAATCAGGTTGTGATGGATATCAGCAATTTTTAGTGCTTGTCGGGAGAAAGCGATCGATGAGGATCATCAATGTTGTTTAGGGTGCTAAGTTTTATGAGTTTTAAGAATCAAAAATTATGAGAGATATGAAATAAAGGTCTGTTTATAAATTTATGATGAAATATTTTTTATTAGTTGTGCAAAAATCTCAAACACGGTATTGGACAATTTACCATAATCTGCTTTACAGATATTCCACACTACTTGAATATTTCAGCACCTTATTAGCTCATTAAATTTATATGAAAGCGATGCTCTGCCACCACGAACAGAACAATTTCTTATTTTTCACGCAAAGGTGAGCTCAAACTTTATTAACCAAAAGATGAAATATCTAACCAACAGAAATGCCCATTTTAATTGGCGACACGTAAAAATCAAATGACTGTTAACACACAGAACATAGCAATACAGCAGAACAGAAACCAAGGACAAAATAATAGAGTTGCAGAATCGCATAATCCATTCCAGTTCAGACGACGCGGCGGCAAATCGTGAGCCCATCGCTGATACAAATCTGCGACAACTCGATCCTCGTATCGGCGGCGAGCTTCTCGTTCAATTTGATCACAGCTTCCCTCACAAAATTGACGAATTCTGGAACGTTTTGTTGAGGAGGACGCGCAACTGTTCCAAGCCAAAGGGTGTTGTCATAGCATATGAGCCCTCCAACTCTCACCAGCTTCAATAGCCTCTCATGGTACTCCCAATAGCTTGATTTTTCAGCATCAACAAAGGCGAAATCAAACAGCTCATCCTCTGTAACCTGTTATACATATACATATCTATATGAACATCGTTGATCTTGTAACATGAAAATGATGAAAATGATTAATTAATTGATGATGAACCTCATGAACCAATTTGTCAAGAGCTGGAACAGCGTCTGACTCGATGAAATCGATCTTGTGTTCAACTCCTGCTTCCTTGATGAAGGGAAGACCGATCTCGTAGTACTCTCTGGAGATGTCGATCGCCGTTATCTGCATTTGATAACAGAAAATTGATCGTATAAGCTGTACTGATCGATGGAGTACCGATCATATTTAAAATTTGGTGTTAAAAGTAACCTTGGCATCCTTTGGTAAGGCCAGAGCTGTAGCAAGAAGAGAGTAGCCGGTGAAGACGCCAATTTCTATGGTTCTCTTCGCGTTCATTACCTTGAGGATTATTGATAGGAGCTGCGCTTCTTCAGGGCCGACATTCATTAATGCCCTGTCAAGACCAGAATTCAATGATATGGGAAAAACAGCTATTTTAGAAGAGTATATTGTGAAACTAGTAAGGCTTGATAGCTTGCTTTTTGGGAATCGTGGCTTTGGTCTCTTCTCTCAGCTTCTTAAGCTGTTCATGCTCTCTTGGCAATATGGTGGTCTTCAGTATGTACTGCATATATATTTATAAAAAATAGAGGTTTCATGAATCTCCGGTATAGCTTGTGGCTTAGGAAGTACAGAGCAAGACATGAAAAGGGAAGGAACCTGATGAAGATCTTCACTTTGTAGCAGACACGTTTCGAGCGTGGAGAGATCATCAACGTCCATTTCGAGATAGGGAGAGTAAGAGAACAGATTGGTTTCTCTCTCGATGAAGAAGACGATGCAAATGGCTTATCTTTTGCAGAGCCTTGGCTGGGCTTTTATAGTGGATTAGGTTCCTGGGTATTACAAGATTATAAAATTAGAAAAGAAAAAAAAAATTAGGGAAGTTTCGTTGTAATATAATTGGAAAGCATATGGGTGGATGACTTTTATGCGCGTTAGATTTATTTTCAGATTAAAATAATATTTAAATAAAATTAAAATTTATATTAAGAAGAAGAGAACGATGCAAAGAGAGGCTGCGAGAGAAAAGATCGAATTTAATATCTACTTTTTTAAAAAAAAATTATTAATTTTTAAATGACTCTTCAAGATGAAAAATTCGTTTTATTATTATATATTATTATTATTTAATTTTAATCTTACTTGCACGTGCCAGCTACCAAGGAGTTGGCTCATAAGCAACCGAATGTGGAAACGCAGCAGACTTCGAGCATCTCCAACGGAACTTCAAATGCTTGAATGCCGTAACCTCCGAGCTCGAGCCGAACGCTGAAACTTCTATTATTTCCATGCGGGTGAACAGTAGGACGTCAATATTGACGTTAAACTATTCATCATGCCATTTTTCTCGGTTTACCGAACTTGACAAGAAGCGCACGAAAGAAAAAAAAGATCGTTACCTTCTTAAAATGTAGTTCCATTGGAGATGAATCGCGGCATTTTTAAGTTTTACAATATTTTGGAGAGGAAAATGCAATTTTCCGTTGGAGATGATCTTTTTTTTTTGGACATTTACGTCATTTAAGGCAAACTCATACACACAACGTATATACATAGACTCGAACCCTGAACCTCTTAGTTGGAAGATAAAGCTCTCAACCAATAGACCAAAGAGAGTTGTGTAGATGATCTTCGTAACTGTTGATGATGAGATGAGCGGAATCATCCTCGCCTGTGATTTCCAAGTACGTGTTTGCTTGCACAGCACTCCAACAGGCAAAACAAGGCAAAGTAGTACTTTGCTTATTGAAAATTTTGACTGATTTTTTTTTTTTTAATGAAATTTTGGCGCCTATTTTATTCAACTAAAAGAATGTAAAAGAAAATTACAGGTGTAGAAACAATAGCATTGAATTTCAATATTTCATTATTGAAAGCTTTACTTGAAGCTGTTCGCGTAGAGCAAAGCTTCTGTTCTACTTAATTGTATGCTAAATTAGTCAACAACATATATGTTATTGGCAGAATATATTTTTGAAAGGAATTGATTTAAAATATCATTACGTAAAAAAAGTATAATTAATAAAAAAATTTTAAAAAAAAAGAACAAATAAGTCAAATTATTTGACGTATTCATCTAAAACAGGAGAGAGTAATACATAGAAGAGAGAGATGAGGAAAGAAAGGAGAAGAAAGAAAGAGACAAATGGGGAAGAGAATGTGGAGGGAGGGACGGATGGGGAGATGGAGAGAAAGGGATAAGCTAAAGAGAGATTTAACTATTTTTTTATTCAAAAAAATTTTAACTAATATTTCTATAATATAAAATAAAATAATTTTTTAAAATATTATATAAAAAAGTTACAAAAATTATAAATTATATTTAAAAAGTATAATATTAAAATTTTTACTCTATAAAAATAATTAAAACTATTTTTTTAAATGTCATGAATATTTAAATTTGAAAAATAAATTTTAAATAAATAATTTATTACAATCTTCACACCATAGCATATTTGAATATAAAAAACTATTTTTAAGTATAAAAATTTAAAATTTTTTAAGAATCAGCAAGATTATGTTATTATTTGAATATTAATTAAAAAAAAATTAGATATTAAAAAGTTATTTGAATATTAATTTTTTAAATAAATTTTCAAATAATTTAATAATATTTAACTAATATTTTTCAAATATTTTAAAAATAATTATTTTCAAATTTAAATACTCATGAAATTTTTTTAAAAAAGTTTTAATTATTTTTTAGAGAAAAATTTAAATATTATACTTTTTAAATATAATTTACAAATTTTTTAACTTTTTTATATAATATTTTTAAAGATTATTTTATTTTATATTATATAAAATATTAATTATAAATATTAGTTAATTTTTTTAATATAAAAGAAATATTTATATCTCTCTTTCACATCTCTCTTTTTCTCTCTGCGTACGTCTCTCACTCTACATTCTCTCTCCCTCATTTTTCTCTTTCTCTCTCCCCATTTATATTTTCTTCCCATCTCTTTCCTCATAGGCCAAATTTTTTGAAGCAGCTTGGTTGAGGCAGATATTAGGAGAAGCAGCGTGTTTGCAAAATAATTTGAAAAGCAGCCAATACGCCAAAGTTTTCAGCGCATACATAGAATACGCGCATATAAACGGCGCATTCAAAGAATGCACCGAAACGTTGCGCGCATTCTTTGAATGCGCCGATTCCTTAAGCCCAATCTTTGGATTGCGCTGAATGATCAGGCGCATTCTTTGAATCCTCTTCTGTTCCCCGTTTAAAATGCTTTTCCTTGTTTTCACGTTCGATTTCGCAATCTGATTGGGCAATGTTTTCATTGAAGAGCTCTCTCAATCAAAATTTCAGTGTAACATGAAATCATGTAAATCTTAAATATATAATCTATTAGTTTTTTATAATATTTTATGATTGAATAAAAAGTAATAATCGTATATCTAAAAGAATTATAGTAATATGTATTTATATCCTAAATGAAATATTAATTTGATAATATATTAAAATTTTTAAAGTTAAATTAGGTTTAAATTATTTCTGATTTATTTACCGGATGTATAATAAAGATGGAATGAGAGAGAGTTTAGTTTTTATTTAATAATTTTAAAGAAATTAACATTTCTTGAAATACTTTAATGTGTTTTTTTTAAATGCGAACTACCGGTTAGCGCGTTTTACTGATTGCGTTGTTTCTTTCGGCGTATTCCTGCTGTAATTTAAAAGTTGGTTAAATTGATTTAGATTTATTTTTGTTATCATTGTTTTATTTAATGATAATTACAAATAATTATGAATGATGGATGAAGTGGTATGAAAAAAATACTAGAAGCCAAAAAAATACAAAATTGGAATATAAATAGTGCGAAAAGTATTTAACAGTAGTTTATGTTAATACATAACATAATGATCGAAAGCACATAAAAAAAATAGTATTACATCAGGCTTAGTACTATGCGCATACGTGCTTGCAGCTGGGTTAAAGTTGGACAGCATAAGAATTTTTCTGTGAACTGCTTTTGGATGATTTGTCAATCTTTGCTATTTAAGAACTCTTTAATTTTTTTACCATCTTTAATATTTAGCTCTTGATATTTCTCGGATAGAAATGCATCTTGATTTGTATGCCAACTTTTGTAAAGGATGCAATGTTGTACATCAGCTATTTGATTCTCAACATTGATCACGACAGAACCATCTTTTGCTTGTGCGATTTCACCAATTCTTGTTCTAAGAATACTTATAGGTGCAAAATGACCATTATGATCCCTAAATCTTTGTCTGATAAATTTCCAACCCATATCAGTAATTATTTCTCCATCCACATACATTGGATAACGACTTTTGATAACTTCATGATATACGTCCCATAAATTATCGTCCTCATACCAAGACAATTCATGTAAACAACATCGAAAAATTTCATTCGCTCTGGTTTTCTCCTCCAAGAATTCATCCATGGGATATGACACAGAGTTTGTCAATCGAATTGTACCATCATAGATCAACTTCTTTCTTGGAATAATATGTAGGAAATCCCTTGATGGTGAGCGCTTGATTGAGGAGGTCCTTGATGATGATGACATGATATGCTGAATATTTAGAAAATGCAATTTGAGGAATTATTAGAAATTTAATATGAATTAATTTTTTAAAAAAGAATGATTTGAAATGCAAGAGTCCAATAAATAAAAGAAATTATAAGCTGAGTACTAAAAAAAATCATAGATATTAAGTATCAACATAACAAGAAGAAGTATATTTTTTAGGAATGTTTAACACCATAAAGTACAATTTCGAGGCATGGTAATAGGAGTGGTGCTGAACATATTATTTTTGTTTTTTTTAACGCACTACTTCATATTATTTAATAGATATCGTAGACGAGTTTGCAGATGTGTTTGTGTAGGACAACAGTTGAAGTCGATCTGAAATTGTTGTTGTATTTGCTGACAATCTTCTCCATTAAGAAATTTCTTTGGTTTAGCATGTTTAGAAGTCTGCGTTAACTGTTTATAAGATTCTATTATGTGCTTATCATGTTGAGGCTTCCAGTCAGAGTATAAAATACAATTGTCTATATCCATCATAGATATTCCTAAACCGGGTTCAATGTCACCATTTTTAGTACGACCAAGTTCTAGAAATTGACCTTTTAGGAAATCTATTCCCACAAGGTGGTGCTTAAAAATTGGAAAGCCTTCTTGTATACATTTCCAGCCCAACTCTCGACGTGCATGGTTGCCTTTATATTCCTTCTCCTTCATCGTATCTTCGTGTAAGTGCCACAATAAGAAATCTTCATCTTCATCCCAAGTATGGATAATACACCTGAATAGCTCATTTGATGCTACCCTAGCTTCAAGGTCCTCATCGACAGCATATGATAAGCTTCCACGCAGCCGTATGGTACCCTCTGTAATCCATTTTTTGATTTCAGAACTGCTGCTTGCATCTAAGTTGTTGGAGGACATCCTTGAATAATGAACCTGACATAAAGTATTTGCATAAGACAATGAGTACTGTACTATTTTTCTTTGTTATTTATCACAAATGAATGCATAATAAAATTATGTCGTTAGCAAAAAAAATCTTGTAACTACTACATATGAAAAGTCGGGCAATTTAATAAGGAGAATTCATATTTTGAATTAAATTTTTATAACATGAAGATCAGCACTAGAATACATCTCAAATCTCATTCTAACGATGCCTAGGTAATGCCCCACTCCCTGGAGTAAATCTATTTGGTGCCCTTCGTCTTCTCCTCTGTAACTGTGACTCCTCTGATACCTCTGTCTCCTCCTGCTCAACCTCGATGCGTTGTTGTGAAAGATGTGTGTCTGGTTCTGCAGGAATACCTCCCGTTAACATCATATCCTGCTGCGTTGGGGATGAAGGTATTCCTACGGATGACATCCACTGTGGATTGGCCATTGGAAATAATGATTATCCACTAGGTTGGTCGTACTGTGTCTCATAATAGATCTGACCTGGTTGACTAGACTGTCCAACGTGTGGGCTCCAATGTGGGGCCGAAGAACCTGCTCCAATGTAATCATAAGCCATGGATGGTGTATGCATGGAATGGCGATGCGAATCCGGCACAACAGGTCGACGGTGCCTGCTTCCCATCGATCGTGACGGAGCATCAGAAACAAATCGTCTAGTATGCTGCTGCCCATGAGAGCTCTCTGCGCGTTCTTTCCTTTGTTGCTCTGCCTCCGTAGTTGTATCAAAGGTTGTGTAGTCGATGTAAACTGATTGCTGAACTCAGGCAGACAATTCAGCAACCTGATCGATGGCCATCTGCAGTGAACTAGCATTTTGTCCCCCGGCCCCAGCGAGTGGCTCAAGTATCGCTGATGATCGTATATAGTAATCCGCCTAAAGGGATAATATATATGCATTACTACAAATTTTTTAAAAAAAATTGAAAAAATTAATACATCATACAAAACAAATAAGTACGTACCACTAATCTCTCGTCAGGTGATCGAGGAAAGGTCTCCGAATTATTCTCGATAAAAAATAAAAAATATATAAATTTTAGATTTTTCTTGTCAGTCAATTCTTTTAAGAGCAAAATATGTTGTGATTGAAGATAACCTTGATGAAAAAGGATTATGCGGACAAGTTGATCTATTGTGGCCTGTTTGTTTACAAAAGCCACATGCTTTATTTGAACTACTTGACGGCTCATCCATGGTGTTTCGAAACCTATTCATTCGTGGTCGACCAGCACAACGTCTAAAAGTGGGAGCCAGTAAAGGAATTAATCCATGCTCTTCATTAAAGGCGGACCATATGTCTTTCGGGGGGAAGACATGAAATAATTTGGAGTACGTAGCGATGTACTTCTCAATCGTAAAAATGGATGATACAAATGCATTATGATCCCACCGCCTAGCTCCAGCAACTGCAACGACATGAACGCATGGGACATGATAAAGTTGTGGTCTCAGACAAGTGCATGTACAGGAGGCTGCATTTGTTATCTCAACCTTGTTTGCTCGGGAAGATGTATCAATCACTTCAAATTCATTTCTGTTAATCGTCACTGGTTCAGGACATCGTCGAGCATCACGTTCGGCTCTTTGTATCACAATCATTGTTCGTGGAACGAAGGGTGATTGGCCTGCCTTAACCCACTTTTGAGCTTCAGCTGATCTCTTCAAGAATAGTGCCACGAGGTTATAGTAAATTGACATAATTAGCCCTTGAATTGAAAGACCACGGGCTCGTTTAAGGACACCGTTAAAACATTCAGACGCATTGGTGGTCATAATACCATATCGATGTCCTTCATCAAAAAGTAGTGACCATTTGGAGACGTCACGTTGTACTAAAAATTTTGCAGATGATATAAAGTTCAAATGCACTTAAATTTTGCCCTACTTATATGTCAATAAATTTTAAAGGTCCTTGGAAATATGTAAAAAATAATTTGGTTCAGATCCCCACCCAAAAATTTTGCACGCATAATCCTTAATTTTAACATTTACATGTCTTTTTTGGGTTTTCGGGTCAATTTGAACCCCACCCTCTTTCAAAAATGGGTCAAAAAGTCGAACCCAAACCAGACTCATTCCAAAAAATGGGTTGATCTAAACATGAAATTTTCTGGATCGGATCAAATATTGATACCCCTAAATTTGGCCATAATTGTTGAAGCATCCAGCTAATGACATTGAGATGGCGGGAGGCAGTGAGTCACTAAACTTAGCAACTGATTTTTTTTTTTTTTTCATTTTTTAAAAATATATGTCACTTTTAATTAAACTAATATTTTGGGTTTAGGTCTTTCCATCTTTTTCGTTCTCATTTTTATCTTCTTTCTTTTTTAAAATTTTTTTTTTTTTTGTCTTCTTTTTTTTTCTATTTTGTATAAATATATGTAATCTGTAATTAAACTATTTATTTATAAGTCATACTTGTTGCGTCCTGGAATATTCGCGGCGGTAGAGAAATATTTAGTTTAACGTCTTAGCATTGTACGAAGATCCAGCACACAAGCAGATAAGTGAGAGGGTGTAGCATTCATAAGAGACACCAGAGTTTTTGCGTGGAAAACCCCTAAAAAGGGGGAAAAACCACGGGGCCTGGCCCAGTTTGAATGAATCCACTAGTATTTGTAGTCGATTACAAATGAGGCCCTTCCTTATGAGAAGGCCTTGGATTGATGTAGCAAATGTACATCATATAGATTGCATTACATGGTAGGAGTTACATATACATGTTTGTTTGGCCTGAAGGACCGTAGTCGGCAGGAGACCGTGGTCGGCAGGAGACCGTGGTCGGCAGGAGACCGTGGTCGGCAGGAGACCGTGGTCGGCAGGAGACCGGGGTCAGAAAGACCGTTGTCTGTTGATGGAGGTCGGAAGGACCATAGTAGGCGACGAAGGCCTGAAGGACCGTAGGCAGTAGGAGACTGGGGTCTGAAAGACCGTTGTCTGGTGATGGAGGTCGGACGGACCGTAGTAGGCGATGAAGGCCTGAAGGACCGTAGGCAGTAGGAGATAAGGAGTCAGGTGTTAGTCCCAGTGTCACTTGGAAGATCGGATGTTGATGGTCTAGCCTTGAGTAGGACGTCGGGTCTTAAGCAGGACGTCAGGTCTTAAACAGGACGTCGGGTCTTCAGCAGGACGTCGGGACTTAACATCGGGCCTTGAACAAGACGTCGGGTCTTTGGCAGGAAGTAGGAACTGAGTGTCAGGCCTTGAACAAGACGTCGGGTCTTTGGCAGGATGTAGGGACTGAGTGTCGGGCCTTGAACAAGACATCGGGTCTTTGGCAGGACGCAGGGGATGAACGTCGGGTCTTAAGGTGGTGGTCCGGCGAGGTTTTGTGGTGGTCCGGCGAGGTTCCTGCGGTGGTCCGACGAGATTCCTGCGGTGGTCCGGCGGTGGTCCGGCGAGGTTCTGCGGTGGTCCGGCGGCTGTCGAGGAGGAACTCCTTCCTTCTCTTCTCTTCTTCTCTCTCTTGCTTGGATCCCCTCTTGTGAGAAATGAGGGCTCTATTTATAGATTTTCTAGAGTGGCATGACCCGTAAATAGGTGTGAGATCAGGGGCGAATAGGGAGTGGTCAAATGGACGGCCGATATTGAATCCTACGATCGTGCACCGTTCATTGGACATTTGAAGGTCTTAGTGATGTCGGAATTCTGTGATCTTGGGCTCGTTGGATTCGTCTCGTCGAGTCCTTCGATTCGAGTATAAGCTCGTCAAAATCGGAGTCCGTTTGGTAACTCAAATTGCGGTTTGAACCTTCCAACAGCACTTCGGGTCCATGATTCAGACCCATTTGGGCTCGGATTGAGTCGAATTTGGTGTCGTTGAGTTCGTATTTCCGAGACGCTCAGTTCGACTATAAGCTTGCTGAAATCGGAGTTGGGGTGCTCTCGAAATTAATTTTTGAAGTTTGCAACTAGCTTTCGCCTCGAGATTCGTGCCCGATCAAGCTAATTTTGTGATGCCGTATCAGTTGCCCCCCTATTTTCGGACGTCGAAGCTCCAGAAGTCCGAAAATACTTGTTCCGAAATTTTACCTTGGCCGAATCGCAAAAAATTGCGTTCCGAAAATTAATGGCTTGCTCGAACTTGATCATAGAGGCCCCGTTGAGCTCCGAAAGTGCCGAAATCGAGTCCGGAATCGAAAAAAAAACGTGTCCGGGGACCCTAAAAAAATGTCCGAATCGGATCGTCCGGGCCGAAAATCGGGCCCGGACACACGTAAGCGGCCGAAACCGGCCGGCCGGCCGGCTGGCCGCCGCCCGCCGCCGCTCGCCCGGAGGCAGCAGGCATGCCGCGCGCCAACAGGCGCGTCCCGCGCCAGTACCGCGCGGTTAGCCGCGCGGTTACCTCTTTGATTTTTTTTTTTTTTTTTTTAATTTCGTTGCGGGGCCCACAAAATTTCAAAAAAATTCCCAAAAAAATTCCGAAAAAATCCGAAAAAAAAATTCCAGAAAATTCCGAAAATTTTTAGGAAAATTTAAAAATCTAGAAACTTCCCACCATTCTCCAAAAACCTATAAATAGGCCTCCAAGACCTTTAGAAAAATTGTCTCTTCTCCCTTCTTCTCCTCTTTTCTGCTTTTCTTCTTCCCTTTTCTTCTTTTCTTCTTCTTTTTTCTTTTCTTCTTCTGCTCTCCCTCTGTCCTTTCTATTGAGGCATTCCCTCGATTTTTCGAGGCCCCTCTCTTGGCAAGGAAGTTCGGAGATTTCCCCTCCTTCTCTTCTCCCTCTGTCCTTTCTATTGAGGCCTTCCCTCGATTTTTCGAGGCCCCTCTCTTGGCAAGGAAGTTCGGAGATTTCCCCTCCTTCTCTTCTCCCTCTGTCCTTTCTATTGAGGCCTTCCCTCGATTTTTCGAGGCCCCTCTCTTGGCAAGGAAGTTCGGAGATTTCCCCTCCTTCTCTTCTCCCTCTGTCCTTTCTATTGAGGCCTTCCCTCGATTTTTCGAGGCCCCTCTCTTGGCAAGGAAGTCCGGAGATTTCCCCCTTCTCCCTCTATTCTTCGAGAGATATTGCGGAGTTCTGATGTTAGTTGGTTAGAGATGGAGGTCGGAGAGACCGTTGTAAGGAGGGAGGTTGACAACGAACAGAAGTCCAACGAAGGTTGGAGAAGTACGACGACGAGTAGACATTCAACGACATGTAAAAGCCCGATGAATGTCCGTCGATATACAAGAGTTCGACGTCGAGTAGAAGACCGATGATAGTCCCGTAATGGGTATAAGTCCAGCGTCGGGGAGAAGTATGATGACAGGTAGGAATTTAACGTCGCGTAGACATACAACGTCAGGCAGAAGACCTGCGAAAGTCTATTAACTAGTAGAAGTCCGACATCCGGTAGAAGTACGAAGTCGGGTAGAGGTGCAGCGTCGGGTAGAAGACCGACAAAGATTCGTCGACGGGCAGAAGTCCGCGATGTCGAGTAGAAGTCCGCTGACGAGCAGAAGTCTGACGACAGGGAGAAGTCCGACGTCATGTAGAAGTATGGCCTCTGGCAGAAGACCGATGAAAGTTCGTCGACAGGCAGAAGTCTGACGACGAGTAGAAGTCCGCTGACGAGCAGAAGTCCGACGACAGGGAGAAGTCCGACGTCGTGTAGAAGTATGGCCTCTGGCAGAAGACCGATGAAAGTTCGTCGACAGGCAAAAGTCTGACGACGACGAGTAGAAGTCCGCTGATGAGCAGAAGTTCGACGACAAGGTGAAATCCGACGTTGTGTAGAAGTACAGCCTCTGGCAGAAGACCGATGAAAGTTTATCGACGGGCAGAAGTCCGACGAGTAGAAGTCCGCTAACGAGCAGAAGTTCGACGAAAAGGCAGAAATCCGTTGTCGTGTAGAAGTACGGCCTCTGACAGAAGAACGATGAAAGTTTATCGACGGGTAGAAGTCCGACGATTAGTAGAAGTCCGACGACAGGGAGAAAGTCCGCAAACGTCGTGTAGAAGTACGGCCTCGGGTAGAAGACCGATGAAAGTTCGTCGACGATAATTTCCGATGACTAGTAGAAGTCCGACGACAGGGAGAAGTCCGATTTCGTGTAAAAGTACGGCCTCGGCGGATTTCCGACGGAAATTAAAAACCGATTTTTTTCATCGAAAATATAGAAGTCCGTCTTACGAGTAGAAGTCCGAACTTGAGGGAGAAGTCCAATGTCGTGTAATTTAATTAGAAGTACGGCCTCGGGCAGAAGACCGATGAAAGTTTGTCGACGGGCAGAAGTGTAACGACTAGTAGAAAAGTCCGACGACAGGGTAGAAGTCCGACGTCGTGTAAAAAGTACGGCCTCGGGCAGAAGACCGTTGAAAGTTCATCGACGGGCAGAAGTCCGTCGACGAGTAGAAGTCCGACGACAGGGAGAAGTCCAATGTTGTGTAGAAGTACGGCCTCGGGCAGAAGACCGATGAAAGTTTGTCGACGGGGCAGAAGTCCGACGACTAGTAGAAGTCCGACGACAGGGAGAAGTCCGACGTCGTGTAGAAGTACGGCTCTTGGGCAGAAGACCGATGAAAGTTCATCGACGGGCAGAAGTCCGTCGACGAGTAGAAGTCCGCTGACGAGCAGAAGTTCGACGACAAGGTGAAATCCGACGTTGTGTAGAAGTACGGCCTCTGACAGAAGACCGATGAAAGTTTATCGACGGGGGTAGAAGTCCGACGACAGGGAGAAGTCCGACTGCACGAGCAGAAGTCCGACGTCAGGCAGAAAGAAGTCCATTTGACGAGCAGAAGTCCGACGTCGGAGAAGTCTGCTGACGAGCAGAAGTTCGACGTCGGGTAGAAGTCTACTAAAGTCTACTAACGAGCAGAAGTCCGACGTCAAGGAGAATTCCACTGAGGAGCAAAAGTCCAACGTCAGGTATTAGTCCGACAATAGGAAGAATTCTGGTGCCGGGTATTAGTCCGTCGAAAGTCCTGCAGGGCAAAAGTTCAGCGATAGGAGAAAATTCAAAATCATGTAGAATTTTAACATTGTGGAGAAGTCAGATAGAAGTCCATTGACGACATTCTGGCGACATTAACCAATGATGTGAGACCTTTTTGAGGTTGTATGTCGGAGCCCTGCTCGACGACTTTAACCTGTGTGGAAGAGGTCGGGAGAATCCACTAAGGATGTGAGACCTTTCCGAGGTTGTATGTCGGAGCCCTGCTCGACGACGTTAACCTGTGTGGAAGAGGTCAGGAGAATCCACTAAGGATGTGAGACCTTTCTGAGGTTGTATGTCAGAGCCCTGCTCGACGACGTTAACCTGTGTGGAAGAGGCCGGGAGAATCCACTAAGGATGTGAGACCTTTCCGAGGTTGTATGCCGGAGCCCTGCTCGACGACGTTAACCTGTGTGGAAGAGGCCGGGAGAATCCACTAAGGATGTGAGACCTTTCCGAGGTTATATGCCGGAGCCCTGCTCGACGACGTTAACCTGTGTGGAAGAGGCCGGGAGAATCCACCAAGGATGTAGGACCTTTCCGAGGTTGTATGTCGGAGTCTTTGCTCGACGACGTTAACCTGTGTGGAAGAGGTTGGAGAATCCACCAAGGATGTAGGACCTTTCCAAGGTTGTATGTCGGAGCCTTTACTCGACGACGTTAACCTGTGTGGAAGAGGCCGGGAGAATCCACCAAAGATGTAGGACCTTTCCGAGGTTGTATGTCGGAGAGCCTTTGCTCGACGACGTTAACCTGTGTGGAAGAGGCCGGGAGAATCCACCAAGGATGTAGGACCTATCCGAGGTTGTATGTCGGAGCCTTTGCTCGACGACGTTAACCTGTGTGGAAGAGGCCGGGAGAATCCACCAAGGATGTGAGACCTTTCTGAGGTTGTATGTCGGAGCCTTTGCTCGACGACGTTAACCTGTGTAGAAGAGGTCGAATCGAATCCCCCTGGGATCGATTTTACCTTGATTGGGAGGGGGCGAATGCTGCGTGTATCCCGAATCAAAGGTGAAGAATGGTCTATTTTTAGACCGTTACTGTCTTTTTGAGGTCGAGGTTAAGACCTTGCCCAAGGAGTAGAAGCCCAACATGGGACTGTTTAAAGCTTGCAATTGATTTGAAGTATCCTCGCATTTGCTCGAATATTCCTGAAATATCATCCTGATATATAAAGCATTAGAGGATCTTTTTTATCAGAATTGTGGTCAAAGTTGCCCCCCAGTCCGCATTTGATGCAACAATGACTGATGTCAGGAAGTTGATAAGAGCGATCTTTTGAGATTGGAGCAAAAGTTGCCCCCCAGTCGGGAATCACTTTCCCACAGACGGCGCCAAACTGTTGCGTCCTGGAATATTCGTGGCGGTAGAGAAATATTTAGTTTAACGTCTTAGCATTGTACGAAGATCCAGCACACAATCAGATAAGTGAGAGGGTGTAGCATTCATAAGAGACACCAGAGTTTTTACGTGGAAAACCCCTAAAAAGGGGGAAAAACCACGGGGCCTGGCCCAGTTTGAATGAATCCACTAGTATTTGTAGTCGATTACAAATGAGGCCCTTCCTTATGAGAAGGCCTTGGATTGATGTAGCAAATGTACATCATATAGATTGCATTACATGGTAGGAGTTACATATACATGTTTGTTTTGAAGGACCCTGCAGGAGACCGTGGTCGGCAGGAGACCGTGGTCGGCAGGAGACCGTGGTCGGCAGGATGGGGGTCAGAAAGACCGTTGTCTGTTGATGGAGGTCGGAAGGACCATAGTAGGCGATGAAGGCCTGAAGGACCGTAGGCAGTAGGAGACTGGGGTCTGAAAGACCGTTGTCTGGTGATGGAGGTCGGATGGACCGTAGTAGGCGATGAAGGCCTGAAGGACCGTAGGCAGTAGGAGATAAGGAGTCAGGTGTTAGTCCCAGTGTCACTTGGAAGATCGGATGTTGATGGTCTAGCCTTGAGTAGGACGTCGGGTCTTAAGCAGGACGTCAGGTCTTAAACAGGACGTCGGGTCTTCAGCAGGACGTCGGGACTTAACGTCGGGCCTTGAACAAGACGTCGGGTCTTTGGCAGGAAGTAGGGACTGAGTGTCAGGCCTTGAACAAGACGTCGGGTCTTTGGCAGGATGTAGGGACTGAGTGTCGGGCCTTGAACAAGACATCGGGTCTTTGGCAGGACGCAGGGGATGAACGTCGGGTCTTAAGGTGGTGGTCCGGCGAGGTTTTGTGGTGGTCCGGCGAGGTTCCTGCGGTGGTCCGGCGGTGGTCCGACGAGATTCCTGCGGTGGTCCGGCGGTGGTCCGGCGAGGTTCTGCGGTGGTCCGGCGTCTGTCGAGGAGGAACTTCTTCCTTCTCTTCTCTTCTTCTCTCTCTTGCTTGGATCCCCTCTTGTGAGAAATGAGGGCTCTATTTATAGATTTTCTAGAGTGGCATGACCCGTAAATAGGTGTGAGATCAGGGGCGAATAGGGAGTGGTCAAATGGACGGCCGATATTGAATCCTACGATTGTGCACCGTTCATTGGACATTTGAAGGTCTTAGTGATGTCGGAATTCTGTGATCTTGGGCTCGTTGGATTCGTCTCGTCGAGTCCTTCGATTCGAGTATAAGCTCGTCAAAATCGGAGTCCGTTTGGTAACTCAAATTGCGGTTTGAACCTTCCAACAGCACTTCGGGTCCATGATTCGGACCCATTTGGGCTCGGATTGAGTCGAATTTGGTGTCGTTGAGTTCGTATTTCCGAGACGCTCAGTTCGACTATAAGCTTGCTGAAATCGGAGTTGGGGTGCTCTCGGAATTAATTTTTGAAGTTTGCAACTAGCTTTCGCCTCGAGATTCGTGCCCGATCAAGCTAATTTTGTGATGCCGTATCAATACTATATATAAAAAAACTAAAACAAATTAGAAAGAAATAAAAAAAATCAGTACTCAGTCGCCAGCAGTGCTAGCAACTTGATTTGAAAATATATATATTTTTTATATTCAATTATTCATAGGCTTTTTATGTTGCTTTTTTTTTTCCTTTTTAGTAACTTTTTTTTAGTTTTTTATTTATAATTTTATAAATTTAAGAATTAATTAAAATTTTATAGTAATTAAATTTTACGGTTAAAAGAAACATATATATAAATTTAATATTTTTCTTTTCATAAAATTATATAAATAAAGTCACTTCTATAAATTTATAATTATAAAAGGAAAAACTAAAAAATGATTTAAAAAATACCAAAAAAATAGAAATAAATAGAAAAGAAATTAAAAAACTTTTAAAAAATCTTGGTTATTTACGGAGGGTATTATATTAAAATGTTAGGTGTGCTCTTTTGATTCCAAGACTTATTCTCAGTATGATATATGATGGCCCATTGATCCTTTACAAATGATTGGTTTGGATGATGAGTGATTATATTTAAAGTATGTCTTCTCTGACTCCATGTGTGATTAGCTGTGCTTAGCTCAAGTCGACTCGGCATGTTAAAAGAGGTCGATATCATGGGTTAATATATCTCCTTCAAAGGTCAAGTCTGGGTACAACATGTTATTATCTTAAGTTATTTATTTTCTAATACAACACAACAACAACATCAAGCCTTTGCCTCACTAAGTAGGGCCGGCTACATGAATTCTTTTTCTCTATTGTGTCCGATTAATAGTCAAATTCTAATTTAGATCTGATAAAGAAAGGTCATTTTTAATATTTTTTAACTAAGTCTTTTTAGGTATACCTCTACCTTTCTTACTTACCCTCAACCATTCGTATTTGCTCGCTCTCTATGGCAAGCCTTTATATTCTTAGGATATTTTTTTAAAAAATATTATAATGTTTAGCGATTATACTCACCTATTTTTTTAAAAAAATATTAGCCTTCTAAACCTTATATTTTAGGCAAAATTTTAATAAATAAAATATGAGATGTCCATTTTGACTAAAATTTGGCATCTTTTCAATTTGACTTAAATTTTGCTGACATCGGAGTTTGAAAATTTGTGCCTAATCAACATAACTTGAGGTGATATATGCGGCAATTGAGGTTCATGCCCTTCCAACTCCTTCTTGAGAAAGAATCAACCAGCCAGTCCAATTTGTCCGAGCAATTGCTTAACAACTGAGCTCGCAAAGCCTCATTTGAGATAATAGAAACCGGTACACCAATGAATGACACACTCGTCAGAACAGGTGCCATAGGAACCACGAGAGATTAATCCACACCATTAGAACCACAATTATATTTGTTCATTTTCCATTACTTTGAAATAAATGATAAATTTTTTCTACATTATAAATAGAAAACATCACTAATATATATGTAATTTGAATAATTAAGTATAGTTGATCCAGAATTAACCACATCAAAACATTATCCATTCTTATTGCAAGCACTAAGAAAGTTATGCATTATCTATATTTGTTCATTTTCCATTACTTTGAAATAAATGATAAATATTTTTTTTAATTATTTTAAAAAAACAGTAAGAAAGTTATGCATTATCAAAATTATAAATAGTTTAATTAGTCTAAGTTATCGCGATAACTTATATTGTTGGTCATTTCTTATTAATAAGATATTTATTTCGAACTTTTTTGGTCAAACAAATATTATTCATATACGAAACATTGCATTGAAAATTCAAATTCAAAACATACCGTTCAGAGATTTTTAAAATTAACTTTTCATTTAATTTATATTCCTTCTTTAAAATAACGAAATTGCTATATCCTTTTGTTGGTATGTTGTTAGATATATTAATTAAAAAAACGAAGGATATTATTGTAATTTTATCAAATTACAAATAAAAATTAAAAAAAATAAATTATAGCATTAAATATATATTTGTTGCGTCCTGGAGTATTCGCGGCGGTAGAGAAATATTTAGTTTAACGTCTTAGCGTTATACGAAAATCCGGCACGCAATCAGATAAGAAGAGATGGTCTAGCATTTATGAGACACCAAGATTTTTACGTGGAAAACCCCTGTAAAAGGGGGAAAAACCACGGGGCCTAGCCCAGTTTGAACGAATCCACTAGTATTTGCAGTCGATTACAAATGAGGCCCTTCCTTGAGAGAAGGCCTTAGCTTGATGTACATCTTATGGAGCACATTACATGATGTAAATACAAAGAGCTATTATCGACGTATTCGCTTTGTTTGAAGGACTGTAGTCGGCGCGCGACGTAGGTCAGGAGGACCGTAGTCAACTGGCGGCGAAGGACTGTAGTCGGCGGGCGACGTAAGTCAGAAGGACCGTAATCGGCGGGCGACGGAGGTCGGAAGGACTGTAGTCGGCGGGCGACATAAGTCAGGAGGTCCGTATTCAACGGGCGACGGATGTCGGAAAGACTGTAGTCGGCGGGCGATATAAGTCAGGAGGACCGTAGTCGACTAGCGACGGAGGTCGGAAGGACTGTAGTCTGACGACGAAGATCAGTTGGACAGCATCAGGTAGAAGTCCAGCAATGGAAAGAAATGCATTTTCGCATAGACGTCCAGCAAAGTTCGATAACCGGTAGAAGTCCGGGGTCGGGTGGAAACTTGGCGAAGAGTGAAGGTCCGACGTTGGGTAGAAGTCCAACGTCTTTGGTGGCAGAGGAGAACTCCGGCTTCACTTGGGCGGAGTTTCGGCGTCAGGAGGGAACTCTCTTCTAAATTGAGAAGGATTTCAGCATCACGTGAAAGTTGTGCAGAATTCCTGCGTTTCCTGAAAATCCGGCAGAGTTCCGGCGTCTTCAGGAGGCAGGAAGAGCTCCGGCGGTGGTCGAGGAGGTGAGGAATCTCCTTTTCCCCCTTTCTCCTCTCCTCCTTCTCTTCTTCTCTTCTCTCTTCCCTCCCCCCCCCCCCTTTGGTGTAGAATGAGGGCTCTATTTATAGTTTTTCTGGAGTGGCATAGCCCGTAAATAGGCGTGAGATCAAGGGCGAATTGGGAGTGATCCGAATGGACGGCCGATATCGAATCCTTCGATCATGCACCGTTCGTTGGACATTTGAAGGCCTTAATGATTTCGGAATTTGATGATCTTGGGCTCGTTGGATTTGTCTCGTCGAACCGTTCGATTCGAGTATAAGCTCGTCAAAATCGGAGACCGTTTGGTAACTCAAATTGCGGTTTGAACCTCCCAACAGCGCTTCGAACCTTTGATTCGGACTCATTTGGGCTCGGATTGGGTTGATCTTGGTGTCGTTGGGTTTGTATTTCCGAGACGCTTAGTTTGACTGTAAGCTCGCTGAAATCGGAGTTCATATGCTCCCGAAATTATCTTTTGAAGTTTCCGAACTGATTTTGCCTCGAGATTCGTGCCCGATCAAGATAATTTTGTGATGACGTATCAGTTGCCCCCCCTATTTTCGGACGTCGTAGCTTCAGAGGTCCGAAAATATGTGTTAACTATTTTTGTTTTTAGCCGAAACGCAAAAGATTGCATCCCAAAAAATTAAATGCTTGCTCGAACTTGGTCGTAGAGTCCCCGTTGAGCTTCGAAAGTGTCGAAATCGAGTCCGAAACGTCAAAAAAACGTGTTCGGGGGACCCAAAAAGTTCGAATCGGACCTTCCCGGGGCGAAAAAAAAACGGACCCAAAACGTATCGGGCAGCCGAACCGGCCGGACCGGCCGGCCGGCCGCCGCCGCCGCGCCGGAGGGATCGAACGCGGCCGCCCGCGGTCACGCGAGCCCGCGCTGGGCTCGCCCGCGCCCCCTGCCTTGGGCGCGATCGGGTGCTGCGCACCTGGGCAGCCCGCGCCTGAGCTGCCCGCGCCTGAGCTGCCCGCGCCAAGGCCGCCCGCGCCAAGGCTGCTGGTGCCTGTGCCGCGCGAATGCGGATTCGCTGGTTGCTGCGCGCGATCCGCGACCGTCCATCGCGCGACGTGCGCGATCCGCGCGCTGCGGGTCGCAATCCGCGTGCTGTCCACACGGATTTTGGGTGCAGTTCCGCTGCCACCAACCTTAAGTGGGTCCCACTTGCCGAAAAATGGGCCGAAAATTTTTTTGATCATTTTTAGCCCAAAAAATTCCGAAAAATTCAGAAGAAATTTAGAAAAATAGGGAAATTTTAAAAATGGCAATAACTTCCCTCCTTTCTCTCCAAAACCTATAAATAGGCCTCCCAGGCCCTTAGAAAACTTGCAATTTTTCTTTCTTTCTCCCTCCGGTTTTCTGGCGATAGAAACCTACGGGATTTCTTCCTCTCCCTACGGTTTACTGGCGATAGAAACCAACGGGATTTCCTCCTCTCCCTCCGGTTTACTGGCGATAGAAACCAACGGGATTTCTTCCTCTCCCTCCGGTTTACTGGCGATAGAAACCTACGGGATTTCTTCTTCTCCCTCCGGTTTTCTGGCGATAGAAACCAACGGGATTTCATCTTCTCCCTCCGGTTTACTGGCGATAGAAACCTACGGGATTTCTTTCTCCCCCTCCGGTTTTCTGGCGATAGAAACCAACGGGATTTCATCTTCTCCCTCCAGTTTACTGGCGATAGAAACCTACGGGATTTCTTTCTCTCCCTCCGGTTTTCTGGCGATAGAAACCAACGGGATTTCATCTTCTCCCTTCGGTTTACTGGCGATAGAAACCTACGGGATTTCATCTTCTCCCTCCGGTTTACTGGCGATAGAAACCTACGGGATTTCTTTCTCTCCCTCCGGTTTTCTGGCGATAGAAACCAACGGGATTTCATCTTCTCCCTCCGGTTTACTGGCGATAGAAACCTACGGGATTTCTTTCTCCCCCTCCGGTTTTCTAGTGATAGAAACCAATGGGATTTCTTTCTCCCCCTCCGGTTTTCTGGCGATAGAAACCAACGGGATTTCATCTTCTCCCTCCGGTTTACTGGCGATAGAAACCTACGGGATTTCTTTCTCCCCCTCCGGTTTTCTGGTGATAGAAACCAACGGGATTTCTTTCTCCCCCTCCGGTTTTCTGGCGATAGAAACCTACGGGATTTCATCTTCTCCCTCCGGTTTACTGGCGATAGAAACCAACGGGATTTCTTCCTCCCCCTCCGGTTTACTGACGTTTGAGGCTTCCGTTATTTGCGAGTTGGAATCTTTTCCTACTCGAATAGCACCCCTCCTTGCGTGCAGAAACCTACGGGATTTCTTTTCCATCTAAGCGGAGGTTTGCTGGCGATGGACGATCGAGTTGAAGCCCGTAAGCAGTCAACGATCGTGTGTGGAGCCAAAGGAGAGAGTTCGAGTGTGCGTTGCAAGTAACAGTCGAGCGAGAAGCCGATGACTAGTATCAGTCCATTGACGAGCAGAAGCCCGACGACAAGGAGAAGTCCTTCGTTGGGTAGAAGACCGACGACGAGTAGGAGTCTGCTAACGAGCAGAAGTCTGACGTCGGGTAGAAGTTCAACGTCGAGAATTCGTCGACGAGCAGGAGTCTGAAGACGAGCAGAAGTCTGCTGACGAACAGAAGTCCGACGTCTGGTAGAAGTTCAAACGTCGGGTAGAAGACCGACGAGAATTCGTCGACGAGGAGGAATCTGACGACGAGTAGAAGTCCGCTGACGAACAGAAGTCCGACGTCTGGTAGAAGTTCAACGTCGGGTTAGAAGACCGACGAGAATTCATCGACGAGGAGGAGTCTGACGACGAGTAGGAGTCCGCTGACGAGCAGAAGTCCGACGTCGGGTAGAAGTTCAACGTCGAGAATTCGTCGACGAGTAGGAGTCTGAAGACGAGCAGAAGTCCGCTGACGAACAGAAGTCCGACGTCTAGTAGAAGTTCAACGTCGGGTAGAAGACCGACGAGAATTCATCGACGAGGAGGAGTCTGACGACGAGTAGAAGTTCGCCGATGAATAGAAGTCCGACGTCTGGTAGAAGTTCAACGTCGAGAATTCGTCGACGAGTAGGAGTCTGAAGACGAGCAGAAGTCCGCTGACGAACAGAAGTCCGACGTCTAGTAGAAGTTCAACGTCGGGTAGAAGACCGACGAGAATTCGTCGACGAGGAGGAGTCTGACGACGAGTAGAAGTTCGCCGACGAATAGAAGTCCGACGTCTGGTAGAAGTTCGAACGTCGGGTAGAAGACCGACGAGAATTCATCGATGAAGAGTCTGACGACGAGTAGGAGTCCGCTGACGAGCAGAAGTCCGACGTCGGGTAAAGACCTACGACGAGTAGGAGTCTGCTGACGAGCAGAAGTCTGACGTCGGGTAGAAGTCTGCTGGCGAGCAGAAGTCTGACGACAGGGAGGAGTCCGACGTCGGGTAGAAGTTTAACGTCGGGTGGAAGACCGACGAGAATTCGTCGACGAGCAGAAGTTCAACGAAAGTCCTGTATGGAAGAGGTCGGGAGAATCCGACAAGGATGTAAGACCTTTTTGAGGTTGTATGTCGGAGCCTTTGCTCGACGACGTTAACCTGTGTGGAAGAGGTCGGGAGAATCTACCAAGGATCTAAGACCTTTCCGAGGTTGTATGTCGGAGCCTTTGCTCGACGACGTTAACCTGTGTGGAAGAGGTCGGGAGAATCTGCCAAGGATGTAAGACCTTTCCGAGGTTGTATGTCAGAGCCTTTGCTCGACGACGTTAACCTGTGTGGAAGAGGTCGGGAGAATCCACCAAGGATGTAAGATCTTACCGAGGTTGTATGTTGCAGCCTTTGCTCGACGACGTTAACCTGTGTGGAAGAGGTCAGGAGAATCCACCAAGGATGTGAGACCTTTCCGAGGTTGTATGTCGGAGCCTTTGCTCGACGACGTTAACCTGTGTGGAAGAGGTCGGGAGAATCCACCAAGGATGTGAAACCTTTCCGAGGTTGTATGCCGGAGCCCTGCTCGACGACGTTAACCTGTGTGGAAGAGGCCAGGAGAATCCACCAAGGATGTGAGACCTTTCCGAGGTTGTATGTCGGAGCCTTTGCTCGACGACGTTAACCTGTGTGGAAGAGGCCGAGAGAATCCGACAAGGATGTAAGACCTTTTTGAGGTTGTATGTCGGAGCCTTTGCTCGACGACGTTAACCTGTGTGGAAGAGGTCGGGAGAATCTACCAAGGATCTAAGACCTTTCCGAGGAAGTATATCGGAGCCTTTGCTCGACGACGTTAACCTGTGTGGAAGAGGTCGGGAGAATCTGCCAAGGATGTAAGACCTTTCCGAGGTTGTATGTCAGAGCCTTTGCTCGACGACGTTAACCTGTGTGGAAGAGGTCGGGAGAATCCACCAAGGATGTAAGATCTTTCCGAGGTTGTATGTTGGAGCCTTTGCTCGACGACGTTAACCTGTTGGAAAGAGGTCAGGAGAATCCACCAAGGATGTGAGACCTTTCCGAGGTTGTATGTCGGAGCCTTTGCTCGACGACGTTAACCTGTGTGGAAGAGGTCGGGAGAATCCACCAAGGATGTGAAACCTTTCCGAGGTTGTATGCCGGAGCCCTGCTCGACGACGTTAACCTGTGTGGAAGAGGCCAGGAGAATCCACCAAGGATGTGAGACCTTTCTGAGGTTGTATGTCGGAGCCTTTGCTCGACGACGTTAACCTGTGTGGAAGAGGCCGAGAGAATCCACCAAGGATGTAGGACCTTTCCGAGGTTGCATGTCGGAGCCTTTGCTCGACGACGTTAACCTGTGTGGAAGAGATCGGGAGAATCCACCAAGGATGTGAGACCTTTCCAAGGTTGTATGTCGGAGCCTTTGCTCGACGACGTTAACCTGTGTGGAAGAGGTCGGAGAAATCCACCAAGGATGTGAAAACCTTTCCGAGGTTGTATGCCGGAGCCCTGCTCGACGACGTTAACCTGTGTGGAAGAGGCCGAGAGAATCCACCAAGGATGTAGGACCTTTCCGAGGTTGTATGTCGTAGCCTTTGCTCGACGACGTTAACCTGTGTGGAAGAGATCGGGAGAATCCACCAAGGATGTGAGACCTTTCCGAGGTTGTATGTCGGAGCCTTTGCTCGACGACGTTAACCTGTGTGGAAGAGGTCGGGAGAATCCACCAAGGATGTGAAACCTTTCCGAGGTTGTATGCCGGAGCCCTGCTCGACGACGTTAACCTGTGTGGAAGAGGCCGAGAGAATCCACCAAGGATGTAGGACCTTTCCGAGGTTGTATGTCGGAGCCTTTGCTTGACGACGTTAACCTGTGCGGAAGAGATCGGGAGAATCCACCAAGGATGTGAGACCTTTCCGAGGTTGTATGCCGGAGCCCTGCTCGACGACGTTAACCTGTGTGGAAGAGGCCGAGAGAATCCACCAAGGATGTAGGACCTTTCCGAGGTTGTATGTCAGAGCCTTTGCTCGACGACGTTAACCTGTGCGGAAGAGATCGGGAGAATCCACCAAGGATGTGAGACCTTTCCGAGGTTGTATGTCGGAGCCTTTGCTCGACGACGTTAACCTGTGTGGAAGAGGTCGGGAGAATCCACCAAGGATGTGAGACCTTTCCGAGATTGTATCTCGGAGCCTTTGCTCGACGACGTTAACCTGTATGGAAGAGGTCGAATCGAATCCCCCTGGAATTGATTTTGCTTTGATTGGGAGGGGGGCGAACGCCACGTATATCCCGAATCAAATGTGAAGAAATTCTATCCTTACACCGTTACTGCCTTTTTGAGGTCGAGGTTAAGACCTTGCACGAGGAGTAGAAGTCCAACAAGGGACTGTATAAAGCTTGCAATTGATTTGAAGTATCCTTACATTTGCTCAGATATTCCTGAAATATTAACTTGATGTTGAAGGTATTGGAGGATCTATTTGACCATGGTTTGAGTCAAAATTACCCCCAATCCGCATCTGCTTCTTATGATATTGATGCTATGTGTGAACTTTTGAGATTGAAGCAAAAGTTGCCCTTAAGTCGGGAACCACGTTCCCACAGACGGCGCCAAACTGTTGCGTCCTGGAGTATTCGCGGCGGTAGAGAAATATTTAGTTTAACGTCTTAGCGTTATACGAAAATCCGGCACGCAATCAGATAAGAAGAGATGGTCTAGCATTTATGAGACACCAAGATTTTTACGTGGAAAACCCCTGTAAAAGGGGGAAAAACCACGGGGCCTAGCCCAGTTTGAACGAATCCACTAGTATTTGCAGTCGATTACAAATGAGGCCCTTCCTTGAGAGAAGGCCTTAGCTTGATGTACATCTTATGGAGCACATTACATGATGTAAATACAAAGAGCTATTATCGACGTATTCGCTTTGTTTGAAGGACTGTAGTCGGCGCGCGACGTAGGTCAGGAGGACCGTAGTCAACTGGCGGCGAAGGACTGTAGTCGGCGGGCGACGTAAGTCAGAAGGACCGTAATCGGCGGGCGACGGAGGTCGGAAGGACTGTAGTCGGCGGGCGACATAAGTCAGGAGGTCCGTATTCAACGGGCGACGGATGTCGGAAAGACTGTAGTCGGCGGGCGATATAAGTCAGGAGGACCGTAGTCGACTAGCGACGGAGGTCGGAAGGACTGTAGTCTGACGACGAAGATCAGTAGGACAGCATCAGGTAGAAGTCCAGCAATGGAAAGAAATGCATTTTCGCATAGACGTCCAGCAAAGTCCGATAACCGGTAGAAGTCCGGGGTCGGGTGGAAACTTGGCGAAGAGTGAAGGTCCGACGTTGGGTAGAAGTCCAACGTCTTTGGTGGCAGAGGAGAACTCCGGCTTCACTTGGGCGGGAGTTTTTCGGCGTCAGGAGGGAACTCTCTTCTAAATTGAGAAGGATTTCAGCATCACGTGAAAGTTGTGCAGAATTCCTGCGTTTCTTGAAAATCCGGCAGAGTTCCGGCGTCTTCAGGCGGCAGGAAAGCTCCGGCGGTGGTTCGAGGAGGTGAGGAATCTCCTTTTCCCCTTTTCCCTTCTCCTTCTTCTTCTTCTTCTCTCTCTTCCCTCCCCCCCCCCCCTTTGGTGTAGAATGAGGGCTCTATTTATAGTTTTTCTGGAGTGGCATAGCCCGTAAATAGGCGTGAGATCAAGGGCGAATTGGGGGAGTGATCCCCGGCCGATATCGAATCCTTCGATCATGCACCGTTCGTTGGACATTTGAAGGCCTTAATGATTTCGGAATTTGATGATCTTGGCTCGTTGGATTTGTCTCGTCGAACCGTTCGATTCGAGTATAAGCTCGTCAAAATCGAGACCGTTTGGTAACTCAAATGTGCCGGTTTGAACCTCCCAACAGCGCTTCGAACCCTTTGATCCGGCCCTCCCTTCCCCCCTTGGTGTCGTTGGGTTTGTATTTCCGAGACCCTGTAAGCTCCTGAAATCGGAGTTCATATGCTCCCGAAATTATCTTTTGAAGTTTCCGAACCCCTCGAGATTCGTGCCCGATCAAGATAATTTTGTGATGACGTATCAATATTAATGAATTTCTAAGAGAATTTTTACATAAATTATTTATTCAATTATGCATTGTGTTTCGTGTTGAATCCCGATAAAAAAATAAAAAAATCTTAATCGTGTTGAATCATGATTATATTTTATGCATTACTGCCAAAAATTTTTTATCAAAAAACAATTAATAGGCCTATAGGAAAATATTCTAAAAATTAATGGAAAAACATTATGATTTATTTATGTTATTCTATAATTTGTTCAATTTTATTTTTAATGTCCCCATGTATTGGATGTGGTTACTTCCTAGTCTAAAATGGATGTTGTGTTTGCATAACAGCCCACAACCCCGATGGCTATGAGGTGTAAGTGATAACTTATATTTTTTTTGGACTAAAAATTTCTTTATTATTAATCATTAAATCAAACCATAGAAAAAATCATGGCGAAAAAAAACTAGGAATATATTAAAATTATAAAATTTTAACTCCACTAAAACCTCCACTCATCTACAAACAAAATATTTCACTCACAACCCACTCAACGAACATACAAATAGACTGACATAATGAATCAAAAAAAAAAAATAACAATCTACGAATACAAAGATTTTTTCTGTCAAAACACATTTACATTACGTAGACTATAAACTATGCCCCATACCCAATGAAAAAATATAATTAAACAAAAAAAAAATTACTAACCTTCTTTTTCTGTGGAGAATAACCTTCCCTTTTCCGGCCAGCTCCCGGCTTTTATAGCCGTCAGAAATCACCTCCCCAACCCCCTCATTCACTCCACGCACTGAATGCCACCCAAACCAACAATCAACCACCCCACCACACTGAATGCCCGGAATCAGGTTGCCTAATTTCCGGATCTGGTCGGGGAGGAAACGACCCCCCAGCCATATAAGCGCATTCTATTGATTACGCCAAAAGTTTCGGCGCATTGTTCAGAATGCGCTAAACGCTTGCGCGCATTCTAAAGAATGCGCGGAACAATTACGCGCATTCTTATGAATGCACATGCGCGTTATATTGAGGCGCATTCTATAAATGCGCCAACTATTATGGCGTACTTGCTGCTTTTCAAATTCTTTTGCAAACACGCTTCTTCTCCTAATATCTGCCTCAACCAAGCTGCTTCCGAAAATTTGGCCTTCCTCATATCTCTCTACCCATTTCTCTCTCTTATTTATGAATATGTCAAATGATATTTAGAATTTATCAAATCATTTGGAGTTTTTAGGACTACCCCAAATAATTTAGTGAATTTGTTCTTTTTTTAATTTTTTACTAATTATACTCCTTTTACTTAATGATATTTTAAACCTACTCCTTTCTAAAAAGTTTCCTATGTTATTATGCCATTGTACTCCTTTTTATGAATATATTGAGAAACTCTACAATTTGTTCAACTTTCACCCATTGTTTTGTGTAATTAAGATTATTTGATAATATATATATTATGATAATTGATGCATCAATAGAAAATTTAATTATCAAGCATGAATATTGATGCAAGTTTAGGAATTAAACTTTTTTCCATGTTGACTTCTAGTTTATCCTTATTGCATCTTGGAATATTCACGAAGGTGGAGAAATATAAATTTTAACGCCTTAGCTTTGTATAAAAATCCAATACACAATCAGATAAGAGAAATGGTGCAGTATTTATAAGAGACACCAAGATTTTTACGTGAAAATCCCTAAAAAGAGGAAAAACTATGGGTCATAGCCCAGTTTTTATGAATCCACTACTGTTTGCAGTCGATTACAAATGAGGCCCTTCCTTGGAGGGAAGGCCTTGGCTTGATGCAGCAAATGTAGATCATATAAATGCATTACTTGGTGGAAATTAGAAGAATCAGTATTTAAATGTTTATTTAGTATGCAAGACCCTAGTAGGTGAATGATAGAGATCGGAAAGATTGTTGTCTAGCATCGGAGGTTGGAAGAACCGCAGTCGACAAAGAAGGTCAGAAGGATCGTAGTCGACAAGCAATGGAGGTCAGAAAGATCGTTGTCTGGCGACATATGCAGTCGAAGAAGAAGGCAGGAATGACTGTGCTCGGCGGTTAAGTGGAGGTCGGAATAGCTTTGTTGGGTGGAAGTCCACCAATAGCTGGAAGTCGAATGAAAGTTCGACGTCGGTTGGTGCCTGAGAGGTGCTCGACGAGGAGCTTGGTGGCAAGAGAAATCAAGTTTCTCTTCTTCATTCTTTTAATAAAAGTCACATTTTGAAACTATTTGGCAATCTAAATTATGGATTGAACCTTTCAAATGCGCTTCGAGTCTTCGATTATGACCCATTTGAGCTCGAATTGAGTCGAGTTTGGTGTCGTTGGGTTTGTATTTCTGAGAGGTTCAGTTTGCTTATAAGTTTGCTGAAATTGGAATTCATATGAGCTTCTATTCAATTTTTAAAGTTTTCAACTTCATAATTTGCTTCGAGAGTCGTGCGTGATCAACATAATTTTTTGATGATATATCAATCCTAACATTATTTGACAAATACTTTGATGATATACATCCATTTAAAGTAGAAGTGTTCTTATTCATATCCAATTGAGCAAATGATCCAAAATCAAACACTTGAAATGTGGTTGGAAAATTTATTTTATATGATGATGATCGGATAATGGTGATTGAACTATGGTGATCAGATGATCATGATTGACAATTGTGGTTTGAAGATGACGGTTGTTATCATTGATCAAGCTAACAATAATTAGGTGGTAGTTATTACTAGCGATGATTAATGGCGTTGATCATCTAGTAGGGCTCTAGATTTCCTCATATATTTAAGTTCTATCCAACTCTTAATCATTGACATGTTAATAATTAGGGTCAATCTATAGATTTTTTGGAGTAGTATTTTTCATAATTTTAGTTGAAATTTCAAACATTATATCGGACTATCTATTTAGCTTCTGATTCAAACACTTGCATTAAGATCCAATCTTAATTGACAAATTTTCTAATGATGAATAAGTTGCTCCATATTTTCGAATGTCAATATTTTTTAGGACTTTCTTATCATCTTGTAAAATATGTTGAATCTTTTACAAAAATTATGAATGTAAAATTATAGCTTTAAAATATTTTATAATACATGAAAAAAAACTTCTAATTTTTTCTAAATTATAATTGAAGTTAAAAATTAGCCACTATATTGCACTCTGAATTTATTAAAATTTAATTCAAGGCAAAATATTTTTTGGAATACTTAAAATATCTGTTCCGATCCAAACCAAATCCGATTGCACGTGACGGTCCTAATAGTCGCCTGACTTGCGGGCGCCAGCGCACAGCCAACCGCATTAGGCGCTGCTATTTGAGACTTTTCTTATTCTTTTTCGTTTTTTCTTTTTCTAAGCAATCCTTCGAAACATTTGCTTTAAGTAAAAAGTCCCACTTTAGAGAAAACTGTTTTAAAACTTTCACCTTTACTGCAACATTTTCAAAGCAAAACGTTTATTCATTTTTTTTAATTCAAAATTTAATCATTTGTCCGGGCATGTAATATAGGTGTGTAAAAAATTGACCTAATCCAAAACTCGATGCAAACCCGACACGAAAAATTTTGAGTTCGGGTCAGTAATGATGGTCGCACGACTCATCATCGCTCACGTGTCCGAACCAGACTCTACAGTCGTCGCCGCCCGCTGAGTCACTAACCGCCGTCGCCCACACGTAGTCGCACTAGCTTGTTTTGAATCAAAAGGTTTTACGAGTTAGGCTGGGTCAACCTGGTAATCCATGTGGGTTGAGTCTGAGTTGGAAATCCCAACTCGTTTGTAAAATCTGGTTGAGCTTGGTTTGACTCGTTTAGACCCGAGTCAATTCATGCTCGACCCATCGACCCGTTTTGCCACCCCTAATCTAATAAATAGTATAATCCTCTTACACATCCTCAAATATAAATAATTCCATGAAGTATATAAAAAACTCCTCTCTCTCTCTCTCTCTCTCTCTCTCTCTCTCTCTCTCTCTCTCTCTCTCTCTCTGAATTACAGCCCTGCATTGGGTACTCATACTCACACCCACAACCACCCATGTATCCACTCATACCCTTACCCATTTACCCACTCATACCCTTGTAGATGGGTATGGGTGGGTACTCAATATCATGAGAAAAATTAATTTACATTGCTAATCATCGTATAAATTATATTACTACAATCCTCACTACTTAGTGTGCAACACTTAACCACGTTGTGACTACTATAAATTCTAATATGCAGCTTGAAAGTTTGCAATCATAGCAAAGAGTAACAAGCCTCAAGACCATCAGTCTGTGGCAGACTGCATTCAAAAGCATGGAAAGTGGGTGGGTACAGGTCGGTATGACATCCCGAAAGTCGCCATCGGTGGGCATGGGTGGGCAAAGCTCGTTTGAGTAAAGCATGGGTACATAATGGGTACCCAACCAAGATCCCATGTAGGACTTTGCTCTCAAATCTCTCTTCCTAGTTTTCAATTAGGAGATTATACTTTATCATATGTAGGCAAATTGCAGTCCCCCTTCATAGGCTTCATTGTATTTCTATTGAGAGTTATCAAATTATTCTTTAAAGATAGTGTAGTGCTTACAACTCAAGATTTACAATACCTGTTATAGGGCTCTAGTTTACAACTTAAATGGGAGTTCTTCGTCTCCATTTGGACGAATTAAAATATCTCAATCCCTTGAAAAGAGCTTCGATCATCTCTTGAAAAAGAAGTAGATTGTGTCCCTTTGAACGAATTGATTCTAAGATGAGAGAATTTTTCATCTAATTTTCAACTCCTATTTTTTTCCTTCAATAGATTTAATTATCCTCAAAATTTATTTTATTCTATAGTAGAGATAATAATTGATGCAACAGTATATTCTTTTCATGAAAAGACTTCAAAAAAATCTATAAATATAATTGAATTTGAATTATATTCGGTACTAGTCAGGGGCAGAATCAGCCTTTTTTTCTTAGGATGAGCAAAATAAGATTATAAAATACATAATTTTATGTATGAAATAAAAAATACTTTTTTTTTTTTTTGGAACTTGGGCTATTGCAATTATTAAAAGTGTGCAAAATAGTTAAAATACTTATTCTTCTTAGAAAAAAATAAAATTTTAGGTTGGATAAATGTCCACCCTTAGCTCATCCTAATTCCACCCCTAAATATTACTATTATATATTTAAAGTATTAGCATCAAATATAAAATACATTACTCAATTAAATTATAATCATCGCTCTAATTTGACAATAAAATAATAAACAATTTTAAACTTGATAAAAAGCAGTTAATAAATAATTTAAAATAAAATAATTCTCCAATTGAAGTCAATCATTTACAGCTTAATATTTTAAAAGGTGGCTGTGGAATTTATTTCAATCACATTCTTATTTTACTTCAATATTGATAATGACACCAGCACACCACCACCTTCTTGCTTACAAATCTGCACCAATTACCAAATCACCTACCACACTTGGACCGGGAGTCAGTAGTTCACCAAATTCTCATTATTAAAGTAAAATATATATAGATATTCTAATTTAAAGATTTTTAGATAAATTAAATTATTGATCATAAGTTCTCAATAAAAATATATTAATACGTAAAATAGTTCATTATATGAGGTGAAGTTTTATAATTAAAAAAAAAAATGTCTTCCTCCTCTAGGGCAAGACGGGATTATAAGATTTGAGCTAAATATTTGGAAAATAATAAGGGTGATGGGCTTAAGTGCTTTGGATGATGATGATCGTCAATGGGAGATGGTAATCGGGTGATTACAAATGTTGGCGTTGAGTCAATAACAATCATGTTGTGATCAATGGCAGCATTTTGTAGGACTTGTTGGGAGCAAGCGATCTAGTCAAGATGACTAGGGGTGTCAATGTTTGAACACGACCTGAAAACATGTCTCGAACCCGTTCCAAAAATTTCGGGTTCGGGTCAACCAGGACACGAAACGGGTCGAGTTCGGGTTCAGCAAATCGACCGATTTCAAAAACAGACCGAGTAACCCAAAATTAACCTGTTTCAGACCCGTTGTTGACATGAAAACCCCCGTTTTTTAACCTGAAAATCCGAGGTTGACCCATTTTTTACCTGCTTTTGACCCGAAAATATGAGAATGACCTATTTTTTACCCGAAAACTTGCAATTTTTGGTCGGTCCCAGGTCATTCGGGTCGTGTTGGATTCGGATCCAAAAAATAGACCCATTTGCCGAAACGGGTAAGGTTCGGGTTGACCTAAACAGTGCTAGGTCAGTTTCGGATTCGACCCGAATCCAACCCGTGACCCGAAATTGACACCCCTATCAATGACGATTATCAATGTTGTTTAGGGTGCTAAGTTTTACAATTTTTAAAAATCAAGAATTATGTACCCTCTAACATTTATTTATGTGAAAAATGAAGGTATATTTATAAATTTATGATAAAATATTTTTTATTAGTTGTGCAAAAATCTCAAACAATTTACCATAATCTGCTTTATAGATATTTGACACTACTTGGAACATTTGAGCACCTTAAAGACTCCATAAAGTAAAAGATCTTGGACTCTTGAGCTCATTAAATTTATATGAAAGTGATGCTCTGCCACCATGAACAGAACAATTGCTTATTTTCTCCGCAAGGTTTTGTTTTATTTTATTTTTCTCCGCAAGATGAGTTCAAATTTGTTAGACGAAAGATGAAATATATGACCATCGGAAATGCTCATTATATGATCTTTTTACTGGCAACAGGTAAAACCTCAATGACTGTTAACACACATAACATAGCATATAGCAGAACAGAAACCAAAGACAAAATAAAACAGTTGCAGAAGCAAGACCAGCTGCTTCTGCTCTACATCGTAATCCATTCCAGTTCAGACGACGCGGCGGCAAATCGTGAGCCCATCGCCGATACAAACCTGCGACAGCTCGATCCTCGTATCGGCGGCGAGCTTCTCGTTGAATTTGAGCACAACTTCCCTCACAAAATTGACGAATTCTGGAACGTTTTGTTGAGGAGGATGCGCAACTGTTCCAAGCCATAGTGTGTTGTCATAGCATAAGAGCCCCCCAACTCTCACCAGCTTCAATAGCCTCTCATGGTACTCCCAATAGCTTGATTTCTCAGCATCAACAAAGGCGAAATCAAACAGCTCATCCTCTTTAACCTGTTATACATTTGAGAATCGTTGATCATGCACTAAACGATCAACAAACCCTAGCGTTAATGATTAATTAATTAATTGATTATGGACCTCATCAACCAATTTATCCAGAGCAGGAACAGCATCTGACTCGATGAAATCGATCTTGTGTTCAACCCCTGCTTCCTTGATGAACGGAAGGCCGACCTCATAACACTCTCTGGAGATGTCGATCGCCGTTATCTGCATACAAAATTTTTTGTCAGAAGATTGTTCTGAAAGTTGCTGATCGATGGAGTTCTGATCATATTTAAAAAATTAATGTGAAAAGTAACCTTGGCATCCTTGGGTAAGGCAAGAGCTGTGGCAAGAAGAGAGTAGCCGGTGAAGACCCCAACTTCTATGGTTCTCTTGGCGTTCATTACCTTAAGGATTATTGATAGAAGCTGCCCTTCTTCAGGGGGCACATTCATTAATGCCCTGTCAAGACCAAAATTCAATGATACGGAAAAACTAAGGCCTGTGCTATTTTAGAAGAGTAAATGGCTTGATAGCTTGCCTTTTGGGAATCCTGGCTTTGGTCTCTTCTCTCAGCTTCTTAAGAAGTTCATGCTCTTTTGGCAATACGGTGGTCTTCAGTATGTACTGCATATACATTTATATAAAACAGAGGTTTCATGAATCTCCGGTACAGCTTGTGGCTTAGGAAGTACAGAGGAAGACATGAAAAGGGAAAGAACCTGATGCAGAGCTTCACTCTGTAGGAGACACTTTTCGAGGAAGGAGAGATCATCACCGTCCATTTCGAGATCGGGAGAGTAAGCGAACTGACTGGTTTCTCCCTGATGAAGAAGACGATGCAAATGGCTTATCTTCTGCCTAGCCCTCGCTAGCCATTTATAGCGGATTAGGTTCCTTGGAATTACAACATTATAAATTTAGAAGAAAAAAAAATTAGGTTAGTTTCACTGCAATATAATCGGAAAATATAGTGGTGGTAGGTGGATGACTTTTTTATGCGCATTACATTTATTTTCAGATTAAAATAATATTTAATATTATTAATTCAAAATAAATTTGAGAACATAATTCTAAAATATTTTCAAAAAAAATTTTGATCTTAATTTTTTTCATTAATAAAAAAATTATATAAATGAATGTACGTCAGCTGGTGCGTTAAGAAGTGATAATTTTTTTTTAACGAAATCCTGTCCGGGAAATTTCTTTATTAGGAAATCATTTAGGCGAATTAAGATAAACGCCCGCACCTAACACCAACACATATGAGAGGCCTATGAGAGTTGCGGATCTGGCAAGTTTCAACCAATGGATGGATCCCACGAGCAAAGCATGTGCTCCATTATTGATGTGAGATATGCGAGTAAAAAAAAAAGTCACACCTTGTATTGCTTTCTACGCTAAATAATTATCTCATCAGAAATATATAATATTTAAGTTGTAAATCTAAGTAACTTTATAATGGTAGCACTGCTGCTTGCAGGGTTTAATAATTATTTCTGTTTGTACTTGATATGTTTGTGCACGAATCTCAAAGTATACTTAAAGATCATCTAAACTATTTTCCTAAAAAAAAAATCATCTAAATTCTATATTAATAAATTTATAGTCAAACTAAATATCTCGAAAAGACAAAGCCAAGAAATCAAAATCGGTCTAATTTGAGCCCAAATGAGTCCAAATCATTGACCCAAAGCTTATTTGAAATGTCCAAAGCCAAAATTGGATTACAAAATGATATTCCAATAAGACATACTTATAGTCGAATTGAGCGGCTCAGCCCACATAGCCCACCAACTATGGTCCCTTTAATTGTCGTCACCCGTCGACTACGCTCCCTCTGACCAACGTCGCCCGCCGACTGCGATCCTTTCAACCAATGTCGTCCGTTGACTATAGACCCTTTGCCCAATGTCGCCCGCCGACTACAGTCCCTTCGACCACCATTACCCGCCGACTATGTATTATCCGACCTCTCGTGATCCGACGACTAGGGCTCCTCTTACCACTATCACCCATCGACTAAGATCCTTGCGACCTCTACCACTTGCTAACTACAATCACTCTCATTAATGTTGTCTGCCGACTATGGTCCCTCCAACCAACTTCGCTCGTCGACTACATTCCATCTGACCAATGTAGACCACCAACTACAGTCTCTCAGACCTCTATCGCCCGTCGTCTAAGGTCCTTCCGACTATTATTTCTCACCGACTACAGTCCCTCCGACCTCCGTTGCTCAACAACTAAGGTCTCTCCTATCTTCTTAGTCCAGCAAACCAAATGAATATTCTAGCTTTCTCTTAAGAATGGTTCCCTTTTCATTGGATTCTTCCAACCACCGTCTTGTAATGTGTTTTATATATATATATATATATATATATATATATATATATATATATATATATATATATATATATATATATATATATATATATATATATATATATATATAATGGTTCCTGTTCATTGGATTCTTTGTGATTCTTTGATTAGAAATAAAAGTAGTTGACAAAAATTACGCCTAGATAAAAAAATTACAAATAATTCTATTTGAGAGACAGAGTGCAATCTTGTGAGAGCATAATTCTCATGAGTTGTGAGAAAGATATATTAGAGGATTTCTTGATGCTTTTTTATGTGAAGTCTTTTAAAAAAAAAATTAAAAATTTTAAACATCGAGGCGACTTTTGATGTAATTGATGGAATTTTATTAAGAAACTCCACAATTAATCGTGCTCATTTTATAAAAAATTCTAAGATTGATGACCACCTGGAAAGAAAGTTACACCAATATGACAAAATCATTAGGCAAAAGTGAATAATATCTCGATAATTAACAATTTGGTCTCTTACAAAAAATGGTATCTTAGCAATAATGTGATGCCCCAAAATCTAATTTAAAAGAATTATTTTCTAATAAATAACAACTAGAGCTATTTAATATCATATATCAGTAATAAACAACATAAACAAATTTTATAATTCAAACATCAATATACACATCTATATTCATTCTTAAAAATCATATACAATATTGATAATCTATACAATCATAACATTATATACTGTCATAAGTACAAAAAAAATAAATAAAATAAAATAAATAGAACCTGAAGAATCCTGATTAACCTCACACTCTTGATCATCTGCCTTGACTTGAAATCATTTAACTACATATAATGAGCTAAATGGTCCAACAAGAAATCAAATCCTACAACTAAACTCAAAGAACGATAGAGAACCAATCTGCATGTTAGTAGTCAAATCATAATAATAGTATTATATAATCATAGGAAAATATAATAGAGAAATCAATAATTCAAACCATGTGTCAAAGCACTAAAATCATCATATTAATTAATACTACAATAAGTAGAGAAATTATATGAAGTGATAAAATCAAATCATTGATAAAGACTATAGAAATCAAATCAACATAATAAATTTATATAGGAGTATAAAAATTCTATTCAATTATTTAATATCAGTAGTAAATCAGTATCTTCATCACAAGCTTAATATATAATGTATATCACGTACTCTCAATTTATATATCATATTTTTTTATATTAATAAATCAGTAACAATGTTAATAATAATTTTATACAATAATAGAAATAATGTCTCAATAATGTTCATTTCAGTAGTCACACTTAACAAGTAAGAATTCTGGCTATCATGGTATTTTTTTTTTAGTATTATATCAGTATCAGTAAATTAAAGGCTCAGTAAATAAAGTCGTCACTCTTTGTCCATCGGCACAATAATCATCTCCTTATAACTCCCAATTAGTATCACGTAAATCATTAGAAGATAATATTAAACTAAAATATTTAAAGGAAAGCATGTTAGCAAATCATCTTGTACAAATCAATTAGTTTCCAATCAACGGGTTAATTATTCTTTACTTGTCTTTTACACACATATTATTATCATAGTACTATAACATTAATATCGACATATTTGCATTGATTATCAATGTATTGAAATTAATAAAGCATAATTAAGCTTAACTTAGAAATTGTCAGCATGTCCTAATGGTAGATAATTAAAATTTTATTGAGTAAAAATTTATATTTTAGAAATTTAATAGATTACCAGATATCATATAAAATAATATTCTTGAGCTTTTATTTAACTAAATAATTATTTTTAGATGTTAAAATAAATTTTAGAGTATGTAAAAATTGATGCATTTGTCCTCTCTCTCTCTTACTTTCTCACCTTCCCATTTTTCCTTGCTCTACAAGCTTCAGCCAAATGAGGGATGGCGTGGGCAATGGCAGGATTAATGAGAATTCAATATATTTAAAAATGCTATTATTGGCCGAGCTCCGCAGCGTCCAGACCCTGCACTGCATGTTGAATCAGAGATGCCAATGCCGGAGTGACTGTTCCTGCCACCGTTGTGCTCTCAAACTTAACGTCATAGCGCTCTAGAGCACGAACAATTATTATGTCCTCCGACCGGATGCAGAGAAGCATCCGGTCGTAGGCAAAAAAAACGCGGTACCGAGGTGTACCGAGTTTTTTGAAAAACTCGGTACACCTCGGTACCACATTTTTTTTGCCTACGACCGGATGCTTCTTGCATCCGGTCAACCGAACCAAATAAAACAGCGTCGTTGTGCTCCAGTTTAAACATAAATTTTTTTAACAAATAATTTTTTGACTTCTCACACAACATAAACCGACCCAATAAGAATAGGTTTTAAAAAATTACATCAGTTTGGGTGAACATTTTATCTTAAAATCCCCTAAAGAATTACCTCACATATTCACATTTTCTAATCAATTTTTTTTCTTAACAAAATAGGCTCATATATTCTCTTAAAATACTCTTTCCTAATTTTTAACTGTTTAAATTAATGATATGTAAATATGTAAATATGTGAATATGTGATATTTAAAATTTTAAATCATATATTTGATTAATTCTTGTCTGATCCATATTTTTATTATAAAAAAAAAAACACGTTTTTGTGCTTATAAAATTCAATTTTAAAATGGAATATTAAGTGAAAAAAAAAATGACAATTTTTCAATGAATTTGACCAGAAAATATCAAAGTTTGAAAACATGTGCATATAATGTGATGACTCATGGCAGCGGCATGAATGTCGAGAATATAATTAGTCTTTTTCATAAATATATGATTAATGGAAGGTATCATTCTTTCAAAGCTATCAAACAATCAAATGTGTCACAATTTTCTTACCATAAATGGAAATACATCGATTGAGAATATCATGATAAAAATTTATCTATTATGATTTTAAAATTTTTATTTTATTTTAAAATAAGAGCAACAAAATACTTGAATAGGCATTCATGTATCATATTCATACAATAACAATAACAACAAGCCTTTATCCCACTATGTGCGGTCGGCTATATGAATTTTTTTCTCTATTGTGTCTTGTTAAGAGTCAAAATTTCAATTAAATCTAATACAGAAAGATCATTTCTATCTAACCAAGTCTTTTTAGGCCTACCTCTATCTTTCTTAACATAAGTCAAATATAATATATCTATTTTCCTAACTGTGTCATCAGAAAGTCGCCGTTTTATGCAGCCAAATGATCTAAATTAAGTGACTTTCTCTAATCTTAACTTTCACTAGAGCGACTCCAACGTTCTCAACTTTATGCTCATTTCAAAATAAATTTTATTTTGTCTGTTGAAATAAATTTAAATAAATTATTCTTACATTATTTTTTATTTTATTTTAAAGGGGATCTTGTTATGTCAATCTTCAAGATTAGAGAAAACTCCTCTTTGATCGTTCATCTAAAGAACCTTGGTTCAACCCTCAACTCATAGATGAAATCTCATATAAAATTTATGTAATAGCTCAAACTCTTAACTATCAAGATGTTCTCTGTTTTGTCTGCTTTGACCTAAGGGTCTCAAGATTTTGCCCTTCTGGTGTAATTTTCTATGAGATCACTTATCCTAGGATTTCTCCAATAAGGGCACGTTTAATTGCGAAATTTCTTAATGAAATTTCAACAATTACGCCAAAATGTGCCTCGTTGCTCAAGAGTTTAACTTCTTTTTACTTAATGTACTTCAAATTTACGAAAGAAATTAATAAATTAAAGTCAGGGACATTTTGACCACTAACTTTGTCCACCAACCATTGTCCCCTATCATTATTTAATTTTACACTTCATGTATTTTATTTTAAGCCAAAAATTTCACTATATTAATTTTAATAAATTAAAATGTATTAATTTTTTACATAATATTCTATTTTATCATGCATTCCTTTTTTCGTCCAATGAATCAGGCGCTTGCCGAAAATAGCCCAATAGATTGGGACCATTAACAACCCCATAAATGATTAAATGTTGAAATTTTATTTGCACAAAATTGCCTTTCGGTTATCTTGGATAGCAAAATGTGAAAATGTGATGGCAAAGTTGGTAGATGATGCTGATGGCTTCTTTATTTTCTTCAGAAAACGACAGCTTTTGTTTTTTTACTAAAAATTATTATCAAATTAAGGCTACGATTTTTTTTATTTCTTATTAAAATAATTTGTTAGTTTAAAAATTAAAATTTTTATACTAAACAATTATTTTAAAAAATAGTAAGAAAATTGTCTCAAACAAAACCTAAGTTTATGAAAATCGGGCTAAATGAAATTAAAAAAATTAAATTTTTATTCAATTCAAATTTAATTCAGAGTGAAAATGATCAATTTTAAATCAATATTTAAAATTATTATTATTATTTATATTAAATATTTATAATTTATTTATAAAAGTATTGTGTGAAATCCAAACTAAAGATTGAGTCGGAGTATTTTTAATTTTAATTTTGAGCCGATTAAAATAATTATCAAATGAGTTTTTAGTATATGAATTTGCTAAGCTTGATTGGTTCTTTCTTTTAGTAAATTAGTAGGCTTTCGTTCATACATCATTGGTTATTTGAGACCATTTTTCTATTTTATTTTATTTATATTTTGATTTATGAGATCGGGTCTACAGCCGGATAGTCGACGGAAGAAATTACTCCCATCTCACCCTGGCTCGAATCCCCTAACTCCCAAAAAAAAAATTATTTATAATAAATATATTTAGTTTCTTAAATATTTATTTTTATTTTTATTGAGAATTTGTAGAAGTCAATTAATGTAGCAAAGTACCGTGCGATAATCTTAGGTGGTAGTAACTCAACTGCAATGGCACAACAATATTGGAAGTGGCGATGCCCAGTGATGAGAGCATTGGTGTATACAGTTGTTGATGATGGCGGCTAGCTGGTCGAGTTCACTTTCATTAAGAAAAAGCAAACAACTATAAATATCTTACATATAAAAATTATTTTAAATGCAAATCACTTTGGTCGTTTGGTTGGGAGCTTTGACAATCAATCAAGGATCGTGAGTTTAAGTCTCACGTTTGTGTTGTTTGTGTGATTTTGTCTTAATTGGCTTAAATGTCCCCCTTTTTTTTGTATTTTTTTAAATTAATTTTATTTATTTCAAAAATTAAGAAAGCACAAGTTATTTATTTTTAATCTACAATGAAAATAAAATAAATATGATATTAAAAAGGCCTTAGGCCCTAACTTTAGGTTTAGGTGGGGAGGGCCGCTTACCTAACCACCTGCCATTCAGAAGATTCCAAAAGGCTGAGGCGAGAGGTAGAAATCTAGAAATTGGTAGGTGAGAATCAATATTTTTTAATTGGTAAATAATGGGCTTCTAACTAACCAAAATTTTTTTTATCAGGTTATACTTTAAGGTCACTAAGTTTATTTAATAATTTTTTTTAAAATCTTCATCAAAATAAGATATCTAACCAAACCTTATCAATCAAGATATTTATCATTTTTAAGGTTTTTATATCACTTCTTTTAACTTTATTCACTTGTATAAAGGGAAAATTGATATTGTATGTCATATAATATATGAAAGTGCAGAAATATGATCAAAATTTTTATTTTTGGCTAAATTATCGTTCTATCTATTATGCAGCTTGCTTATTGAAGTTTGTCGAGAATATATTTAATATCAACTTTGTTCAAACCAAATTTAAAAGAGGTTCAAAGCTCGATCAAACATTGTTTGAATCTTGTTCGAACTTGGTTTAAATATTTATTCACATACATTAATAAGATGATAGCCTTCCTTCCCATAGCACAGCCCCAATCAACTCAAACGTGAAAACCCCACCTCCTCGCACTATTCACATTATCGTTGGCGAGCCCCAATGACTTCACATCACAAAATTAAAATGTAGCTAGCTCTTACGTGAAGCAACTTTCTCCTCACATGTCGATAATCCCATTGGCAAGCCCCAATGACCCTCCATCTTGAAAGTAAGCGTGCAACTAGCTCCTATATGAAGCCCCCTTCTCCTCACACATCCATGGTCCCTTTGTCAAGCCATAGCGACCTCCCATCATGAAATTAAGCCTGCAGCTTGCTCCCATGCAAAACCCCATTCTCTTCGTGTGTTCATGATTCCGTTAGTGGCCCTAGCAACCTCTCTTTCCGATATCCCTTCTTTTCACCACAATCCTCTTCTCTTCACACGATGCAGTCAAGCAAAATCCCTCAAGTCAAAATTGATTCGAATCAAGTTTGAACCATGTATAAATTTGGTTTGATTTCAAATTTGAATTCAAAGCAATTAAAGTCAATATTTGGATGAGCTTCAATAAGAAGTTGGCGATTAAAAAAGGGTTCAGTAAGATTCAAAATAAATTTTTAGGAATATTTCCCAAAGAAAATAAATAATTGACATGTTTCTTCAATTTTGAATTTTATGGGGTATATAAAATCAAATATTTTTTATTAATAGAAATAAATAATAAGGCAATTAAGTGTAAGGATATGACTTCTCCATAAATAACATACCTCTTTATGGCAATTTCACATAATGTATTTATGATATATGTATTTGTGAAAGGACCCATGGCCCATGGGTTAATGGAGTTGGTAATAAATCAAAAATCACATATTCCTGCCGCATACTTTATTCTTTATTGCTCATCATTTTAAAAATAAATAAATAAATATATCTTTTATAATTAAGTGCTCTTTCACTTACTAACTTATATATCATAAAAAAAATTATCTTGATCGGGCACGAATCTCGAGGAAAAAATTAAGTTGGAAACTTCAAAAAATTAAATCTGAGACCATCTGAATACCGATTTCAACAAACATATAGTCGAACTGATCGTCTCAGAATTATGAACCCAACGACACCAAATTCAGCTCAATCCGAGTCCAAATGGGTATGAATCAAAAGCCCGAAGCACATTTGGAAGGTTCAATCCACAATTTGGATTACCAAACTGTTTCCAAACATGACATGCCAATAATCGAATCGAGCGGCTCGACGAGACGAATCCAACAAGCCCAAGATCGTTGAATTCCGACATCATTAAGACCTTCAAATGTCTGACGAACGGTCCATAATCAAGGGATTCAATATAAGCCGTCCATCTGAACTACTCTACATTTGCTCTTGATCCTCCTCTTATTTACGGGTCATGCCATCGTAAAAAGACTATAAATAGTCCCTCATTTCTCTTGATAAGGGACTCTGGGGGCCCAAGCAAGAAGAAGAAGAGAAGAAGGAGAAGAGAAGAAAAGAAAGATACGAGGGAAGAAACACTTCCTCGACCACCGCCGGAATTATACCCGACATCCAAGTGACGCCGGAATTCCTCCCGATGGAATTCCTCCCGATCTCCAAGTAATGTCGGAATTTCGCCCGATGTCCAAGTGACGCCAGCTTTCTGTCCAATCTTCAAGTGATGCTGAAGTTTCACCCGACTCCAAGTGACGTCGGAGTTCTGCCCGAATATCATCTAATGTCAGAGTTCTCCTCGGCTGCCAACTGACTTCAAACTTCTACCCGACGCCGGACCTTCGCTCGTCACCAAGTTTCTACCCAACGTCGGACTTATGCCTGTTGTCGGACTTTCGCCAGATATTTATCTGATGTCGAATTTCTATCCATTACTAGATGTCTACCTGACGCCATCCTTCTGACCTCCGTCGCCCGCCGACTATGGTCCTTCAGACTTACGTCGCCCACCGACTACATTCCTTTTCGACCTCCGTCGCCAGACAACGATATTTATGACTTTAGTCACCAGACTATGGTCCTTATAACCAAACGAACACGCTAATAGTGATTCTTTATATCCATACCATGTAATGAACTAAATAAGATGTACGTCAAGCTAAGGCTTTCCCCCAATAAAGAGCATCATTTATAATCAACTACAATACTAGTGAATTCATTCAAATTGGGTTAGGCCCCGTGGTTTTTCCCCCTTTTTTAAGGGGGTTTCAACATAAAAATCTTGGTGTCTCCAGTGAATGATGCACCCTCTCTTTTTATCTATGTGTGTGCTGAATCTTCGTACAACGCTAAGACATTAAACTTTATATTTCTCTATCGCCACGAATACTCCATGACGCAACACTAACATTGCTCAATATAATACAATCAACTCAAGCAAAAAATATTTATTGCTTGAAATTTCACTATTTGTGATCAATTCTATTCTAACCCTCAATATATTGAGAAATTATTAAATTCATTATTAGAATGTGCAAACAACCAATTAGGTTTAAGTATGCAGTTGCACGTATAATTAAGGGTTTTTATTTAGGTTTTTTTAGAGACATTTAGGTCAATTAAGGTAAATTCATACATACATTACATACACAAGACTCGAATCCAAGACCTTTTAGTTGGTAGCAAAAACTCCTAACAAACAGACTAAGATGAGATACGTAATTTTTTATTTAGTTCGTAGGTTATATTCAGTCAATAATATTTTCTTAGGTTTCATTTGGGACAACTTTTTCATTGTTTTTTAAAACAGAGTTTTAGTAAAAAAAATTAAAAATTTTGTACTAAAACTCTGATTTAAAAAGCAATAAAAAAATCACCCAAACAAAATCTTAGATTATGGTCTTTGCCACTTCAAACAGCAGTTTACTGCTCTTTGAGATAGCAATTATGTACAAATGTATGCAAAAGAAAATTTGCATTAACTGAAGTATATTTTTTGGGCTTTCTTATTAGTGGCAGGAGCGCCCAAACCAACCTTAAGAAGATTGAGGCGATGCAATCCTAACCAAAACCCTTCTCAATCACCCAATGGATTATATGGACTTGCTAATTTCAATAGGCTTTTTATCCTCAACTTCAACATGATTGCGGCACAATTGGAGAACAACAGCCCAGCTTCTCTAATCTGAAGGAACAACTTAGGCTTTGTTTGGGACGGCTTTCTTAATGCTTTTTAAAGCGGCTTTCTAATACAAAAATTTTATTTTTTTACTAAAAAGCTACTCTATGAAGCAAGAAGAAAGCCGTCTCAAGCATTTGCTTGACTCACTTGCAACCTAAGTGATGGCAAAATTACCAGAGAGCTTGGCAGCGCTGGCCGCGACGGCCGCAATGCTCTTCCAAGAGGGCGGCGATGATCGTAGGAGGACGGAGGACCGACCGCCGCTGCATTGTGCAAGAAACTACGTTTATTTTTTGAATTTGCTTCAACGAAGGCGACGTCTTCAGGATAAGCCGATAAGATGTTAGTAAAATCTTTATTTTATCATTAGCCAGCTCAAGTGTGGGACTCGAGACCCATATTGATAAGGAAAACAAAAAACAAAAAAAAAAAAACTTGTCCTCTCTTAACGCACCAATTTTTTTTTATTATTTTGAGAAATTAAATAACAGATATCCTGATTGGGCTGCAAGTTTTATATATAAAAAATTAAATAAAAAAATGTAAACAACTTGATTTTTATTCATAATCCATATACATATTGTTCTCAACCTGCTACCCCAAATTTATAGCAGGCCAAAGGTTTCTGGTCTTTGCATTCTTCTTCCTGTGCGGCGAAGGAGAAGCCAGTCTCTTCTTTCTCTCTAAAAATGGACGGTAATGATCTCTCCAATCTCGAAAAGTGTCTTCTGCAAAGCGAAGCTCTGCATCAGGTTTTGCTATCTCACTTCATGCAGTACTTCCTGTATATTTAAAAGCTATATATCGGACTGTAGTAAAACGTTTAATTTGCTATGTACATATGCAGTACATATTGGAGACCAACGTCCTGCCGAAGGAGCATGAACTGCTTAAGAAGCTTAGAGCGGAGACTAAGGCCAGGATTCCCAAAAGGCAAGCAAGCCTTTACTAATTTGACACTATAATCTTCAAGCAAGCCCTTTTTATTTGAGGAAAAATACTTGTGTGATGGGCTTTTAGGGGCTGTTTGGTAGCACCCATGATTTGATTTAAATAGGATTTTCTAAATCCGCTAAATCCGGATTTCGAAAACCCTGAGGAGCCTAAATTCTGAAAATTGTTTGGTAACAGTTTGGCTATAGAACGGATTTAATGAGCATACTCTTCCTCTTGAGCCAACAGATTTACTAAATCCGACAAAAAATAGAATTTCAGAAATTGGGGATATAGCAAAAAAAGGCGGAATTTTTTGTCTACGGTGGCTTTCATTTGCCGCGAGATTTGGTTTTGCATTTTAGATTGTTTGGCTGGATTTCGCTCAAATTTGGGTCAAATCCGGCTTAAATTCTGCTACCAAACAACCCCTTAAGTTCTTGGATCTATTTTGATTATGTATGGCAAGCATTTCAAAGCTGGTTTAATTGGCCTAGATGTCCTAAAAACATTCGGACTAAAAGTTGATCAAACCCTATCGTTCACTTTTTTATGTCTCCTTATTAATACATTTCTTAACTCTCATGCTTCATTTGGGACGGCTTTTTGTTGCTTCTTAACCCAATTTTTTAGTACAAAAATTAAAATTTGTATACTAGAAAGATGCTTTAAAAAGCAACAAAAAGTCATCCCAAACAAAACCTTAATCCATACCTATCATTCAATTTTGGTCTTGACAGAGCATTAATGAATGTCCCCCCTGAAGAAGGGCAGCTCCTTTCAATAATCCTCAAGGTAATGAACGCCAAGAAAACCATAGAAGTTGGTGTCTTCACCGGCTACTCTCTTCTTGCCACAGCACTTGCCTTACCCGAGGATGCCAAGGTTACTTTTAACACCAAATTTTTAATATGATCACTCCATCGATCAGTACAGCTTATACGATCAATTTTCTGTTATCAAATTCAGATAACGGCGATCGACATCTCCAGAGAGTGCTATGAGATCGGCCTTCCATTCATCAAGGAAGCAGGAGTTGAGCACAAGATCGATTTCATCGAATCAGATGCTGTTCCAGCTCTTGACAAATTGGTTCATGAGGTCCATCATCAATTAATTAATCATTTTCATGTTATAAAGATAGCTTAAGCTTGAATTTGTTGATCGTTTAGGAGCAGTTTGGTAGAATCTAGGATTTCATTTAAGTAGGATTTTGTAAATCCTCCAAATCTGGATTTACGAAATCCTGGGGGGGGGGGGGGTTAAATCCTAAAAAACCTTCATAATAAATCCTATATGATTGTTTGGCTATGCCATTCAGGATTTAAGGAGTTTGAAAGATTTGAGCGGAGTTTCTTCTTTCCCATGCCAATAGAGCCAAAGGATTTCGGTAATCCGCTGAACGAGCGGATTACCGAAATCCGCGATTTACAACGAAAAGGCGGATTTGGTTTTGCATTTTAGGCCATTTGGCTGGATTTTGCCTCAAATCCGGCCTAAATCTACATACCAAACAGCCCCTTAGTGCAAGATCAACGATGTTCATATAGATATGTATATGCATAACAGGTTACAGAGGATGAGCTGTTTGATTTCGCCTTTGTTGATGCTGAAAAATCAAACTATTGGGAGTACCATGAGAGGCTACTGAAGCTGGTGAGAGTTGGAGGGCTCATATGCTATGACAACACACTTTGGCTTGGAACAGTTGCGCATCCTCCTCAACAAGACGTTCCAGAATTCATCAATTCTGTGAGGGAAGCTGTGCTGAAATTCAACGAGAAGATCGCCGCCGATACGAGGATCGAGCTGTCGCAGGTTTGTATCGGCGATGGGCTCACGATTTGCCGCCGCGTCGTCTGAACTGGGATGGATTTATGATGTAGCTGTAGAAGCAGCTGGTCGTCTGTTATCCTCTGAGCTATGTTCGGTGTATTGTTCTCATTATGGTTTTTCTGTTGCGGAAAAAACCTCTAAGACTCGTTTGTGATGGCTACATTATTACATGTTTTGTTTAATGAAGTTTGGACTTTTAATAGTTGGCTTGTGACACTCCTAATATTTGTTGCTTGTTTGAAAATTATTGTGGTAGAGAGAATTTTACATCCTAATTCGTAGGTAGAAAATTCTAAAAAGGTAAAAACAGTAAGGCATAGAGCAACTAGAACAATTATGTAATGTAAGCTTTGATTATAAAAAAATTGCTCCTCTATTAATAATGGTGGTCGAGCGGCTGTGACCTGAGGGTGGAGGAAGTGACAAAAGTTCTACCTACAACAAAGGTCAGGCGATAGCAATTTCATGATGGTTGTATGATGATGGTCATCAGGCGATGGTCCGACGATGAAGTTCGGATGGTGATCCTACGAAGTTGTTCAATCGGTTGGGTTCTTATGATGGTGCTTAGGTGGCGGCAGTCTGACAATGGATTTCGTGCAGTAGAGGTCTAATAACGGTAGTTAGGTGGCTTTAGTTCGATGGTGACGATCAACTAATAGTCTATGATCAATAGCAATCAGGAATGATTCGACGATGGTGATCTAACATTAGTTAATCGGGTGGAGCTCTAGAATTTTTTTAAGCCTCTAAATTCTCTTGAATCTCCAACCTATGATCATTTTCATATAGAGTGTGGCTTATTTATATATTTTTTTATTGACAAGAATATACTCAAAACCTAGAACATTCCATTGAACAACCTACATTACTTTTCTTAATCATAGATCATTTTTTTTAACCTTTATGTGCTTTAATGATATCAAGTATAAACAATATTGAGCTCATTGGATTCGTCCATCATGACGCTCGATTTTATTATAAGCTTGCAAAGTGAGAGTTGCCTTTGGTTGGAGGCCAAGAGCTTGGCAACATCTGAAATGTGGGCTAACAATGGTGGGTTGCATATTGCCAAACAATTTTAAGCAACTTAAATCCCAATATAATGAGATGCTAGAGAATTGCGTAGATTAGGGGTGAAGATTCTTGAAAGCTATGGAGATAAGTAAGTTTATTCATTTCCCTCAAAGGGAACCCTAATGGATTAGTCGTCATAACACATCTCTTATAACATCGCGAGGGGCTTCAATAAAGTGATGTTGATTTAAATCTTCCATGACGAGTGGAGCATTATGGGCTGGTCGAACAATTCAGAGAGGATGTATTGAACTGATCGTATCTAAATATTATTGATGAGGTTGTGGTGAAGGAGGAACTGCAGCATGAGATAATGTATAAGTGGCATCATACCCAAATTACTATTCATTTTATAATGTGTTAGAAAATTTACGTCGGTAAAATGTATGAGATTCAGCTGATCCTAAATTTAGTTCTAAAAGCCTCAATTCAAATATTACCATGAGATTCATGCAGATAATGTGAATTTTATGGAGTTGTATCAATATTATTATTAATGAATAAATGATCTTTTATTCTGAATGAAATGCCAATCATATTTTTAATGATAATATGGATAACAATAATGAATTTCTTATCTATGTTTGATTTTAATGAAATATCAACCGTACTTTGACATTATTATATATTGAAATGAACAAACGATCCTGATTTATTATTGTCGAAATACCAATAATATAAAAAACTGCTTTAAAAAACAGTATGAAAGCCGTCCCGAACGAAGTATATACGCAGATCAGACTCAAGCTCAATTATACCAAAACCCAATTGAGACTTTCCATATTAATCCGGTTAACATGAGCGCATTCCAAGGATCTCTAACAACCTTCAACCGACTTGTTCTTTGCAGTGGCGCATAAGAAGCGCTTTCCAAACTATATGGCTACTTTGCACTCTAAAGGGAAGATTGGCAGCCATAACAGAGAGTTCTGGCCTTGGCTCCTTGTGCTTTTTTGCTTATTCCATTGCTCAATTGTTTCTTGTTTTTTCATCAATCAGAGAGAAAGAACGAGAGAGATAGAGAGAGAGAACTTAGCTAACAAAGTTAGATCTTTCTCAATGGCCAATCCTGGTAGTATTTTCGACAAGTGTCTCCTGCAAAGTGAAGGTCTCCTGCAGGTCTGATCTTTCCTCATCTTCTCAGCCTCATTTCTCTCTAAACAAGTGGCTGTTTCAATATCCATTGTGCACTTTGATAGTAATAGCGGGCATCTAACACTACAATTATGTATGAATGGATGCAGTACATGTTGGACACAAGTGTCTATCCTAGAGAAGAACATGAACAGCTCAAGGCTCTGAGGGAGGAGACCATGAAAAGATGCATCAGGCAATGCTTTAATCCCTTTTTCACCTGCTTATTTGTCAAAGATTAAGGTTTCGTTTGGGACGGCTTTCTTACTGTTTCTTAAAACAGTTTTTTTAGTACAAAAATTTTACTTTTGTACTAAAAAACCTATTTTAAGAAGCAAGACTTCGTTTGGGACTTTCTTTCTTCTTGCTTCTTAAAGCAGCTTTCTAGTATAAAAATTAAAAAATTTTGTACTAAAAAGCTACTTTAAGAGCCGTCCCAAACAAAGTCTAAAGCCTCATAATATGAGAATTGCAAAGCACACTTCTGCAAAACAATGCAACATTTCTTTCTAAGAACTAAACAAGACTTAGACTTTCAATAGCAGCTTTTCTGAGAAAGAGAAGCACTGCTGCAAAAGACTTAAAACTTGGGTTATTTTAACCAATGATCCTAAATTGTATGGGTACTATTTATATGGCTTTTCAACTAAGACAAAACACAGAAACTGGATCTTTCATCTCAATATAAGAGAACAATGCAACACAATAGTTACAGCATTACAAAAGAAAACTTAAGCTGGCTTTGCAAGCCTGATTCATTATGGATGTGTGGTTTATAGATTCAAAAAACAAAGGAAAAAAAAAACTATTTTGTTGTAATATTGGTATTTAATGAATGAGAACAGATCGGTGATGAGTGTGCCCCCTGAGGAAGGCCAATTCCTCTCTATGCTGCTCAAGGTGATAAATGCAAGGAAAACTATAGAGATTGGGGTTTTCACCGGCTACTCCCTTCTCTCTACGGCTTTGGCATTGCCAAATGATGGCAAGGCAAGTGAGAACTCGGCATTTTTTATGTGTTATGTATGCCTTCCATCTTCATGGTGCTATTTTATGCCATGAGGGGATGAAATAGTACATTGGTAAATAGATCAAGGATTTTTTTTTTTTTTTTTTTTTACAGATAACTGCTATAGATGTTGATAGGTCAAACTACAAGATTGGTCTGCCGTTTATACAGAAGGCTGGTGTTGAGGGTAAGATCAAGTTCATTGAATCAGAAGCTCTTCCAGTTCTCGACAAATTCGTTCAAGAGGTAAATATTTATTTCTTGTCCTTATAAACATTGTTAAGAATGAAAATATAGGATAACTCGGGATAAGATCACAGAAAATGGATATTTAGGTTTCATTTGGGACAACTTTTTTATTGCTTTTTAAACGACTTTTTAGTTTAAAAATTAAAATTTTTATACTAGAAAGTAGCTTTAAGAAGCAGTAAGAAAGCCGTCCCAAACGAAGCCTTAATGTGAATTCTAGATAGATTATCCGCTCCATAGTTGCACACCATAGGTCTAACTATGAAGCCCTTTAAATACTAGAATGTTATAGCAAAATCTTATCAATATTATATTTACTTGCAAGATATTATAACGGGATATAGCCTGAAGAATCTTTAAAATAAATGTGCCAACAGTAGGAATCAATTTACAAAAAATCTCGGTGCTCATAAAATTGTCATCAACTTGTATTTGTAGCTAACTTTTCTCACTTGTGCTTCTATGTAGAACAGGCCACAATTTTTAAAACATGGCATGTATAATCTAAGGTTATCACAAGCATTATTTAACCATGTAATATGATTTCAGAGCATCTGTGCTATCCGTTATCTAGTTATGTCGTATATTGATGAACATGTTACATCATAAAATTGAAATAAAGTAAATTTTGCACTACAATTTACCTGAATTATTACTTGCAGATGAATGAAGATGAAATGTTTGATTTTGCATTTGTGGATGCTGACAAAGAGAACTACAGCAATTATCATGAAAGGTTGCTCAAGATTGTCAAAATTGGTGGCCTGATACTGTATGACAACACCCTCTGGTTCGGCAGCGTTGCAACGCCAATGAATCCAGATATGCCCAAATATTTTAACGAGGACCGCGAGAGCATTATAAAGCTCAACAAAGAACTAGCTGCCGATCCAAGGATCGAATTGTGTCAGGTTTGCATTGGCGATGGACTCACCATTTGTAGGCGGGTTGCTTGAGACAGTAAGCTTTGAATGAAGCAGAACAAGCAAGTTTCTGCTTTATCTTTCCACTTTTCTTATGTTCTGGATCCTAAAACCACATCTTATTAAATAAGAGATGTACTTTGATGGATGTTGAACGATACTTCTCAACTGAATTTGCTTTAATTTTAATGATGCTGCAAATAAGCCTAGTTTGTCCCTCACAAGTTTTGAAAGTTGTTGCAGTTAAGTTCAAGAAGTTGACTTAATTTAGGAGAGTTTTCGTGATATTCATTTGTTCTGCATGCAATCATTTCTCACAAACTCAAAGATCTTGTTATGAAAGACCCCCAAAGAGGTTAGGAAAAGTAAATCGAGAAACAAACGAGCTGCAGAGAAGTTAGGAAAATTGAAGGGGAGATAGGGTGATGTTCTAATTAAGTGCATTGTTGCAGCAGAGAGGAAGGCAAGAGGAGGAGGAAGAGGTTATTAAAGAGAGAAAGAATATGAGAGGAGGAGAAAATTGGAGGGAATCGATTGAAAGGAAGAAACTTAGAGAAAATTTTGTAATTCAATCTTCTTTATGAACTCATGATAAGCTTTATGGTCTAATGACCTTCTCTACAAACAAAAAGGGGCGCTTAAGAATAATTAAGCAATATCTATAAACTTGAAACTCCGTAAAGAAGCGGGAAATTTGAGTTTGAGACAGATACTGATGTATAGATTTCTTGTATTGTATCTCATATGTATTACATGTATTTATACTATTTCATACATAAAACATGTAGTTGAGAATTAATCTAAAACAAGTGGCTGTCAATCATTTCTTGTTTCTTGCTGACGTGTCCTGTGTTATTTGTTCGCATCCTCATTTGTTTTATTACTACTGTACTCGTTCTCTTCGGCTGTATTCGTTCTCTTCTTGTTATCCCCCTTCAAACTGAGGGTTTTCGGAAACCCTGAGCTTGTTTCTGAGGAAATGGTACCTCGAAGTGGAGAGAGGCTTTGTCAAGATGTCAGCGAGCTGATCCTGTGTGCTAATCTTCTGAACTCGAATGATGTTCGAGTGTATCTGGTGTCGTATGAAGTGATGATCTATTTCTATGTGTTTTGTTCTTGCATGAAATACTGGGTTATTGACTAATGCTATGGTTGAAGTATTGTCACAGTGAAGGTCTGTAGGATGCAAAACTTGTATTTTGAAGTCTTGAAGCAATTGTCTCAGCCAGATGATGTCGGTAATGGTTGCCGCGAGAGCTCTGTATTTTGCTTCAGTTGATGATCTGGCCACGGTATATTGTTTCTTTACTGTCCACGAAATCGATGTGATTCCGAGAACGGAACAATATCCGGAGGTATATCTTCTCATTTCTGTTGATAGTTCTAGCGGTCCATACGAGATGGGAAGACCGTAGTTTTCTGTCCCTCTTATGTATCTGAGTAATCTTTTGAGTAGATATGCATGAAGTGGTTGTGGATTATGCATGTGTTGACAAAGTAAGTTAACATGAAATGCTATGTCAGGTCTGTTTATGGTCAAGTATTGTAGGGACCCTGTTATTTTTCGTTATGTGTATGGATCTGTGAGAATAGGATCATGTGGTATATGTTGTTGTGATTTAGTGCATGATGGATTTGACAGGGGCTGCATGCATGCATAGCAGTGGTTTGAAGTAAGGATTTTGCATATTGTACTTGAGATAGGAAAATACAATTTTGGTATGTGAGTATTTGTATGCCAAGAAAATTGTTTGCCCTACCTAAATGTTTCATGAAAAATGTGTTTTGTAGTTTCAATATGATGCTAGATATGAGTTCTAGGTCATTACCCGTGAGTAATATATCGTCTACATAGGTTAATATGTATACATGGGATTCATATTTTGAAAGTATCATAAGGGACGGATCTGCTTTACTTGGTTGAAAGCCAAGTTTTTGTAAGCAGGTTGAGAACGTGTTGAACCATTATCTTGATGCTTGTTTTAGCCCGTATATTGCTTTGTGGAGCCGACAAACATGCTCCGGGTTTTCTTTGTCTTCATATTCTGGTGGCTGTCTCATGTATATTGTGTCTGTCAATCTTCCATGTAGAAAAGCATTATTCACATCGAGTTGTTGCACCTCCCATTTTTTATTGAGTGCAATAGTGAAGAGCATTCTGATTGTTGGAAAATTTGCTACTGGGTTAAATGTTTCCAGATAGTTTATTCCATATTGTTGCAGGTTGCCCTGAGCCTCCAGTCGTGCCTTGTACCTTGCAATGGATCCATCTGAATGGAATTTTATTTTGTAGGTCCATTTACAACCTAATACTGGGAGTATTTGTGGTGGTGGTACAAGTGACCATGTTTGTTGTTGTTGAAGTGTCGTGAATTCTGTTTCCAATGTGAATGTTTCGCTGCTTCTTTGAATGAAATTGGGTCTTGGTTTGGGGAATTTTGATGTAGCAGGTTGAGGATGGTTTTGGGTTTGAGGGATCCCATTTTGAGTCTTGTTATCATGGGGTGTGTGTGTATTGGTGGTGGTATGGGTGTTGGCATGGAGGAGTTAATTGATTGTGGAGTGTTTTGTGTGATAAGAGTTGTTTGATGTGTCGGCTGAGATGTTGTTGAAGGTGGGGATGATTATCTGGGATGTATTTGTAGTGTTATGCGTCGTGGGTGTGAGAAGGTAGGGATTGTTAGGAACATTGGAGGTGACAGGTGTGATGTTGGGCTGAGAAATTTTTTGGTAAACGGGAATGTGTTTTCGTGGAATGTGACATGTCTTGATATGGTTATTTGTTTTGTGTGAGGGTTCGAACATTTGTATCCTTTATGAGATGATGAGTATCCCAAAAAAAAATACTTGATGTAGCTCTGGGGGCTAATTTATGTCTGTTTTTGTGGTGGTATCCATTGGAAAAATTTACATCCAAAAGTTTTTAATATTGAGTAGTCTGGGAGACTTGTTGTATAGCAGCTGGTATGGAGATTTGTTGTGGGTGTTCTGAGATGGCATTATGTTGATCAAGTATGATGCCATGAGAACTGTATCAGGCTAGTATATATATGGAACTGATGCCGTATTAATCAATGCCCTTGTTGTTTCTATCAGGTGTCTATGTTTCCTCTCAGTTGTGTCATTTTGTTCAGGCTTGTATGGGCATGAAATCTGATGTATTATGCCATGCTTTTGCAGGTAGTTTTGTAGTGTTCTGTTTATGAACTCTGATCCTTCATCAGATCTGAATTGTTTCACTTTGTAATTCATTTGTTTTTCTATCATTGTATGAAACATGATGAATGTTTCTGGCACCTCAAATTTTGATTTTATAGGAAAAACTCTTGTAAATCGAGAATGATCATCTATCAAAAGAAGGTAATATCTAAAACCTTGATATGATGTGATTGGGGCAGGATCCTATACATCTGAATGCAGTAGTTCTAAAGGAACTTTGGACGAGAAATAGAAATGGGAAATTGTAGCCAGTGGCTTTTAGCCAGTTTACATGTTGTACAAGTATTGGAAGGTTTTGACATTCTGAAAGTGTGGTTGTTATTTGATATGGATGTTATGGTTCTGACATTGGGATGTCCAAGTCTGTTATGCCATGTATCGGGGAGTTGGTGAACAGCTGTGAGGATGGGTCTGATCTTGGATAATGTGGTGGATATCGAGTAGAGTCCATTACGACTTGGACCCTGAAGCAGGATTTGATTTGTCTTGATGTCCTTGACAGTAAAGCCAAATTCATCAAATGTGATGGTAATGTTATTGACTTTGGTTAGGTGGTGAATAGAAAGAAGTTTGTGAGAAAGTTGGGGAATGTGGAGGATTTGAGATAGTAGTAACTTACGATTGGGAATTGGTAGTATGCCTGCCCCGATGTGAGTAATGAGAATGGTATTGTCATCTCCAATTTGTATATTGTCTGTACCATTGTATGGTATGGGATCTCCTAATGCGAGATTGTTGATGTCATTTGTCAGATGAGCTGTTGCCCCGGAATCCATATACCAATCAGGATTGTGATTTTCATTCGTGGCACTGAGGGCTGTGTTGCCTTTTGGTGGTGGGGGAACATAATTGTTGTTGAATCTATGCCAACAGTTGTTGGCCGAGTGACCCTTCTTGTTACATATTTGGCATTGCTATGTGGGTTGACTGTTGGTTCTAGTGTCTGGTAGTTTTGTCTACCTCTTCCTCTTCTTCCTCTTCCTCTGTTGGTGTACAATGCTATATTCTGATCTGCGAAACTGAGTTGTTTCGCTGCTTCTGCATTGAGATTGATCTCTTCACTAATTAAAAAAGCGTATAAGTCATCAAGACTTATTGGTTGTACGATTGTGCATATGGTGCTTTTGAATGGTTGGTATATTGGAGGTAAGCCATTTAACGTGTATAGTATAACATCTTCTTTATAAATTGTTGCTCCTGCAGCTGCAATTTTATCGACCAGCGTCTTGACCTCGTTCAAGGCCATGGTCTGTTGTTTCATCGAAACATTGTGTAACTCATTCTTTAATTGAATTACTCTTGACCTGTTAGATGCCTGTAATCTTCTTTCGATGGTATTTCCATATTGCAGCTGACGAATCAAGGTGAAGAACATATAGGAGAATGGCTGTAGAAATTGTAAAACAAAGCGCAGCTGCTAGGTTTTGATCTATCAAAAACCCATTTTGTGTACTACGGATTAATGACGGATGGTCCATCATTTGCCTAGTGTAGACGATTTGGTGGAGTAAAACTGGAATCCACAAAATTGTAAAATCCATTTGCCCTTAACAATTTTGTGATTTTAGATTTCCATATGGGATAATTATCATTCGATAATTGTGTAGGAACAATGTTCTTGATGTTCGAAATGACAAATTTCAAGGTTGCAGGTATATTGCAAACATCAGTATTTGTGTCGGATGAAGAATTTGCGGTTTGGGAAGAAGAGGATTGAGCCATTGGTATCGCTTACTTGTGTAATTTTGAAGAATCTGAGCTAGCAGCAAAAATGAAGAATCGCTGCTATGATACCATAAAGAAGCAGGAAATCTGAGTTTGAGAAGATATTGATGTATAGATTTCTTGTATTGTATCTCATATGTATTACATGTGTATTTATACTATTTCATACATAAAACATGTGGTTGAGAATTAATCTAAAACATGTGAATCATTTCTTGTTTCTTGCTGACGTGTCCTGTGTTATTTGTTCGCATCCTCATTTGTTTTTATTACAGCTGTACTCGTTCTCTTCTTGTTACTCTAAACAAGTTTAAAAAACAAAATCAAATATTTCCATAATACATTTAATCAACAAATAATGCAGAAAAAATAATAATTGCTCTTGTCATCGATGTCCAATGTATCCCTGAAAGGACAAGCACCACAGCTTGTAAGCTAATACTGTAACTAGAGATGTGCCTAAATTTTATGTATGTCAGGAATTCATGAGAAACCTTAATATCAATATATACTAAAGTTTTATAACAAACTCTAGTGGTTTTATAAAGTTTTCAATGAAACTAGGCAAATATGCCATGTTTTTCAACATAACTTTGCATATATGCCAGTGTTAAAATTATTATTGATATATCATCAAAAAATTATCTTGATCGGGCACGAATCTCGAAGAAAAATCAACCCGAAAACTTCAAAAATTAAATCCGGGATCACCTTAACTCCGATTTCAGTAAACTTATAGTCAAACTGAGCGTCTCAGAAATACAAACCCAACGACACCAAATTCGACTCAATCCGAGCCCAAATGAGTCTAAATCAAGGACCCGAAGCGTTGTTGGAAAGTTCGTATCACAATTTGAGTTGACAAACGGTTTCCGAATTTGACGAACTTATAGTTAAATCGAGCAGCTCTACGAGACAAATACAACGAGCCCCATATTGCAAAATTCTGAAGTCATTAAGACCTTCAAAAGCCTAATAAATAGTCCATGATCGAAGGATTCAATATCGACCATTCATCCGAACCACTCCATATTTGCCCCTGATCCCTCATCTATTTACGGACCATGCCATTTCATAAAATCTATAAATAGTCCCCTTATTTCTCTTGAGAGGGGACCTAAGCAAGAGGAAGAAGAGAAGAAGGAGAAGAGAAGAGAAGAGAAGAAGGTTACGAGGGAAGAAACTCCTCCTCAACCACTGCCGCCGGAATTCTATCCGAGCACAGTCGGACTTCCACCTGAAGGCCGCAATTCTGCCAGATTTTGGAACGATGCTGGAATTCTGCCCGAACGTAGCCGCAATTCTGCCTAATTTCCAAACGATGCCAGAATTCTGCTCGATCTCCAAGTGATGCCGAAACTCTGTCCGACATTGTAGTTGGATTTCAATCCAGAAGTGTAGCATCATAATCTGATCGTCCTAAATTTAAGAATGAGTTAGCCTTTTGTACCTTAAACAAAACACTAGTGGAATTATTTCAACTGGGTGTGTCCCGTAGTTTTTTTCCCTTTCTAGGGTTTCCACGAAAAAATCCTAATGTTTTTTTTCTCTCTTGTTTGTGTGCTGGATATCAGTACAACGCCGAGATGAAAATTTTCTAACTCTATCGCCGCATATATTCTAGCACACAATAGTTTGGCGCCGTCTGTGGGAAATCTTATTCCATAACTCTAAATATTGCTATAATGGTCAATAGGCGCAGCAGTCGCATCATTGGAGCTTCTCGCTCCAACTACCACCGGTCCAGAAATTAGTATATGAATCATAGACTCATGATATCTACATCTTTCTACCCTCTGGGGCAAAACGTCATTGGAGAAGGAACCTCGGGACCCTCCCTGGAAGAGAGAATCCGAAAAATGAAAGAATCTCAGAACGAGATCCTTCAACTCATGAGAGAGTCTCGGCAACCAGCATTACCACAGCAGGAGGTTCTCTCCCTCGAGCTCCACCACTGGCCAAAGATGTTCAACTCGAACATCTTCAAGTGGAGATTCATCCTCTTTAGCCAAGAAGATATCTGCAATCACGCCAGGATAACGAACTTGCCGATACGGCAAGTTCTACCCATCTTTTTCCCACCCGTATGATTTGATTTAGGTAGGGGCTTATGACTTCGCTAAAAGTTACCCAATTAATTTATTTAATTTGGGGCTTACTGGTCCAATTAGGAGTTGCCCGAATAATTTTGATTGGGTAGGTCTTATGGCGTCCTTAGAAGTTGCCTAAAGATGGGTCTTACGACCTAGCCCTATAAGCTAAGTGGCCCGAGTGGTTTAATTATTTTGGTTATAGAGTCGTTCATTTAGAAGTTTCCTAATACGTGGGTCTTATTGCTTCGCTTAGAAGTAGCCCAAATGGTGGGTCTTACAACTTAGTCCTATAGACTAAGATGCCCAAGTGGTTTTGAGTTTTTGGTCTAGGGTCATTCACTTAAAAGTTACCAACACGTGGGTCTTACTACTTCATTTAGAAGTAGCCCAAATAGTGGGTCTTACAACTTAGTCCTATAGGTTAATATGCCCAAAGGGATTTGAATTTTAGATTTAGGGACGTTTCACTTAGAAGTTCCCTAACACGCGGGTCTTACTGCTTCACTTAGAAGTAGCCCAAATGGCGGGCCTTACAACTTAGTCTTATAGGCTAAGATGTCTAAAGGGATTTGAATTTTAGATTTAGGGACGTTGACTTAGAAGTTTCCTAACATGCGAGTCTTAATGCTTCACTTAGAAGTAGCACAAATGGCGGGTCTTACAACTTAGTCCTATAGGCTAAGATGCTCAAAGGGATTTGAATTTTAAATTTAAGGACGTTCACATAGAAGTTCTCTAACATGCGGGTCTTACTGGTTCACTTAGAAGTAGCCCAAGGTTTGTTAATGGGGGGTTAGAGGTTATGTCATTTTTACCTAAGACATTCCCCTAAGGTCGGACTTACAGCTTTTATTTGAAAGTTTTCAGGTGGTGGGTCTTATAACCTAATTCTTATAAACCAGGCTGCTCGTTGTGGTTTTAAGTTTTGGGTTATATGGTCGTTTGTTTAGAAGTTCCCTAATGTGTGGGTCTTACTGCTTTGCTTAGAAGTAGCCCAAATGTCGGGTCTTACAACTTAGTCATATAGGCTAAGATGCCTAATTAAGGGATTTAGGGTTAGGTTGCTTCCTAGCTATTACTCCTAAAGATTAGACTTACGGTTTTCATTTAAAAGTAGCTAAGAGAATTTTTGGAATTTATTGCTTCACTTAATAAATATATATTAAGTGAAAAAAAAATTACCGATAGGATTTACTGCTTCCATTAGATGTAATCTATAGGATTCAAATTAGATAGGATATAGCTTTAAACACTTTACTCCCTCGACGATGGTATTAGAGTCATGTTTTTGTGTTTGTAGTTTATTTCTACTACAATAGTTTATTGCTCTACTTGCTATCTAGCTCTTCGTTCTATCTATAGTAGTTAGAATTACACTTTTTCAGCATTGATTTTATTCGTGATTGTGCTGACTTTTGTCTATTTACTTGCATGTACGTGATACTTGCATCAGTTCAGGGAGCCCACAAATAGATAGTTTTATGTTACTGTTGCGGGCCTTGTGTGAGCTTGAGTTTGTTTGCTTGAGAGAGTCATAACTTGTACTTAAGTTGGATTTTTATTAGAAAACATAGTTATTAATTTTTTTAATGCTTTTTTTATTTTATGTTTTATTTTGATTTAATTTATTGTATTAATTAATTAAGTTGATTAATTAAAAATGTTGAATTTTAATTTAATTTAATTTGTTCAATTTGTGACTTTTAAATTTAGAATATATTTTAAAATTATTAAGTTATTTAAATTTGGTTTAAGTTAATTTAAATTTTGAATAGTAATTTAATTGTTTAAATTTCTCTTATGTGATTTAATTGACAAAACAATTTGTAGCCAGTTAATTAATTTCGTTAACACCTTCTTTGGATTTGGAAGGGATCAAGCTTAGTCTTTTCATTTGTTCGCTCCCTGAAAATATTTGAATGTGAGGATTTCTCAAGGCTTTAGTTGGTTTGAAATTAAATGGTTTGATTAAATTAAAAAAAATAATTCAGATTACCTCTTTTTTTAATTTTAATTAAAGTTTTAATATTAAATTAATTAATTTCCAGATTAGTTGCTTAATTGAAATTTTGATTTAAGTTTTAAGTTTTGTCTGATTTTAAATTTCCATTGGTTAATTAAAATGAATTAGATTATATAGGTTATTTATATATCCATTTACATTTGTTGATTATTAAGATTGCAGTTGAATTAATTGATTGAGAATTTTTCAATCTTTCCAAAAATCCAAATAAGTCCACAATTTTTTTAAGTCCACAATTTTTTTTTAGAAAATTTCGAAAGCCTCCCAGCGTCTCCTCCCCGACGCCGGGAGGTAAGGGAGTGCTCGACTCGACCGGAGCGAATCAACGGCGAGGAGATTTGATCTTCAGAAGCTTTGATTGGCGATGATCCGTTGCTGGAGATTCTTAAAAATTGCATTTCAGAATTTTGGATAAGTACTGGATTTTTGAGGAATTTTTGGCAGCCTCCTGGCGTCCCCTCCTCGGCGCCGGGAGGTAAGGAGTGGCTCGACTTGACCGTATCGAATCAAAGACGAGGAGATTTGATCTTCAGAAGCTTTGATTGCTGACGGGGACGCCTCTAATTGTTATATTAACACAGATATATTTATGCTATCCTATTACTGTTTTACACGTGTCGCAGACCTCTTCCTTCCTCAGAGATTCTATATAGCATATATCACACATATGTACTGTAGATAAGATGAATATACAATATACTGTATAAGATTTACCTTCCTTTCCGTTCTCTTCTCCGTCTCTGTCTCTGGTTTCTTGGTTTGTAATATTCTACAGGATCGGCTTTGATTACAACAAGAAGGCCAGAGATCGAACGGGAGGTGCCGTCGGCGGTCAATTTCCGTTCGTATGAGCCGATTTGAGCGCCGGGGGTGAGATTTCCACAGGTGGCGGTAGGAGACCAACAGATTTGAGCCGATTGGTGGAATTGGAGTAGTAGAAGCTTTGCAAGACGTCGGGCTGGGCTCCGGGTAGAGATTCTGAGTCTGATTGTTGCTTGAGCAAGAGAGGGAGAGAAGGAACCGTGCGCTCGAGAGACGTCGGGCTGAACTGAATTTCTGTGTGCGTAACCTCTCTTATTTTTTTTTCTTTTGCTTGTTTTATTCTGATTTGAACCAACAACTGTAAGTGGCCATCGTGGCCACGTCCTGTTCGCGGGCAGTTATGAATAGGGTTGAACGTAGAGCCTTCCCATACCAATTTTGCTTTGCTGGCATATATCTCCTTACACAAATTGTCTTTAATTACAATTAAATATATATGCCATTAGTTATATCCATTATATTTTATTTATTTATTTATATTATATTGTGGCCTGCAGTTTTATAGAAACCCCTTATTGCGCATGCATAATGTTCGTCATAATGTCTTAAAGAGGGATAGCACTGTAGAACAATAATTTACTCCTCTGCATGGATCATTTTTCAAGCGTTAATCATTGAGAAGTGACAAGGAATTATTCTTAATTAATTCGACTTATCTTGTATGCATTAGCTATATTCATAGCTGCTTTTATGTGCAAGACTCACACTAGCTTTTCCGTCATAAGCTTTTAAGGAAATGCATGTCAGGTTGAATTCATCTTTATTTTGTAGCTAATCTTTTTTGACATTGAAACACCAAAAATAGCTTATCTTAGATGAATAAACTTTTACTTCCATCATAAAATATCTTTATTTTGCATAAAAAAATATTCAATCTGTTTCCGTATTTGAGGGCCGTGGCCAACCAAACTATTGCAATTTAAACTTCAGCTTGCTAATTTCCTCGATCACATTTTGCGCATGAGCTAAAGATGACACTTCACTTTTGCTTGAATTGAGCTGCTGATGTAAATGCAGAAGCTTCTCTTACAATTTATTATTTTCAGCACATCTCTCTCTTTTTTTATTATTGATGAATTTTACTGGTAACTTAATAATTGAAGTAACCACTATAGACATGACTCAAATGACTATCTTTGAATAAACTCAAGCGAATACTTCAAATGAAAGTCTTTATGCATGCTAACCACTTCCAAACTTCACTGCCAAACAGAGATGACATATTGAATTTTGGGGATGGCACTGAAGATATCTACTAACAGTAGTTGGATCTTGATTTCAAATCCCCTAAGAGCATTATTTGCTTTGCAATCTTAGGACCACCATCTAGTATAATTTTTTTAAAACTCTTTTGGCATTGAGATCTATTTGAACATTGTGATAAACTATTAAATTGAAAGGTATTGAAACTTATATCTGAATTATCTTCGACTGAATATGTCAACTGAACATTGAAATGTTTCATTTTCTTGTCTGATTATCTTTTGATATTTAATTCTTCTATTTTTTTCCAAAAAAATACTAAAACAAAACCTTGCTTTTGTTTCGACATTAATTCAATCGTTTTGTCAGATTGCAATTTTATTAAATTTCAACATTTACTGTGCTTCAAAAATACGATACTTGGTCCCTTGTTTCACCCCCTCCCAATCGCACCATACTTTGTTGCCGATGGACTTTTCGCAATAAGCTAAAATCTGATGGAACTCTTGATGGACATAAAGCCAGACTTGTTGCACAAGGTTTTAATCAAGAGTTTGGCATCGATTACAAGGAGACCGTCAGTCATGTTGCGAAAATACTAACTATACACATCATGCTTACCATTGCTCTTCATAAAAATTGGCCGGTATTCCAATTAGATGTCGCAAATGCCTTCTTGCATGGCAATTTACAAGAGAAAGTCTACATGAAACAACCCCCATGTTTTGTTGATGAAAACCATTCTAATTATGTTTGTAAATTACATAAAACTATATATGGGCTGAAAGAAGCCCCTCGTCAGTGGTTTCATACATTCACAATCTTCCTTCAATCAGTTAGATTTATATTCAGCAAGTCACCCTTCGCTATTATTCTTGAAGCAACAAAACATACAAATCTACATACTCATGTATGTAGATGACATTCTAATCTCAGGCAACAACAAAACCAGCATTTCGGAGCTCATACTCAAACTGCAATCACAGTTCTCCCTCAAAGACCTCGGTCCAATCTCCTTTTTTCTGGGTATCCAAGTGCTCCACACATCCAATGGCTACTTTCTAAGCCAATCACAGTATGCTCAGGATCTTGTCCAAGCAGCATGTCTTGCAGATTGCAAGCCATCCCAATCTCCTATAGCAGTTAAACCAACCTCCACTGCCAGCAACTTCCTCCACTCTGATTCTATGCAATACCGAAAGCTATATAGCAGGTTCCTTACAGCATTTGACTATAACAAGACTTGATATTGCCTATGCCACAAACATTATCTGTCAACATATATATGCATCATCCCACCGAGCAAGACTTCAACACGCTCAAAAGGCTTCTACGATATATCCAAGGAACTCATCATTTTGGTCTCCCAATCACTCGCGGTACACTCCAGCTTCACTCATTCTCCGATTCTGATTGGGCAGCATATACCCTTGACCAAAAATCCATCTTTGGATTTTGTACCTTCCTAGGCAATTCCCTGGCCTCCTAGCATATGAAGAAACAAGTCATCGTAGCAAAATCCTCCACTGAAGTGGAATACAGGTCTCTTGCTTCATCAACCTCAGATATTATTTGGCTGAGAAGATTACTTTCGGATTTTGAAGTAGCCCCATGCTCTCCTATAATCCTCTCATGTGACAACACCTCAGCTTTAGCACTCGCTAATAATCATGTGTTTCATGCTCGAACGAAACACATCGAAATAGATTATCATTTTATTTGAGAGCGCATTTTATCCAAACCGTTAGCACTTGCTCGTTTCAAACTACTCAGAGACAAACTTGCAATTCGAGCACCTGAATCACAAGTTTGTGGGGGGGGGGGCTATTAGCATAGCAGATAAGGACCACCACCTATAAAAGGAAATCTGCTTATATCGGACTGCTCCACTACCTCGGACAGACGACCATTACAGCCAAAGGCCACTACCTCTACGCCTCTCACTATCTGCACTCTCTGTCATTATAACAAACTCTGATTCCCTTCTCTATTATATATACATGTATAAGGAGACTTCAATACTAATTCAGTGAAATGAAATCCCTCTAACATAAATGCTTGTTCTTACTGCTTCAGTTTTCCTTAGTTCTTTCTAATCTCTGTTTTACAGATTGCTTCAAGTTATACACAAAAGAATGTACGAGCTTGTCATTTAAGGGTTGTGGGAAAAATCTTGCGATGGGTTGTATCAAAGGCATGTTGAATGTGCATGATGGTCCTATAATACTCAATGCACCCATAAAAATTAAAAATCTCATCATAATATCATATTGTTCAATTTTTGGCAACTTAAATCCCACTAGAATGAGATGCTAAAGAATTGCATCGATTAGGGGTGAAGATTCTCGAAAGTTATGGAGATAAGTAAGTTTATTCATTTCACTCAAAGGGAACTCTAATGGATTAGTCTTCATAACACATCTCTTATATTATCGTGGATTTTTTATTCAATAGAAAAGAAAAAAATCTCTTATAACATTGCAAGGGGCTTCAATAACGTGGTGTTGATTTAAATCTTCCATGACTAGTGGAGGATTATGGATTTATCGCACCACGAAAAGGATGTATTGAACTATCGTATCTAAGTAATTTTGATGAGATTGTGGTGGAGGAGGAACTGCAACATGAGATGATATTGTATAAGTGGCATCATACCCAAATTACTATTGATTTTATGGTGGGAGAACTCCTATCAAATTATGGTAGATATATTTGTTGTTTAATCTCCTCTAAGAGTTGCATAATTTGAATTTAAAGTTTTTCCATCATATGCATTCGCACCTCGAAAGTGAAGCCTGGGGTGCAGCCCTTCACCATATATATTCGGTTATCCTGAGTAAAAGATTTATTATCAGCTATTAAAGAAATATAGCATGTTGGGAAATTTTTCACAAATGGCGTCAAACTATTATGTGTTGGAAAATTTTTGTCGGTAAAGTGTATGTTGGAAGGCATTTGATCCATCAATTTATCTTAAGAAGTATCCAAATCAAATGCTTAATTTAAGCTCATTTTGACTAGAATCAGATTAGTTATAGCATCGATAGGTTCATCTTGTCCAAACATTTAATTCGACCATAAGTTTGTTGAAGTCATAGTTTAGATGATCCTGAATTTAGTTCCAAAAGTCTCATTTCAAAAAAACCTCGAGATTCATATCAATAATGTGAACTTTCTGGAGTTGTATCAATATTATTAATTTATTATTAATGAATAAATGATTTTTATTCTGATTGAAATGCCAATCATACTTTGACATTATTATATATAGAAATGAATAAACGGTCCTGATTTATTATTGTCGAAATATCAACAATAGCAAAGATTTGCAGATCTTTAATTATGAATTGTAGTATAATTATGAAAAAAAAAAATTGAAAGCATATTGTACTGTGTATTTCAAATATTTTAAATTTATGTATGCTAAGAAAGTCGCCTTTAGGGGCTTCTATTTTTGTTAAGCATGTTTAAAAATATTTATGAGTTTGTAAATCAACTTTTCTTTTCTAATAAAAAAAAACAAACAAAATTATAGTATTTCTCTTGAGTGAATTGCCCTAAATACTTGGTCTTCGTTTAGGACAGCTTTTTTGCGGCTTCTTAAAGCAGCTTTCTAGTACAAAAATTTAAAAAAGCCGATTTAAAAAGCAAAAAAAAAAATCGTCCCTAGGCTTCGTTTGAGAGCACTTTCTTATTGATTCTTAATGAAGTTTTTTTGTTAAAAATTTAATTTTTTATGCTAACAATTTTCTTTAAGCAGTACAAAAACCGTCTCGAAACATTAATCTGAGCTTATTTGAGCTCAGGAAGCCAGTGGATCAAAAAACCAGCTTCCTCGATATTTATACTCAGATCAAATTCAAGCTCAATTATACCAAACCCAATTGAAACTTTCCTTATTAATCCCGTTAACATGAGCTCACTACAAGGTTCTCTACCAACCTTTTAACGACTTGTTCTTTGCAGTGGCGCATAAGAAGCGCTTTCCAACCTGCGGCAATTTATTCTTGTTTTTCATCAATCAGATAGAAAGAAAGAGAGAGATAGAGAGAGAACTTAGCTAACAAAGTTAGATCTTTCTCAATGGCTAATCCTGGTAGAATTTTCAACAAGTGTCTCCTGCAAAGTGAAGATCTCCTGCAGGTTTGACCTTTCCTCATCTTCTCAGCCTCATTTCTCTCTAAACAAGTCTGTTTCAATAGCCATTGTGCACTTTGATAGTAATAGCGGGCACACTACAACTATGTATGAATGTATGCAGTACATGTTGCACACAAGTGTCTATCCTAGAGAACATGAACAGCTCAAGGCTCTGAGGGAGGAGACCATGAAAAGATGCATCAGGCAATGCTTAATCCTTTTTTCACCTGCTTATTTGTCAAAGATTAAGGCTTCATTTGGGACGGCTTTCTTACTGCTTGTTAAAGCAGTTTTGTAGTACAAAAGTTTTAATTTTTATACTAGAAAACAACTTTAAGAAGTAGTAAGAAAGTCATCCCAAACAAAGCCTTATTGTTTCTTAAAACAGCTTTCTAATATAAAAATTAAAATTTTTAAACTAGAAAGCTGCTTTAAAAAGCAGTAAGAAAACTGTCTCAAACAAAACCTAAAGCCTCATAATATGAGAATTATCATGCACACTTCTGCAAAACAATGCAACATTTCTTTCACAGAACTAAACAAGACTTGAGACTTTCAATAGCAGCTTTTTCTTAGCTTTTTATATGGCTTTTCAACTAAGACAAAACACAGAAACTGGTTCTTTCATCTCAATATAAGAGAACAATGCAACACAATAGTTTTCAGCATTACAAAAGAAAACTTAAGCTGGCTTTGCAAGCCGGATTCATTATGGATGTGTGGTTTATAGATTCAAAAAACAAAGGAAAAAAAAAACTAATTTGTTGTAATCTTGGTATTTAATGAATGAGAACAGATCAGTGATGAGTGTGCCCCCTGAGGAAGGCCAAATCCTCTCTATGCTGCTCAAGGTGATAAATGCAAGGAAAACTATAGAGATTGGGGTTTTCACAGGCTACTCCCTTCTCTCTACGGCTTTGGCATTGCCAAATGATGGCAAGGCAAGTGAGAACTCGGCATTTTTATGTGTTATGTATGCCTTCCACTTTCATGGTGCTATTTAATGCCATGAGGGGATGAAATTGGGTACATTGGTAAATACAGTATGCATCACGGATTTTTTTTTTTTCTTTTTCTTTTTACAGATAACTGCTATAGATGTTGATAGGTCAAACTATAAGATTGGTCTGCCATTTATACAGAAGGCAGGTGTTGAGGGTAAGATCAAGTTCATTGAATCAGAAGCTCTTCCAGTTCTCGACAAATTCGCTCAGGAGGTAAATATTTTTTTTTCTTGTCCATATAAACATTGTTAAGAACGAAAATATAGGATAACTCGGGATAAGATCACAGAAAATGGATATTTAGGTTTCATTTGGGACAATTTTTTTATTGCTTTTTAAAACGACTTTTTAGTTTAAAAATTAAAATTTTTATACTAGAAAGCAGCTTTAAGAAGCAGTAAGAAAGCCGTCCCAAACGAAGCCTTAATGTGAATTCTAGATAGATTATCCGCTCCATAGTTGCACGCCATAGGTCTAACTATGAAGCCCTTTAAATACTAGAATGTTATAGCAAAATCTTATCAATATTATATTTACTTGCAAGATATTATAACGGGATATAGCCTGAAGAATCTTTAAAATAAATGTGCCAACAGTAGGAATCAATTTACAAAAAATCTCGGTGCTCATAAAATTGTCATCAACTTGCTTTACAGGATGGGTATTTGTAGCTAACTTTTCTCACTTGTGCTTCTATGTAGAACAGGCCACAATTTTTAAAACATGGCATATATAATCTAAGGTTATTCTCAAGCATTATTTAACCATGTAATATGATTTCAGAGCATCCGTGCTATCCGTTATCTAGTTATGTCGTATATTGATGAACATGTTACATCATAAAATTGAAATAAAGTAAATTTTGCACTACAATTTACCTGAATTATTACTTGCAGATGAATGAAGATGAAATGTTTGATTTTGCATTTGTGGATGCTGACAAAGAGAACTACAGCAATTATCATGAAAGGTTGCTCAAGATTGTCAAAATTGGTGGCCTGATACTGTATGACAACACCCTCTGGTTCGGCAGCGTTGCGACGCCAATGAATCCAGATATGCCCAAAGATTTCAACGAGGGACCGCGAGAGCACTATAAAGCTCAACAAAGAACTAGCTGCCGATCAAGGATCGAATTGTGTCAGGTTTGCATTGGCGATGGACTCACCATTTGTAGGCGGGTTGCTTGAGATAGTAAGCTGTGAAGGAAGCAGAACATGCAATTTTCTGCTTTATCTTTCTACTTTTCTTATGTTCTGGATCCTAAAACCACATCTTATTAAATAAGAGATGTACTTTGATGGATGTTGAACGATACTTCTCAACTGAATTTGCTTTCATTTTAATGTTGCTGCATATATGCCTAGTTTGTTCTAATAAAACGTTTGACAGTGCATGCATTATAATAAGTTAAACTCATATCTCAAGAACTTGCTTGCATTTTAATAAGTGATGCCTTGACCCATAGGCACAATTTGTTCCTCACAAGTTTTGAAAGTGGTTGCAGTTAAGTTCAAGAAGTTGACTTAATTTAGGAGAGTTTTCGTGATATTCATTTGTTCTGCATGCAATCATTTCTCACAGACTCAAACCTCTTGTCATGAAAGATCCCCAAAGAGGTTAGGAAAAGTAAATCGAGAAACAGACGAGCTGCAGAGAAGTTAAGAAAATTGAACAAGGAAATGGCATCAGGAGCGATATTAAGAGTCATACAAGGGGAGATGAGGTGATGTTCCAATTAAGTGTATAGTTGCAGCAGAGAGGAAGGCAAGAGGAGGAAGAGGATATTAAAAGAGAGGAAGAAGTTGATAGGAGAAAATTGGAGGGAATCAATTGAAAGGAAGAACCTTAGAGAAAATTTTGTAATTCAATCTTTTTTATGAACTCATGATAAGCTTTATGGCCTTATGACCTCTACAAACAAAAAGGGGCGCTTAAGAATAATTAAGCAATATCTATAAACATGAAACTCCAAACTAGTTTAAAACAAAATCAAATATTTTCATAATACATCAATCAACAAATAAAGCAGAAAAATAATAGTTGCTCTTGTCATCGATGTCCAATGTATCCCTGAAAGGACAGGCACCACAGCTTGTAAGCTAATACTGCTACTAGGGAGGTGTCTAAATTTTATGTATGCCAGGAATTCATGAGAAACCTTAATATCAATACTAAAGTTTTATAACAAACTCTAGTGGTCATATAAAGTTTTCAACGAAACTAGCCAAATATGCCATGTTTTTCAACATAACTTTGCATATATGCCAGTGTTAAAATTATTTTACTTGTTTATAAAATTTTAAAATGATCGCCACTTCCACAAAATCTTCCAAAGCATGGGAAGATTTAGGAAAATTCAATTATTACCATTGTTTACTCAATTAAGTTAAAATAACCAAATGTTTAAGAGCATAATTGACTTGATTATAACACAATTAATAGAAAAATTTTGAACACAAATTTTCTAGATTTTTATTTTTTATGTTTCCAGTACTTCAAAATATAGATAAAACTTGCATGGTAAATCACTTAAATTTTTGGGTTAAATTTTAAAATAGCCCCTCTACAATTCATATATGCTAATTTTAGTCCCAGAGTATAGCGTTGCTCCAATTTAATACTTCGATTATATAAAATTAATCCCAAATGATCCCTTCGGGACTAAATTGGAATAAATTTTGTAAAGTCGGAGGACTAAATTGGGATCAATTTTATATTACAATTACAACATGAGGAACTATTTTGGATCAATTATATATAGTTGGGGGACTAATTGGGACTATGATATTTTGGAACTAAATTGGTCATGCTCGAATAGTCTGGGGACTAGTTTGGGATTTTTCTTTTTTTCTTTTTTATAAATAATTTTGAGTTGTTTCTCAAAACAATGAAAACAAGAATGAAGTGGTTTTAGTTTTCTATTTTTAAACAAGTGATCATCATCACAGTGGCCTCCAATATCAATAATAGATGCTTTGGCATGCATAATCTTATCCTTCATAGCTTAAATGTTGAATGAAAATAATCATCTATGAGGTGCACCGCTATGAGAAGGCCATCACTACAGTCTACCACCTCCATGACTCTAACAATGGACAGTGGGAAAGGGTGAGGAGAGAAAGAGTTCAAGATCAACCAAATTCCCTCAAATATCATGATATTTGGTTTTATCTACCTTGAACTCTAGGTTGTATTGAGAGGCTCATAATTTTTAGGTTCCAACTCTCTACTCCCCAATGTTGATTGGATTTACATGATGGCGAAAAACCCCCATACAACGCCACATAAGGGTTCATAACAAACTTGTACTTCTCAAATTTCTACTTCTAGAATGGTCGCATTCTAGCCCTATGTGTGGCATATCATCAGCACCAATATTTTGAGTCCTTTAAGCCCTCGAGGAATTATTCTCGATCTTAGGAATTCTTTTCAAGCATAAGGAGTCTTTCTTGGGTTATCCCTCCCAACCACTGGCGGTCCATCTTGATATCGGAGAAACTACAAGGATGCCCAATGGTGTATTTAAGACAACATTCATATCAGAACCATTGCAATTTCAAGGTTTTCTTATAAAGAAATATTCTCAATGATCAAAGTGTTTATTACCAATCATCAATCTCTCATGGCAACAATACAATAACTACTAATCATGGACCAAGGTTGTGGTCGCACCGAGAGGTATAAATGACCCAGACAACATCTATAAAGGCTAACTCAATATCTAATTAACCACTCTCATGAGGCCCTTGAACAAATAGCCAAAGAAGCATTGTCACTAAAACCTTCAACCTTGGAGTTCTATGTATTCCTCGACCCTTCTCCATAATTATAGTAGGCATTGTAAAACATAAGTGACACTAATAAAAGCTCTTGTAATGGCATTTCCATCATGGCTTAGGTCAATACAACAAAGGCATCCCAAATTAAATATTTTTTACTCTCTAACATGTTATTTTCATTTACTTACGCTAGTCCGGATTGATTCACTTCAAGGATAGTGAGTTTTTCTCGTCTTTATCTTTAATACCAACAAAACACAATTATTATCATCTCAAGTAAGCTCACTTTTCATCCTTAAAATTTGGTGCCAATTACGAGAAACTAGCATTAAAAACCGTTGTTAAAAGAATTTTTTTTTAGAGGGGGGAGACTCCAAATCCAAGCAACCAAATAGCATGCATCAAGTTTGTAAAACCCGAACCAAAGATATAACCGAAAAAAGGGAGGTTTAAGGTTCAATGGTTCGACCGGGGTCAAATTGATTGACATGATAAATATCACAAATATTTAAATGATATCTAAATGATAAGATAACAAAGTAGTAATTATAAAATAATATAATTTTAGACTAAAAATAAATAAATTCATACATAAATAATATATTCCATCATTTTAAATTTAAACATAAAAAATTATTAATTTATGTTATATATAAATATAAATAAATTACTAATTTTAAATTTAAATGTAAATATCTCACTCATTGATTTTAATTCACAATTAATAGAAATTTAATTCATATATAAAATATATAAATTCAATATAAATAATTACTCATTTATATTATATATTTAGGTATAATTTATACCTATAAGTTATATATATAATTCACATAATAAACTTACATTTATAAATTCATACTACATTATTTATAATTAAAAAATGGATAAATTTTAGTTTTTATATTATATAATTAAATAGATAAATAAATAAATATTAAATATTATTAACTGAAAAGTAAATATTATTTACATTATAAAAAATAATTAAAAGTTATGTTTAAAAATATGAAATTTGTGTTGTTAACAATGAGAAGTCACTTTAGCTCTTTAGTCTCACATCACCTAGAAACTTTAGTTTAATATTGTTTATAACTTTATATAGCTTTTTCACCTTTTTGTAAATTAAATGAGTAAAGAAATCACATGGATGGCAATGTCATGTGAGTAAATTTTGTTGGAGTTTATTTAAAAATCAATTATTATAACAAATATAAAGTTATTTCAAATTTAAATTTAATAAAACAATTTAATTGATTAAATTTATTTATTTTTTAAATAATTATATAAAATAAATAACTATTGAACCGACCGGTTCTTAAAAATCAGAACCAGTTTGGCGATCGAAGTATCGAACCACCGATTCTAACCGGTTTTATCTAGTTCATTGCAAAGCTGGTTTTAGAGAAAACCTGAACCAGCCAACCAACCGATTCCCGGTTGAACCGATCAAAACGACTGGTCAGGTCCGGTTCGGCTTTCAAAACAATGGTATGCATGGCATACAATGTCTGCTTCTCAACTCATCAATGCCAAGGCTTGCAAACTCCAGCCTTCTCTATTGGGGAAGATCACTTCAATGTGATGACCTAGAGGGCATCCATGATTTTAGCGCGCAAAGTCTACGAGAACCTCCATAATCATCGTTGCATTGTCCTCGTGCAACTTGAGAAGATTACCCTCCCCTAGAAGAAAAACTTAGAAAGCATGCAATCAATCAGTTATGATCAGCTAACTTGTAACTCGCATCATTATTGCTTTGTTCACATCTATCAGCCTGGCCGATAATGAGGAGCTCGACCCTGCTGGCAAAACATTAGCAGAGGACCCAACATAATGCTCCTTTCATTGAAGTTTGCAGCTGCTATCTTGGGAGACTCTATCCTAAGTTCTATGCTACTACTTCAAGAACCTTCGTCAAAGTCTTGAGGGATTTGTTAGGTATAGCCAAGGGTAGATCCCTTAGGAGGCCTCAGCCACAACATCAGAGGGGAGGACATCAATAATGTATGACCCACCGCAAGATTAAAAAGGATGATTAATAAATAAGCTATATGAATAATACATAATAAAGGCCTCAATATAACCCAAACTTACCACAATTCATTGGCCTAAGAGCTTCCTCGGGACTCTCACACCTACCCTCTTCTCAGTTGGAATCATCAAATTCGAATAGCACTCCCAAAAAACTATTCAGATCTCAGGCCTGTCAACATCCTTGGACACCAAGTCATTGCCCCAACTTACAATCTTCTTCTTCAAACCAATAAAATTCTTAAGTAAAGGCTCAGGTTATGCAATCTCCTAGTCAAGGGAACATCGACATTTTCTCAACTGAGATGAACAAGTATTTTTTCATCCAACATTCGTTGAAAGAAGGAAATCCAGCAATAATTAGGAACAAGTCAAGTTATGTCAAAACATAGCAAATGAACTCAAAATACCTCATCCTTAAGAAATGATGAACACTCATCGCCATTGAAGTGGCCTTGTCCTATCCAAGAACCATATTGATCTGGGTATATGGTGAACGCATTTGGGGGACCTACATCAGGATGATTTTCAACATCTCAGGAGGGATGATATCTCCACCCCCATTATGAAACAGGCATTGATGAGAGGAAATAATCTTCTGAAGGCTGCTATGGCATCTCAATCTGCTGTCCAACTTGGTCTATTAATGGCCTTACCCATGATTATGGAGATTGGGCTGAAAAGGGGATTCAGAACTGCATTGGGCAATATAACCATCATGCAACTTCAATTGTACTTAGTGTTCTTTACATTATTGCTTGGAACAAAATCTCATTATTTTGAACGGACAATCCTACATGGCGGAGTAAAATATAGAGTTACTGGATGAGGATTCGTTGGGCAACATGTAAAGTTTGCAGAGAACTACAAGATGTACTCTATAAGTCATTTTGCAAAGGGTCTGGACTTATGTTGCCACTAATTATTTATCAGATCTATAGATCTGCAACTACTAATTCAACAACCTTTATGCTTCTTACTGCATCAATGTGGTTCCTTGTTATTTTTTGCATCACTATAAGTCATTTTGCAAAGGGTCTGGACTTATGTTGCCACTAATTATTTATCAGATCTATAGATCTGCAACTACTAATTCAACAACCTTTATGCTTCTTACTGCATCAATGTGGTTCCTTGTTATTTTTTGCATCATTTCTTTTTAACCTTTCTGGCTTTGAGAGAAAAAAAATAGTTGATGACTGGGATGGCTGGAGTAAGTGAAGAAAAAGTGAAGGTATTGGAATAGATGTTAAAATTTTGAAAAATGTTATATTCTCTAGAGTGAAGCAAGAGCAGATAATGAAGGATATAGAACTAGATCATGTGCTAAGTGGTTCTCGACAGGAAGCAAATTTTGTTGTTAAAAGAGATTATCAGGAGACAGTTTCCCTTCCTTACATCTTAAGGACAAGGTGACTCTTTGGAAAGGGAGTATTGATACGCCAGGGCGGCCCACCTTGTGGGGCCCAGGGAAAGATATTTAGAAGGTTCCTAATCAAGATGAGTTGTTTAGAAAGGTTCTTAATTAAGGGGAATTATTTAGGAAGGTTTTATAATTATGATTATATTCATATATTGTTTAGGAAAGGCTTTCTAAATCATGTTTAATTGTTAAGGAAGATTTCCCAAATTATGTTTATATTATTTATGAAGTATTTAATTGTTTAGGAAGGTTTCTAAAATTATGTTTAATTGTTTAAAAATGTTTCTTAAATCATGTTTAATTGTTTAGGAAGATTTCCTAAATTATATTAGGAGAAAATCAATTAAGAAATCCTTTCATAATTGATTTTATTTTCTCATTGAAATCTTTCCTAATTGAATTATATTTTAAATTAAGGAGGGAAACATATTAGGAAGGACTTTGATTTTAGAGGGAGGAAGGGAGCTTTTTTTTATTTTTTTATTTTTTAAAAAATAGCCTTACTTAAGCAGAAACTGACTCAAATAATAGTAGGGTTTATTTTAGGTTTATACAGATTTTGTTATGAGTGTTGTAGTTTTCTTTTTGTGAGGAATCCTAGTGGCGTCAGGGTTTAGGAGAGAACGTCCTCCTCTTGAAAGAGGACCATGTATCTTGCTTTTGTTATTAATTTCCTAGCAATAAAAAAATCCGTTTGGTGCTGAATTTCTCTTGTTCGTTGGTTATTTTGCTGAATTTCTCTTGTTTGTCGGCTATTTTTGATACCAAGGTGTATCATAGGTCCTCTTCGTTGGTACTTAATACTACAACACTACAATTCATTGGTAAGATATAGGCGTTGAGCATAAATTAAAACCACATGAATTCTTAATATTAAAACTTCTAGTTAAATAGTTCCATTTGCTAAATAATTCCATTTTTTTGCATCAGGTTTCAGCAAGATTAACTAGTTAGAGCGCTAGAGCGCTCGTGTTCCATTTCAAATGGTAAATGTGGAAAAAAAAACTCTAAGATGGAATTAGAATCATGAAATCCTCACAAGTACTACAGCACATATCATATTAAAATATCTCAGACTCACGCACCTGATAAAATGCGTCACAACAGTTCTGCAAGATATAATTTACACAAAGTGACCCAAATTAATTACCTGATACAAGGAATGGAGTAAAACAATTATAGAGAATCTGAAAGCATAATTATGATTGCCTTAGAACTTCACCGGTTGTCAAATCTAACTTGATTTCCAGTAAAATCTTTCATCCAATGCTCATGTGCTACTAGGAGCATCATTACCACCTGCTGGTTTACGATTTAAATAACGGATAACAGCATCTTCAACCCTATTCAACAGACGCAAGAACATAATTAGTTTATTCATAGAAGCAACATGAATTTTATCTTGATAGTGTGAGGAGCATACCATGGTTGACTGTAGAAGTCTGCACGGCGTTCCTTCTCAACATTACGACTTGCTTCTCCAGCAACAAGCTTCAAGTCCCTACTTTGAGAAGCAATTAGAGCATTTATAAACTCCACTGGTGACTGGCTAAAACCAAGAAAGAATGCTCTCCTTCGTCGATGCTCATGGATCTTCTTAATTGAAGCACAAATCACTTCATCACAAGCCTCAATCTCTTTGTGTTTCTCTGTATTTGCAAGGAAAGCAGAAATTTCCTTCTGCACGGGGAAAGGAATATCGACCAAAATATCATAGCAAGCATGGCCTGCAGGACCATTACCAGAAAGCCTAATCCTGTGCTCCAAATGTATGGGCTGCGGGGGTGACAGGTGTTGAGAAATCTTCTGCGAAACCAATGAAAACTTCATCTTATCATCTCCAAACACCTTCTTCAATGGTGGATCACAGGTAAAAAACGAAGGATCGCTAGGGTTTTGCAATTTCTTAGCCTTAACATAGTGCCAAATCCCGTTTATAATTCTAGCTCGAGTGTCCACTTCAATGCCAAGAACCTCCATCAGTGCGGGAGATAACTTGAATTTCTCGGGATTATAACTCATTTCAAGCCGTATATTCACATTGAATTCCTTATCCCCTTTTCTCTTAATCTCAAAGCCCTCATGAGGAGCAGGCGACCTTGCATTCTCCCAAATAATTGTCGGATTCTCCGGGTAAAGCATAGGGTCTAGACCAATAGTAAACTCTCTTAAAAAAAGATGAGAACTTAGGATACGCAGGATTCGGATTAGCCAAAGCCTCTGCAGAATTGGGGTCAACCCCATCCTCCAAAATCCTCCCAATTATCTTGAGAGACCAAGATGGCGGCTCAGCATTTTTTGGATCCAAACCCAACCTATTCTGACTGGAAAAAGTATTGAAAACATAAACTCTAAGGGTTTTCTGCAATGTAGGAGGGTTTTTCAAGGATTCCTGGATGTCAACCTTCTTCCTTGAAAGGGCGGCATCAATCCGTGCCTCGAATTCAAGCAACTGGGTATAGAGAGCTGATTCTGGCAGCAGGGCAGCTACGCGATCTGGTAGATGCTTCTCAGTGAGCTTCCTCTTCTTCCGGCGGATTGCAGGAGTTAGTTCTGCAGATTTGAAGCTGTGAACAGCAGCCACCGATGATGCCGGCAGTGCAGGACGAGGTGGAGGCTTCTGAGGGGGCCTTTTGGGGCCACCAGAGAGCCCAGGGGGGGGGGGGTAGAGGCACCGGGGCCCAGCATGGAAGCCTGGGACTGGGCGGCAAGGTGGGATTGTAGGGATTGTGACTGGAAAAAGTTTTGGAAAGGGGAGGCTGAAGAGGGTTGGGGTTGTGGAGGGGGGCGCAGGTGGGGAAGCGGAGTTACAGGGGAAGAGGACATGCCGCCGGCAAGTGGTGAGCCGGCGATGGGTCGTGGAGGGTTGGCGTTGTTGAGGTTGTTTGATGACATGGAAGCGTAGGGTTAATTTTGATAACCCTAGATGTTGATTAAGGAATTGACGAAGAACAGTTCAAAACCCTATCTTTCGATCTGGAAGAAGAAACTCGTTGAAAAGGTTGGGGAACGATGGGAAGGGGAGAGGAGAGGGATTCGTGGAGAGATTGCTCACTTCCGTTGCGCTTTACATCGACGGGGAAGTGCCAAGTGAGATCGACGGCGGAGGACAAGAGCCGGGTTCTACTTTCCTCGCGCAGGAGTTATTTGGACCGGACCGATTCAGTTTTTTTTTTTTTTTTTTTTTTTTTTTTTTTTTTTTTTTTTTGAGATTTACATACATATCACTTTTTTTCATTTAAATCGATTAAGAAAAATTGATAAATAAATATATATATATATATATATATATATATATATATATATATATATATATATATATATATATATATATATATATATATATGAGTTCAATATCTCTTGATTGATAGTCAAAGCTTTCAATTAATAGATCAAACTAAACTGCGTTGGGGAGATTAAGGCTTCGTTTGGGACAGCTTTCATACCGCTTTTTAAAACGACTTTGTAGTACAAAAATTTCAAATTCAAGAAAATTTTATACATGAAAGCTGTTTTAGAAAGCAAGAAGAAAGCCGTCCCAAACGAAGCCTCAGACTTTGTTTGGAATGACTTTCTTACTGCTTCTTAAAGCTGTTTTTTAATAAAAAATTAAAAATTTTGTACTAAAAAATTACTTTATGAAGCAGTAAAAAAGTCGTCCTAAATAAAACTTAAGTAAAGAACTAGAATATTTGATTTGATCTCGAGAGCAGTTTTGCTCGTTATTCGTACAAATATATTTTTTATCAAAATTATAAGTAATATTATTTTATCAAAATAACATTACAATAATTTCATATAAGATCTGAAAAAATACAAATGTTTGAGAAATAAAATTTATCATTACTTGAAATTTAATGAAGTAATTTTATAAAATCTTAAACAATTGAGATAAGAAATTTTTGAAAAGTAAAAATTTTATGATGATTAGCCTTAGTAAAGATATTTTTACTAATATAAGCTACTAATTATAGTAACATGCCCTTCCAGTAATTATAGAATGTGGGATTAAGTTAAAACCCTTTATGATCAGGCCACACTGTAGTATTAACTTTGTTTCCATATATTTTCTTCCATGCTTCTATCAGCTGAGTTGTAAAAGTAGTCTCTTCAACTACAAGCTCTATTTACATTAATTGTGCATTGTTTTCAATATAAGAGATGAGGTAGGGGTGTCAATTTCAGGTCACGGGTCGGATTCGGATTGAACCCGAAATTGACCCGACACTGTTCAAGTTCGGGTTGACCCGACCTATTTTTGCAAACTGGTCGATTTTCTAGACCCGAACCCAACCCGCTTCAGGTTAGGGTCGAGTTCGGGTCAACCCGACCCCACTTATTTCAGCAGCGACAGCAGGCAGGCGGGGTGGCGCGGTTGTGCAAGTGCGCGACGTGTTAGGGCAAACACGGGATACTGTCGCGCCCAGTAGCGGGGTGGCGCGAGTGCGCGACGTGGGCAGTGGTCACGCGTGGCTGCGGTAGCGGGGTGGCGCGAGTGCACGACGCGGGCAGCGGTCGCGCGCGGCAACGGGGCAGTGGTCGCGCGCGACAAAGGGGTAGCGGGGTGGCGCGAGTGCACAACGTGGGGAGCGCTCGAGTGCACGACGCGGGGTGCGCTCGAGTGCGCGAGCGACGCATGCGTGCAGGCGGTCGTGGGGCATCCTGGTTTATGAGTTATTCCGGGTCAATTCGGGTCATTCTCGGGTTTCCGGATCAACCCGAACCCGACCCTATTTTGCAAATGGGTCAGTTTTCCGGACCGGAACCCGACCCGCTTCGGGTTCGGATCAACCCAAACCCAAAATTTTTAGGTCGGGTTCGGGTCGGGTCCAATTTTGACAGGTCTAAGATGAGGAATGCTAATGGCCTTATTTAGCTTTACACTTTCTTGTTTCTTGATATGGTATCAAAGCCATAGTGGCTCCACCTCTTACACCATCATTCGCGAATAGAATTTTCACCAATATGGAGTCTGCGAGGGCTCCAATCCCCCTAGCTTTGAATGTCCCCTGAGTTCATATTACATACGTCAGTTGAATGGCCAATGTATTTCTTTTGTTTTACAAATCCTCGAAAGATGCCTATAATGTTTTAGTAAATGACTAATTTTGTATAATAGCCCCTATTTTGATATGATTTTTTGATGAATTTTGACTTGTTTGATTTAATTTCATTTTTTATCATACGGATTTAGTTTATATCGATTTATAGCCTGAATCCTTGAAGAAAATATCGAGTATGACATTTATTTATGATGCGTAGATAGTAATAGCCCGTCTTATTCAATCAAATAATTTTTTTAGGAGTCATTATAAATCCAAATTAGTAAATTACAAACTTTCTTCGCTATAACATATATATTGCAGTGATCTAATCATGCTATTTTTTTCTCGTAATTTTTGGGCATTAATGCAAATCTTTAAGAAATTGACACATATCAGTACAAGCGATGATTTGGGGACCGTCAAATTAGGGGGTTCAAAAATGAGTTACGGGTGAAACCTGACACTGACCCGCTGATATTCGACACAACTCAAACCTTACCCATTTTATAAATGAGTCAAAAATTACAACCCAGACTCGACCCGCCAAAAATCCAAGTCAACCTAATCTGACACGGGTCATGGCCATACTGTTGTTGCATACGCTGAGGCTTTTGCCACTGCTGCTGCCACTGTTTTACAAAATGGTGCTTAGTTCGCCCCCAGGGACGCAGCTATTTGGGGGAATTCTCAATCCGAAGGAAGAGATAAACCTTTGGAAATCCCACAAGAAGAAGCTGGAATTTGTTATGGTTTTGCTGGAGCCAGAATTTGTAAGCCAGGAATGTTTTGCATGGCTGTAGAGTTGTTGTGATGAGATCTTTGCACAAACCTTTAGTGATAAGGGGCTTATTCAAACTATTTCAAGTGGTGAAGGGATAGTAGCTGCTAATAAGGATGGTCCAGGAGGCATTGGATGGACGTGAGGGGTTCTGGTTAGAGGAGAGCTTGGAGGAGCAGCTCAGGGGTGTATTTGGTTATATATCAAATCCTTTTGGAAGCAAATCTGCGAGCTTATTCTAAAAGTTATAAGTGACGAAGTTGGAAGATGGGTCAAATTCGGGTCAATTTCAGGCTAGTAGGTTGATCCAAATTCCATCCGATTTTTTAAACGGGTCAAATCTTGAAATTCAAATCTGACTCATTTGCCAGCCGGGTTAATCCTAATCAGAAATCTTTAGGTCAGGTTTAAGTCGGATTTTCGAGTCGTGTCAAATATTGATACCACTACATCAAGTGTTCATTTTGCAAATTAATTTTATCAAAAAATTTTAAATAAAATGAGTTATTTTAAATATATTTTTTAAGAATTTTTGAAGCCGCAAAAAGATTTATATGAATTTTATAATAAAAATTAATTATATTACTATATTTATTATAAATATATAATACCAGTCATTATTTTATTAAAAGCTAATTTTTTCCTTTCTTATTTCTGCTAACAAATACATGTTAGGAGAAATGAGAAGAAAATAAAAAGAGAAAAAAGAAGTCAAGATTTTGAGACTGTATAGTGACTTTTGTCAGTCGGTCTTGCTTGTTAGGAGATTTGCTCGTATCATTATAAGAAACTATTATCATATTACTAATTTAAATAATTTAATATTTTTTAGAAATTTTTAAACAAATTTGTATTTTCGTTATTGAAAAATGTGAATAATTTTGGAAAAAAATTTAACTGTGTAATTTTTTATATGTTATAGAAATTATAATTATGAATGTTTTGAGTATTTATTTGAGATTTTATATCCAATGATTTAAATAAAATGTAATTTTTATTAATTTAGACATTTATTTTAACATATGAAAATAGAGCTTTAGTTCAATTAAAGCTTTAGAATATTATTATATACGATTACTAGTGCTTTTGTTAATTTTTAAAATTTTATATTTATGTTTATTAGGATTCACCGTCAGGATATTTTGACACTTTTTAAATTAACCTCAATTATGATGTATTTACTGCAATGTATTAGAAATAAATGTGGATATGTGATTGAGAAATAGATGGTCGGTATTGCTATTATAATATTATGATAATAATGTAAATTTGTAAAATATAAGTAAATACTAGTTGACCCATTAATTGTAGATTAATTGATATGTCGGACTTTCCTTTAAATACTATGGTTCTTTTAAATACTATGGTTGGGAATTATCCTCTATTGATATAATGATTGAGAGTTATAAAAAGTTATTAATGTGTCGATGGACAAATAATTATGATTCAATATACTGAGTCAATGATTATCGACTATTGATTATCAGTTATTGAAAAAACATCATGATAGCTATAACTTCTTACTTATTTAATGTAACTATTGAAATGCATGTTATTGCGACATTATTTCTATTATTGTACCAATTTATTATTATTATTATTATTATTATTATTATTATGCATATTTACTATTACTATATTATTTTACTGTTTTTGGCATTAGACTGTTATTATTACTGATACAGGCAACAATATCATTATTGAACTCTTATTAATACCATTATAGATGCACTATTATTGTACTTATTAATGATATTAAGCATGTGGCATATCAAGCATATAATAGAATGATTTATACTGATATATAACACATGGACAATATATGTACACTCATATATAATTTTACTGCATTGATATGATTTCGTCAGTCTTTATAGATACTTTGGTTTTACTGTTTTATATGATTTTTAACTGATTGATAGTATTGATAAGATGACAGCTTTATCGATCGATTCAACACTTGTACTGGTTTACTAGTTTCTCCATCGTACTGCTTTTTACTTGCTTATGTGCCGTACTATTTTACTGATGACGACTTCTACTATTATTGCATGTGAGCTTTACTATTTTTGTACAAATTCATGATCATATAAATATCAATGTTATAATTTGATTACTGACATGCATATTGATATTTGGTCGTGCTTTGAGTTTAATTATAGGATTTGATTATTTGTTGGGCTCTTGAACTTATTATATGTTGTTAAATGATTTCAAATTAGGGAAGAGAGTAAGAAGTGTGAGATTGATTATCTCTAGGTTTACGGTTAGCTTGTTTGTTTATGTTAATAGCTAACTATTTATTGTGAGGAGAGAGAAACGAAAATTTAGGATTTGAAGGTCTTGGATAATTATTGTCAATCAAGTATGTTTAGAGATTTGCTCGTCTCACTGTAAGAAATAATTATTCCTATTTAATATTTTTGATATTTTTTTTATTATATTTATATTTCTAATACTGAAAAAATAAGGATAATTTTATATTAGTAAACTTACACCGAATAATTCTTTATAAGTTATAAATATTAAGATTATGAATATTTTGAGTATTTATTTAAGATTTTTTACTGGGTGATTTTGGAAAAGAAACAATTTTAGTTTATTCAAAAATTTATTTTGGAATCTAAATATAGTGCTTTAGTTTAATTAAAGATTCATAATTTTATTTTATACTATCTTTGATAATTTAGTTAATTTTTAAAAATGAGGTATTGCTTCTATTACTGTATGAATTTATATTAGTGCACGAATTTATTATTATTGCATTGTTTTATTACTCCTGCCACTTACTATTTATGATATTGATATAGACACCAATGTTATTTGATACTACTGATTCACTTACTGATTATAATTATGTGAGATGTTGTGCACGTAAGATACTGATATAAAATATATGGATATTATATATAAACTCTTGTATTGATATGATTTCAATAGTCTTTACCGATGCATTGATTTTACTGCTTTGTACCATTTCTTTACTAATAAAAAAAAGTATGCATAATTTTTGTACTAAAACACCGTTTTAAGAAGTAATAAAAAAATTGTCTCAAATGAAGCCTAACCTGCCTAAATTTTATAGCAATAATTCTATGTAAAATTTTGAATTATTAAGATTAATTTTAAAACATGAATAAAAATAACGTTAACTTATATAAAAATCACTAAAAAACTAAACATTTACAATTTGATCATATTTGATAATTATAATTTCATTAAATTCATTCACTAAATCAAAAATATATATTTTGCACTCAAATTATAAAATAAAACATCTTTTAAAAAAATATCCAAACGCCGACCCATATATTCAAACTCTCAAAGAAGAAGTTCGCACAAAAAGACAAAGGTCAAGAGATTGAAGTGAATGAAGAAATCACTCCCATAGAAGATAAGAAGAAATCCACTTCACATAAGGGAGTAGATTAGAATATTCTCTCACACGAAGATTCCTACACATCTCAGTATATATGAAGCTCTATTAATATCAAAAGATCTTCGCGAGACTCTAATTAAGGCTCTTAAAGAACCTGAAAAATATGAGGCTTATTTTGTTGAGCGGAACTTAATTGAAATTTCTCAAGCAGGGTCGACTATTGCCTACGCTTGCTCTCCGGCGCACTACAGCAACCCTAGTATAAGGCAACTATAGTCTAGTAGCTAGCTAGCATTTTTCAGCTAGCTGCGTTTTGTAGCGCGCGTATCCCAACATTCAAATGGCCAGGATGCAATCGTCGGATGTAACGGATTTGGGAGGTTGGTGAAAGTGTTAATAATTGAAAGTAGAAGGGCAAGCCGCAAGCATGACGAAATAAGCATCAACCTTTTTTGAAAATACTTTCAGTCATTCGATGTAAGGAAAGCTATATTTCAACTTTTAGCTTTTTTGAAAGCTGGTAGTGACGAATTCCACCTTGACCAAAAATATAGGTGGCTGGAACTCGCCAATAAATTTATTTTATTTTGCATTTAAACTCCAACCACTAATTTGGCTATCTAAATAAATAAATAATTTAAAGAGCAAAATTGAACACGTTTATTGCTTATTGAGGACTAAGAGGACTTTTTACTGAATTTGTAATGAGGCAAAGGCCTTTATTAACTTATTACTCTTTTAGTCTTAGAAAATATAGATAAATAATTTTGACCTATTGAGAGGACAACATAACTTATTTTTTTATTTATTGGGGATGCATTATTACTTGATTGCTTAGGATTGATTATAAGGGACCAAATTTATATTTTTATATAATAGCTAAATTAATTTCTATTTTTTTTATTAAATTTAATCAATATTTAAATTTTAAAATCTTATTTAAATTTATCAAATTCTTATATACCTGTTAAGACTGTACATGGGTGTTAATAAATAACATGACCATCAATCTGACCTTAAAAACTCAGGTTCGGGTTGACCTATTAGCCCTATTTCAACCCAAAAATGATCCGTTTGATATTTTTTTCCTTTAAATTATTTTATTTGTTGGAATGATCTTCTTATTTTAATCAATTAATTTAAAAATTATGATTAACAAGTTAATAATTTTTTTATTTTAATTAAAATGGGTTATCATGTAAGGTTCATATTACCACCAGAACGAGTTCGAGTCCACCTTTTTTGCCAATTTATTAAATTGATTGGGTTCTGAGTTAGACTCAAATCAGTTCCGTTGATCCCTTCTGACACCCCTAATTAAAAATACATTTACAAACATAAATAAATAAATAAGTCATTATTCAAAGTTTATTTAGCTTTATAATAAATCCTTACATTTTATTTAAATTTATCTAGTTTTAAATAAATATAATAAATCTTATATGAATGAGAATTAAAAATTTCATTTAGCGGCCATTTTTTCTCCTAAAACCGTTCAAATAATTAAAAGAAAAAGGGCAAATCTCACCTACCGATTACATAAGGATCTGCAGCTTCTATGCAATTACAAATAAACTATTTATATTTAGAACACGCCATTGTCACAACCTTATCAAGAACAAGAGGCAAGTCAGCAACAGCTCCAAGCCTCTAATTCGAAGCTTATCCCATCGACTTGACTTTCGGTTGTCAATTTCAAAATTCTAATTAAAAGGTTTTAAAACACTATATCAACAACTTGAGGAGATGATATAATACATTTTGTCTGTGTGTGTGCGTGCGGGGGGGGTGGGGAATTGACAAACAAATTAGAGGATTTAATTAAAAGTGTTTGAGTCAAAAAATTAATACTAAAATAAAATTAAAAACATAGTGATATTAATTAGATGATTGGTTGATATTTGAATTTTTCTTACTTATAGTAAGATGAGTGTCTCGACGAGACGAATCCAATGAGCTCAAGATAGCTTAGTTTTGATATTATTAAGTACTTCAATGATTAAATAATTGCCTATATTAAGGAAATTAATACAGGCTATCCGATGAAGTTTTTTATTTTGAGTATATTTATGTAAAGTGTTGCTCTCAAAATTTTTAAGTAGACTCACTTTCTACATGAAAAGGGCCATTGGCATGAAATTCAAGAGAGCTCAGAGACTTTGGAGAATTTTGAAGCTCCAATCGAGCATCAATGTCGGACCACTACTTGACTACTGACGTTGGACCACTATCCGACTGTAGCCATTGATGACCATTGCTCACCGCCACTACCATCGAACATAGTTATCGGACCACCATTTATGACAACCTCTATCAAAGCATCGAAATCCAACCTTCACCGTCATACCACGAATGCTTGACCTCTATCATCGAATCATTGCATCCAATCACCATTGTCCAACAGTCACAACTCAACCTTCATTATCAAATCACATTTATCATGCAAACAACCATCTTTCAACTAATCACTATTTATGCTCTATTTGGATCGCTATTATTTGACGTCTGGCATCAGCTGTCAACGTCCAAACACTATCATCAGACCATATATTGCACGACCTTCATTGTCAAAATGTCGCCATTATCAAACTATCATCATCAATGCACCTCCACTTGACCGGAATTAGAATTTTAAGTTAGAGAGCATAAAAAAGATTTAATTTTTCATTTTAGAAATCTCATGGTTCATCGAATAAGCAAAATATCCACATTATTTATTTATTTGGAAAAAAAATATGCCTCATTTTGCTTTCAAATTGAAACTGCCCTTAATATCCCTATGTCGCCACTCATGTATTTCCTTCTAAAAATATTGAGTGATAACATTCTATCATTCCCCTACTCCTTTGTGCATGCACTTCTAATCATTCTACACTGCCAAATTCTTTGTCCTTTTGTTGAGGTTTCTTTGTTCAGCAACATAAGAAAATTTTGATGTTGAGGTTCGAATGGACAAAATAGTTTCACATAAATTCCAACAATCATAGATAAAAGTTTTTTTTTTTTAATTAGAACTTTGTTATATCGTACGATCAAAGCGAATATAAAACATATTTATGTAGTTTTGATGGAGACCAAAAGCTTATTTGAATTGTTATTATACACAGTTCGCCATTTTATTGTTATATGCTGTTTATGTTAAATTCTAAAATATTCAAACTATTGTAATATCTTATTTGAACGTGGGTCGATCAGGATTTGAATGTTATTGGAACCAAATTCTAATATGGTTTAAACACTACTCAAATCAGTTAGAGTCATCCTGCAACCGTCATTTTAGAGCATTATTCTTAGCATATTTGAATTTGATTTAAATTTTGTTAGTACATCATTCAAACTTTACTAAAAACTCGCACCAATTTTTGCTCAAATCTCTTCAGACATTTGATAAAGTTAATGAAGCGTAGTTTGATCCAATTAGAATAAAACTTTATCAAAGAAGATTTCAGATTTAAAAAAATAAATAAATTTAAAGTATTTATAGGTGCCTTAAAGAAAAAAGAGAATCTTTATAACTTCATAATTATCTTTACAAAATATTCAATCATCTTAAATAGATTTAAAAAAATAGAAAAAAAAAACTTATGTGCTCTCATATTTTAAAGTTAATTAAAAATAAATTATAAAAAATTTCACAAAAATTTCTCAAATACAAAAATAAATCTAAAAATAGCTAACCTTCATTTGGCCGAAATCCGCGTTAAATGAAAAGAAGATAAAATAAACTAAATTGATATTTATCCATTTAAATTACTTATCGTTTACTGCCCACAGCCTCTTACTATTACGAGCTGGTGGTGTGGCGTCCCTATCCGGTTCCTTTCAACCCTTTCCACCCCCTTTAAATACGTCTCCCTGGCCATCTCTCTGCCTCTCCGCTTGATCATCATTGTCCTCCTCCGCTTGAATTGATTGGAGCTCTGAATTTCAGACTTCTATTGAGGTATGTGGTTGTCATCGAAAGGTTGAATTCTAGGCTTTTTCCTAAATTTGAAGAAAAACGGCCCAGTTTTCTGTGATCCGGAATTGTTGCGGGAAGGAAAATTCATTGGTTGGCTGGATCTTGCCTCGTTTGATTATTATTATTATTTTTTTATAAATGATTGACGCTTTCTTTAATTTAGATGTTCGTGGTTCAGTTAACTTCTACCTTTGTTTACGCGTTACTATTGAGGGATTTTTGTTTGAAAAGAGGCTTGCATGATTATTGAATCGGTAGAGGGGAATTTTTTTTTATTTTTTTTCTTGGTTTGTTTGTCTTAGTTCTTTAACAGTTTAAGGCGTTATAACTTCGGATCTATGAGTTTTTGCTTGTTTTGGAATATTAGCTTATCTGATCTTTGTTTGCTTGAGGTTTGAAGGCATTCCTTAAATGTTCATTTTCTTGGTGCTTGGTCTGAGCAAGCAGATTGAACGTGGTTATGCACACTTTTATCAAACTTAATTATGGTCGTTTCAAGGATATTAGTCTGATTTATTTAATATCTCATTTTAATGAGCAACATGGGTTCTGAATCTTGTTATAACTTGCTTTTTTTATGATTCTGTTGTAAAAAAATGCATAAAATTACCCATGATGAATATCATCTAGGCTTTTTGTTATAATAGATGAGGATGATTTCTGTGATGTTGCTTTGTTAATTAAAATTATGATAGTGAACCCTAATGCGTACTTAATCAGATATTTGAAAGTAGTTTCATGGTGTGACAACATTTATATCATTTCTTTTTGAAGTGTCCATTGGCTAATGACCATAGGAAGGGATGCTTAAGTAGATGGAAATTTCTGTAGCTTTAACATTTTCTACGTTCCTATTGTCATGAACTGAAATAGGTTGTAAGTTACCGCTTGATCGTCTAGGGCAAAATGCATGACATGATCATGTCTGTCCTTCCCAAACCCCAACTCATTTTGATGCTTCATGCACTATGGGATTTCTTAGACTTTTTTTTTTTTTGAGGGAGCAAAGCACAACTATGATATTGGAGGGATTCAATCATAGTACTTTGGCAATATCTTTCAAGATTTTTGTTGACTAAGGCTTCGTTTGGGACGGCTTTCTTACTGCTTCTTGAAACGGCTTTATAGTACAAAAATTAAAATTTTTGTTCTAGAAAGGCGCTTCAAGAAGCAGCAAAATTTTGTACTAGAAAGTTACTTCAATAAGCAATAAGAAAGCCATCCCAAACGAAGCCTAAATTAGTTGACACTTACTTTCTTAAACCTGAATATCAGCCGTAATCCATAGTGTTTCTTTTATGACTAAAAGATCCCACTCAACTTTGCCTATGACTCATTGCAGTTGTATCAGCATTGTGTGGAAATGGAAGCCACTGCAGGATAAATACTGCTTAACTTTTTGGTTGTTTATGGTAATGGTCTCCAATCTCTCTATCTAAAACGTGTTTTTGTCCAAGAAACCAGGCATATAATGTCTATATTTTAGTTAACTCTTTGTTTATCTGTTTACTTTGTAATTACCGTAGGTACCAGGGCAATGTGTGGTCAGCAGAACTATTGTAACACGGCGAATCAATATCTCAAACACCGAAAATCAATTCATTTTGACATTTTGCCGAGAAGCAGCTCTGGAATGGCATTTGAGATAGCCGCGAAAAAACCGGTGGCTACATTGAAATCTACACATATTCAAGCATCTTTCATACCTTTGTCCCTTAAAATTCCTATTAATGATGCATATCATGAATCGTTATATAAACAATGGGCTTCATGAACTATTGCTCTTCAATCGCTGCCATTGTTAGATGCTGTTTGACAGCACATTTGGAGATTCCGTTACTGATCCAGCAGATTAATTTGGACAGTGTCCCTTCATTGAAGTAATTTAGTCACCTACAAAACTAAGTTAGGGATGCCTGACCTTGCTGGTGTTATGAAACGGGTGGTTGAATCAGAGATGTGTTTCTCTACTGCTGTTCAACATAACTCAAAATTTTCGAACCGGCTAAACCAACAATCACTACATGACTCATTCTGTTCCATCTTGCCTGGTTTACCTGACGACATTGCAATGTTCTGCCTCGCACTCATTCCTCGAAAATACACCCCTATTATGGGTGCTGTCTGCAAGAGATGGAGGATGTTTATTCAGAGCAAGGACTTCATCCCCGTGAGGAAGGAAACTGGTATGCTTGAGGAGTGGCTCTATTTCTTAACTAGTGATATAGATGGGAAAGGGAGCCACTGGGAAGTCATGAGCTCGTTAGAAGGCAAAACCTGGATGCTTCCTCCAATGCCAGGTTCAGTAAAAGCGGGTTTTAGTACAGTTGTTTTTGATGGAAAGCTGTTGGTTATTGGTGGATTTTCTGTGAATGATGGAATTCAAAGTACTTCAGCCGATGTTTATCAATATGATGCTCGGCTTAACAGGTTTGTCTTTCATAAATTTTTGTTCCTAATGATTTCTTTCAAGTTCTAAATGATTTTGTATCTTTACATGTGTTGATGTTTGTCAATACTAAGATATCCTTTTTCTCGGCAACACTTTGAAAATTCTCTATGATTTCTGAAGACCAATATTGATAGTAACTCATAGGTGAATGGCTTGCCTGCTTTGAAATAGATTTCGAGCTGGTTAGGTAGGTGATTAATTGTTTCTGGTATTTGACGAGTGGCTCTATTTCTTTTAAAGAAAGCTAAAATATCCTACCGTGTGAAAATTCAACACCCGTACAAACTTCAATGTGTTACTGTAATTCTTTGCTTCAACCCGTGTGCCGAAAGCAAGTCATTCTTGTATGCTGAAACTTTCAGCACCCCTTCTAAGTCATTCTTCATAACTTCGCCTAGGGCATCTCTAACCGAAAATCTCATTTTTCATTCCAAAATGTCGTGAAACTAAAAAATGTCGTGATTCATCTCCAACCGAACTCCATTTTGCCCCCTTTTGCGAAGGTGACGGTCGTTCTCTTTTTGTCGTGTTTCTTCGGCAAGTTCGGTAGAGATAGAAAAATAGCGGTGATGGCGTCCCACTTTTTACCCGCAACCAAATAATGAAAATTTTACCTTTAGGTTGGAAATGCCCTTAACCTTTTTACTATATGGCATTAGCTTAACGTAAAGGATGTTCTTTTTTCCCTATGAAATTTGCCATTACATTCTTGCAAATATCCCAGGTGGACCATGCTTGCAAAGATGAATGTTGCTCGCTATGACTTCGCCTGCACTGAAGTTAATGGCATGATCTATGCAGTAGGCGGCTACGGATCAGACGGTGAGAGCCTCTCGATTGCAGAGGTCTACGACCCAGACATGAATGAATGGACTCTGATCGAGAACCTCCGGCGGCCCAGGTACGGCTGTTTCGCCTGTAGCTTCGGCGGCAAGCTTTATGTCATGGGAGGTCGTTCAAGCTTCACCATAGGCAACTCCAGGTTCGTGGATGTGTACAGCCCTGAAGGGCATTCATGGTGTGAAATGAAGAATCCTGGATGTGTTATGGTCACCGCTCATGCAGTGCTGGGAAAGCAGCTCTTCTGCATGGAGTGGAAGAATCAAAGAATGCTAGCCATTTTCGACCCTGCAGACAACTCATGGAGGAAGATTCCGGTACCTCTCACCGGGAGCTCCACCATTGGTTTCCAATTTGGCATCCTCGACGACAAGCTCCTGCTCTTCTCCCTGGAGGAGGATCCTGGATATGGTACGCTTATTTATGATCCGGCTGCCCCTGCTGGATCAGAGTGGCACACTTCGTCGCTGAAGCTATCTGGTCCTTGTCTTTGCACTGCAACTATCAAAGCTTAATCTTTAGTTTCGCTTGTCCTTTAATGTTTTTATTTGTCTTGTTGAAAAGGTTGACAATTTTAAGCTCATGTATTTTGATTTAATTCGTGTTTTTTTCGCATGCTTCGTTTGAGATAGTTTGTTTACTGCTTCTTAAAGCAATTTTTTAGAACAAAAGTTGAAATTTTTGTACTCGAATGCTTCTTAAAGCAGCAAAAAAATTGTCCCAAACAAAACCTAAATGTTTTGTAGTTCCTTTGTGAGTTGTGACTTTTTTCTGCTTTTGTCATTAAATGGCTTAATCATATTGGGATGTTAAGGAGCGCTAACTATTTATTGGCTTTAGTTTTGGGTTCATCAATGAATTATAACTTTTTGTAGACCATGAGTTACATTGTGTAATTGGAGGGTTATCTTTATGACTTGTATGGTTAGTTTTATGGGAGAAATCATAATGGTGGATCAAGTGAGATATTTCCTTGATTTCTTCATGCTAAGAGTTGGGTGGCATATTATAAGTTTGATTTATATTGGTTTGTGACAAAATGCATGAATTAGAATCTAAGTTTGTGGATGAAATAAAAGATAATATCTTATTTTCTCCTCGTTGTTGTAGGCACTTTTGTGCCAATTATTCATAATTGCTAATGTTCTTTATTGTTCTTCGCTAATTTCTTTGGATGATCAAGTCATTAAAAAAGTATACATTTTAGAGATCTCGGGTCTATTGTTCAAAATAATGGTGAAATAGATGAGGATATTATTAGTAGAATTTAGGTTGGATGGTTAAAGTAGATGAATGCATCAAACTTGTTGTGTGATAGAAAAAATACCTTTCAAACTTAAGGGGAATTTTTATAAATGGTGGTGAGACCTATAATGTTTTATGATGTAGAATGTTGGTCATTAAAAGAAAAGCATAAAGTTAAGTGTCGCTAAGATGAGGATGTTCAGGCGAATGAGTGGTTGTATATTTAGAGAAGTGTGAAACAAATAAATATGTGAAAATATTGGAGTGGCTCTCGTGACAGATAAGATTAGAGAGAGTTGCCTTAGATGGTTGGTCGCATAAAATGTCAGTCTTCTGATGACCTGATTAAAAGAGTAGATGTATTAGATTTTGTCTATGTTAAGAAAAATAGAGGTAGTTTAGAATGACTTGATTATAAAATATTAGAAATGACATTCCCTTATGTGAGATTTAATTTTTTTAAGCATATAACTTGAAATATTATGCCCTATTGCAAAAAGTAATCCTCATTTTGGAAATGGAACAAAAAAAATTGAATTGTTTCTCTAATATTTTCCGCAAAATCAAAATAGTACCTAACTACGTAAAAATATTAATTGAGCCCCTCAGCTCCTTAAATAATGATCAAATTAGTCCCTCAGTGAGATCATTTAGATCCCTATTAAAAAATTCAAGGTATTAAAATGAGGCTTTTAAATAATTGGAAATCATTTTGATCCTTCATAAAAAATAAAAAAACTATTTTGATTCTTATTTCGTTTGAAAAGTTTGACCACTCGCTTAAAAATATGTTGTATAAAACTTTAATAAATTGCTATCAGAGTGGGTTTAGGGATTTGCAAGAATGACATTTTTTTTTAAGATTAAATTGAGAGATAAGATGATAAGATTGATTTCTTAATACTATGGGACCATAATATTTCTAAGTTTTTAAGCCATTTTAGGATATGAAAAGCAAGAATTAAGAAGTCAACATATGATAGGCTAATTTCGCATAAGAGTGATAAGATGCTTGGTGAGTTCTTTAAAATTGAACATGCTTGAACATGTCTGGTGTGAAAATCGGGTAAACCCGCAAAACAGTGAGAAGAAAGAAAAGAACAGAGCAAGCAAGAAGGAGACGAAGGAGACGAATAAGAGAGAGTGTGGGTAATTCTAGTGTAGTTGTATTCAAATCTGCTCCAAAACATGCTATCTCCAGGTATTACATAAGCCGTTTCTAATAACGAAAATACTAAAAGAAATGCTAAATGCTGAGCTGGTCACTAATTGGCAGAGAAAGCAATAACTAACTAAAGCTGCAAGCGGTAGTGGAGATATAAGCAAGGTAATGATATCACCGGAATATTCTGGTACCATGATACGCCACATCAATGTCTAGTTGTAGTTGCTTTAAATAGGTTCAAATGGCTAGCATCCTACTAAATGTTTTATTCACTTAAGAAGGATATCTTAATAGGGTACAACTCAAAACTCAACAAATAATTGTGAGCCAAACTCGATGAACGAATTAGTCAAAACGGAGACTCGACTTTTACATTTTGAATAATTTCATAGCTCACATTGATAACTTAGACTACCAACTGAGAGGTCTTGTGTTTGAGTCTTGTATATGCGATGTGTATGCGAATCCGCTTTAATTGGCCTAAATGTCAAAAAAAAAAAATCTTGAATACTTTATTTTAAAAATATTAATATAAAATATTTTAAAATTCAAAGCAAAATTATGAATATAATTAAAATTTATAGCTATCTTTCCTACCTAAATAAAGGTTTTATTATAAATATAATTATATTTATAATTTTCTTTTATAATGAATCAATTGAATCAAGAGTCCATTCCAAAAAAAAAAAAGTCCATTCAAATACATAAATAAAAAAATTGTATACTTATTATTAAAAATAATTATGATGAATTTTAAAAATGTTAATATCTATCAGAATATACGATCATTATATATTAATTTTGTTCTCTCATAATAGAGGTCAAAATTTGAGTTCGAATTAGAGCAAAAACACAAATCAAGGTTTACTCGGCGACTCGACTGCAGTAAGAGTTCCGACTTCCGAGCGCTGATCGTATTAAATCGATCGTCTATTTCTCTCGTTAGCACTCCGGCAATTTGCCATGGCGCCGATCTAAACCCTAATTACTGATCTAGATTCCAAACAGGAGAGATGTTCGGAACACATTCGTCGTCGCCGGCGTTCGGCTCTCCATCGGGCTTCGGCACTCCTTCAACCCCTACGTTCGGAACTCCCTCTTCAACCCCTGCGTTCGGAACCCCTTCTTCAACCCCTGCGTTCGGAACCCCCTCTTCAACTCCTGCGTTCGGCACCCCCTCCACTCCATCATTTGCGACGCCCTCCACCACGCTGGCATTCGGCTCATCTCCGGCGTTCGGCACGCCGTTTTCGACGCCGGCGTTCGGCGCGTCGTTTTCCACGCCGGCGTTTGGCTCGCCGTTTGCCACGCCGGCATTCGGGACGCCGTCTATGCCGTGGTTCGGTACGCCTTCGACGCCGGCTTTCGGTTCCTCTTCGACCCCCTTCCTCCAACAACCCCAACCAGTTCAACCTCTGCAGCAACCGCAGCCATCCTTCTCCTTCTTTCCTCAGCAACAGCAGCAGCAAGTCCCATCTTTCACCTTCCAGCCCAATGCGCAAATTACCACACAGATGGCACCCGTCGCCCCACTCACTCTCAACCTCACCGACCGTGACGTCTTGGTCTGCTGCATTCTTAAACCCTAGGCTAACCGTTGAAAGTTCTGTCTAACTATTGTGGTATTTACTTTGCCAGGCGATCGTAGATGCCTACAAAGAGGAACCAGCCAACCCCAAATATTCCTTCAGGGTAATTTTCTTGATTTTGTTTTGAATTTAAGAGGCTGTTTTGATACAAGTATGTTAGTAAATCTTGTTGTAAATCCATATATAGTAAATCCTCATAGGATTAAATCACGATAAACTGTTTGGCATGATATATGTTAAATTCGCTTAAATTCCAGTAAACTTTTTGGCAAGTATTTTCAAGATTTACAAGATAAATGAAGAAAAAAAAAGAGAGTAGAAGTTTAAATCACCTGGATTTGCTAAATCCATGATTTAGCCAAAAAAATGAGTAAAACAGGATTTATTTTAGGTTGCAAAAAAAAAAAAATATTTTCCTAGATTTTAGCCTTATTCTTGTTAAATCTTTCAACCAAACTGCCCCTAAGCATGCAGTGCCATTTTGGTTTTGAAATTTATGACCCTTTTTTGTTTTCCTGTAGCATTTGCTTTTTAGCGTGACTGATCCGGCGGCTAGGGTGAAACCTGTTGGTGTTTCTGATGTGAGTTCCATCTAGTTTTGGGTGAGCTTGGTTTAGGTTATCTTGAACTGTTTTTACGTGACGGTGTACTAAATTAGGTGTTTTAGATCATGTGGGCGGAGGCAATGGGGAAGCTGGAGGGAATGGAGAGTGTGGACCGGGAGAGGTTATGGCCTGAGCTTGTTCAGGGATTCAAGGGCCTTTCAAATCGAATCAAGGTATTATAGGTTTTTGGTTTGTAACATTTGAAGAACTTTTTCCCCGTTATATCAGTTGCAGTTTTGAAGTAACCTTTTTTGTCAATTTTGATCTAATGGAGAATATGCTCTACTTGTTGAATCATCATTTAATCTATCATTAGTCATGTTTCATTAATTTGTGCAGGAGTCAAGGCATTGTCTGTGACAGCTTCTTTTCACTTGATATTTATTCTAAACTTTTTATAGATGGTTGTTCTCCTTTTATGATATCAATTATTGCTAACTTGACAGTTTTGTCATCTTTTTTTTTTTTTAATTATTTTCCTAGTTCTATCATTATGTTTTCTTTGCAGTGGCAGTAAAATGACACTTCCATGTGCCAATTGTGACAAAATCAGGAAGAAAGCGTATATTTATTTTATCTTTTTGCAACAACTTGAACTTTACTTTTTGAGTACCAATCAATGTTCTCAAACAATTTACAAAATCGGAACTTGTAATTTTGGTATCGAGAAGTTGATACTTTGATGAATAGAATTTTGCAGTTATGGCTATAGGGGTATTTGAAATTCATATATTCTTAAGTCAGCTTTACTACTAGCGGTAAGAGGTATTGTATGCATACTCAATTTTTCTACTTCAGCATAAACCTGAGCATTCATGCTGCCTTTATCAGTTATTTATGCAACCAGACTCCTTGTGATTCTAAACGGGCTGCTGAAATGATGATCATGTTGGATTTTTAACCTTAAATTGTTAAGAAGAGAAGTTTCCAATGTAGTGGAATATTTGAGGAGTTAAAGAGATGAAGTAGATGTAGAAGACTAGAAGAATGAATGCCTGAAGAGGTTGGGAGCAAGAGGATGGAAGAAGAAGAGCTTCACAACTAGGAGAAATAGGAGGAATTGATATCCAGAGAGAATGGTAAAAAAAAAACTATTTTTTATTCCATCATCAACAAGCTTGATTTATGTCCCAATGCCTTCTATTTATTGGCATTCTAACCTTATTAACATTAATATAATGTCATGAATGACCAAATGGAAAGTGATTATATATCCTTGACAAATAACAAACAACAAATAAGGATGATGAGAAAGGCATGAGTATGTTATACTTGCTAACCTGATCTAAAATTATAAATGACATAAGGCATATAATTGTAAGTAAACATGATGTATTAATACCCTTTGTTTGTGAAGAACTATATTATGTATATTCGAAATGCCAAGTGCTGAAAAGACTAAAGGCGTTTTACTGTGCTGTTGAGTTGGCCTTTGACTGTATTATCGAGTTGATGAAATCAAATTTATGGGAAATCCACCCGAATGTAGAGACAACAGGAAAATTTATTATGATATTTATATTTTGAATATGAAATTCACCTGATGAAGAAGAAATGATTGGGAGGAACAACACTATCATCTGCAATTATAACAAAAAGGCTCTTACCATATATTATTAAGAACATTATCAATGATTTAGAAAAAATATCTAGAAGCTTGATGATCTTCATGCACACTGCAAGATTGATTCAATCTAAATTTTGCACTAAATGATTGAGGTTAACCTTTTATTTGGGTTTGTGACTAAGGTAAGTTGGTTTTGAATTTGGTCAGGTTTGTGTGGTTTGATTTGATTGAGATAGTATTTGGAGTTAAATTGGAGTGAATTTAGTTCATGTGAAGCTAATGATTTTTTTTTCTTTTTGTGAATAAAAAGGGTCTTAATTTTTAGCAAGGAGCCGGAGGAGGAGAGTGGAAAGTATGTGCTTAGATAATCAAAAGGAAAAACTCTTAATAGTAAAAATAGTTCTTGGTATGGTCAAAATGTGCAAAAAAAAAAGAAGTTTTGTTATAAAAATTGGTTTATATATTAAATCTTAGAAAATTGGGAAATATATGGAAGGGCCTATAGGGATTTTAAAAAAGCAATATGTGATATAAAGAATTAATTTTTAGTGATTTATATAAGAGGTAAGATACTAAGGAGGACGAAAAATATATATGTATAAGTTAGCTAAGCAAAGAGATATGTGAAGTAAATATTTAGTTCAAGTAAAGTGCAGTAAAAATGAGAATCAAAACATGCTTTACGTAGAAGATGTTATTCAACATAGGCGGATGAGATATTTTGATTAAATTTTTATTGCAAGTTGTGAGAATATGATTATCTTTAGTGTTCTTAGCATCTTAAATGAAAATAAAATTTTTATTTTTATCAGTGAACTAAGGTTGACCTCCATAATTCAAGTTTACCTTCAACTCCCTCTCTAGTCTTATCAACGAGAAGAATATCAGCAGCAAGGTATAACCTCTTGCAAATGTATAGTGAGAACATTCATGACTAAAGCAAAAAGATATAGGCTTAAGGCTGATCCTTGATGTAATCCAACCGAATAGGAAAATACTTGGTCAAACCACCTTGCATGAAATCATCCTAGCTTAATGTCTGTATCCTTTTGACTTTTTTCAAATAATCAAACAAGCCCCTTGGCTTTTTAAGTGTGTCCAATTTTGACTTATATTTTATTTTTCAGATATTCAGTTTAGCTCATCTAGTCACTAAATCTTAACTAATTTAATCCTTTTGTCAGCTTTATCATTTTCTTTGGATGGAATGAGGTGGCGGAAAGCTTTTTATGAGGGCATTTAAACTTTTTATGTACTATAACTGAGCTTCAATGGGCCTCTTCTTTCTACTCTCGTTTTTTTTTTTTTTTTTTGCATCGTAACTTGTTTGGTTTGGCTGCCTTATTTGTATGCAACTTGGAGTTGGGTATATTGCTGCTGGCAATTACCTTCTTTGATTTGGCTTTGCTACTGTAGTAAGAATCAGGATTAAAGGACTATAGCATATGCCTTATGGTAGCTATATTTGGATCCTATGTTTTCTGTTATGCCACATTATTGTTTTGGGAAATTTTTAAGAATAAACATGATTTATATTTGTATTAACAATTTAAGCATGCCTAAAAAAAATTAAATATAGGCAAAGTCGCTCCTTTAAACGGCGACTTATGCTGACTAGGATAGTAGTCGTTATGATGACATGGCAAAGAAATGTTTGCATCAATAAGTCGCCTGAATAACGAACGATTTATAAGTCGCCCGTTTAACGGGCGACTTAGTGCAGAATAAAAAAATTCTGGAGCATAAGTCGCCCGTTTAACGGGCGACTTATGCTCTAGAAATTTTTTTCCTACTACTATTATGGTGTGTGTTAATCGATAGAGTTTAGGGTAAGGGTAAGGCTTTAATTTGTTTTCATAAATAATTTGTTTTAATTTTTTGATATATTTGTAACACAATTGATCGTAAGAGAAAACGCGAAAAACAACATCTAAAATTAGTCTGAAAGATCAGTTGTAGTGGACCTATTTATAGTTAATGATTATTTGCGGGTTGGATTGAGATTTTGTATAGCCGAAATTAACTTATATAAACTTGGCTAAGTTTTGCATAGTTTGTTTGAACGATAATTAATGTTATAGAAATTAAGTATAATTTTTTTTAATAGAAAGTGCATCATATAATATATATGAAAAAAGAGGTAAGTAATTCAATTGATCCAACAAAGTCGAAGCTACTAATTTAAAGGATCCATAACATAAGCATATTGAAACTAAATAATTCGTAACATAAGCATGAAATACATAAACAGCTGAACTAGTGTCGCCTACGTGGCCTCTGTGGCAATGCATCAGTGAGTGCCTGGAGTGTAATGCTGAGGCGGTCGTCGTGGCCTTTGACGTAGCATGTGTTGTTCCTCCTCAGGTGCTTCTTCCTCAGCTATGTCATCTGTATGAATCGAGCTCGGTACGAAATCTGGGCTGAGGTATGCTTCCAAATCCGTTGGCACCTGGCTGCTGAAGAGGTCCGTAGAGGGCCCTTGATCAGGATAAGAGGACGGTTCAGCATATCCACTGTACTGGTGAGGAGGTTCCTGGGTCATGGAGAATGGTGCATCATGCTCACCTCTATCCTCAAAATATCCTTGATCTTGAATATACAACTGCCTACGCAAACCACGACAAAGCTCTGCAATTGTGTTTATGTCCCTCTGTTGTGGTGTATTATCAGTACCATTGAAGTGTTGTTGCAATGCTTGTTCAGTACCCAGGAAAAAATCCCTCTAAATTAACCAAAAAGATATGTTAATATTTTGGAAGAAGGAAATTATTTCAAAAAATTATAGCATATTAAATTTGAACTTACCAGAAGGCGCTCTGAAGGAGCTCTAGGATAGGCCGTTGTTGGAGGCTCAACAGGTGCCTTTAACATGTAAAGTGTTGCCCATGACTTGTACCAGTGTATGTACTGATGAATTGAGTAGGTGTATGATGGTCCACTAAATCTCCTGTAACAATGAATCCACGCCTACTCTCCCATACAACAATATGTGCTTGGTGGTACAACATCCAATCCATGTCAGGTTTCCCACGACCATCTACCCGTTTGAAGCTTGGATCCATTGGTTGGATGTCAGTTCGTGGGCATAAGCCAAATTGCCGTAGGACTCTATCCGGCAAGTGCCACTCAACCCTCTTCCAACTGATAAGAGACGCTCGTGCAGTCCAAATGTCCGCCCTTGACAGACAAATCTGTCCTCGGTCTTCCTGCTGCTGAACCGGCAGGTCTAACAGAACCCTCTGATCAGAACTCAGAACGCCGATCAAATCCAGCCTGTGGCACTCTACAATCCTATGTCCTGGCTGACCACATCTGAAGCACAGACCAGCCATCCTGTAGCACTGGCCAAGGTGTCGCCGTCCACAACTCTGGCACACAGGTGCCATACTCACAGATCCAGAACTCGTCGTACTGGTAGCAGTACCAGACGACCCTCCGCTCCTCCTGGAGTCAACAGATCCAGAACCAGCTAAAAATCTCCTCTTCCCAGAGGAACCACTGCCAGAAGTCTCGCCTCCAAATCTCTTCCTACTCGCAGTCCACCGCTGCTGAGTAGCTGTCATGTCATTCTCTATCAAACGAGCTCGCTCCACAAGTTCAGAAAAATCAGTAATCCGGAACGGTATCAGGGGCTGCCTCAAAGTATCTCGTAATCCCCTCAGAAATCTGTAGCACCTCTCAGCAGAAGTACTAACCAGCTGCGGAGCATACCTGGCTAAGGCAGTAAACTCAGCCTCGTACTGCATCACCGTCTTGCTTCCCTGAACAAGCCTCAGAAAACTCTCCTGCATCTGCTGTCGTGCAGAAGGGGGAACAAACCAGTCTCGAAACACTTCAGTGAACTCTTCTCAGGTAATCAAAGAGTTCAATCTGCCCTGAAATCTGGCTGCCTGCTGGCCTTCCCACCAGTGCTCAGCCTCTCCATCTAACAGAAAAATAGCCAACGGAACCTTCCTATCCGACGGACACTGCATTCCGTCAAAGGTCTTTTCCAATCTCCTCAGCCACTCCTCGGCTGCTCTGGGCTCAACAGCGCCCTCAAATCTCGGAGGTTTCAACCTCAAAAACAACTGCAAATGTCTATCAATGTCATCTGATCTGACAGTAACAGCTCTGCTCTGAGTCTCGCTCATCATCTGAGCAACAAGTGTAGCAAACTGAGACAATGTATCTGCACCGGCCACTGGGGCTGTACTCCCCATTGGTGCTGCCTGACTGGCACTCTGCCCGTCTGTCATGTCGGGATCTGGCTGATCCATATAGAAAATTCAGAAAAATCCGGAAAACTATCACAAAAACAACACAATAAAAAGCCGAACAAACCAAAACTACCCCCAGACAGACTCACTATTCAAGCACAGGTTGCACAGATTTGTCTGTCAGGGGCGGACATTTGGACTGCACGAGTGTCTCTGATCAGTTGGAAGAGGGTTGAGTGACACTTGCCGGATAGAGTCCTACGGCAATTTGGCTTATGCCCACGAACTGACATCCAACCAATGGATCCAAGCTTCAAACGGGTAGATGGTCGTGGGAAACCTGACATGGATTGGATGTTGTACCACCAAGCACATATTGCTGTATGGGAGAGTAGGCGTGGATTCATTGTTACAGGAGATTTAGTGGACCATCATAACACCTACTCAATTCATCAGTACATACACTGGTACAAGTCATGAGCAACACTTTACATGTTAAAGGCACCTGTTGAGCCTCCAACAATGGCCTATCCTAGAGCTCCCTCAGAGCGCCTTCTTGTAAGTTCAAATTTAATATGCTATAATTTTTTGAAATAATTTCCTTCTTCCAAAATATTAACATATCTTTTTGGTTAATTCAGAGGGATTTTTTCCTGGGTACTGAACAAGCATTGCAGCAACACTTCAATGGTACTGATGATACACCACAACAGAGGGACATAAACACAATTGCAGAGCTTTGTCGTGGTTTGCGTAGGCAGTTGTATATTCAAGATCAAGGATATTTTGAGGATAGAGGTGAGCATGATGCACCATTCTCCATGACCCAGGAACCTCCTCACCAGTACAGTGGATATGTTGAACCGTCCTCTTATCCTGATCAAGGGCCCTCTACGGACCTCTTCAGCAGCCAGGTGCCAACGGATTTGGAAGCATACCTCAGCCCAGATTTCGTACCGAGCTCGATTCATACAGATGACATAGCTGAGGAAGAAGCACCTGAGGAGGAACAACACATGCCACGTTAAAGGCCACGACGACCGCCTCAGCATTACACTCCAGGCACTGATGCATTGCCACAGAGGCCACGTAGGTGACGCTAGTTCAGCTGTTTATGTATTTCATGCTTATGTTACGAATTATTTAGTTTCAATATGCTTATGTTATGGATCCTTTAAATTAGTAGCTTCGACTTTGTTGGATCAATTGAATTACTTACACATTTTTTCATATATATTATATGATGCACTTTCTATTAAAAAAAAAATTATACTTAATTTCTATAACATTAATTATCGTTCAAACAAACTTTGCAAAACTTAGCCAAGTTTATATAAGTTAATTTTGGCTATACAAAATCTCAATCCAACTCGCAAATAATCATTAACTATAAATAGGTCCACTACAACTGATCTTTCAGACTAATTTTAGAGGTTGTTTTTCGCGTTTTCTCTTACGATCAATTGTGTTACAAATATATCAAAAAATTAAAACAAATTATTTATGAAAACAAATTAAAGCCTTACCCTTACCCTAAACTCTATCGATTAACACACACCATAATAGTAGCAGGAAAAAAATTTCTGGAGCATAAGTCGCCCGTTAAACGGGCGACTTATGCTCCAGAATTTTTTTATTCTGCACTAAGTCGCCCGTTAAACGGGCGACTTATAAATCGTTCGTTATTCAGGCGACTTATTGATGCAAACATTTCTTTGCCATGTCATCATAACGACTACTATCCTAGTCAGCATAAGTCGCCGTTTAAAGGAGCGACTTTGCCTATATTTAAATTTTTTTTTAGGCATGCTTAAATTGTTAATACAAATATAAATCATGCTTATTCATAAAAATTTCCCTATTGTTTTCCTATTGTGGTTGTATTCATATCCTTTGTCTTCCTTCTTTGGAAGGTGCTGCTAATTTAATTATATTTTCACTTCTACTCGATTATTTCTTACTTAAAAGGTGTGCTTTATCTTTCTTTTTGGCACGTGTCTTTGATTTAATTTGGATTTTCTCTTCTACTTGATTCTTATTATAGTCAATATTAGATATTTATTTGTTGATATTTTGAATTGCATTATTGCAAAATTCAAAAAGTTGTTGGATTGGCACTATGGTTGAACAAAAATTTTGTTTTTTATGTAGCTGAATCGAAACTTGCAATTCTTTACTAGATTATGGGGATTCTAAGAAATTATTGTTAACCTCTGTATAAACAAAACAAGAGGGAAGAAACCAAAAAAATCTAGCATGCATACCTCTTGGCCATCAGATCCAAGAATCCCGCTGAATTACTGTGCACTCGGCGCCGCTCGCGTCGCTTCCCGCGATCCCTGCGGAAATCCAGCCCAAATCCCGCATTTCGCTCTCGATCCACTCCCATTTGCGCCTATAAGAAGGAGACGAGATCTCTGCTTCGACAACAACTCCCATTCGCTACTTCTCCATCCCGATCCGATCCCCTTTACCTCCTGCTCTCATCCGACGCCTACCCCGACCTCCCCTCTGCTCGACCGACTTCCCTCCTTGTCCGATCGGAAGCAACACCGGGAGCTCGCTATAGTGAAGAGCAAACCCGACGTCCGAGCCTTGCACACGGCCGACTCTTGCTTCTGATCGTGAGCTTCGATCCGCAGAGAGAGAGGGAGAGTGAGACCTTGCCCCTCCGACGCCGCCCCTTCCTTGCCCGATCGGCAGTCACGACATTTTGATCGGGACGCAAGAACAAGAGCTCGTCAGCTGTGAAGGTAACTTTCTCCCTTGTTACGCTCTTATTCAGCCAAATCCTGTAACTCAGCTAAGCCAGAGAGAATAGAGAGGGAGAGATTAGTTTTTTTATTAATTATATTAATTAATTTATATTAATTATAATTAATATAATAATTATTTTCTTAATTATAATTAATTAATAATTATACTAATTGTAATTAATTATAATTAAATATTATTAACTATTATTAATTATGTTTAACTCCTAATTATCATTAATTATTATTAATTATAATTAGGCCTAACTAATTATAATTAATAGGCTAATTATAATAGTTAAGCATTATTAATTTTGATTAATTATTTAATTATAATTATTATAATTAGATAACATTAATTGTAATTAAATATAATTAATGGATTATTTATAATTAAATGATTAATTATCATTAATTGCAAAAAAAAATGCTACTCTCTCATCCCTCGATCCTCGGGCCTACATCGTCGACAAAGCCCGCGAAGGTACGAATCCTCTGAACTCAGATTGTCGCTTCCGTTGTATGCGGCTGACCGGAAAACCGCCTATACACGCCTTTATTGCGCGTGGTAGGATGGGACCCCGGTTCGACGCCTACGACGAGGCAGGAATCGCCTAAACTCTACTTCGGTGTTCGTGGCGCACCGGAAAACATCCTATACACGCCTTTATTGCGCGTGGTGGGAAGGGACCCCGGTGCGGCACCTACGGCGAGGCGGGGTCACTTATAAGTACCCCCAAGCGGGGGGAAAGTAAATTGTGCCTTTTAAACAGGTACCGTCAAAGACCCCATACACGCCTTTATTGCGCGTGGTGGGAGGAACAAAAAATCACGGCCGCGGTGTTCTCGTCAAAGGACACCTACCATACACTCCTTTATTGCGCGTGGTGGGAAAGGCCCAGTTTTCTCGTAGTTTTCCCCTAAACGGGGGAGACGTCGGGAGGCTGCCGAAATTTCGGGTGAAATCGTACCTGGACCTGTTGAACTCAAAAGAACAAAGATGTGGACTCAAATGAAATGTGGACTTGTGAATCAGAACAAAACTCAAATGATTAATAGAAGATCAAATTCAAATCAAAGTTGAAACCAAATCAAGTCATATATGAAATTACAATTGCAAGAATTTCAGAAGGCTCTGAACAAGCACTCGAACATGTACTTGAACTTGAAGATTGTAGTTTTGAACAACTACAAGAGGACTTAAATGTGAATTTGAACATTTGAAATTCAACTGAACGTAATTCGAACAATAGTGGACTTGAACAAATGGAAGAAGCTCATCTTGAGCTTGAACTACATTTCTACTCAAACTTGTGCTAGACCTTGGAATTCAAGATTGAATTTATTTTGGAACTTGAGTCTGAACTTGAACCAAATGGCATAGAACCTAACTTGATCTTGGCTCCAATTAAATGCAATCAAATGAGCTGTGATAAATAAATTTTTGCATACCATTTGCTTACAAGCAATAGTGCAAAGGCAATGTGAAATTTGTAGTGAGCAAGCCCTCAACATAAACTTGTGAAAAGAGCACGAAAGCACCAATGAAGAAGAACTCTTCCAAGGATATATCCATTTGAAATGGCTCTTAATGAAAGTAATAAGACTTCCTACGAATTTACATGAAGAATAACATGAAGTTTTTTCCAAAGTGTTTAAAGCATTCAGTGCACTCAAACAAATATTGACGAACAAATGAACTTATGCTACAACTCGCTTGCAAGCAAAGACTAAATGGAAGAAACAACTACAATCAGTCATGATATTTGTATCAATCATATAGAAGAGATAGTGATCCAATATCATAGCATATTGAGAGAAGCCACGAAGAATATGATTGGTATTGGTTAGCTTGTAGCTAATGATGGCTAGTTCATGACTAATAAAGACTAATATGATGACAAGTTCAATAGCATGCTCGTAGTTAGTGATGATAGAAGTATGCAATAAGGGTGATCATTCCCCAATATTGATGTAGCAATCTATCTGCATATAAAGGCAAAAGATATATAGCAAATGCAAATACCTACGATCCCTTACAGCAGATCCGTTATATGCATCATATGTCATTTGTGAAAAAATACGAAAGAAACTATAGCAAACACAAGCTTCAAATGTAAGCTCCCACGACTTAAGGCAGGAGATTAGTTAGTGTACTATGACCCGCCTACAAAAATCAACAAATAGTGCACGACAATCTACCTGTACGAAGCAGCGAACAATTCTATTCAGAAGCTACTACGCTATGCCACCGGATCTGCAACCTCCGTACAAGCAGACAGAAGGCGTCTATTTCAAAAATACTCCCGCACGTGCACTGTAATTTGTATACACATAGGTACACTAAAAAGGGGTAAAATACAATCCTAAACCCGCATGGGCCCCGGCGAGCGTGTTATTGGTACACATGACGTCTAGGGATGCTGCGCGGGTTGACAAGTGAATTCAGGTTCTAAACTGATCCTTCTACACGGGTCAATAGAAGTCGACAGGGTTCAAACCATTAAGCAAATATAAAGTTGTGGCGACCGGTATATTTGCTTTAAAACATTCATTTTAGGCCATCAATACCTACAATAATATGAATTCACTAATAAAGGCTCAAATCCTACAAAACCTGATCCTCTATCGACCAATAGATAGAGTCGACAAGGTTCGATCCATAAAGAGAAATGCCCCCAAACACCCGCATGGGCCCCGGCGAGCGTGTTATTGGTACACACGTGACGTCTAGGGATGCTGCGCGGGTTGACAAGTGAATTCAGGTTCGAAACCGATCCTTCTATACGGGTCAATAGAAGTCGACAGGGTTCGAACCAACAAACAAATATACGGTTGTAGCGACCGTCATATTTGTCTTAATACATTCATAATTAGGCCTTCAAGGCTTACAACAACGAGAATTCACTATCAAAGGGCATAAAGCCTACGAAACCCGATCCTCTGTCGATAGTCCGATAGAGTTGACAAGGTTCAATCCATAAAGAGAAATGATCTCGAACACCCCGATGATGGCCGTGTTGAATTCAGATCTCAACCGGAGGGGTTCCCAAATATTTTTCAAATATCTCCCAAAAGTCCACACAAAATCCAAAGCTCCACCCAAAAAAATCTCAAAAACCCAAAATCCCAGAAAATTCCAAAAAAATCCAAAAATCCTAAAAATATTTAAAAATTGAAATTATCCATCCACACTTAAAGTAAATTCCATCCACCCTCCGCAACAGTCTGCCGGGGTGGACAAATTTAAATAAACTCTAGCTCACAAAGAGCCAAATGCCTAGTCGAAAATATCACTAGGATCCATTCTCAAACAATCTCTTGCCAGTAAGGACGTGGTACGTGTCCTCTAATCTGTAGTTTCGCCGCCAAATGGCACTGCAGGTAAACGGTTATGACCCGGGGCCCTCTGAACTGAGTGGTTTTGCCGCCAAAATGGCACCACAGATAGCGGTTATGGCCAGAGCCAATACGCTCCTTAATGGCGTTAAATCCTTGAGATATGAATCAATAGGATATGATCGATAGGGCAGAAAGCCCTCTGTTAGCTAAGGTGGATTCAAATTTGTCCCCTTAGACAAACATCCAATCCCGGTCTACAAGGTCCCCTTGGACGAAGCAACCCATGGCTGCCGACAAGGATCCTTCTGTCAGGTTGGGTCGACTACCTCCTCTGACTAAGTAGACCAGGGACCACGATGGCCCGGGATGACGGAACCATGGGATCTTGATCAGGTCCATCATCCATTCCCCCACCATCCGCTTTGAGTATACGATGGTGAAATTTTTATTTTTTATATATCAATTTTCTAAATCTCCAAATTCCCAATTATTTCCCAATATCCAAATCTTTCAAATTTCAAATTTCCAAATCCAATTTCTACCAATATCTAAATCAAATGCTGCTACTATATGCCAGATAACACGTATACTCTACGTATCTGATTGACGACTAGCCTTAATCGAAAGTTCTCTCTCGTGATCGGGAGGGGTAATTAACTATAGGGGCTTGCGCCTATAGGAAACCAGAACTCAGATCATAAAGTCCTCACAATATGAGGGCGAAATCTCTGGGTAGTGTCTTATTTACAAACCCATCTGCCTTCCAAAATTTACCTCGGAACTTAATTCGTTAAAACTCCCTCGCCGAATAGAAAAAAAATGAGCGGAGGCCGAGGCCGAATTTTCGGAGCCCACAATTATTTATTTTGAATCTTTTGGATTATAAAGAGGACTTTTGAGGCATGCATCTTTTATGAACCACTTAATAAAATATTTTTGATCTGGAACTTGTGCGTGCTAGTTTGATGCAATCATGCAAATTCTTTGAGCATAATGATTCTCCTCATATTGGTGTATCGCCTTTTTACTCTGATTAGTGTATTTTATTCTTGCTATTTTAATCTAAAGTATTATGTGATGGGTTTTATTTATGAGATTGAGAATTGGTAAAGTTTGCTACATGCCAGTTTTTTTACTAATGCAAGCATTTTTGTTTTATTCATTCTCAAATTTTTTTACTAAATTTCATATTTCGACTAACTTTAAATTATTTTTAAGAGCAAGTTATATATATTTTCTAGTTTTGATTCCAAGGAGATTGATACTTGCCTAAGCTAAAAGTTGAAAAAATGTTATCGTTGGTGTTTTGTGTATGCATTCTTCCTATGACATTTTGCATCACTTGTAAAAGTCCAAACTTGATGTTGTTGTTTAAATGGGGTGCTATTCTAAAGTGATATTCTTTTCCCTAGAATATATAAAAGGTCTGAATTTAATGATTTAGATGCAGGCTTTATTTTGTTTGTGGTTTTCAAAGAGTTAGCTTAGTTTAATCAGTTAGGTATTACCAACTTTGTCAAATTTAAGTTATCCCTCACCTCACCCTATTATCCGCACTTGAATTTACCCTCTACTCCCCTATTTTGTTATGAGCTAGGCAAGTATTCATCATTTAATTATTACTTAATACCCGTAAATAAACCCACATATTATGTTTTGAGCAAGGCTAATATTCATGATTTAATCCTGCTTAACCCACTTAGAAACCCACCCCTCGGTTGAGTTCTAAGATTGGTTTGGGATTAAACCATAATTTGTGATTAATAACATTTTTGCCACGATCAAAGGGGTATCTGTGCCTCTTGAATGAAATTATCAATGATTAGTTTGATGATTAGTTTTTGTTTTACAATCGGTTTAATTTTTAGCTATAGATGTAGCTTTTGAGTAATTGTTTTCTATCTAGTGAGAGGATTATTTCTCAATGATCAATTGATCCAAATTTATTGACATATTTAGTGTTCAACCAATACTTACTGGCAAATAACACCAGTTTTTTGTGCAACAACAACAGCAACATCAAGCCTTTGTCCCACTACGTGGGGCTGGCTACATGAATCCTTTTTCGCCATTGTGTCCTGTTAAAGTCAAATTCTCATTTAAATCTAATAAACCATTTTTTGTACGTTAAGAACAATTTAATTCATGAATAGTGGGATTTTATTACCGATGAGCTAACTAATACAGAATTAGTGTGAGGACCATGCTTGATCTTCAAACCAATATAATCAATCATAGATTGGATGTGAAAATATTCATATGATGCAGGAAGCAAGTGCTTTTTAGCCATATTGTTATCTAATTTTACTTTATCCCCCCTAATCCATCAGGTTATCTGATGACCTGATATTACCTCAAGATTCGTTTAATTAAATATCACGGAACTTACCGTCCTTAAATAATTAGCTATTTTTTATGCTCATTTAGATAAAATAAAAATTATAATTATTTGGATAACCATAAGAATAAATATAGAATAGAGTTGCATGATCTAGTTAATATTCTTAAGATGATTCTTTACGTTCCTAAATATTTTTCAGTTAGTATACCAACTTTAATAGAGTGATAAATCTCTAATTGTTATTGTTTATTGGTTACTGCTAGAATACCATTGACTCTGTGTTGATTTGTAGGCCAAAAAGGGTATCGCAGCTCAGGCATTACCTTGTTTGTTTCAAACTAAGGGTTTATTATACAAATTTTATAAAATACTGGGGCACTAATTGTTGAGTTTCAGCATATAAGCATATAAACAGAATTGCAAGAACAAGAACTGAAGTAGAGGAATACAAAGCAGCAGAACTTCATCATATTCTATATATATATATATATATATATATAGAAGTGCAGTAATATGCTTGAGTTAGTAAATAATCAATTTTGATGATTAATAAAGAAGATGACAGCGACGGTAATGAGAGGGAAGCTCTGAAAAGTGGATTCTGCACAAGTATGCGGAAAGCACACATTTGTAACCAACTTGAGAAAACTTATCAGATAACTCTTAGTGCCTATCAGTAACCCTCAAGTTATCAAGTGATTGAACTGTTAACTTGGGTCTAAGGTGAGCAAACCCAGTAGTAGACAAAGCTTTAATGAAATATCAAACGGCTGATTTTGTGAGGCAATATGATGAACTGTCATATATTTAGATTTTGATGCAATCACGAATAAAATGATAATCAATCTCAATATATTTGGCACGGGCATGAAATATAGAATTATTAGCTAAAGCTAATGCTGAAATGTTATCACAATAGATTGTAGTGGGGAAAGGCTGGGAATTTGAATTTCATGTAGCAAGGGTCCTAATCACATAATATCAATTGCTACAGAAGCTAAAGTAAGGTATTCAACTTCCGTAGAAGAATGAGCAACAGTAGGTTGTTTCTTAACATACCACTATGGCACTATGTCAAGGGCTGACCAAGACAAAATACAATATCCTGTAATAGACTTGTGATCAATTTTATTTGCTGCCCAATCAAAGTCGGAATAAGCTTGAAGTTCAAGCTTATCTGGTGAGATAAGTGAACCATAAGTCAATATGCCATCAATGTAACACAAAACACGTTTGAGCTACTAATAATGAATGATATTTGGTTTGTGCATGTGTTGACAAAGTCGATTTATAGGAAATGCAATGTCCATGCTGAGTAATGGTTAAATGCTAGAGAGAGCCAACATGTGTTGTGTATAATTCAGGATGTGAGAAAAGTGCATAATTTGCATCAGGCGTTGGCAATTTTAAAGGCAACGGGCTTTGCACGGATTTGGAATCCTGCATTCTAATTTTTTCCAAAAGAGATGTAGTATAACGTGTTTGATTTAAGAAGACTCCATGATCAACAACCCGTGATCAACAAAAGTAACTTGAATGCCAAGAAAATACATTGCAGGATGAAGATTACACATGCTGAAACGAGTGTAAATTAGTTAAGAGGATTGGCAATAGTATTGTGATTGTCTTCAGTGAGAAAAATGTTATCCACATATGCAATAATATATCAACAGATAGAACCTTCATGATAAAACATTAAAGAAGGATCAGCAGTGCTTGTGACAAACACATAGTCCAAGTGAGAGGAAAAGGTCGAAAACCATTGTTTGGAGCTTGTTTTAGTCTATATACTGTTTTATGAAACTGACAAGCATGATCAAGAAATTTGGAGTCTTGAAAGCGAGGTGGTTGCGGCATATAAACAATTTCATTAAGTTTGCCATATAGAAAAGCATTTGAGACATCTAATTGTCATGCTAAAGAAGATGTGAATAGTAAGAAATTTTGCTATAGAATTGAAATTGACATGATAATCAAGATCAAATTCTTGATTATAACCCTAGCGACTAAGCTAGCTTTGTGCGGAAACCGCAGTCCCATTTGAATTAAGTTTGGTTTTGAATAGCCACTTGCTACCCAAAATATTTTGAGGCAGACGAGGTATAAGAGACCAAGTATAATGTTGTTGGACAGCCTGAAATTTGCCAGACATAGTAGAGTGGCAAACAACAGATTTAATGGCCTATCATAAATAGGAAGGAGCACTAGGAACCACATCATGTTGCAGATAAAATATACTTTGGGTTTGAGAGAGAGAGCTTGTTTGAAATCTAGTTATCATGAGATATTTAAGTGGTGGTGGCTCACATGCTTGTCAACGGCGAATGGCGCACAACAACGCAAAGTTTCTCGTGTAGACATGCCACATAACGCACAGTGGAGCGCATATCATTTTTAAACATGGTACACAATATATATATATAATGTGTGTGTTAAATATCATTAAATAACAAATAATAGGTTGATTAGATCAAAATTTAAAAATAAATATCCTGCCAAATAGTAAAAATGACAGCTTTAATTCCTACATAAACTTACATCAATAGATTTGAGCAGGATTTAAGTGTATAATTTAGCATAAATCCCGCAAAATAGCAAAAATGATAGCTTTAAAAACTATAAAAAAAGTTAAATCTTTGAATTTTTATATATTATTAATTACATGTTTAATTAATTAATGATTAATTATTATATTAATATATAAACTTTAAAATTTTAATTACAATTTAAAATTTATAACATGTTAACAAAATAGCACTCGTCATTTGCGCCTTACACCATGCGCCATTGACCATGTATGGCACAAATAGCGTGCACTATTTTGATGCGCCGCACCAGGCCAAGAAGATATTGTCGTATGTGCACCGTGCTATGCGCCATGGCATGCCCCAGTTTGTGCCATTGACATGCATGGTGGCTAAATAAGAGAATAGGATAAAGAAGAAGCTGAACCAGTAGAATTGGAAGAAGGTTCATTACAGAGGGATGTCGATGGAGTTGCAAGATTTGGAGTATCAGAATGTTGTGTTGGAGGTAGGGGTGCAACCGAGTCAAGCCGGCTCGCGAGCCGGCTTGGGCTCGACTCGTTAATGGGCTCGACGAGCCGAGCTTATCGAGCTCGAACACGAGTTCGAGCTCGAATGCTAAACGAGCTCGAGCTCGGACACTGGGCTGATCGGCTTGTTGGCTCGTCGAGTAGCTCGGGTTGAGCGTGTCGCGTCGCGTCTGCGGGAGGCCGGGATTGGGAACGGGCGGAATCGAGGCCGGGCGCGGGATCGGGATCGGAGGCGAGCGAGCGAGCGCGTCGTGTCTGCGCGGGAGCGGGACCGGGCGCGGAGCGAGCGAGCGAGCGTCGCGTCTACGCGGGAGCGGGCCGGGATCTGGCGCGGGCGGAACGGAGCGGGGCTGCGGAGCGAGCGAGCGAGCGCGTCACGTCTGCGCGGGAGCGGGCCGGGATCTGGCGCGGGCGGAACGGAGCGGGGCTGCGGGAGCGAGCGAGCGCGTCGCGTCTGCGTGATCGGGGGTCCGAGAGGCCGGATTCACGTACGAGATCCGCTCGACGAGCCGCTCGACTCAACTCGTTTCCTGAGACGAGTCGAGCTCGAGCTCGAGCTCGAGCTCAGTATTTGGCAGTCGAGCTCGACTCGAACACCCCCTGGCTCGAGCTCGACTCGACTCGTTTGCACCCCTAGTTGGAGGTGCAGTTGTATTTGAAGAAAAAAGAGGAAAAAACTAGAGGAAGGAACTAGCGTAAGGGGAGGAGGATGCTGAGGTGAAGTAGAGTTATTGGACTGTGGAGAGATTGAGAGGTAAGGAACAAATAGTTTCATGAAAATGAACATGTTGAGATAGATGCGACCTGTGAGTGGGTTGAAGCATTTATAACCTTTGTTGTTGGAGGCATAACCAAGGAACACACAATGAGTGGATTTTGGTTCAATTTTATTATGAACTTTGGAAGGAAACCATGGATAACATAAGCAACCAAAAAATTTAAGATGATTATATGTGGGTGGTTGTTGATGCATACATTGAAAAGGGAGAGAGGTTGTGAGTAGTTTTGGAATGGAGTCTATGATAAAAGTATGTTGTTGTAAGGAGGGTGTCCACCCAAAGAGTAGAAGGTAGATTTTCTTGAAAGAGCAAGGCATTTATAGTTTCGAGAAGATGACAGTGTTTGCATTCAACAATACCATTTTGCTTTGGAGTATAAGAACAACTAATGTGACGAAGAATGCCAAATTTATGTAATTGTAATTGAAAATCAGCATTGACAAACTCACCTTCTCCATCTAATTGAAGTATTTTTATGGGTTACTGGAATTTTCTCAACTAGTAACTTGAAATCAATAAATTTGGAGCAAACTTTAGATTTGCATATTAAAGGATAAAACCAACAAAAACGAGTAAAATCATCAACAAAAAGCAAATAATATTTATAATTTTGCATGTATAACATAGGGGAAGGCACCCATAAATCAATATGAATAATTTCAAGATATTGAGTAGTTCTAGGATGAATTAAAGAAAAAGATAATTAATGACATTTTGCACAAGCACATGAATAACAGTGAGAAGTTGCCTTGTTGTGAGTGAAGAAAGTTAAAAGTAGCTTGTGAGTAGCAGTCGAGGAATGGCCAAGACTCTCATGCCAAATATTTGGGCTGGAAGTAGAGCTGATGAAGGCTGCTAGAGATGTGGTGGAAGGCTAAAAATGTGTGAAGGGCTTAATAGGGTAGAGACCTTAAAAACTAAGACCCTAAAGTAAGATTTGATTTGTCGTGGAGTCCTTTATAGTAAAGCCATGAGCATAAAAAATAACAGCAGAAGCATTATCAACAGTTAGTTGATGAACATATAGTAAATTATGTGAGAGGTTAGAAACAGGAAAAATATGGGGTAAGTGAAGCATACAGTTAGGAGTTGGGAGAATTCCTTAACCAGAATGAGTTATGAAAAGCTTGTTATTATTGACAACCTGAATTTGAGATGTGCTAGAGTATTGTTGAAGCGATTGCAGTTGAGTGGTATTAGTAGTAAAATGAGAAGAAGCTCCAAAATCCAGAACCCAGTCCGCAAAAGAAGCCGTTTAATGCGCAATGTGAGCTTGTTGATTAGGCTGATAAGACAGATCAGATCGATGCAACATTTGAGAGAAGAATGTCCTGGTTTACCACAAATTTGATAGTCCAAATAAGACAGGCCACATTTGCCACCATGAGCAAGTATTCAAGAAGAACTACCACCACGAGACAAGGAGCATTGGTGACCACGACCAGTGGAGAATGAAGAACCATGTCCGTGAGAGCGGCCTCTACATGCAACAAATGCAAAGGTAGGATCAGCGGAGTTGGCAGAAGATTGGTCGTGAGTAGTATCGGTAGCTATATTGAGTTCTTCATTGCATAACAGGGCATATTGAGTTATTCATTGCATAACAGGGCATACATATCATCTAAACTAACCGTTTGTAGTTTAGTACAAATAGATGTCTTGAAAGCATTGTAGGAAGGAGGTAGTACATTGAGAGTGTATAATATAATACCTTTGTGTTCAATGGAGGAACCTCCTATAGCAATGACATCAACTTTCTACTTGATGTTCGATAAAACTACGCCATTGGTGTTTCTTTCGTTTTGAATTGATAAAGTTCGTTTTTCACTTGTAAAATGCGAGACCAATTTGTGGATTGCAGTCGGCACTCAATCATTAGGCCAAATGTCATGCGTGGGTATCTAAGTTAAGCACATAAGGAAGCTAAGGAGGGGAAATTGTGAAGGGCTGCAACTAAATTTTGATCAATGAGCTTCCATGCGGAAAAATGTGGTTTAATGGAGATGGATCCATGAGCGAGGAAATGTTGTTTTACTGGTTTAGGAGTGAAACCATCAAGATACCCCTCAAATCTATTAGCAGGAAAGAGTTTAAGAATCTCCAAAAGAAAAGTAGATATAGTCCAATCTACTTTTCCAGTGAGGATGATTATTAATATTTAATTGAATATTAATCACTGATTTTATATTGGTCATGGGGGGAATGGGTATATCACTCATTTTAATAGGAATAGCATTGAGGGAAAAGGGGGAAGAATTTGAAGACTGTTTCATTGCAGCAGTAGCAAAGAGACAAGCAGAAGTCTAAAAGAAAATATAGTAGATATAGTAAAGAAGGGACCCAAATTTTTGCTAGAAAAATTAAACCTTTCTAGATAATATAAAAAGCATAAAAAAGACAAATTAAACAAACTTTACTTATATAAAATAAAAGACTTACAACCATTGACTCTTACAAACGACACAAACACAAATTAAAGACAAACTCATAAATTGCTTTCCTTTAGAAGAAGGATACATGTGGGGTGTAAACTTGCGGATAGAATAAGAGGTTAGAAGCCGAGACGAAAGAGGAGACGCTCGCAAGCTTTCCTAGAAGAGGAGTAGAAGAGATGGAACAAGCTCGCAAGCTTTTCCAACAAAACCCCCATATTTACATTTCCAAAAAGTCATTCACATAACATGCTTTAAACAGCCACAAAACATTTTATATTTATAGACAAGAGAGGGGAATACAAACAGCCCCAAAAACCCTTCATATTCTTAATTAAATAAGGGAAATGAAAAGCCAACAGTCAACTCCAGAAAATAAAGCACCATAGCCACAGAAAAGTCCCCCAAAAGCCATGGGAAGCAGCCCAGCTAGGAACCCGAAGAGGCAACCGCAAGAACCAAGGAGGAAGCTGTGGGAACCAAGGAGCCAAGGCACGGGAACCCAAGAGCCATCCACGGGAAACTAATGGACAAGGGGAAGGAGAAGAGAGAAAAAATTAATGAGCTACTAATAAATTAATAAGTGAACTAAAAACATAGCTCATAATGAGCTAACTCTTAGTTCAAAAATTAATGAGCTAGCAAGCTCAAGGGAAGTCAAAACCAAATTTTTTTGGGTTTGATTTGACCCCCCCTTTGTCTAAATCAGAAGCTCTAATACCATGTTGAGTTTCAGCATATAAACTGAATTGCAAGAACAAGAACTGAAGCAGAGGAATACATATTAGCAGAACTTCATCATGTTCTATATCGAAAACTCAACCCTTTATTGATAAATATATAAAAGTAAATGTAGTATTACACTTGAGTTAGTTAACAATCAATGGCGATTATTAATAAAGAAGATGACAACAATAGCAATGAGAAGAAAGCTCTACACATATCTACAGTGAAGCTTTTCATGTTGCCATTTTTGCTCAAGTTCAAACCTTTATTACTTTCATTGTAGTAGAAGATTCCGTTTCTGCTATTTCTTAATTGCTTTATTTAAAATTTGTAATTCTAAAAATGCTTATTATTAATTTATTATCATACTTTTTTTCTTGTCACAGATTCAGGATGAAACTATTGTTTCAGATGCTGAAAGGTTGCAGAAGACGCAATCTAATGTGAAAGAGGTATGCTTTCAGTATTGTCTGACTGAACTCTTCTTCTTATGGCTGCTATGATTTTTGTCCATACAACAGCTTCAAAGGCATATCCAAGCCGATGTATTTCCATGGGTCCAAAGGATGCATCAGAAAGAGCAATGCCTTCAAAGGAGGCTTTTGAGGGTATGATTTGAATTCCATATCTCCTCATGACGATTTTCCTCTATGCTTTTATATTAAAATTTTAGCACATTCTTTATCTTTTTGGATCAAAGGTTATGAGAATTGTGGAAGCATTGGAGGGCAGAGGACTTCGGATGCCCTTGATGAAAGGTGAACTTGATCTGGGTGATAAGTTGGATTCTATACTAAGACAGGTCTCTCTGTTCCTTCTTTACTTTCAGGCTTCATTTGGGACGGCTTTCTCGCTGCTTCTAAAGCAGCTTTCAAGTACAAATATTTAAATTTTGTATACTAGAAAGCTGCTTTAAGAAGCATCAAGAAAGCCATCCCAAATGAAGCCTCAGTTTGTTCCTCTCTGGTCATTCAAAACTTGACCATCTATGTTATATGCTCTTAGATTAAGGGACCTGGAGGAGAGCTGTCTAGAAAGGTTCATAATTTGTCATCCATATCTCGTTTGCAAGCCAATGCTGGTGGCATTGGAGCCAGCTATCATATTGGTTCTGTCAAGATTGACGAGCGAAGCCTTGCGGACTTGCAAGTGGTAAGGGAAAGATATTTCCGTTGTGATGTTTTCCACAAAAGAATTTCTACCTAAAATGAACCTATAATGAATAATCACTAATACAGGAACAGGCATGAATATATCAGCACTAAAATTTTCATAAAATATATAGAACACATATTAGACTCTACACTATATATATTAAAAATTGTTTCCATTATTTAGGATCTGTTTGAAATAATCTTAGTATTTTATAAAGTTGATTGTGAAGTTGTTACGAGAAAAACAACTTACCTAATCGTAGAAAATAATTTTTCACCTCAAATTTTAAAAAAAATGAGAATATAATAATCAAATGAAATTGCGAATTTTTTTTTTTTATCAAATGAAATTGCGATTGTTGTCTGAAAAACAAAGCAATTAGAAAGCTGTTCCAAACACTCATACTGTATAGTTCCAACTGTTTGAATTCACTGCTTGATATGTCAACCGTCCATTTGAAAATATTGGTACTTCATAAATATAACTAAAGTTTGTGAAACTCCTCCCAAATGGCATCTGTATGCCCCCACTTGCCGTGTTGGGTTTGTGACATGGGAACGATGAATTATTTTATGCGGACGCCGAACTCCGTCCAGAGCCCAATGAAAATGTGTAACGTCATCCCCTACTCGGTACTGTGGCTCGGTCCGCTGTATTGCTCGGTACTGGATGACGTGGCTGCATCTGATTCGTCTCTGGACGATAAGCTGTATCTGTTGTCCGCACAGAATAATCTCTCCATGAGAGCACCCATTCCCAACTCACATGCCTTCCATCATCTTGCGGTGTTCTGTGAAGTCATTGGGAGAAGTTTTGAGAAGTTGAAGCATTTATTTGATATGAGAGTCATCTCTGTTATATTATTATTATCATTACCTGACTAGTTGCACATTTATCACTTAGGTTTTACAGCTACAAACAGAAGCAATTGCCAGGTTGGGCAACGTGTTGAAGAAGGATACAAGGGACATGGAAATCATTACGTCGGAGGCCGGCGACAAGCTGGAAGATGGAGGTAGGCGAGCTTTGAAAAGCTTTTGATTTTTTTTTTATATAATTATTATTTTGATGTTTTGGCATCGGATTTACCTAAACATGTGGCCGCTGGATTTTATGAAAAAAAAAAAAAGGATTCAATTTTGACTGGGCAGTTGAGCTAACTAAAAGATTCGTCCATGCAACCTGTTTTTATTTTATTTTTGCGTTACGTGAAGCTTTATTATTTTCTTCAACTTAATCAACTTTAGGTTGCAGGCCAATATTTTATGTTATAAATAATCCTCAGCACAACCTGATAGCCACTTGGAAATTACGGGTTGGCTTCTTAGGCTTTGTTTGGGATGGCAGCAGCTTTCGAGTATAAAAATTTGAACTTTTGTACTAGAAAGCTGATTTAAGAAGCAGTAAAAAAACGTTCCCAAGCGAAGCTTTACTGTTTGCCGCACCATTTTTAGGCTTTATTTGGGATACTTTTCTTATTATTTTCTATATTTTCTAAAAAAATTTAGGCAAAAATTTTTTATATTAAAAAGTCGTTTCAAAAAATAGTAAGCTTGAAACATTAAGGAAGCTATACCAACGAAACTTTGATCGAAATATTATGAATGTCTCTAATTGAGCTATTTCAATAAGATTATTCTTTTAATTAGAGATTTTCAGGCATTACGTCTGAAAAAGCATTCTTATGTTTAGGCATTTTGATCCATCGCAAGATCAAATTAATGCTTTGGTTTTGTTTGGGATGATTTTCTTACTGTTTTTTAAAGTAAGATTTTAGTTAAAAAAATACCATTTTTTATTAGAAAGATGTTTAAGGTAGCAAGAAAGTTATCCCAAATGATATCTTTGTCTAATTTTGTTGTCTTCAAGAAAATTGTATTAAAAAGTTGTTTTAGAAAATAATAATAAAATTATTAAAAAGAATTTTAATTTAAATTAAAATGAAGTAAATTTAAATAAAATTACGCAAAAGAAGGATGACATCGATATGCATGCAAACTGAACATTGGTATTGTAATGGAGCTGGATGTATTAAGAGTAATTAAAATTATTAATGTTGTAAATTTACTATTTAATTATTTGGGATATGTTACTATGGTAATCGTAATATTAAGAATAAACATAAATGAATGATAAGAACATAAAATCTTAATTCTTAATTAATTAATTTCTTTTTTCTTAAAAGTATAATATGATCATATTCATTTACATATAAACTTCAAGAAGAACTTGCTATTATTATTTTTAAAATTATTTTATTTGCATAATTCTCAATCCATGATGATTTTCTGAAACGGTTAATTCTATCATTTTGTTGGGAAAAGATAGTATTCTTGCTTTAAATATAGACAAAATCTTTGCATTTTTTGTCTCAAATGTTTTATGCACTTTTAAATTTCATTTATATATATGAAATTTTATAGCCTGAATATACCTTTATTGATGCATGCTTTCTAGAAAATAAATAAAATGATTTATTTAAAAACATCTCCCTATTTGCTCAAAATTACAAATTCTCAAATGAAATTAAAATCCACAAATTATTATCTTATATACTAATTATTTCATAGAAGTCCACAACAAGGAGAGATTATTAGGTGCGGAGTGCAGACGGGGAGAACCGTCTGCACACTAGTATAAAATTCAGCTAGGTACCGTTCGGTACCGCTGGATACAGTGGTGGAACCACTTGCATCTTAGGGGGGGCAATTGCCCCCCCTCACAGGCCCCCCCTCAAAGAGTAAAAAAAAAATTTTTGCCCCTCCTAAAATTTTTTTTTTTCCCCCCTAAAAAACTCTTTTGTTCTAATTTGCCCTAATAATATATATATATATATATATATATATATATATATATATATATATATATATATATATATATATATATATATATATATATATATATATATATATATATATATATATATATATATTTCTTTATATTTAGTTCTAATATTCTCTTTCATGCTTTTCATGACAATTCAATTACACTTTTTTTTCTTCTTTTTTCTTGCTTAATTTTTTTTAAACTTTTCGTAATATATGTAATTATTTTTTTAATATTTAATTATTTTTATGTTGTATTTGCCCCCCCCTCAAAATTAAACCTGATTCCGCCCCTGACTGGGTACCACTAGGTACTGCTTGGTACCTTGTATCTGTGCAGACGATGCTCTCCTCATCTGCACTCCGCACCTAATAATTATTCCACAACAAGAAGTTTGTAATATAGATGTTTGTTTAGATAATATGATGCAAAAACAGTGATCAGATTTAACCTCTAAAGAAACAAACAAGCCATCACTACCAAAAAGCTTCCACCACAAAAAATTGTGGACCCATAAAAAAATCCTGTTGCGTAAAGAGAAAAGTGGAAGCAAATCATGAAAAATTTAACAGAAAGACAATACATTACAGTGCCAATATGTGACATCTAAAATTATACGCCACTTGGGTCTCAAAACGAGAAATTATTATATGTGGAGACTAAACTTAAAATGATGTGAGGAGATCAATTAGAATGCATTATATTAACAGTATCGAGCACAGGATGACGACGTAACGTATTTTGATTAATCTCCAAACAGCGTTTAACGTCCGCACATAATAATTAATCCTTAAAAGCAAGAAGAGCTGCTTGTTCTAAGGGCATCTTCAACGAGCATCCATAAAAACGGCAAATTAAAATACATTTTTATATTTTATCTCGATTATAAACGGTACGGTAATATCAGCATTGCACTATTCAGAATGAAGTCGTTAGCTTATTTTGAGTGAATTTGAATAGAGATGCAAAATAATATCTATAAAATATTCTTTTTTTAGGGTTTAGAAATAAAATTACATTGAAATTGAATTCCTGTTTGATATAATTGATACTATATTTTGAAGTGGAAAATAAATTTTTTATTTAGAGAAAAACAAAATTAACACAGCATTTAGTACAGATTCTATGAAATCTAATTTCTTGAGGTGTAGTACTTAAATCTTTACATTTTTTTGCTCAAATATTTTATATAAATTTCTATTTCATTTATAAAATAAATAAATAAATAAATAAATATTAAGAATTTGTTAAATTTCATATCCTAAATACTTGCACAAGAGCATGCTCTCTCAAAAAGATAAATAAAATATGTATTTATAAAAATCACCCAATTTGCTTAGAATTATGAGTTCAACAAATAATGATATATAATCGTAAGCTTCGTTTGGGATGGCTTTCTTACTACTTTGTAATGCAGTTTTTTATTATAAAAATTTTTTGAAAGCAAAAAAAAAAAAAAAACTGTGATCTAAAGTTGTCCTAAACGAACAATTGGATACTAATTATCTAATTAATGGCTACCCAAATAAAATGCATATCACATAAAAATCTCTTCAGAAAGCATGAAGCAAAAACAAGATCATATTTTACACCCAAAGTAACGAAAAATTACTACGTGTGGTGTCCGGACGCGAGGCCAATCAGGATGTGCCACATCACCCAAGGCATAGTGCATTGGGTGACGTGGCACGTCCAAATTGACCTTTGAACGACGTTCTCCGCACAGCATAACCTCTCCAAAGAGACAGACAATCAATGCATCAAGACCCAAAAACATCCACCACAAAATGTGGGCCACAATAAAAAATCAATTGAAAAAAAAAAAAAGTGAATGCAAATCATTTACAGTGCCATCATGAAAAAAAAAAGACAAAAAAACATTTACAGTGCCATCATGAAACGTCTAAAATTATACGCCACTTAAAGACTGATGGGGACTCAAAAGCTGCAAGTCTTTTTTATTTCTAATGGTGGTATTTTGATGTGTGCAATACAAGTTTGCCACTTAAGGAAAGAGTTTTTGATGCTTCAGCTAGCAATGTATTCTTGTACTCGCAACATAGTGATTTTTCTTATAAACACCCTCTCATTTCTATGACATTTTAGGCATTTAAATGAAATAACAAGAAAGAAAGAAAAATTAGTATTGCAGCAAATATTGATAAATGACAAACTGAATCAAGGGAAAAGGAATTATAATGAACATGGTTTCTGCAAACATATACTCAGGCAAAGATAATAGATCGGCTCTATACAAATATCTCCACTTAACTGTGATGTGCATTTCCATAACGGATCAAATAGGGAGATCATCTACTAATTTCAAAGTATGAAGACACTGAACTTTAAAACATCAGACTTGAAGAAAAATATAAAGATTCAAAACTTACAAACTTCCAAGGCAAAGTTGTAATAGCTTTTTCAAGTGCAGATCAAGTGTTGCTCCTTTGCTGTACCTTCAATGGCAAGGGGTCGTCTTTTGCTTCCTTGAGGTGATGCTTGGTACCAAGCCTGGAATGCAACATGCAGCAAGTTAAACCTACTTTGATAAGCAATAAGAAAATCATCCCAAACAAAAGCTTAAAAACTGCTTTGAGAAGCAATAAGAAAGCCGTCCCAAACGAAGCCTGCTCTAATTAAGGCTTTGTTTGGGAAGGCTTTCCTATTGCTTCTCAAAGTCGTAATAGCTTTTTTAAGTGCAGATCAAGTGTTGCTCTTTTGCTGTACCTTTAATGGCAAGGGGCCGTCTTTTGCTTCCTTGAGGTGATGCTTGGTACCAAGCCTGGAATGCAACATGCAGCACTTAAACCTGACTTCTCTTTCTTCCGTTTCGGCGTCCCGGACGAACTTAAAAGTTGATTTGTTTCGACATCTTGAATATCTGCTTTGCCATTTGTTTCTTCATCTGACTTTCCAACACCTTCAAACTTGTTCTCACCGCTGGTAAGCTCATTGCCTACCTGCTCACTCAGAGAGTCTTGGAGAAGCTCAGCTAGTTTCTTTTTCTCAGTGGGAGAATGCTCAGATCTACTATCAGGAAACATGTCATCATTGAATGCTTTACCATTCACTTGAGGTGTTCCCACAGTACCAAAATAGCGGTTAGGGGTACTACCTCTGGAAGGAGTAAATTCTACATAAAATCAAAAGATTATTTAACACAGCTACACATGAGAGGATCATAACAATAATATAATAAGTTCATAGTTTGATGAAAGAAATATTTTATGAATAAAAATCATAAAGATTCTACCTCCTTTCACACTGTAGTAGTCATCTTCACAATCAGAATCCAACCATCCCCGTGTGTCAAAGAACATATCCTGTTTACTTCCTACAGGGTAAACAATCACAAGGGAAAGGCAAAGTGAAGTTACCATCCATTGATCAGCAATTAAGAGAAAGCTATTCAAGTAAGGAAAAAAAGTTTAACCTGTTCTAAAATCAAGCACATTGTTCCCTAAAATAGAAGAAAACTTCTACTTGGAGATCTGAAACTAGATACAGTATAGTTCTAAAGCTAGAAAGGTCTTCATGGAATTTCAAAATTCATAAAATTCTCCAATAAGCCGAAATTTGAATAAAGTTTTGAAAATGTCATCTGCCCTTACTTTGAAATGCACAACAAATTAAGCATGGTCCAATTAACTTATGGTTTATGTCGATCCTCCATAGCCATTCATTGAACCTAGCCCATCGATCATTATAAATTTCAACATTTTACCAAAGTTGTTTAATATATTACTATCATCCTCACAGCATGCACTTATCTCCATGTTCTGCATAGCCCAATCTCATTTATGGGGTTTAGAAAACCTACATATTGTAGCCATGATGAATACCCATAGCTCTGGAATTGTTAGATTATAATTAGAGGTCATTCTCTAGCCAATATAACACAATTTATCAGATGAAGCCATCCAGGAGGTACACATGCTCATTAATAGTTATCCTTTATAAAAAACTAGCACAACCTAGACAATTCTAAGCAAATGAAAGGATTGTTTTCATCTTAAATACATGATAGATGCAATCAATCAAGGGAGTTTGTTTCATCCAGCTATAAGAAGACCTTAGGGCATCTCCAACCGAAAAACTCAATTTTCACTCCAAAATGCAGTAGCAATACATTAAAATGAAGAAATTTGTCTCCAATTGAACTCCATTTTCAAACACAAAAAAAAAAAAAAAAAAAAAATTCCTAGTATATTCTTTCCCATACTTTATTTTATATATTTTTAATCATATATTTATATTGTTAAAAAAAAACATATAGCGGGAGAACAGTGCAACGCCAATAGCGGAAAGTTTAGCATTCGGCTGGAGCGACCGAACGCACTATACAAATGTTTGACGTTCGACTGGAGAAGGCCTTACCAGTCAAGTTTCATTTGTCAGAAATTCTCTCCGAATTATTCAGCCATGATAGATAAGTGCAACTAAATCTAATATTCTCTTCAAAGCAAGATCAAAATTGGCAATCTCATCAGAAACTCAACATGTTATGCAGTAAGTTTAAATTTAAGTATAAATTCAGAAATAATATAGTATTTCACCAAAAAATTGCAAGCTGTAATGTCAACTAGAGTGAAGATTACCAAAAGAAATATAATAATGGTAAATAATCATTTAGCTAGAATAATCCAGACATGCTTAGTACATGCCAACTGTGGCCAAAACATTCATGGGAGCCATTCTGATTGTTGTACTTTTCAGAAGCACATGACAATAAATCAATCTTTCGTAATACAAATACAGCGATGATAAAATTCCTAACCAGAGTGAGCAAAAATAAAGAAGAGAACAGTTCAACCACTCCAAAGCTTTTCAATACCTTAAATGACAAAAGATATCACAAGAAAGCGGCTTAGATGAAATCACTGTTACAATTTCAATCAGACCACCTGATTAATCGATAGCTAAAGTTGATAGTAAAACACAAGTAACAAGAAAAATCATCAATATACGCTCTGGAAAAAAAAGAGAAGAATTCTCGTAATAAAATGATCTAAAAATCAGGAAAAAGCAACATAAACCCCTTCTATTTCTCCTTCCAGAAAATCGCAAGGCATCACTCGTCCCCAATCACTTACCAAATAAACATCAAGGACTTTCAAAACAACCCTCTTATGTAGCAAAAAATCAGTAGAAACGAATCGTACCAAAATCCGTAGCACCAAAACCAAGTCCAGAGTTAACGATCTTGGAATTATCCGGACTGTTCTCCTTCACCTGCCACGAAAAGAAGAGCCTTTTCACCTTGGAAGCAACACCGCCGGAAAACCCCATATCGAAATAGTTAAGGACCCGATGGCTAGATGAAGATCGAAGCCATCCTTTGACCTAAGAATCACTGGTCTCTGAACTCTTTCGCAAACAGAAACGGAACAGAAAAGAGAGGCAAAACCGAAGCCGAAGGAAGTAATTCGGAGAAAAAGTCGTAACCGCTCCTACACTTCGTGCAGACTGGTGCAGTAGTGGAGATGAACGTCTCTGTCCGCCATGCCTGGCTAGTTACAGATAGAGAGAGAGTGTGTAAGGGGGGGGGCAAATTATTGGGTCAGGTGACCGAAGCCATCTCTCCGTTCGGTCGCCAATAAAAATGCGACATCTGTTAGGCATTTTTTTAATTTAATATTAACGCTTTATGTCTTTTCAGAGTTAGCGACCCGACCCGATAACGCCTTTCATTTGAATTCCGGAAAATAAAGAATGGAAACGCCGCGCGACCTCTTCACTGTTTCTCCAGCTCCAGCTCGCGCTCTCGGATTCCTCCATTTCCTTCGGTTCTGCATTAGCTTATTCCTGCCGGAAGTAGACGACGAACTTGTAGAAGATCATAAATCAGGAAGAGGTATGGTTGCGCCTAACTTGCGCTTGACTTGCGCTTTCGTTGCGTTTAAGTTAACCGTTAAATTTTAGGGTTTAGGGTTTGGTTATAATTTTTTCATTATTTGTTTAATGTAATGTACTGTTCAAATGTTTATTTTCTGATTTTTCACGCTTCTTCTCTTCGTAAATGGATGATACGAAAGGTTTACGCTATCTTCTAACTTTTATGGTTTAGTAATAGTTGTATAACTCGCATATATGTTCAATGAGGTGTTAAATTTTTGTTTTTTTTTTCGGAATTTGAAACTTCTTGAAGCTCAATAATTAAGAAATGTAAAGTTGCGCTATGGTTGCGCTATGGTTGCGCTATGGTTGCACTATGGTTGCGCTATGGTTGCGCTATGGTTGCGCTATGGTTGCGCTATGGTTGCGCTAAGGTTGCGCTATAGTTGCGCTATAGTTGCGCTATAGTTGCGCTATAGTTGCGCTAAGGTTCTGATTTTTCTTTTTTTTATAGATGAAGACTCCGTATCAAAGGCCAGTTACATCTAGATGTTATGTTACATCTTTCCGTAAACATTGTGATGCATTTGTCGAGATCATTGATGATGAAGTGGAACAAACACTAAAGGATCTGAACATTCATCAATTTCTGAAGTTCCCGGCTTTTCAGCAGTGCATACCACTTCTTTTTGAAATTCTTAAATTTTGGAGTCCTGCTGATGAAGGCTTCATCGTCCTGGGTCATGTTTTGAAATTCACTGCTGACGAGGTTGCTTTGCTGATAGGTAATATTTTGAATATGGAAATTTTATTGCTATATGTTTTTTTAACTTTAACGACTGATATTTTCTGACAGGTATGCCAAACAGAGGCATTGATATAAAATGGAGGATTGATCCTCTAAATGGACCTCTGTCTACTGAAGTTAAAACAGATATTGCAACATTAGACAGATTAGCTGATAATCCAACAAAAATTAAGACCTTTATTATGTTTTTGCTATCTAACCTTTTCTTTCCCCTAAATAGTCATAAAACCCCTAGAAGGCTCACAACTGTTGCAAATAATTTAAGTGAGTTTGCTTCAATTAATTGGGCTTCAAGCTTAAGGAACTTCATGGTTGAGGAGTTCAACACAATTTTTGAGAAGTATAAACTCCAAAGACCATTGGGTTACATCAATGGTTTTTTTCCTCTTCTACTGGTACGTTTCCACTCCTGGTTATTCTACATGTTTAATGTTTTTTAATGCTAAATTTAAAATTTTTATGTTTGGAATTATACATACAGATTTGGTTTTTGGAACATTTTCCTTTGAATAAACCAACAGATTCAGAATTAAGGCCCCGTTTTCTGAGATGGCAGGGGTATACAGAATTATACTTCACTCAAGAGAATGCAGCAAAATTATTTAAATTTTTAAAGAATACTGAGGTAATTTTTTAGCTTACATGATGCAATTTGCGCTTTGCGCTATGGTTGCGCTATGGTTGCGCTATGGTTGCGCTATGGTTGCGCTATGGTTGCGCTATGGTTGCGCTATGGCGCTATGGTTGCGCTATGGTTGCGCTATGGTTGCGCTATGGTTGCGCTATGGTTGCGCTATGGTTGCGCTATGGTTTCGCTTTAACAAATTTATATGTTTTTTGCAGATTTTTTCTTGTCTTGAAAATGTTACTAATGAAGAGGCCGAAAAATACGGGGTTGATATTATTGCCATACAGAACTCTGAAACCCGTTCAGGCCATGAACCACTTAAATTGCAGTCACCCAAAAAAATAAAGGCTTCCGCAAGCAAAAAAACTTGTCACCACCACCCCACCTCCATCCCCACCTCTCTCTCCCCCTCTCTCCCCTGATTCTCCACAAATTGAACCACCAGAACCTCAAACTGTGCCGCCGCCAACTCAACCGTCTACTCGTCCACCGACTCAAAAAATTTCCATTAGTCAACCTTCTGCTGAACATCCACCTATTACAAGGGCAGATTTAGAGGCTGTTCAGAATAAATGTTTTGAAATATTTGATAAAATGTTGAATAAAATTCAAGAAAATGTTGGAGCTAGGTTGGATCGGCTTGAAGATATTGTGGAGAAACTGCAGGCAGATCAAGACTCAATGAAGTACAAATTTATTGAATTTCAAATGCAGTGTGATCACAATCAAGAGAAGCCGCATATATCCAGTTCTGCCTCCAGCTTCCAATCAGTGAATAAGACGGCTTTGCATCCTTCAGCAGAAGCAACAATAAAAGTTGTTCCTCCACCTTCCCCAATGGTTAAAGAAATTCCTCCACCACCAACACAAGTTGTTCCTCCACCATCACCAATGGTTAAAGAAATTCCTCCACCACCCAACAAGTTGTTCCTCCACCAATACAAGAAGTTCTTCCACCATCGGCCAAAGATGTGCCACCAACAAAAGCTAGTTCATCACAGAAAAGAAAAAGAGAACATGGTGAAAAAGAGGAGATTTCATCAAAAAAAGTAGTTCCATACGTAAAGAAGAAGACCAAAGAGGTTATATCTGTAGATAATATAATAGTTGAATCACATCCTGCATTGGAAATAATGGACTATCCAGGGAAACCTTTTCTAGCAGAACAAAAACAACAATTTATGGATGAATGCTTCAAAAAATTTAATACAAAGTAAGTTTAGTTGCATTAAGGTTGCGCTAAGGTTGCGCTATAGTTGCGCTATAGTTGCGCTATAGTTGCGCTATAGTTGCGCTATGTTTGCGCTATGTTTGCGCTATGGTTGCGCTATGGTTGCGCTATGGTTGCGCTATGGTTGCGCTATAGTTGCGCTATAGTTGCGCTATAGTTGCGCTATGGTTGCGCTAAGGTTGCGCTAAGGTTGCGCTATAGCTGCAAAATATAAGTTGCGAATAAGGGTTGCGCTAATGGTTGCAATGAGGAAATGAATAAACTCCTCTGCCTCCTCATTCCCTTGCTTTTTTCATTTTTTTTGTAGGGACCACAAAATATTACTTCTTTTAGGAAACATCGAATAAATAAAGAGATCAGATATTGAAGTAATAAGTACTTCTCAGCCAAATGATTGGTTATGGAACACAGCAATCCCATAACATACTTGTTGCTGCATTTGCTTACCTTCTTTTCAACTTGAGCAGAGTATGGTTTGAATGTCAGTTGATACTTTGAATTTGAGACAAACTATTATTTTGCCTTTATAAATTCTTCCTCAAAAATTGAATATATTCTTCTTGAGTAAAATCTAGCAGCTTGTTTTAATATTGAGCTGTTCTTTATCACGGGAACAATTTCAGATTGACTACATTTGTAATCCTCATCTTGCTCATTTCGCCGCCAATTCTTCAGTACCTTCTCCAAGCCAAGAAAACAGTCAGTTATTGAACTTGTTGGCTTCGAAATGCCATGACACACATTATTAGTACACTCACTATGCTGCGTTGATAAAATGCCCCCTGCAAAAGGAATCCTTGTTGAAAGCAGTTGACCACTTTCTCCTAATCTTATAAAGATCCTGCAACCATTCATGGTTATGAAGATTCCCTTCCTTCATCATTTCATCCCACGCTTCCTCAAACACTTCCTCAGAATCACACCACCTCATACACTTATGGAAGAGTCCTCTAACTTTATTATTGCTATTGTAGATGGAAACTTTTGATGGAACCTTTTTAAAGATGTGCCATTGGCATAATCTATGACGAGTATGAGGTAATGCAACTTCTATGGCCCTGGCCATAGCTTGGTCCTGATCAGTGAATATTGTTGTTGGATATTTATTACCCATTATTCGTACAAATGTTTTAAACAACCATGTAAAAACTTTCAATTGTCTCTTCTGACAAAAAAGCAAGCCCAAACAAAATATTCTGCCAATGATTGTTAACACCAACAAATGGCGCACAAACTAAATTATACTTGTTCAGCCTGTAACTAGTATCAAAAATCAACACATCCCCCAAAACATTCATAATCAATCCTGCTTCTGCCATCAACCCAGAAAAAATTTACCAATCTATCCTCATCATCATATTGAACATCCCATGCGAACATGTGGTCCTCCACTTGTCGATCTTTAAATAATTGAATCAAAGAATTAGTGTCACCAATTTCAATCCTAGCTCTTTTCTCCTTCTGAATAAAATTATATGCATCCCTCTTAGAGAATCCGACATTCTCACATCCACCAACTTCCTCTGCAAGGTAGGCATATGCATCAACGGTTCTAATCCCTGCATCTGTCATTGATTTCAGGACTGAAGCTCTTTCCTCAATAATATTCCTACATGATCTTAAAAGGTGTCGGTCGGCTGGGCTAGCTAATTCATGGTTGTGGGATTCAATAAATCTTTTGACATGCCAGTAACCATCTTCATCTGTGACAAACCTCACCATGGCTGGACAACCGGTTCTGACAACTGGTCTAGTGAATCTCTTTCTCTTTCCTGAAGTATGATCATCACTTTTCTTGAAACCAGCTTTTGAACAAACAAAGTCCTTCGATTTTATCTTTCTAGAATTTGGCCAAAAACTGTGATGATCCTTTCGGACACTAAATCCATTATCGTGAGCATAAGTGCAAAAACATTCATATGCTTCTGTCTCATCTTTATAAACAGCCTGAAAGAAACAGTAAAGCAGTAAAGTAAAGCGCAAGTAAAGCGCAACCATAGCGCAACTATAGCGCAACCATAGCGCAACCATAGCGCAACCATAGCGCAACCTTAGCGCAAACCATAGCGCAACCATAGCGCAACCATAGCGCAACCATAGCGCAACCATAGCGCAACTATAGCGCAACTATAGCGCAACTATAGCGCAACTATAGCGCAACTATAGCGCAACTATAGCGCAACTATAGCGCAACCATAGAGCAACCATGGCGCAACTATATCTACAAGTTCAGTTTTTTTATTACTTAAAATCAATAATGAAAGCTAAGAAACAACAACATTATATTTTTTTTTTTTAACTTTTTCGACAAAAGAAATTTATTAAAAATCGCAAAATCAGAGATCCTAAGACTAATGAGCTGAAACCTACGTCTTCTATCTGCGGCGATAATATTAAAACTGACTGTTTACAACTTTCTAACTTACCGAAATGTTGAAACCAGAGGAATTTCCGGCTACGTTAGGTTCCGATTCCGATTCATGCACTACCCCTTGCGATTCATGCATCCTTTCCGATTCGTGCATCCTTTCCGATTCATGTACTCCCTCTTCCATTACCTCTTCGACCTCCCTCTTCGCTGAGCAGTCCATTTCTTCTCTGCAATTTTCTGGCTCATTTTTTCTTCTACAGCAGTCTTTATTTGCGTCTTTCGCGGCTTCCAAAATGAAAAAATAGGGCGGCAAATGCTTAAAAGTTCAAATGAAAGGCGTTATCGGGTCGGGTCGCTAATCTGACAAGACATAAAGCGTTAATAATAAATTAAAAAAACACCTAACAGATGTCGCATTTTTATTGGCGACCGAACGGAGAGATGACTTCGGTCACCTGACCCAATAATTTGCCGTAAGGGGGAGAGAGAGAGAGACAGAGAGAGAGAGAGAAGAATTTATTAGAACGGTTAGACGAATTGGCTTGATGGCTTCTTCCGCTTTTGTTGTTTTATTTAGAGCGAGATATTTAAATGGGCATTATTAACTTTATGGCCTTCAAAATTAGTAAAAAGATTTGGTCCTCAGAAGTCAGAACACCGTAATTAAAACAATATTAACGTTTTCCGTATAAAAATAAATTACAGTAAAAACTTTTGTAATTATAATATTTATTAAATAAGTTGCATTTTGCATTCCAAAATTTTAAATTTTGATAAGAGAAATGAAAAATATCAATACATATCTTATATGATATTTTGTGTGTATTATGGATTAATTTATTTTTATGTTCAAAGGGAGTAGGGGTGCAACCGAGTCGAGTCGGCTCGAGTTCGACTCAGTAATAGACTCGACGAGTCAAGCTTGTCGAACTCACGAGTAGAGCTTATCGAGCTCGCAAGTCGAGCTCGAACATGATTTCGAGCTTAGTTGTTTATCGAGCTCGAGCCCGAACTGCACACTACTCGACTCAAGAGTTCGTCGAGCAGTCAAGCAGCTCGCAGATGAAATCACAAGTGTGAAAATACAATCGCAGGAAAATGAAATGGCCACCGGGAAAATGAAATCATGCGGACGCTTGCGATGCGAGAACCTAGTACGAAGGATGCAAGCAAGCTAGCGACAAGCCGTCACGACGCGAAGAAGCTAGCTTGGTGACGACGCAACGAAAGCTGGCGTCGCCGGTTGAAACGAAGAAGCTGGCGACGACGCAAAGAAGCAAGCTAGCGACGACGCTGAGAAGCCAGTATGGCGATGCAAGCAACTAGTTACGATGGACAGATGTTGGAAACGACGTTGGCACTGGCGACAGACGGACTAAGCTCGAATTATAGCTCGAGTAGCTCGTCGAGGTTTTTTTTTTCTCTGTCGAGTCGAGCTCGAGCTCTAGCTCGGTATTGGATAGCTGAGCTTGACTTAAACACCCCTAACTCGAGCTCGACTCGACATTTGCACCCCTAATTGGATGGGATTTGATCATTTTGTCTTAGTCAAAATATTCTTAGTCATTTTTTATTAAAAGTTAATATTTGTTTAAATACTAATTTTTTTTCTTAAATATGATCTTAATTATGTTGAAGGAATAATGAAGTTGGCATATAACATAACTCTTTTCAAATAATTAACATTATTTAAAATTATTATAAATAAAATATATTAGAAAATAAATTAAATAAAAAATTCCATGATATCAAATGTGTAATAAGACAAAAACATGATTGAGTGAAAGAGACATCTATTTATTTTTTCTTCATTGCTTTTTAACATTTACTTATCATTATTATCAATTATTGAGTGACATTCAGTTAACATTTACTATATATATGCTCTTGTATTTTTCATGAGCAAAAAAATCAAAAGAAATATTAAAAATCAAGAGATTTTTTTGGGGGGAAAAATATTAACATGACATCTCATTTTTTAAGCTCATCTTGGCCATCCATTTGTTATCTTTTTGGAGCTCCAAGTCTATTCATGTAATATTAACATCAATGCTACAATTGTAGGTGCAAAATTCATTTTGTTCACATTATTTGAGTTTAATCAACACAATAAAAGGGAGGAAATTCTATTATGTTAGAACATAACATGCAAATTTTATATAAAAATATAAACAATTAGAAATCTTATCTCAAATCAACCCACATAAATAAGAAGATGAAATCCAAAATTTTCACAATACTAAGATTAGCTTAAGCGGAAAACTTTAGTTATTTAATGCAATGTCAAGTCTCATAAATCCTCAAAACCTCTAGTCATAAAAAAAAGTGTGATAAAGGATAGCAATCTTTAATGTTATGATGTTCTAAATCTTCTAAGATTATCTCGTACATATAACCTTTTGCCCATACATGATTTTAGAAAAGAAAAAAAATATTGCATGTAAATCGCTACATTAGTCTGCATTCTAAAACCATAGAAGAAAATTATGATAGGCAACTCCTGCTATAGATTGGTCTTGATCTTGAGAATAACTTATGTGGAATAATTTATGATTCAAGTTTTATATCCATATTTAAGAATGGGCATTTAAGGAATGCTTTAAGTATTGATTAATCATTAATTCTAAACTAGTAAGACACTTGAGGATTTAAGTTCGTATAACAATGAATTAAAGTGTTTTTATATAAAAATATTAAGTAGTTGGTTCAAATTCATAAACTAAAGCTTTTAGGTTTAAAATGGATCTGATTTATTAGGCTAAACTTCATACATGCATTGATTCACGTTCCCCAATAAGTAATATTATAATATATATGATTCAGTTTGAATAGAGTAGTTCATGTAATTTATGACTCCGTGGGATTTTGATGGGTTCTATCATTGTTGGGCAAGACTTCGGTGACTCTCATAGTACCTTGAATTGAATTTTTGAGTAAAATCTAAATGAATAATACTTGGTGATATTCAATTTGATGAGTGGTGATGGCTGTTGAGTGATCTCATGTGATGAGGAGATTGTGAAGGCATAGAAGTCTTTGGGTTTAATACTAAACTAGATTATTAAAAAATGTATTACGATAAAATTACTAAAAGGCTGGCCCTCACTTATGAGCTCAGGCATTTGAATTTAAAAATGAGTTTTACAATTGTTGGATCTCTTTTGGTTTACACTCCCCATGCAAATCTAAGTTTGATTATGGTTTGATTGGATCTAACCAATTGACTAACTTGGCTCACAATCAATTCTAAGTAATAGCCATGACATCCATCATCAACATAATATAATATGTTTGCCTCAATCCTTTTTAATCTATGAAGGATTGGTCATATTTTTACATCACTAATAGAAATGTATCTAATCTACTTTGACATCATCACACAATCACTAGCAATGTTTGTTAGATAGTTTAATGTAATTGATAATGATTTTCACTATAAGAACCTTATCTCTTTCAAATGATTGAACATATTTAGCATTTTGGAAGCTAGGGTTAATGCCTTTCTTCTTAATTTCACTTTTTCATGTCTACTCATCACCTATTCCACAATGAAGGGGAATGCAATAACTTCTCCTCTAATAGTCTTAGGAGAATTTGGATCATATGGGACAACTCCTAGTTCTCCTTTTACCCCATTCTCAAATGAAAAAAAAAAAAAAAAAAAAAAAAAAAAAAAACAATCCATAGTCTTTTCTCCATTAAGTCAATCTCCTCCTTTCATCTATATGTGTTGTATGCAGCCAATTCCCTTTTTTTTTTTTTTTTTTTTTTTTTTGAGAGAGAGAGAGAGAGAGAGCTGACCTTTGGTTATTTCTTGTCAAAATTTGCCAACTTTAGTAAGGAGGCTTGATTGGATTTGAGAAAATTTAATTGATGTAGATATTAAGAGAAGAAGGCTAGTGGTGTTCCTTTATCACCAAACAAACTTATTAATTTTAACAAATGCATGTTTTAGGCCGGGCTCCTCAACCTCTCCTACATGGGGCTCTTTTATAGTTGGTATAATTCAATACCAAACTATTCTCTCCACATCAAATAGTATAGGCTTTCGTTAACCAGGTTTAGCTAATGACATTATGGGCAACTTTAACTCCTCAAGCAGATCTCATTACTTTTGTGTTAAACTTTATATTAAAAAGGCATTGATTTCGTTAGACGAGAATATCTCATCCACATAATCCATACCAAAGGCTTTCCCCTTTCTTTATCATGGATTGAAGTTTCTACCATGAATGTGCATTGCTCCAATCGAATGGTCAATACTTCTCCTCTTCTAATGTCTCCATTGTCCACTGTCCCCTTATATTTTTCACTTAGCTATGGATGGTTTCTCTATCCTCCTAGATGATTCCATCAATGAAAGAAAATACTATATTGTCATATCTACTTTGGTCAAGCACTTCTACTACCTCCTATATATTGATAATGTCATTCTTTTTGGAAAGCCACTTCTTCTAAACTTATACATCTCAACCAAATTTTGAGGGGCTTCAAAAATGCTTCCAATATTGTGGTTGACCCCATTAAAACCCTAATTTTCTTCCATAGAAGCACTTCTAACCATGGAAATTTATGTGATGTAAGTGGCTTTAACCTTTTGCTCATGTTGTTCACTTACTTGAGTTTTTCGTTCTCCAAGGCCTATAGTTGCTGATTTATGGCCTCTCATTAATTTAATTTGCTTCACTTTAGATGGCTACAAAGTAAAATGTATATCTTTAGTGGGGAGATATCAACTCATGAAATTTTTTTACTTGTAATGTCATTGGCTATTGGGGTATGTCTCTTTTCTTTCCCATGGGATGCATGAATATAATTAATAAGTGGTGCTCAAAATTTACTCTACATGGTGAGTTTACTATTAACTAAATCCATATGGTTGTGTGGGGGAACATTTTCCATCCTAAGTAATAAGGAGGCCTTTGTCATCCCACTATTGTTGCCTTATCCTTCAACTATATAGCTAATAACATCCCGAACATTCGAATAGCAAAAATCTTTTCTCAAATTGGTTTAATAGCAAATACATCTCTATATAGAATGCAACAAATATATATATATATATATATATATATATATATATATATATATATATATATATATATATATATATATATATACACACACACACACACACACACACACAATCTGTATTTATAAGTTTGTTATTACTCAAAACCAATCACTCCATTGAATTGGGGATGTGTCATCCTCTCTTTTTTGAAACCCTTTGATTAATAAAAATTTTTATTTAAGAAAATACAAATGATGCCTCATTCAAATCACTACCCTATGACCACATCATCAAAAATTTTTCTTTCCGTAGCTATGAGGATGGATTCTTCTACTTTCTTTGCCTTTTGGAGCTTCAAGAACATATTTATTCATGTTGATCAATTGTTTTGGAATGGCCTTCTAAGTCTTCTACCAAAGACTTCATAAATTTCTTCTGCCATGATATATTGATGACTAATTGATGAATGTTGTTTCGGCACAAAAACTACGTCCGTAGATACTTTATTTATTCATAGTTGGCTATTCCTTAAGGGCTTAAAATGGCTAGTGTTACTATTTCAAATACAATAAAGTGTATTATCTTTGTAATTACGCAAGGCAAATTTATAAATTTTCTTTCCTTCTCTTACTCTCTTTACAATGCCATTCCCAAAGGCTAGTTGCCTTAAACATTCAGATTTCCTTTTAAAACCACTTTTCTCCAAATCTTGGAGAACATTAAGGATAGAGATAATTTATCCAAAATGCACAACAATTTATTGTGCCTTTGTTCACTAAATCATTTACCACATTTGAGGAGAAAACAATTATCGGAAATTTGATGTCGAACTTGTTAGTGTCTCCCCCATTTTGGCCACCATTAAAAATGCGCTCAAACTCAAGTCAATACTTAAAATTAACATGACATTAGAGGCTCTTTTTTGGGGTTTTAGCCATGATACACCTATTAATTTATCCTTATTCCCTCCCATATGTTGGGGCCTACTTCTTAGGCTATTATTTTCAGCGTTATGTCTTCTATTACGCTGTTACTTTGATTCCACGATTGGGGCTATGATGTAATTACTCATATTTTGACTTTCAACATACAAATTATATTTTATGAATCTTTATAAGTCCAATTTGTAAAACATATGTCTCATAACATAGATATTATTGTGATTTAATTATAACAATTTTCTTCTAATTTTATAGGTAGTGTATATATAAAAATAAAATGTTTCTTATTTAATTTTAATTCCTTATAAAAAATGAAACATGTATGTACAAGTGAATTTTTTGGGACCATTAGTTATCCATTTTTCAAACTGATTTCTCCAAAGTCTTCTAGACATGTTGGGATATTTTATTAATTTTTTTTTTATGTAAATTTTAGAGTTCCATATTTGAAGATATAGAAAAAATTATATGAATTTCATACTAAAAACTTTAAAAAATATATATATAATTACCAATATATCCCTTACTTTTTTATTATAAAAAATCCCAATCCACTTATATATTTTATCAAAAGTCATTCTTCATGCTTGTTTCGTTTAACAAAGAAGATAAATAGGGGAAAATGATAAAAAAAAGAGAGGGTAAGAAGAGAGAATCCTTGGGTTTGGGGATTGTAGAGTCGTTTTTTTTTTAGGCGACTCAATTAAAAAATTTGCTAGTCTGGAGAAAGGCTATTGTTACCCTACATCTGATTTTAACGATTTTGTATTTTATGAATTTTAATTTGGTCAAAATTTTATAAAAATTGATATATATCAATTTTTAGCAAACTTATACCCTGTAACGTTTAGTATGTTATAATTTTAATCATTCACACACATTGAAGAGAAATTATGTAATTTTGATAAATTTAGAAATTTGAGAAATAATTGTTGAAATCTTTTTTATATGAGTATACTTATTATAATTCAACTATCGTGGATACATACATGTGAAAAAAACACAATATTTTTTTCATGAATTCCACTAATTTTGGTTCACATGCAAATTTCATATCCATGAATAAAATACAATAAACTAAACATTGAGTGTTGTATCAAATATAAGGACTATCCAAAAATGATTGACCAATTCAAGTTGGTTGGAGACATATTATCCTATACAGGAGGGTGGGCAAACGGACATTCTTTTAAAATAAGATTTACGGTGTAATCTTAAATGATACTAAAAGGGAGTTATAAGGAGACATATTGATATGATATGATACGCCGACAAGCAGGAAGCGACGACTTCTAACATGATTATTGGCCGCCTAGTACTCTACGGCTCATAACAACACTTTTGGACTCATATATCCTTTCTTTAGTGCAATCAGTTAATGAATCCAATATATATGCACCTGTTGATGGTATTGATGTTTTGGGCGCCTCTGAGCCCAAATGGGACAAATGTTTGTCCCTTGTTTTTTTAGGTCCAAGATTTTGAATTTAGGTTTCCCCTCATATACATATGTTTTTTTTTAATTTTTTATTTGGTGGGCATATTTGTGTAGTTTTTATATTTTTAGTAATCCATTTTATAATGAGCTTAGACTCTTAAATTAAAATAAAAATCTTCTAGGAATGACAAATTCTAAGAAAATGGTCAATATAAAATTTTGACAACAATTGATAGATTCAATTTTTATTTTTAAAAATTTATAAAACAATATATGTTTTTCTACTTTGGCCCTCAACTTCCATAATTTAACTTATCCGGCCCGCCATGCGATGTATTAAATGCCACGTTCATTCATATAAACAAATAAATTATTCTTCAATAACAACGTCTCATCGGTTCAATTGCATGTAAAATGGTGTGCACGTTGCATAATTTAATATTATTGGTCATACAGCTAGCTAAAGCTTCCATATTACGCTCTGTTCTTATCAGATCCTTCTAAATTTCTAATCGGATAAGATGAGTTGAATTTGGGCCCTGCCGTACAATGGTTAATAGTAATAATAATATTATTATTATTATCATTAGATTTAATGTAAAAATTAATAATATTATTAATCAATTTAATAATATTAAAAATATTTATCAACAAAACTTGATAAGAATGGTTTAGTTCCATCCTTTCAGTAAATGATAAGTGACTTATAAAATTAATGTGTGTCAAGCAGAAAAATATTACTTAAAAAATTAAAAAGATAAAAAAATTTTGATTGTGAAATAATTGGGGAGAATCTAACTAGGATGTGTTTGAATGTTTTGAGATGAATACAATATTGTAATTAATTGAATATTGAGCATCCATCGATCAAGGTCAATAACAATTATTACGTCTTCTGACCGGACGTAGAGCTACGTTCCGCCGCCAATAACATGTCACCACGTGTTCTTACTCAATCATGCGACCCGACGACTTGACCCGAACCGGAACCCGGGAATGCTATGTTTGCGTACTGCTCGATATTACTCATAATTTCTCGGTATTGCTCGATATTGCTTGGCAATAACGATACTAACCGCTCTGAAAAACTCGGTATAACTCGGTATTGCTCGGTATTACTCGATATTTGCTCGGTATTGGTTATTGCCGAGCAAAATCGACCAATACCTAGCAATATCGAGCAATAACTAGCAAAATCGGTTCCGGGTCGGGTTGTCGGGGCGCGCGGTAAATAGTGATAATGCGTGGCGCGATTCTACTGGCAGCTGAACGTAGAGCTACGTCCTATGACCGGACCAAAAAAAAGTTCCAAGGTCAAGCACTACTTTTGATGTGATTCTCAGTTCTCAAAATTTATAAACTTAACTTGGGAATCATTTGAACTCTAATTTTGATAAAATTATAATCGAAATAAATATTTTCTATAAGATGAATCTGATGATATCAAAAATGACTTGATTCAAACCAATAGATCTAAATCAAACACTCAAAAGTATAATTGTAAGATTCACCCTTCCGATATTTGAATATTACTTGTCATTAGTCAAAACAAGCATAAAAAGGAATCCATGATGTTCAAGATCATTCAATTTTGATGACATTAAAGTATTAAAATTATTATATTATTAAAGAGATCAAAACAAACCATATGACTAAGCAGTTTAATTATTTATTGAGATGATTAGAATGTCACTCTCTAAAAATTATAAATAAACATCATTTATACACATTTGAGGATATTGAGATGGGGCTAAAAAAGGATTCCAAGGTAGAGAATCAAGAGCTCTGTTTGCGAAGACCAAAAATAAATGCTCGCCGATGACACCAACGTCGACACTGACAATCATAAACCAAACTGACACATGCTATCAACACCAATGTCAAAACTAACAAAGATGCTCGACATCAACATCGAAATTGATGATTCCCAATATTAGCAAGGTTGTCATTAACACCAATGCAAACGCATACATAATTGTTGTATGTCATCGCTAACAACATAACATCTACTCAACAATAAGACTAACACATGCTGTTGACACTAATGCTAACTCTTGTCGTTCACATTAATGTTGACGCCATAAAGATCTTGTTTGTTGTTGCTAATAAAATCGATAGTCATTATCACCAATAAAATCGACGCATGTCATTGACACTTGGTCTACAACCATGTTGCTAACAAGCTTGACAACCACCTTTAAAACGATCACTAACACATCCTATTTACACCGACGTAGACGATTAATATCTCTAAAAAGTTTGTTACCCTCTACCGACAAGCTCTTTGTAGTTTTCAAGTTAAAAATCTAACTCTGTCATGATCTACTTTTGACTCTCAAGTGTTTCCGAAGTACTTTCGGGCAATCTAATTAAGGCAAATTCACACACACGTTAGACTCTAACTCAAGAATTCTTAGTTGGTAGTCAAAACTTCCAACTAAAATATCAAGATGAGTTGTGTTAAACTCTCTATATTGATGCAAATATTCTAACATGCAACAATTCATTTATTACATTCCTTTCAAAAGAAATCTAACTAGTTTTAAAATCCATCATCACCAAATTTTATTTGAGAATACCTTGACCCAATTTTTCTACTTCAAAGACACTCCTTTTCTAAAGATGTATAATATCGCTCTAAATTTGAATTTTAATATATTATGTATAAAAAAATAATAATATTTATATTATGGAAAATATGGCCTTGCTTGTTATTTAAAAAACAGAATAATATGAAGAGGCGTCTAACAATCTCATAGAAATATCTTCAGTTATATAAATAAAATTTTCATTTCTCATAAAAGAACAAAAGGTATCAGTTTACATATAAATTGGTGAGAAATGTGGGTAAAAGGTATAAGCTTGGTAAATTGCCAGCATTAGGGAGAGATGAACTGATGGAAAAATAAGAAAAGATGCAGTAAAGCTGGGTTAGCATATGTTCCTTCGCTTTGGTATTCATAAAGGTTATGCACAGAATCTCCTCTCAACTAAAACTTATCTTTACAGGCAGGGAAAATTTTCCCTAAATTGATACAATGAAGAATATTATGATGATGTAAAAAACACTTTTGCAAGCCAATCTACAGGTTGGTAGTTTGGTATATTTCAAAATAATAAAAAGAAGGGGATGTAAAATTTTTTAATGAATTGATGATTACCAGTTTAGTGAAGAAAGAAGAGTAGAATGAAAGCAAACAAGAAGGAGAGCAGTAGAAGCAGCATAGAGCACGAAACAGGAAGAAAGGAAAATCTATATTATTCATGTAAAGAGTTACAGCGTACATATTTATAGGAAGCGGATGGTAAATGTGTAAATACAAATAGTGAGATGAATACAGGTACTAATATAGAAATCTTCCAATCATTCAGGTTGCAGACCCTTCAATGCACTACAGATCCCTTACGACAGCCATACAAAGGGGCTGTTTGGTTGCAGGATTTAGGCCATATTTGAAGCAGATTTAAGTGAAATCCAGCCAAACGGCCTAAAATGCAAAACCAAATCTCACGGCAAATAAAAGCTGCAGTAGACGGAAAATTCCCCTTTTCGTGCTAAATCCCAGATTTTCGAAATCCTGTTTTTTGTAGGATTTAGGAAATCCATTGGCTCCAGAAGAAGAGTATGCTCGTTAAATCCGCTCTATAGCCAAACTGCTGTGGAAGCAAACAAGAGGAGAAAACAGAGAACTAGCAAGCCAATGTAACAGTAGAATTGCTAAGCAGCAAATTTGTTTTGATAATCAAAAGTCTTCATAACCCAAACTCCTCAGCCGCATATCAGCAGGGAGAGATACTAAGAAAGCTAAAACAGAGAAAAAGGTAGAAAATGTCATATAGTGCTAAAAGTAGTTAAGGAGGTAGTGGGAATAAGCACTCTAACGGTAAAAGAAGAGATACTTCCCAAGCCTAAACCTGCAGCACACCATAAGCTAAATGATACCACATCAGTTCTCCCCCTCTGTAACAGGGTTCGAGTCCGACGAATCAATTTCTGTGTCCGCGCCATCCGTAGGATGAAAGGGACTGATATCAGCAACGTTGAAGGTTGATGACGTAAGGATGTCGGAAGGTAGCTCTACGACGTAAGCATTGTCGCTGATCTTGTGTTTGATGGTCACCGGTCCTAGCTTTCTAGGAGCAAGCTTTGAATAAGTGCCGGCTGGGTACCTTTCCTTCCTCATACGCACCATGACTAGATCGCCGGGTTGGAATGTCATGTGCCTTCGGTGGGTATCTGCCGCCTGCTTGTAGGAGTCATTTGAGTCTTGTAACGTGCGGCGAACATTGTCCAGCATTGTCTTGAAATCACCGGCTAATTTGGTGGCCACCGCATTGCGACATTTGGGAAGAACGGCGATGTCTACAATATGATTAGGAGCTTTAGTGTAGACAATATTGAAAGGGAACATACCAGTTGATCTGTTGGGCATGGAGTTGTAGGCAAATTCTGCTTGACTCAGAATCTCGTCCCACCTCTTCGGGTTGTCTTGAACTAAGCATCTCAACATGTTACCCAACGTCCGGTTCACCACCTCGGTCTGGCCATCAGTTTGAGGATGGTATGCTGAACTTAGCTTCAGCTCCGTCTGCAGTTGTCTCCAAAGCTCCCTCCAAAAGTGGCTAATAAATTTGACGTCGCGATCTGAGGTGATGCTCCTCGGAAGTCCATGTAGCCGAACAACCTCTCTGAAGAACAATCGAGCGACACTGAGAGCATCCGCCGTCTTCTTACAGGCTATAAAATGAGCCATCTTTGAGAACCTATCAACGACCACCATGATGGAGTCGACACCCTTCTTGGTACGCGGCAAGCCGAGCACGAAATCCATGCTAAGATCTTCCCAAATGGTGACCGGAACTGGCAAAGGGCTGTACAGCCCGGTGTTTTGACGTTGTCCCTTGTACACTTGACAGACCGGACAACTTTGCACAAATTTCGCCACATCCCTCCGCAGATGTGGCCAAAAAAATCGCGCCCGCATTTGTTCAATGGTCTTTTCCCGGCCTACATGTGCTGCCATTCCGCCGCTGTGCATTTCGCGTATCAATTGGAGGCGCACTGATGATTCCGGGATACACAGAGAATTACCTTTAAACAGGAAGCCATGCCGCACCGTATAGTCTCCCAGGGGTTGGCCGATTGAGCACCTCTCCCAAGCATCAGCAAAATCCTTGTCTGTGGCATATAAGTCTTTAAGTAATTCTAATCCCGTGACTTCCGTTTGTAGCTGGACAAGGAGTGCGGCGCGGCGGCTAAGGGCATCCGCCACTCTGTTTTGCTTCCCAGATTTGTGCATAAGTACAAAGCTGAACCTTTGTAAGAATACGATCCACCGGGCGTGCATTTTGTTGATACTCTTCTGTGAGTTCAAGTACTGGAGTGCTTGATTGTCACTACACAACACAAAATCACTATGCAAAAGATAATGTTCCCATTGTTTAAGCGCCCGGATTACCGCGTATAGCTCCTGCTCATAAGCCGACCACTTTTGCCTGGCTTGACTGAGCTTTTCACTAAAGAACTCCACGGGTCGCTCATCCTGCGACAACACGGCACCAATCCCCACCTCCGAAGCGTCGGTATCGACTTGAAAAGGCTTGCTGAAATTCGGTGCTGCTAGGACTGGGGCTTCAGTGAGTGCCGATTTGAGTGTATCAAAGCTCCGCTGTTGCTCAACTCCCCACTTAAATGTGCTAGCCTTCAAGCAGTCTGTGATAGGCGCCATAATTATACTGAACCCGCGGATAAACCTCCTGTAGAAGTTCGCCAACCCGTGAAAACTGCGTACCTCCGTTAAAGTGTGGGGTTGCTGCCACTGTTGAATTGCGCTGATTTTATTCGGATCCATCCCCACGCCTTCCGCCGATACGATGTAACCCAGAAAATGCACGGAGGTGGTGGCGAACTCACACTTGGCTTTGTTCAAATATAGCTTGTGTTGGCGAAGTATTTGAAAGACTGCTCGGAGGTCTTTCCAATGCTCTTCTACGGACGGGCTGAAGACAAGAATGTCGTCGAAGTAGACGACGCAACATTTCCCCATCAGCGGCTTCAAAATCTCGGACATTAATCTCAAGAATGTCGCCGGTGCGTTGCACAACCCAAAGGGCATGACACGCCATTCAAATAAGCCGTTGCGAGTTTTAAAAGCGGTCTTCCACTCGTCTCCAGGTCGAATGCGGATCTGATGGTATCCGCTTCGTAAATCAAGTTTTGAAAAGATTGTCGCCCCGGCCAAATAGTCCAGCATGTCTTCAAGTCTTGGTACCGGAAATCGATACTTCAAAGTAATCTTATTGATGGATCGACTATCAATACACATCCTCCACGACCCATCCTTCTTAGGGACCAATAACGCTGGCACTGCACATGGACTCAGACTAGGCTGTATCAACTGTTTATTCAATAGGTCGTCCACAAGTTTTTGCAATTGCAAGTGTTCTGTTGGGCTCAATTTGTAGTGAGGTAAGTTTGGCAAAGTAGCCCCCGGCACCAAATCAATCTGATGCTGGACCGACCTCTCGGGTGGCAGCTCACTCGGTAGGCTGATAGGAACGGTATCTGCAAAGTCTTCCAGAAGTTGAAGCAGTTCAGTCGGATGGCTTGCAGCGTCGGTATGATTATTTTCTTCAGCCACGACTACGGCCATGACCATCCTCATTTCTCGGCCAGCTTTTAAAAGGGAATTTCCCGATACAATGCACATAGCTGGTCTTTTATCCATCTCTTCGTTGGCTGGGCGGTGTGCGGTGGGCAGCAATTTTAGCTTACGGCCCTTCCATTCGAACGCATAAGCATTAGCCCGTCCGTCATAAATTACTCCAGTGTCAAACTGCCAAGGCCTACCCAAAATGAGGTGGCACACGTCCATGTCCAGGACGTCACAAAGTACCTCACTACTGTAATGTTTTCCCATGGAAAAATTTACCCGACACATCTCCGAAACTGGTATATCTACGCCCTTCTTGACCCAGCTGATCTTGTAGGGGTTCGGGTTTTTTGTGGTTTTAAGTTGCAATGCATTAACCAAGGCTTTTGACACGATATTTTCTGTGCAACCATTATCGATCAGAAGATCGCATACCTTTCCCTTGATAGTGCATTTAGACTTGAAAATAGCATTGCGCTGGGTCTTGGTGCTTTGGCTTGGTGTAAGGAGCAATTTCTGGAGAACACAGATAACGGGTTCCCCCTCATCCTCAGCTATCTCCTCATAATCTTCATCATCTTCTGCATCAGCCGTAGTGGTAACATGCTCTGACTCCCCTTCAAGAAGTTGCACCTGTTGTCGATTCGGACATTCGTTCGATTTATGGCCTGGTTGGAAACATCTAAAGCACTTCAATGTGGTCGGACGGCCATAAGGATTATCGCGAACTGGCGTCTTCATTCGATTCACCGACTTGTTGTCTCCTGTTTGTGGGGATGGTGTGATCACCGACGAGGCCTTCGGCGTAACCTTCAAATTGTTGTTCGGATTAGGTCCTTGCCCCTTATTATCTGCTGAGGCGAAGTCATTGGCGTGGCGGCGTTGTGGCACGGAGCGGGTTTGTCGATTGATCTGCATTTCAGCTTTCATCGCGAAGTTAACCGCCTGAGAGAGTGACCATACTGAATTTAATTCAAGCTTATCTTGGATGGAGTCCTTCAGCCCTCCGACATAACGAGCCACAATCTGGTTGGCCGTCTCGTTCAAATTGTTGCGTGCACTAAGACGGTAAAATTCCTCTGTGTAGTCGCTCACGCTCCGCTGCCCCTGTGTACAATGCTGAAATCTCATGTAGAGAATTTGATCATAATCTGTGGGAAGATAATGACTCCGGAGGAGTTGCTTCATTCTTGCCCAATTCTGGACGCTGCCCCTACCTTCCCGGTGCCGAGCTTGCAACAACTGTTGCCACCACGCGCTCGCACCTCCTCGTAGTCGACAAGCGACGTATTTCACTTGCTTGTCCGGAGGGATATCCATATACTCAAAGAACGTCTCCACAGCACGTTCCCAATCCAAGAAATCCTCTATGTGCAATTTTCCATCAAAAAACGGGATATCCATTTTTACCCGAAATTCACCAGATTGCCTCGGCCAAGCTTCATGCCGCTGCCGAGGGGGAGAAAAATATTGTTGATAATCTCCTTCGCCTGGGTCCGAGACGTCATCTCGCTGTGGAAAGCCCGGTTCGACTTCTGAATCCGAAATCTCTGGCAACTCATTTCGCGTTCGTCGTCCTCCTCTACCCCGACGAGGAACTGCCCTATGGATTGGAGAAGCAGGTGGTTGCGGTAGATGGACATTACCGCCGCCGTCCTTAATGCTTTGAAACTCCAATCGCACTTCCGTGGTGAATCGACGAAACTCATTCTTGAGCTCCTCCAACTGTTTGATAATCAGGGATTGATTCGCCCACAGAGCGCCTTCGCCCTGATCGCCGTCAAGAGCGGGCCGTCTACTGCTCTCCGCCATTGCCGCTCCTTCCAAGCTCTGATACCAACTTGCTGTGGAAGCAAACAAGAGGAGAAAACAGAGAACTAGCAAGCCAATGTAACAGTAGAATTGCTAAGCAGCAAATTTGTTTTGATAATCAAAAGTCTTCATAACCCAAACTCCTCAGCCGCATATCAGCAGGGAGAGATACTAAGAAAGCTAAAACAGAGAAAAAGGTAGAAAATGTCCTATAGTGCTAAAAGTAGTTAAGGAGGTAGTGGGAATAAGCACTCTAACGGTAAAAGAAGAGATACTTCCCAAGCCTAAACCTGCAGCACACCATAAGCTAAATGATACCACATCACAAACAGTCACACGGGATTTAATAAGATTTATCATGAATGTCACCAAACAATTTTCAGGATTTTCGAAATTCGGATTTAGAGGATTTATAAAATCCTACTTAAATCAAATCTTGGGTGCTACCCAACAGCCCCAAAGAGTTCAGATTTCCATTCAAAGCGTTATAATTCTGCACATAAAGGCATGGTGTTATAAAAGTAATCACTGCTCTCTAAGATTTTTTTTGGGACTTTTTTTTTCCTATTTTTTAAAACAGTTTTTAAAGTATAAACATAAAAATAAAAAAATTGTATTAAAGAACTGTTTTAAGAAACAATAAAAAAATTAATCCAAATCAAGCCGAAAGCTTATAATCAGTGACTACAATCTCACCGAAAGTATGCAGAATTCTTACCACCAAATTATTCACAAAGATCATAGGAATCATCTCAAAAGTAATCAACTGAATTCTATGACGAATGAAATCTGCAGTCCACTCCCTCTGTAATCAAATAATAAGCGATTAGAAGGAGCTGTTATTAGCCATTAAGTGTAGGGAAGGAGTCTTAAAATCAGATCCAAGAAACCATTACCAATGAGCAAAATCCCCACAACAGCAACGTCCATCTCTGAATCTATGCAGCCTTTTACTATCTCGAACAACAATTTCTCTTTTGGTTAGAATGGAGAAGTATTTCACAGCACTATGGCAATCTCTACACATACTTATATTCTTAACAATGCGAACTGGTGCCTCCTTAGGTAACTTCAGCAGCCCAAAAGCCACTGCCAATCTCTCGCTGTGATGAACAGCTGAGCTCAATATCCTTTCCTCCTCACCTTCAGAACCATTCACATCCTTATAACGAATATAACCCAGGCATCTAGCTTTATCAATCAAATTCTCAAGAAATACATACAACTCAGAACTCCAAGAATAAGATCTATCATCAGCTCTAAAGTAATAAATTTTATCTCGAATATTTATCCTACTACGGTCGCGGATGCTCTCAATTTTCTCTTCCTTCATCATCTTCCTCACCTTTGAAACACCTTGCCACCTCCCAGCTGATAAATACATGTTCAGTAACAGCACATATGTTTCAATTTCTTTGGGTCTTTGCTCAAGCAATCTTTCTAAAGAAATGAAATGAATGGAGGAGGAATCGCAGTCAAATTTTATTAGAATTGATTTCTGCTATATATCAATTACACATGCTTTAGCTCTGTATTTATACATTTCTACAGATACTTCTAGAAAGTGATGAGCTGTCCTTTCTTGAAGTTCGGTGAGCAGAACGTGCCGAGCTGCTCATGAGCTGTACTTGAGCTGTCGCTGAGTCGACGTGGCAGATCGTTCTCTTCGTTCTGCTTATGACTTCTTCACGCGACTCTTCTCGTCTCTTCTCATCTCTGTTCTCTGTATTTCTCTTCTATTCTTCTTGTTGCTAATATTCCCCCTCAAGCTTACTGTCCGACTGGATGGTAAGCTTGTTCCTGAGATCTTGAAATCTGACTGTGGCTAGCGGTTTTGTGAAAATATCCGCTAATTGGTCGTGTGTAGTTACAGGAATCACCTTGATGTTTCCACAGTGTATATGGTCACGAATAAAGTGTTGATCTATGTCTATGTGTTTCGTTTTGGAATGAAACACTGGATTATTCGCTAGGGCAATAGCGGACATATTATCACATCTTAGTTCTGTTGGGGTTTTGAGCTTTACATTGAAATCTTGTAGTAGTTTTCTTATTCAGATGACTTCCGCTGTCGCTGCAGCCAGTGCTCTGTATTCAGCTTCCGTTAATGATCGAGAAACCGTGTTTTGTTTCTTTACACTCCATGATAGTATATTATTTCCAAGAAATGTGCAGTATCCTGTAGTTGATTTTCTTGTCTTTTTATCACCTGCCCAGTCTGCATCTGAATATGCATGTAGATCTAGTGAGCCTGGAGTAACCGGAATACCGTAGTTGCATGTTCCTTGAATGTATCGAAGGAGTTTCTTCAGAGATTGAGCATGTTCTGCTTCTGGTTGATGCATGTGTTGGCATAAAATGTTAACTGCATATGAAATGTCTGGTCTTGTGATTGTTAGATACTGTAGAGCTCCGATTATTCTCCTATATGTGTAATGATCTGATAATATCGGGTCTACTTCTTGATTTTGAGTTTGTTTAACTGCAGTCGGATTAGCAAGTGGTTTGCATGTGGATAGTCCAGCCAAATGAATTATGGATTTTGCATATGATGACTGGGATAGAAAATATGTGCCTTTGACCCGAGTGATTTGTATCCCGAGAAAATTGCTAACTGTTCCCAGATCCTTCATTTCAAATTTCTGATTCATTTGGCTGATTGTTTGAGCTATCATGCTTGAGCTGTTTCCTGTAAGTAGTATGTCATCTACATATATCACCATATATAGTTCTATATTATCCTTTCTTAGAATGAACAGAGATGAGTCAGCTTTGCCATTTTCAAACCCGATCTTTTTGATATGTGCTGAGAACATTTTAAACCATTGTCTTGGTGCTTGTTTTAGACCGTATAATGCTTTCCGAAGATGACATACCATTTCTGGATTGGTCGTATCTTCAAATCCTTTTGGCTGTTTCATATATATGTCTTCTTCGATATCACCATGTAAGAATGCATTGGTTACATCTAGTTGGTGTATCGGCCAGTTTTTAGATGCTGCTATGGTGAGGAATGCTCGGATTGTTGGGAATTTGGCTACTGGACTGAATGTGTCCAGATAATTGACACCATATTCTTGGTGATTTCCTTGAGCAACTAGTCTTGCTTTGTACCTGGCTATGGTCCCATCCGAGTGCCACTTTGTCTTGAATGTCCACTTGCAGCCCAATATTGTTGTATTGGGAGGAGCCTGTGTAAGTTCCCAGGTTCCTTGTTTTTGCAATGCAAGAAATTCTTCTGCCATTGCTTTTCTCCATACTGCATGTTTGATAGCTTCTGTATATGACGTGGGATCAACAGTGTCTGTTGTTGCTGACGTATTGGCATGAAGCAGATCCAGGATTTGTCTGGGTTTTAGCGACCCTGTTCGAAGTCTGGTAATCATAGGATGAGTGGTTTTGAGAGTATCTGGATTTTGTATTTGTTGCTCAATACTGAGTGGAGATTGTTGAGTGGAGATGTTCTGGGCTTTAGATTGAGGTGTAGGTGTGGTTGGTTTTTGCAAGATTTGAGGGGTGTTTGTGGTGATAGTCGTGGCTATAGGAATGAGGAGACCAGGGGGAACATTGGGTTGAGTGAGTGTAATATTGTTGGCCAGTGTTATGTTTTTGAAAGGGAAACATTTTTCATCAAATGTTACATGTCTCGAAATGTATATTTTGTAGTTAGATGGGTCTAGACATTTGTATCATTTTGAGATAGATGAGTAGCCAATGAATATACATGGAACAGATCTAGGAGCAAGTTTGTGTCTTTGGTTAGGTGGTAGCCAAGGAAAACACTGACATCCGAATGTTCTCATAAATGAGTAATCGGGTTTAGTGTTGTAGAGACATTGAAATGGTGAGATATTATTGAGTGTTCTGGATGGCAATCTGTTGATTAGATATGATGCAGTCAAGGTGGCTTCTGGCCAAAATGTTGATGGCATTTTAGCTGAGTGAAGAAGTGTTCGGGTGGTTTCAATGAGGTGCCTGTGCTTACGCTCAGCCACTCCATTTTGTTCAGGAGTGTATGGGCAGGATGTTTGATGTAGAATTCCATGTGTGCTGAGAAATTCCGACATTTGTTGGTTAAAAAATTCTTTGCCTCCGTCTGTTCTCAGGCATTGAATTTTTAACTGGAGTTGATTTTCAATAAGTGTGGCAAATTTGATAAATACCGACGGTACTTCAGATTTTGTTATCATGGGAAATAACCAGACAAATTTCGAGAAATCATCAATGAATATTACGTAGTATTTGAATCCTTCACGAGATGTAATTGGGGCAGGTCCCCATACATCAGTGTGAAGTAATGCAAGTGGTCTGGAGGACTTGGTTACAGACTTATGAAACACTAATTTGTGACTCTTGGATACAAGACAATCATGACATACTATGGGAGATGAAGGTATGTTGAGATGCTTGTTGTTATTTGCAATATCCATCAGGATTTGCTGATGCGGATGTCCTAAGCGATCATGCCAAGAAAATGCAGATCGTTGTTTGGCTGTTAGAGCAGAATGACTTGTGATGGAAACGGGATACAGGCCGTTAGAACTTGGACCCGTGAGTAGAATTTTGTGTGTCTTCAAATCCTTTATGATGTAGCCATTGCCATCAAAAGAAATGGAAATGTTATTGTCTTTTGTGAGAGAATAGACAGATAGCAAATTATGTGAAATTTGTGGAATATGGAGTATTTGAGATAGTTTTAGCTTACTGTTTGGTGTAGGAAGAATACCAGATCCAGAATTTGCTATTGAGATGTTTCTCCCGTCTCCAATTGTGATGCTGTAAGATCCGCTGTATGGTTGAGGTTGATTCAGATTCTCAAATGAGTTTGTCAGATGCGATGAGGCACCTGAATCCAGGTACCAATCTGGATTTGATTGTTCTGTTGATGCCACCATTGCTTTTTGATTTTCTTGAACTGTTGTTTGCTGAGGAGTGTAGTTCAGATTCAGCCTATGCCAACACGCTGATGCTGAGTGTCCTTTCTTGTTGCATATCTGACATATTTGCGTGTTATTTGACACATTTCTTGAACCAGAATTACTCATTCTTCCTCTGCCTCTCCTTCCTCTGCCGCGTGAGGAGTATAGCGCTGTTCCTGACTCGGTAATGGTCAGTTGCTTGAGTGCTTCTCTCTGTACATTTACTTCCTCACTCATCAGAAGTGAGTACAAATCGTCCAAACTTATTGGATTGAGATTTGTTCTGATAGATGTTTTGAACACCTGGTAGGCTGGAGAGAGACCATTGAGCGTATACATCAGGATATCTTCTGTATCTAGTGTTACTCCTGCTGCAGTAATTTGATCTACTATCGTCTTTACTTCACTGAGATATTGTGTCATCGTCTGATTTTTCATTGCCAGATTGTGTAATTCACTTTTTAATTGAATTACCTTTGATCTGTTTGTTGCTTGCAGACGTTTCTCTATTGTACTCCAAATGGCAGAGCATGATTCCAGATGTATTACGTGTGGGAGAACAGCGGCTGAGATCGTGGAACACAATGCTGCTGCTAAATTTTGATCAATCAGATTCCATTTGATATACTGTGAATTTATCACCGTATTTCCTTCCGTCGTCTTTGTATATTTTTCTGGTGGATCTGTTGTTGAGGATAAGAATGACATGAAACCATTTGCTTTAAGAAGTTTTACGACTTGTGATTTCCATATAGGATAGTTATCCCCTGATAGTTGCGTCGGAACTAAGTTCTTGATATTGGAAATCACAAATTTGAGTGATGCTGGAATGTGATGTTCTTCATCTGTTTCTGTTCGTGCAGGTTCTCTGATCTGCGACGATGATGAAGATAGTGATTGCGCCATGATCGAGCGACGAATCTTGATTCGTCTCAACGCTCTGATACCATAAAGAAATGAAATGAATGGAGGAGGAATCGCAGTCAAATTTTATTAGAATTGATTTCTGCTATATATCAATTACACATGCTTTAGCTCTGTATTTATACATTTCTACAGATACTTCTAGAAAGTGATGAGCTGTCCTTTCTTGAAGTTCGGTGAGCAGAACGTGCCAAGCTGCTCATGAGCTGTACTTGAGCTGTCGCTGAGTCGACGTGGCAGATCGTTCTCTTCGTTCTGCTTATGACTTCTTCACGCGACTCTTCTCGTCTCTTTTCATCTCTGTTCTCTGTATTTCTCTTCTATTCTTCTTGTTGCTAATACTTTCTGCTGCATAATAGCACAAATCCATATTCCCATGGGTTCGACATCCGACAATTAGAATAGACCAAATTATCTCATTAGGCTCGAAACCCGTCCTCTCCACAAACATAAACGCCTCCTCCATTTGACCCAACCTCACAAACATATCAACCATGCAAGCATAGTGGTCAATAACTGGCTCAATCTTGTACTCTTTCCTCATCATGTTGAAGTAGTGCTCAGCCTCCTTTACCAAACCTGCATGGCTGCAAGCTGAGAGAACTCCAACAAAAGTAATCTTGTTAGGCTTAACCCCCGCCATTCTCATGTCCTCGAAAAGCTGTAAAGCTTCGATGGAACGGCCATGCTGGGAGTAGGCAGTGATCATTGAGGTCCACGAAATTAAAGTCCTAGAGGACATCTCAACAAAAGCCTTGGCAGCCTTCTCTATGCAACCACACTTGTTATACATGGTCACCAATGCACTGTTCACCACCACATCTGATAAAAATCCAGTCTTCATTGCTTGGGCATGGACCTGTTCCCCTTGTTCTAGTGCTACCAGATCACTGCAAGCACTTAGAACACTCGAAAAGGTGAAGAGATCAGGCTCAAGCCCGACTCGTGCAGCATTTGAAACATGTTCAATGCTGCCATTCCACTTCTCTGAGCTGAGGCACCATCCTTTGCAATGTTTATTAACTGTGCATGACCGGCAATCATTGCATTCCATGTGATCAAACTAACAGTCTCCATTCCATTAAATAACCTCATGGCTTCATTAGTCTCCCCTGACTTAAGGTAAAAATACATGATTGAATTCTTCATAGGAACACTGGACTCACAGCCATATTTCACACAAAAGGCGTGAACTTGCTTCCCAAGCCCAAATGACTGTGTTTCAGTACATAAACTCAGAGCGCTGGTGAGTGTGAATTCGTTAGGTAAGGCGTCTTCTAATAGCATGTCATGGAAGATCTTCAGACCCAACTCAGCATTGCCATTATCACCACAGGAAGATATAATTGTAGTCCAAGATATGACATTTTTATTTGGAATCCTTTGGAAAGCCTTCACTGCATATTCCAAGCTCCTGCATTTAGAGTACAAACTGCATAGTGAGTTCCCCATGCTGGTATCAGACTCAAGATGATACTTTATTATATATCCATGAAGCTGCTTGCCAAGCTCCATAGAGTAAAGGGACGAACAAGCATTAAAGACTGGCCCAAGTGTGAAATTTGTTGGGTAGAAACAAGACTCACGGAGTTGAATAAAGACTCGAACTGCTTCGTCGGCCTGGTTATTGCGGGCATAGCCAGAGATTTGCGTGGTCCAGGTGACAATGTTTTTCTGGGGAATAGAGTTGAACAGCTTGTGGGCATGGGCTGAGGCACCGCATTTCATGTAAGTGTTGACGAGGGAGGTGGAGACCAGTAGATCCTCGAGGGTTCCGGTCTTCAACACGTGTGCGTGGAGGGCTTCAGCAGCGGAAAGGAACTTGATTTCACTGCATCTTTGAAGAAGAGGAGTGTACAGGGCAGGTTCGAAGGGCTGCAAGGCCTCTGTGCTTGACTCGAGTGGCACTTCTTGGCTTCGATGGAAAGAGCGGCCCTGCGATAAGAAGAACTACTGTCATGGAGATTGCAGCGGATATTTATGATACTTCGGCAGTGGAAAGAGCAAAAAAGGCTTTACCTTTTCAACTGAGTAAGAGGAAGAAGAAGAAGATAGCTTCCTTGAATCAGTTTCAATCTTGAGAGCAGTACTGCTGCTGATCGAAAGAGAAGGAAGAGAAGCCATCGGAGTGGAGCAGGGGTAGGAGAGGGAGAAGAAGAGAAAATTGTGAGACGAAGAGGCATTACTCTGTTTGTGAAATCTTCTTTATCTTTGGTGGGATTTTGCATTGCCATGATCGTGATTGTGTTGTGTAAATTTTTTTTTTTTTTTTGGGAAATGATAGTTGATTTGTGTTGTGCTGCTTGTGCAAGGAGAACCACATGTATGGGAATATGGGATAACGATATGCTGCTATGTTTCGTTTGCTATATGCTGCTATGTTTCGTTTGCTCTCACGTTTATAACTTCAAATATAGTAAATAAAAGCGAATTACTTTGATATTTATGCATCCAATTCAATGTCAGCAGACAACAGTTTTTTTTTGGGGAATTTAGGGGCGTAAGCCCATAACATTAAAATAAGAGAAAATTACAGTAAGAGAATCAACTGCAACCACAACCTGCCAGTTACAGCTGATCAAAAAAATCTATCAGCAATAGCTGCATAAAAGGAAACACAAAAACTATCAGCTTAGCTGCTGAACAAAAAGAAGAAGTAAGCAGCTTAACCAAAAGAAAAATTGCCAATAGACAAAACATGTAGAAGCAATCTTGACCCAAAAATAATGGTTCCCAAGCCAAGAAATCCTGGACTCAGATAATAAAAACTTGTTATTGCGGCAAATAGAAGAATCCCTGGTTGCCCGAAGACCATCCGAGGGGTTAGGGAACTTCATCATTGTCCAGGAAAGGCTAATTCGACGGGACAGAGCGGCAGCAGGAACTGTATCACGAAGCCAGTCAACCCAGCAATAAGCATAACAATCTTCCAATAAAGGGTCTAAGATGTTCCAGAAAAACATCAACAGATGAGGTAACCAGCCAAAAGTCATAGCAGCTAAGAATCCAAACTCCTCCCAGAATCCATAAAAAGAAAGGACAATGCCCAGCAAAATTAACAGTCCAGATAAAAACAGCATAAAGAAGTTACTCCACAAACTCCTTAAACCGAGCCGTAAGCTTATCGTAAGATTTCCATTTACCAATTTTAGCACGAATGGAAGAGGTAATGACTGTTTTAACATAATCAGGACTGTTCCAAGTATTAGTGAATCTCCTAACATTCCTCTCTCTCCAGATGTAATACACAGCCGCAGAAATCGCCAAAAAAAAAACAGCAGTTTTTTTTTCATCAGCATTATAAAATGCATTGCAATTGATAAAGTCCAAGGCCTGATACAGATTGGGTCTAAAAAGGAAGCTTTTGAGGGCAGGCAGCAAAGAGCAGATGATCGTGAAGGTAAAGTCACAGCTAAAAAAAAGAGATGAGAATGAGACTCATTGTGACCAACACAGAAATCACACCTAGGGGATGCCGGAATTCCCAAAAAATTAAGTTTATCTGCACATTTAAGCTTACAGTTGATAGCCATCCACGAATAACAAGCATACCTCAACGCATACTTATTATGCCAAATGAATTTAAACCAATTCACATCCTCCAGATGATCAGAAAATTGAGAAGTAAAGGTCTTAAAAGTAGGCTTAGAAAGACCAGCCCATTGCACACCATAAGTCCCCTCAATAGTGATAGTAAATAATTGACGTTTAATATCATCAGGTAACCAATCAGGTAAGGACCACGCCCCATTAGAAATGAAATCCTTCACCTCACAGCCAACCAATCTAGCATCAAAGAAATGATTACCTAGGCAGTCACCACAAAACCAAGGATCCCAAAGCAGGGAAAAATTGCAAGCATCAGCAATTTTAAAATCAAAGATGGCTTTGGATTGAGAGGCAGTGATACACACATTTTTCCAGAATTTGGTAGCAGTGATAGGAGGAGATTTCCAAGGAGAAAGAAATCTACACTTGAACCAGTGACCCAAAGGAAAATGGGAGTTATACATACGCCAAATAAAAGAGCAGAAAACTCCATGATACATAGAATCAAAAGAGGGGATCCCTAAACCTCCCTTAATCTTAGGTTTAGTGACAGCATTCCAAGAGATGATGTGCAATTTCTTATCTTGAATTTTTCCAAATAACAGAAATTTAGAGCATAATTTGGTAATAACCTTAAGACAAGCTTTAGGTATAATGGCACCCCTAATCCAGTAGGCTATGGTATTAGAGATAGTAAATTTAATAAATTGTACCCTACCTGCAAAAGAAAGAAAACGAACTTTCCAACCCTCAAGTAGAGCAGAAATTCTGCTCATTAAGGGTTGGAAGTGAGAGAAATTAAATCTGTTGTAGGTGATTGGCAATCCCAGGTAAGTGAGAGTGCTATCAATAGAAGAGATTCCCAAAATAGAAGCCAGAAAATCAGCATTGACCACCCTTTTAGAGAAAAGGATAGAGCTCTTGGTAGGGTTAATATAAAGCCCTGATTGTTCCGAGAAAGTATGCAAAATATCCTTAAGACCAACCAAGTTGTCCGCAGAGGCTTGCCCAAAGACCAAAAGGTCATCCGCATACAAAAGATGTTTAATAGAAAAGTTGCCCTGATTCAGACCGACAAAAGAGGATTGTTGTAGGCAATGAGAAAGCCCATCCATAGCAATGCAAAAAAGTAACGGGGAAAGCGGGCACCCTTGGCGCAACCCAGAAGATGAACTAAAAAAGCCTTCAAGAGAACCATTAAGGCAAATAGAGAAATGAACATCCATAATACAGCCTTTCACCCATGCAATGAACTTATCAGGAAAGCCTTTAAGTTTTAATCTCTGAAGAAGAAAATTTCTAGAAACAGAATCAAAAGCCTTTTTGATATCCAGTTTAGCGCAAAAAAACTTTTGCTGGCCTTTAAAAACTTTAAGCAGCTCATTAGCTAAGATAATGTTGTCCATAGACTGTCTATTAGCAATGAAACCAGCCTGGCTATCATGAATAATGTGGGGTAAGATGGGCTTAAGCCTATTAGCAATAAGTTTAGCCACAATTTTGTAAAAAACATTACAAAGAGAAATGGGCCTATAATCTGAGATACTAGTCGCATGAGAGCCTTTAGGAATGAGAGTTATGGCCGTAGCTTTAGCCATAATGGGCATGTAACCAGTAGTAAAGAAATATTTAACAGCAGCACAAAGCCTGAACCCAATAATGTGCCAAGTTTTTTGATAAAAACTAAAAGAGAAACCATCCGGCCCAGGGGCCGAATCTCCTTTCCCAGCAAAAACCACATCCCTAATATCCTTATCAGAAAAAGGCTCAATCAAAGAATTGCAAGCAATAGTTGGAACTAAGTTCCCAACAGGAAAGGACCCCTGATCAATCCTAAAATGATCAGGGATATTAAAAAGGCCTTTGTAATGATTAATAAGCACCACCGCAATATTATTATGCCCCGTGATCAGACCCTGGCTAGAAGAGATCTCTTTAATCAAATTCCTGTTGGATCTTGATCTAATTTTAGCATATAAAAAGCCAAGGTCATCTTCCCCATGAGATAGCCAATATGATTTTGCTCTTTGAATAATCCAAGAGGACCATTCCATTTGTAACAAATTAAGATGCTCAGAAGCAGCTTTGAGATTGGAGTTGAGATGAGGATCCAGGGGATTCATTTGAACAACATTAAGGCAAAGCCGTTGATGATTCTTAGCTTCCAAGATGGCATTAGATAAAAAGGAGGAAGAAGACCAATCCATCCCTTTAATCTTATTTTTAATAAACTTCAAGCAGTTATAGAAAGCAGAGATTGGGCTAGCCCTTAAAGGGTTGTTGAGAGCAGTAAGCAAAATTTCCCAAAATTCATCTCTGTTGAGCCAAAATTTCTTGAACATGAACCTAGAGTAAGTTCTATTGACAGGGTTTGCCAATAAAATAAGCGGAGAATGGTCAGAACCAAAAGGAGCCTCAACCTTGTAGTGGGAGTTAGGGTAGAAATCCAGAAATTCAGAATTCACCAAAATTCTATCCAGCTTTATGTGAATAGGTAAATCAATCCTTTGCTTAGGGTAGAAATCCTCAGCAGACAACAGTAACTATGATCTTAAAATACATAAAAATTGGGAACCTTTGTGGATAAACAGAAGAAGAGAGAGGAAGAAGAAAGAGTGAAAATAAAGATTGATTTTCATTAAACAGTTCTTGTTACAAAGTCTGTATTTATAAGTAAACTATAACATGATAAGCCAGTGACTGACTGCCACGTAAGCATAGCTAATACCCCCCTCAAACTTATGTCTAAGGTTTAGAGGTAAGTTTGTCTGCAAGTGTGCGAAAGCGCGAGGCACTCAATGGTTTGGTGAAGAGATCTGCGAGTTGTTCATTTGTGCAGATGTGGTGAACCGTAAGCTGATGCTTGGAGATGCAGTCGCGGATAAAATGACAGTCGACGTCGATGTGCTTGGTTCTGGCGTGGAATATGGGGTTGTTGGCGAGTGCAATCGCCGAAGTGTTGTCACAGTAGATGACAGTTGGCTGTGTTTGTGGGATATGGAAATCTGACATAATGCGGCGAAGCCATAAGACTTCGGAGGCTTTCGATGCGAGGGCACGATATTCTGCTTCCGTAGATGAGCGAGCTATGGTGTTCTGCTTCTTGGCTTGCCAGGAAATAGGAGAATCACCGAGAAAATTGCAGTAACCTGAGACCGATTTTCGGTCCTGCGTGTTGGTAGCCCAGTCAGCATCAACGAATCCACGAAGGATCAAGTTGGTTCGTTGGAGCGGAAGTCCTGTGTCTGTGGTGCCTTGAATGTATCGTAGGAGTCGCTTGAGGGACTCATGGTGAGAGTTGAGAGGCTGATGCATGTGCTGCGAGAGTTGATGAACGGCGAACTGGATGTCTGGTCGGGTGAGTGTGAGATATTGTAGAGATCCCACTAGTTGCCGATATAGGATCGGGTTGCTGAATTCGACGTTGGAGTTTTCCCGAACGTTGTGCTTGCACGCCATAGGTGTTGATACGGGCTTTGAGTTGCTCATTCCGGCACGCTCGATGATTTTGCGGGCGTATGATTGCTGGTGTAACAAGAGGCCGGTGCTTGTTTTGATCGTTTGAATGCCCAGAAATTGGGATAGGGAGCCGAGATTTTTCATCTGAAATGTGGATTGAAGATTAGAAAATAGACGATTTATCTCAGTAGGAGAGTTACCTGTTATGAGTATGTCGTCAACATATATCAGAACGTAGAGTTTGACGTTGCCGGAGTTGTAGGTAAGCAGGGAGTAGTCGGATGTGCTGATGGTGAACCCATACCGAGTAAGATGATTTGAAAGCGTTGAGTACCATTCTCGGGGAGATTGTTTGAGGCCGTACAGGGCTTTCTTTAATTTGCATACATAGTTCGGATGAAGGGCATCTTGAAAACCTTGAGGTTGCTGCATGTAGACTATATCCGAGAGTGTGCCGTGGAGAAAGGCATTTGATGCATCAAGTTGGTGAATTGTCCAGTTATAATGAAGTGCTATAAGGATTAGAATTCTGACGGTGGGCATTTTGGCGACGGGGCTGAAAGTCTCGGTATAATCAATTCCGTGTTCTTGATTGTATCCTTTGGCAACCAGACGAGCTTTGTAACGAGCTACCGTTCCATCCGAGTTATATTTAGTTCGAAAAGTCCATTTGCAACCCAGTATGTTTTGATGTTTTGCTGGAGGTACTAGCTCCCACGTACCCTGTGTTTGCAATGCTTGAAACTCTTGTGACATTGCCTGTCTCCATTTTTCCGATTTGGCTGCTTGTGTATAGGTGGTAGGTTCGTCAGTGTGAGTTGAGTGTAGCAGATCAAAGATTTGTTTTGGTTTAGAGTTCCCGCTTTTGAGCCGTGTTATCATGTGATGGGTTGGTTGACCACTGTTAACGGCAGGTTGCACAGCTTGAGAGATGTTTGTATTTGGAGCGGTGTTAGTAATAGAGGCAGTGTTGCTGTGAGAATCAGAAGTGGTGGGGAATGTGAAATCGGACGTAGAAGATGAGTTGGAGAGGTGATATGTAGCGTGTTGTGTTGGTTTGAGATGTGAAGGTAAATGAGTAGTGGGAACCAGAAGAAGTGGCGGTGTGGCAATATGGTTGTCTGAATGAGAGTTTGTGCAGTGTGCTGTGTTGGAGAAGGGGAACTGAGTTTCGTCAAAGATAACATGGCAAGATGTATAAACCTTGTTAGAGATCGGGTCGAGACAACGATATCCTTTTTGGGATATGGGGTAGCCGATAAAGACGCAGGGTGTGGAAATTCTGGATAATTTGTTGTTTGAATATGGTTTTAACCATGGGTAACAGAGGCAGCCAAACACTCGGAGATGAGTGTAGTCGGGAGGCTTGTTGAACAGAATTTCGTAGGGAGATTTTTTATGTGTGTTCGGAGATGGGAGCCGGTTGATCAGGTAGGTGGCAGTGAGCAATGTATCAATCCAAAGAGCGTGAGGTACCGAGGCTTGTAGGAGCAGGGCACGCGTAGTTTCAATGAGATGTTGATGCTTTCGTTATGCGACGCCGTTCTGAGAGGGAGTGTGCGGGCAAGAGGTTTGGTGGATGATGCCATTGTGATTGCAGAGAGTCTTGAATTTGTTGTTGATGTATTCACCGCCATTGTCGATTCGCAGAATATGAATTCGTCGGCTGAGTTGGCGTTCTGCGTAGCGTTGAAATTCAAGAAATTTAGAGAAAACGTCTGATTTATGAATCAACGGATAAACCCATGTAAATTTCGAAAAATCATCAATAAACGAAACGTAGTAAAAATAGCCTTGATTGGAACCCGTTTGAACGGGACCCCAAACATCAGAATGAATCAAATACAACGGTGAATGCGTAATAGTTTGTGAAATACTAGTAGGTAAGCGATGGCTTTTGGCCATTTTACAAGAATCACAAGAAAAATTATTCGGTGAGATATGAACACTGCTATGAGTATGAGCAATAGTTGCTAAGGTGTATCTGGACGGGTGGCCTAGCCTTCGGTGCCATAAGTCCGGAATATGTTGTATGGAGAGCAAGGCGAGTTGCTTGTTCTTATCTTGCGGAGAACCTTTGAGCTGCAGCGGATATAGTCCGTTAATACACGGACCCGTGAGAAGAGGGCATTGGGTCTTCCGATCCTTAATTGTGTAACCAGAGGAGGAAAAGATTATATCACAGTTGTTATCCGATGTAAGCTTATGAACCGAAAGTAAATTGAAAGCAAGATTAGGAACAAGATTGAGGTGAGAAAGTTTTAGACTACCTGCGGGCGTAGGAAGGATTCCTTTGCCCGTGGTGTATATAGGGATTGTATTACCGTTGCCGAGGGTGACTTGAGTAGAGCCGTGGTATGGTTGTGGGTGAAGAACGTTGGTAGGATCAGATGTTAGATGCGAAGAAGCTCCACTGTCCAAGAACCATTCTGCCGCCGGTTGAGTAGTAGGCGACGTGAAAAGAGCAGAGGCAGGTTCAGTGTTGTAGGTGTCGTCGTGACGATGCCAACATTTAATCGCAGAGTGTCCGTTCTTGCCGCAAATTTGGCAGGTGATTAGCGGTCGGGGAGCCTTTCCAGTGTGGGAATTCGGATTGGAGTTCCGATTATCAACACGATTTCTGTTGGCCGAAGATTTGCCTCGGCCACGCCCTCTAGTGGAAGTAAGGGCAGTAGAGTGACCTGATAACTGTAAAGATTGGAGTTCTTTGGCCGTTTCGTGAGCCAAATTTAGCTCTTCGCTGCAAAGAAGAGTGTAGAGTTCGTCTAAGGTGACAGGTCGGAGGTTTGTTCGTATGGCCGTCTTGAAAGCTTGGTATGTGCTGGGTAAACCATTAAGGGTATAGTGAATCACTTCTTCCGCATCTAGATGGGATCCGGCAACGGCGAGTGCGTCAACTTTGGATTTTACATCAAGAAGATACTGGCTCATGGTTTTATCCTTCATAGTCAGAACATACAGTTCGTTCTTGATCTGACTAATTCTAGATCTAGTGGAGGATTGAAGACGATGATCCAAGATCGCCCATATATCACTGCAATGTTCCGCCGAGAGCACGTAGGGTAAGATTGTAGGCGAGATAACTGAGTATAGCGCAGCGGCAAGATTCTGATCGATCAAGATCCAGGTGCTATGCGGGGACTGCTGCGTCACCGGTGAGGAGATAATGGAAGATTCTTGGGCCGGACATTTGGTGGTGAGACTGGTCAAGAAACCTTCGTAGCCCATTTGCGCGAAAAAGTTTGAGGATTTGAGCCCTCCACAAGGCGTGATTGTCCGCTGTAAGGGGGTTGAGCAACGACATGTTTGACATTGCTCATGAGAAATTTGAGAGATGAGGGAATTTGAGGATTGAAGAACTCGGCGTTTGGGAGGGTGGAAGCAGCTTGATCGGCGGAAGAGGATGCCGCCGTTGAGTTTGGCATGACTGGAGGATCAATGCCGGACTTCTGATACCATGTGGATAAACAGAAGCAGAGAGAGGAAGAAGAAAGAGTGAAAATAAAGATTGATTTTCATTAAACAGTTCTTGTTACAAAGTCTGTATTTATAAGTAAACTATAACATGATAAGCCAGTGACTGACTGCCACGTAAGCATAGCTAATAACCTTCAATTCATGTTTGGATTCCCTCTCATACGATACGAATCCTAAGTGGTGAGAAAATAATTGCGGGTCCTGCACCTGTGGGGCTGATTGCTAGTAGGTTTACCGAGGGATTAGTTACGCTGTCATACACCTCCTAACTCCTAAGTGGTGGAAGCGGATAAATTCCCCGTTCCCATATACATAAACCAAAAGAATTTGATTAGTCATCTCAAAAGATATTGAGTGTATTCATATGCTGAATATATATAAAGATAATCGTTAAAATTTAAAAATAAGACTGAGAGATTATGGCATTTTAGCAAATTAAATAAGTAAATCAAACAATAAAACATCACGAATAAAATAAAATATTTCATTATGGCATGATTATTTTAAAACAAAAAATTTCTTAAGAATGAAGGTGATTATTTCATTTTTTAATGTTTGAATTAGAATGTAACAACACAATCATTATGAGAACAACATGATTTTAAAAGACATGAAATGTGTAGTATTTCACCCACATAATTTGGAATCTAGATAAAGTAAAATCAATGAATTTCATTTTTAGGATTAGTATGGCACAAGTACAGTTTTACATAAAAGTGATTTTAAAATAATTTTGAAGAAATGGTTTTTTTAAGTTATTATAAAAATAGTTTACTAGCGCATATATTTTTTAAAAATAATAATAAATTAGTAGTCAAACATAATTTTAAGCTTCGTTTGGGACGACTTTCTTACTACTTCTTGAAGCAATTTTTTAGTATAGAAATTTTAATTTTTAAACTTAAAAACAGTTTTAAAAAGTAATAAAAAAACCATCTCAAACGGAGCCTTAATTGCTTATAATTCTAATCAGCCAAAATATATCAATTTAAACAGCTTATTTGTTGAATATCTTTTTTAAATAGTGAATATTCAATATAATTTTTTTTTTTCAAACAATTATGTTTAAAGTGGAAGTTTCATGCAAATTAAAATCTAAGAATAAAATCATCACTATGCCACGTTAGCATTTATTTCGTAATTATTATTTAAATGTTTTACTAATCAACATAGACGTTTGGGGATGTAGCTCAGATGGTAGAGCGCTCGCTTAGCATGCGAGAGGTACGGGGATCGATACCCCGCATCTCCATTTTTTGGCCCTGTGCCAAGCAGAGTATTATACTGATAATAGTAAAGCTAAATAGGTACCACTAATAATACTAGTATAAATGCTATAAAATAAAAATAATTTCATAAAATTTAAAATAAATTCATGTCATATTATATAGCTATATTAAATGCGCCCTGTGCCAAGCTGAGTATTATACTGATAATAGTAAAGCTAAATAGTATAAAATAAAAATAATTTCATAAAATTTAAAATAAATTCATGTCATATTATATAGCTATATTAAATGCTAGATGAATATTACATCTAATATTTATATCATTATATGCTTATTAATTATTTATACATGATTAATAGGCATATAAATATCTATTATTCTTCAAATATATTCATTAAAGTTAAATTAAAGATAAGAATTATGTTTATGTATAATGTGAGGGTTTCCATTGAAAATGTGACTGAAAATAAAAAGGAAGAATTTCTTTTTCAAATTTTTAAGAAAATATATTTGCAACCAAACTATTTAAAAATAATGACAACTGCTAAATTTAATAGAGAATTTCAATATAATTTTATTAACTCACAAACATGAAAAAAAATAATGAGAAAAGAAAGAGTTCTCACCATAAAAGATGGGCTATGGCCCATGGCCCAGAACTCACAGGAGAATTAGTCGGAGCAAGGCATGTTGGGCTATCTACGATAGGCCAAGTCGTTTGAAGGCATTAAAGAGAAGTTTTGAGCATTAGAATCCATATATGAGCAAGAAGAAGCATTCAAACAAAAATTAAAGAAAAGTAAATTAGTACCAATAAATATCAATCACTTCACCTAATCTCAGCAGAAAAAGAACAACTTTCAATGAAAACAAATATACCAAAAAATAGAAAAAAATCAATGAGTGCGTTACAAGACTCAGCATATTGTTCATTATATAAAAATTTTGAAAAGTACTAAATCAATATGATAAGAGATGAGCAACCATAATTTTGACCATTTCTTGAATGAAATATGTATCTATGAAAGTTCGGAATTGCTCCCAATAAAATTGCTCTTACCATTTCTTGCAAGTCCAACGCCTATCTCACTTTTATAGAAGCCAAAGAACAATTAATGTGTATAGTTAATGCTTAAATATTTAATTAAGGAACTGTCCTTTTTCTCATTGCTGATTCTCAAGAGAAATGAAAAAAACACAGATTGTGTTCCTTTTACCTAAAAATTTTAACAAACACAGCAGGTATAGATCCTTTCTTCACATGCATGTGTACAATCATAATAGGAGAAGAAGCTTCTTTAGCATATATTTCAAAACTCTCCTTCATGCTAAGCTGAAGAAAAACTAACAAGACAAAGAAGCTCCTTTAGCAACTCTTTCAAAATTATCATACAGGTAGAATTGTACCAAGTATTGTTATTGACATACCTATTGCAGTCATCTTCGTAGCCTTTCACCTTCCATTCCCTTTAATTTGCTCTTATTTGTTTATACAATAAGTATAATATTAGAACAAAACTTCATTTTAGAAGTGAATAATGGCTTAAAACCCAAAGGTAACAGCAAAAAGGATAAACTTATAAGAAGAAGACGAAGATGAAGAGTTTAGTTTATGGCTGTGGTGGGATTCGAAGAGGTGAAACTTTAAAAGGATAAATTAATTTCGACGAAGGTAAGATTTATGAAACATAAATATTACCTACGTTGCCACCAAAACCTGTTTTTAGGGGAAGAAGCAAAAGTAGAAACCCCTCTAAACTCCCCCGACCACCTTCTCGTGCCACGCTTGCTGGTCCCAGTAATCCTCCTTCCAACCCGTCCCTACCTACCTCTTCCAACCCGTCTCTTCCTCCGGTCTCCACTGCTATAATTTCTCCAGAACCGTTTGCTTCTGCTGAAATTGTGGTCTCTCCCAAAAATTTAGTTAGTATGAACTGCCCTGATGTTGGTTCTAAACAGGCCACCTCGCTGGTTTCAAATTCTCCTCTTCCCAACCTCAATCTCCCTCAGACAGCTTCTTCATCCAGTGAACCCCCGAATATGATGCCGACTCAGGTTATTCTAGCTAATAGCTTCGACTCGTTACCTGTTGAGGAGCCTGTTGTGGAAGTTATTCCGGTTGACAATCTTTTTGTCAATTCCTCTGCTGTTGATGACTCCCTCTCTACCACCAAAACAGCTGAGGTGTTACTGTCCAAAGCAACTGCCCATTTGGCCTCCCCGTCATCCTCCACCTCAACTAAGGTGTCTGTCCAATCTAAGTCACCTTCCAAAAAAGGGAAATCTAAAGCCAAACCGCCCAAGAAGGCCAAATCTCACAAATAACCATGTCCATGCCTCCTATAGCTACCTGGAATGTCCGGGGATTTAATAATCCTAATAAAGTCAAGCTTTGTAAAGAGCTCATTTCTGTCCACAACATTAAGCTTTTTTGTGTTTTGGAAGCCAAGGTTTCTTCCTCTGCGGTTGATGATTCGTGGTTCTCATTCTCTCACTCCTTGTTTGAGAATGAAAGGTGCTGTGATAACTTCTCTCATTCTACTCCGGGTAGAATATGGGTCAAATGGGATGCTTCTCAGATGTCTTTCACCCCCTCTTTCTCTTCATCCCAACTCATCCACGGTATGGTTAATTTTGGTTCTATGCCCCCTTTTTATATGTCAGTGGTATATGCTGCTAATACCATGGATGAAAGGAAAGTTCTTTGGAAAGATCTCCTTGATCTCTCTTCCAATTTAATCTCCCCATGGATCATTTTGGGAGACTTCAATTGCTTCAGGTTTGATGGTGATAAAGTTGGTGGTAATCCGGTTTCTAATGATAGACTGGGAGAGCTCAACAATTTTGTTTTTGATGCTGGTGTTCAGGACCTTGCTTCTGTTGGTCTTCATTTCACTTGGTTCAATCAAAGACCGGACAACCCGATTCACATTAAGTTAGACAGAATGTTGGTTAATACTGCCTTTTTGGAATCCTTTCCCATGGCTTTTTATAAAGTAGATACTTTTTCTGGCTCAGATCATGCCCCTTTAATTCTTAATGCTGCTCCTATCAATAAATCTTTTTCTAGGTTCATGTTCAAGGATTTTTGGACCAATTTTGATGATTTCTGGGAGATAACTCAAAGGGCTTTTGATAGACCCTTGACGGCTAGTCCGATTGCTACTTTTTTAGATTGCCTGAGATATCTTAAAAAGCACATTCGTAGGCAGAATTGGAACTCCTCTAAGTTCATATCAAACAGTATTCTTGAGCTCAAGAATTCTTATGCTACCTGCCTATCTAATCTTCAAAGGGATCCCTTGAACTTAGCACTTAACTCTCATCTTAAGGAAATCAGTGACAATCTGGCTTTGCTTCAGTCTGCTTGGCATTCTTGGATCTCTCAACGGGCTAAAGCCTACTGGCTTGCTCAAGGAGAGGATGACCTTGGCTTTCTTTATGCAAGGATTAATTCGAGGAAGAACAGGAATACTATTAAGGAGCTCTCATCTCCTTCTGGGTTGCTTACTTCTCACAGTGACATTGCTAAAGCTCTCATTAATCACTTTTAAGGCTCTCTACAATGCTCCTACTCCTATTATGGAAAATTCACATAATATTCCTGTGGGCAATTCAGTGCCTTCTCATTTTTTGTCGGGGCTTGTGTTGCCGGTTACTAATGCGGAAATTAAAGGGGTTGTTTTTGAGGGGGTTCCTTCCTCTGCTCCGGGACCTGATGGCTTCTCTTTTGGCTTTTATCAGAAAACGTGGCATTTATCTGGTTTCCTTCTTTGCAAAGCTGTGAAACATTTCTTTTCCACTGGGCTTCTTCCTAGAGGTGCTAAGGCTACTGCTATCACTTTTATTCCTAAGGGAACCCATTCCAACTCAATTTCTGACTTCCGTCCCATCTCCTTATGCAATGTTTTTTATAAGATTGTGGCAAAGATTTTAGCTAACAGGATGAAAGAAATCATGCCTCACATCATTCATGAGAGCCAATCTAGTTTCATTGCCAAAAGATGTTCCACTGATAATATTATCCTCGCTTCTGAGTTGTTGAGGGAGTTTAAAGATTCCAACAATTTATTCTGTGCTAAATTTGATATTAAGAAGGCCTTTGATTCTGTCTCTCGCACTTTCCTGATTAGCAGACTTAGACAGAAAGGTTTCCCTGAAACTTTCATTTCTTGGATTAATGCCTGTATTTCTGATGTTCATTTCTCCATATGTCTGAATGGCTCTTTGGAAGGTTTTTTCAAATCTTCGTCTGGCTTGAGGCAAGGTTGTCCTCTTTTCTCCTCTCCTTTTCTGCATTGTTATGGATGGACTATCTTCTAGCTTGGATTACAGGGAGAGCAACCCTTTCTTGGGTTTGAGATATCTTAATTTTAATGTTAGCCATCTCATGTATGCTGATGATTTGTTGGTGTTTGGTTTAGCAAATGTGGAGAATGCCAAATCTCTTAAAGATGTGCTTGGGAACTTCTCTTTGGCATCTGGGCTGATCATAAATCCGTCTAAGAGCAGCATTTTTTTTTTCTAAGAATTCGCCTGTTGCTCAGCAAATTTCGGGTGTCCTTGGGATCTCTCAAGTTCATTGCAATCTCACTTATTTAGGGATCCCTATTTCCTCTAAAAGACTCAATTTTTCTCACTTCCAACCCCTCCTCAGTAGAATTTCTACTCTTCTTGAGGGTTGGAAAGTCAAATTTCTTTCTTTTGCAGGTAGGGTTCAATATCTCAAATTCACTATTGCTAGCACCATTGCGTACTGGATCCGTGGGGCTATTCTTCCAAAAGCTTGTTGTAAATTCATTTCTAGAATTTGCTCCAAGTTTCTCTTTTTTGGTAATATCCAGGATAAAAAAATGCATATTATCTCTTGGCATTCGGTTACCTTACCTAAGAAGAAAGGGGGGCTTGGCTTACCGTCTTTTGACTCTCTTTATCACAATATGGCCTGCTCTTTTATTTTTAGAATGTACAATCAAGATACACTTATTGGCAATTAGTATAGAATCAAGTTTGATTCTCCTTGGAAAGTTCCACCAGTCACTGCATCTAAGTTTTGGAAACTTTTTAGTAAAATTGCGACTAACATCAAGCCTGCTATCTCCCTCTTGGTGCATCGAAACTGTAAGCTCTCTTTCCTTTGGGATCCATGGTGTAACAAAAAAGCGGTGGCTGAAATGCTTGATTTTAACTGGAACTCTACCCTGCCGGTTGGGAATTTCATTTCAGACTTTGGTTGGAATTTACCTGATTTTATTCCGGGACATGTTAAGGCCAGCATTTGTGAATCTGTCATTGCTGAAAATGGCCCTGTGTTAATCTGGGATTCGGTCTCTAATGATAAACCTTCTAACAAGGTGTTTTCTGATTATTTTCATTATAATCTTGAAGACGTCAACTAGTTTAAATATATTTGGCATAAAGGCTCTGCTCTTCGCTATGCCTCTTACTCGTGGATGGCGATTAAGCAAAAACTTAAAATGGCTGACATTTTGAATTTTAGGGGCATTCCTGTGAACCCCAACTGCTCTTTTTGCCTTGGAAATTCTGAAACTCATTCCCATGTATACTTTGAATGTGACTATTCTTTCTCGCTTCTCATTGCTCTTTTTCCTGATATGGTGAAATTTTATTTGAGACCGAATCTGATACAAATTTATGATTGCTTTGAAAGCCACCGAAACTATTCTAGAGCTGAAAAAAATTTTTGCTATCTTACTGTGGCGATTTTGGTTTATCATTTGTGGAGAGAAAGAAACAATAGGAGGTTTTCAAATGCCTGGAGAAGTCCTGATGAGCTCAAAAGAGTTATTAAATTGGCTATTGTTGCTAAAGCCAGGAACTGGAGACACTATGATATGCTTAAAGTTAATTTTAAGGAGTTGCTGGGTTGATGGATCTTTTTGTCCGTCTGTTTGGCTGACGTTTTCCTTCATGCCTATTTGGTTTTTGCTACTTTTGAAGTTTTTGGATCCTTTACCTCTCTATGCCGATTCTTCTGGGAGGATCATTAAGTGGTTTTTGGCACCTTTCGGCTGCATTTCATCCTCCACTGGGCTGGTGATTTTTTGTTTCCGGTCTCGGCACACTATGGCTTCGATGGGTGGCTTGCAGATATGGATGATGATGTGTCTGATTTACATCTTTTATGCATCCTTGGACGGTCATTCGGCAACCAGGATGCTTTTGGGCACCGTGATGGTCTTTCTGTTCGTTCGATCGGCAACCGGTGTCTATGCGGGCTACATGTTTTGGCGGTTTGATTAAGGCTTTGATGCCTTTTTGATGTAAATCTATTTTCCTGAGTCTATGTTATCTGCAAGCTTTTCTTTTCTTTTGGGGTGGTATAGTTTTCTTTTTCTTTTACTTGTAAGTTATTTATTTGTAACCTTTGGTGATTAATATAAGGGCTTTGCCCCAAAATTTTCCCAAAAAAAATAAAGACAAAATTTCCTTGTAGGGAAAGTGAAAACTTCAATCACTTATGACCTTTTAGGGTGAAAACTTCAATCACTTATGACCCTTTAAATTGTTAAAAGAAAAAGATGAAAGAATACATTTCAAAATAATTCTTGTAAATTTGAAATATTTTAGATTTGTTTAATTGAGTATAAAACAAATGCAGGAAATTAAAATTTTTAATGTTTAATTTAGAGTAAAATAAACTTTGATACATCATCAAAAAATTAGATTGATCGGGCACGAATCTCGAGGCAAAAGCTAGTTGAAAACTTCAAAAATTAATTTTGGGAGCACCCGAACTCCGATTTCAGAGAGTTTATAGTCAAACTGAGCGTTTCGGAAATACGAACCCGACGACACCAAGTTCAACCCAATCCGAGCCCAAATGAGTCCAAATCAAGGGCTCAAAGTGCTGTTGGAAGGTTCAAACCGCAATTTGAGTTACCAAACGGTCTCCGATTTTGATGAGCTTATACTCGAATCGAACGGCTCGACGAGACGAATCCAACGAGCCCAAGATAGCTGAATTCCAATATCATTAAGGCTTCCAAATGTCCAACAAACGGTGCACGATTGAAGGTTTCACTATCGATCGTCCATTCAAACCACTCCCTATTCGCCCTTGATCTCACACCTATTTACGGGCCATGCCACTCCAGAAAATCTATAAATAGAGCCCTCATTCTTCACAAGAGAGGATCTAAGCAAGAGAGAGAAGAAGAGAAGAGAAGGAATAAAAGGAGAAAAAAGCTCCTCCTCGACAGCCGCCGGACCACCGCAGGACCGCCGCAGGACCACCGCCGGACCACCGCAGGAACCTCGCCGGACCACCACCGGAGTTTTCATTGCACCACCGTCTTAAGGCCCAACGCTAAGACCCGACGTTCTGCTGAGGGCCCTTTATTCTGCTCAAAGCCAGACTGTCAACAACCGAACTTCCAAGTGACACTGGGTCTAACACCTGACTCCTATCGAATAGTTACTAATTGTAAATCTGATCGCCCTTAGAGGAGATTCAGTACTTTGTAACCGATTCAAAGTCTAGTGGAATTATTTTCAACTGGGCTAGGCCTCGTGGTTTTTCCCCTTTTTAAGGGGTTTTCACGTAAAAAATCTTGATTTCTCTGTGTGTGAGCTAGTTATCCGTACAACGCTAAGACGTAGAATTAAATCTCTATCGCCGAGTATTTTCTAGCCCGCAACAAAACTCATTGTAATGTTTGATAATAGTGGTTGGGGAGGAGAACGATAATGCTGGCAACGTAGGGTGGTAGTGGTCTCTGCAATGGCAGTGTTTAGGGGCGACAATAACAACAGAGGTGGTGATCAATGACATCTTGCAGCCACGAGTTGCTAAGAGTTCTTAGAATATTCGAAATGAGTTAAATTGATCAATTTTATAACACAAAAAAAAAATGAACTAGACAATAAATTTTAAATTCTTCAATGGAATACTTTGCATTTGAAATGCAACCTCTCAAACAACCAAAATATGAAAATTTATGTATTTGAGTTACTTTATACCAATAATGCAATAAACCAAACAAACTCTTAAGCAATGAGGCCGCTATATTTCCAACAATAAAAAATAATAAATCATAATGTTAATAGTGATGAGAATATATACCAATAATAAAACAAACTCTTAAACAAACTCTTTTAATTGCTTTTTAAAACGGAGTTTTAGTTTAAAAATAAAAAAATTTGTACTAAAACTCCGTTTTAGAAAGCAATAAAAAAGCCGTCCCAAACGAAACCTTAATCTCAATCTTGAGCACTATGTGAATGGAGTTACCATTTATTACAGCAAATATATACTTCAAATAATAGCACATGACCAAAAGGCTCAGATCCATCTTCTTCTTAAAGCTCAATCCAACAAATTAACTTTCAAATATGAGATTTTTTTGCAAAATTTTGTAAAATCTATTTCTAAAAGGAAAACTTATGCTAAACAAACATAACCTTCATGAGATATTCAATTAAATCGTTTTCACCTTAACTAATCTTCCCTTTCAGTTCAAACTCAATTTAAGAAGAAGATTCGTTGCTCTTTGTCACTGGCATATAGTTTGATGATGTTCGGTTAGGCGGCATGGCTTCAGCACCATTTGGCTCCTCGGATCGGCGATGCGACGGCCCTATCTACTATTATGCACATCAGATAAATATTAAGGATAAGAAGAAAAATGGGGGAAGGGGAGGAGCCTCGACGCCTCATCTTTCGCACGAAGAGTCAGAAGTTGAAAAGAAAATGTACAATTTATTATATTAAATGAAAATAATAAATTTTATACTTTAAATGGAAATAAAAGCATGACCACCTAGATGGAACTTGAAATGGTGCCACCTTTAGTGCTTTAAATAAATTTTAGATTAATTTGGATTAAAACATTTATTTTAACATTAATAAAACAATAAATATAATAGTTGAAATTAAAGTCTTTAGTATATATATTTTTAAATTTGTTAAATATGAATAATATAATGAACAAACAAAATAATATTTGAAGAAATAAAATGAAAGGTTAAGATTTGATATGAGTGAAAACTCAAGTCGCTTTTATAATAATAGTATAGATTTATTTGTTATAACAATAATCATTCAATTCTGTTATATCATACTTAATTATTTAATAAGCTTAAACTTTATTTGAGAATTGAATAAATTTCATCAAAATCTTTCTACAACTATCTAATTAGTTTTTCTAATAATATTTTATTTGAATTTTATTTCATCTTGTTATTATTTATCTAATAATGTATTATTTAAGTGCTCATTTTTTTAATTAAAACGATTCACGTTCGCATAAGATTTGAATAATATTTGTTCATGAATTGAATTTTTTCATGATTTCAATAGCGATGAGAATTTGTTAAAATTTTATTTCAGTGGACTTGGGAAAGAATTTCGTGAATGAGAATATTATGATCCCTTTATTTCTTCAATTTCAACTATTACGGGATATATCTCATTTAATTTTATGAAATATTTAGATCAATTAAGATAAATTCACATACACATCACATACGTAAGCTTCAAACTAAAAAAACTCTCAGTTGTTAATCAAAACTTCTAATAAATATGAGTTGCGCTTAGCGGTAGAGAGAAGGGGAGGGGGCTAGGGGTGCCCCCGAAATTTTGAATAGCCTGTGTCGAGAGCTTCCCGTGAGCGATTTAAAAAAAAAAAAAAACTCAAATGAAATTTACAAGCATGCCTTCATAGAGTATATTGATTTTTTATAATGCATATAAACAATAAAATGATTAATTGAATTTGAAAATAGAAATCAACTGAAATAATGTTAAAGTTGAGTATTTTAAATTTTTTTTGATTTCGCTACTGCTTCGTATGTATTAATTCTTTTTATAACTGATCTTTCATACTCAGCGGTGTTTAATGATGTAGATCATTTTGATCTATAGATTGTGAGTTTTGTCTTTTATGTATTTAATATTTACATGAATTCAAACAAATATAAAATATTAAAAAAAAAGTTCGAATGTTTCTTCACCTGACGACCGCACCCAAGTTTCGATCCAAACCTACGCCATATTAAATCCACGCGTTACGCGACTATACTCCCGACCATAGCATTACAGTATAACTCTTGCTTTCCGATTCGACCGCCATCCTTTCTCGTTATTGTAACGGAGGTCATATAGATCCCGATCTCCGCCCTCTCATCTTCTCCTTTTCTCGCCTCGTTGGTATCCATGGCTTCCTCCTTCCCGCCCGGCGGCCCCTCGCGGCCTCGACCCGGCTACTATCCTCCTTCCATCGCAAACCCATCCCCTAACCCTAGTCCAGCCTCCTCGCTCCCGGGGACCATGCAGAATCTCCAGATCGGGCGCCCCTCTGCCCCATCCGGCCCTCCTCCATTCCTCTCCGGCATTTCCGCGTCCGCCTCAGGCGGATCTCGCCCAGGTCCTCCCCCTCAATCACTTCCCACTCGGCCCCAATTTCAGCAGCCGCCGGCCATGTCCAACGGCCCACCATCCATTGGCGTATCCGGTCCCCGATTTCCTACCCAGCCTACTTTGAGGGAGCCTGCTCCTACGATCCCAACCCAGGGTTCTCGCGCTGTTCCCGGAAGCTCTTCCGCCGGCTCGCCGGCGAATGATTTGGTGCCACCGTCGATCTACAATTCCTCTTTTTCTGCTCCAGCTGCTGGTGTTCCGATGGCTCCTCCTTCTCTTGTTAGCAGCCCTCCACAGTTGCATTCCTTGATGGGAGGCCAACCATCGCATCCTTTGGCGGGAGGTTCGCCATCGCAGCCCCTGGCGGGAGGTCCGCCATCGCAGGCCTTGAGGGGAGGTCCGCCATCGCAGCCCTTGAGGGGAGGTCCTCCATCGCAGAACTTGACGGGAGGTCCGCCATCGCAGCCCTTGACGGGAGGTCCGCCATCGCAGCTCTTGACGGGAGTTCCGCCATCTCAGCCCTTGACGGGAGGTCCGCCATCTCAGCCCTTGATGGGAGGTCCGCCATCTCAGCCCTTGATGGGAGGTCCGCCACGCCAGCCCTTGATGGGTGGGCCGCCATCGCAACCCTTGATGGGAGGTACGCCGTCACAGCCCTTGATGGGAGGTCCGCCATCACTGCCGTACATGGGACAGCCGCAGATGGTGCAGTACTCAGGGATGCGGCAGCCTCTTCCTCCTTCTGGTGCTGCTCCACCATTTGGATCGCCTCCTGTTTGGCAACAGCAGCAGCCTCGCCCGGTGAGTTGGTTTTTCCATGCGCATGCTGTTTATGGTTTAAACTTCAACTTGATTTCTAGGAGCTGGATTTTGTTTGGTTTAGGTTGTTTGTAGCTGAATATGCCGGGCCTTGTTACTTGTTTTAGCTATGAGCATCCGTTGATTCCTGTTGATGTTATAATTGGTTATTTAGGAGAGTAGTGCGTGGAAGCGCTATTTAGTTTAGTCTTATTCGGCATCTGTGCTGATTATGCTTATGTTATTCTCTTGTTGGATGGTTCGAGAGAACTAGTTCTCTATTGTTGCTTTAGAGTTTCTCTTGTGAACTTATTAGAGGTGCATGTTAATGCAATAATTGTATCATATGCTGGTTAATTTGCTTAAATCTGTATTTTAGGCCGTCTGGGTAATTGGTCTGGTTGCGGGTTACTAGAATGGATTTAGTTTTTAGATTATATATGCCCGGTGATTCTATATGTAAAATTTTTTGGATATGTTATGTATTCCGAGCTTGTCCTTTTTTTTTTTTCCCGAAGATTGCTGTTATTGCTGAAACTATTTAGGTTGGGCCTATTTTTTTTTTTACTTCTCTACCATATATACTTCCAAGAATTGTTATGGCTATGAGTTGTGTTAAATAGGATGCCTCATTTCCCCTTGTTGCATTAGATACTTCAGGCAAGGTCTCTTAATTTGATACGTACTGAATTTGTGTCGACGTGGTGGCCCAAATTGGATATAAGAATGGAAGAGATTGGGAAGGATTCTTTTAACGCCAGTCAAGCAATTTACACAATTTGGTTGGGAATTCACACCCAAACAATAGACACTAATTCACCCTTGAAAGAAGACTTACACTTTTTTTAAACCCAACATAAAAGGTAATTCTTGATGTTCTTGGTTTCACTATGTTCCCATCCATGATAAAACTCAACATCAAATTTCACAAGTTAGTTATGAATCATTAGTTAATGGATACAAATATGATATGTTGAATGTTTGACTATAACCTATCCCTACTGGTAATTATATTTGGCATGCATTTAGTTGAAATATCTTCACAAATCGATGTTCTTCTCGTTAACTTTGTGTTAGTTGCTTGTTGGAAATATCTCTTTTCAAAATGCACCATCATCATGCCACATTCCCACTTTATATTTCTACACCAATTGTAGATTTTGTGCATCAATGTTATTCTCAAAGTTCTTATACTATTTTTTTTTTTGTCTTTTTTGTTGGTGAACTTATTTGATGTTTTTTGCTAGTTCCTTTGCATCAACCTTCTCTTATTAAACATGAAGTTGGTGCATATTCTAAGTTGTCATGTGTTCTTCCATATTCCACTTTGGATGTGAACTTTAGCTTGATCAGCATTTTGTGTTGTAGACAAATCTGGCTTGAGGGATGACTTCATTCTATTGTTGTTGGTGTTCACTTGGAAGGCAACAATGTGTGTCACCAGGAGAGTGGTTGACCACCCCTAATTTTGGGCATGATAAGTACTTGGTAATTTGTTTAAGCATTTAGAAATTTTCACAACATCCTTTAAAAGTAGTTTACAAATTGCATGTTTTGTTCCCAAGTGATGCACTTTGGCATATCATGAATCTTCACAAAAATTTACTTAAAGAAAAGTTCTGCAAAATTGGAGGCAACTATGCCATTCTTATAGGGAACAAGGTGAGCCATTTTAAAGAAGCGATCAACTTTTACAAAGATAAAGTTATTAGATCTTTGTGCTTGGTAATCCAACTGCAAAATTCATGCTTATGCATTACATTGGGATGGTTCAAAATTTGCATGGGTTGGTATAATTGTAAGTCATGTCTTCTTCTATACCATTTTTGGCTAGTCATAGATTTTTTGCAAATTTTTTACATATATATTAATTTTTTGTCTAAAACATATACAAAGTTTTATCTCTTTTAAAATATTTGTCCAAACCACTACTATTTAATTCAAGAATAACCTGAACAGTGGAGATGTAATGAACTAGTAGTAATGCAAAGATGAGTAAATTAGAAAATATAACCCATTAGTGATTGAAATATTTTTCGCTTTTCCCCCCTACACTTTTGATAAATAGGTGGGAAATATAAATTATTCCTAGTTGATTCAATTATATGTCAAATCCGATGATTCTGAATGACAAGATATCATGACATGGTTTTCTACTAAGTAAATCAACGAATTTATCTAAAACATTGAACTTATGATAGGTAACTGTTAAATCCCAGCCATCCCTTGGCCCTTGATCCCACGACTAGCATGTGAATACATGGGAGGCTCACCTGGATCATGTTGTTAAATCTCAGCTAGCTGCCCTTTGGTTCTTGATCCCATAGCCAACATGGGATTCGTGGGAATGTCACCTGGATCACGCCCATCTCCTTCCGTATTATGGTGGCTGATTTAGGAATGATTATTAAGGCAATTATGCATGATTCTATAGTTATTTACTTCTTTATTAAGACATATTGTATAGATCTATAAATAGATATGGTTTTGTATAATAAAATTAAGCATTTTTTTCTCTCCAATTTTTTGAATTTAAGATGGTATCAGAATTAGTTTCCCACCACCGGCCTTCATTCTCAGAATTATGAGGAATACTGGTCCTTCCATTGAACTTCATTACCGAAATTGCTGGGGTATAAGAATCGAAGGAAGCATATCGGAGAAAGCAACCTTCATTGCAGCTGGAGATCGATCGAACGAGAGTCGAGTGATCCAAATCACTCATGTCCTTTGTTTTGTGCTTGTAGTTAGAAGAAGCGGAGACATGAGTCTCTCATGGATCCAAAATTGCTTAGAGATCGAGCGGGAGCGCTCCTCTTGCATGCATTTGGGGTGGAACTGAGTGGAGCTGAGCGAAATCCTCTTCTCGCATACGTGCGACTGTACGGGGATGAGAAATTGTGCATCTGGACAACGACTAGGACCTCCCGCGAACGTTGGCATCGTGCTTGGTCTTCGTTCTTGCATGTGACGTCCATTGTTGACCGAGCAAAAGCGGGATAAGTTGAGTGCAGGACCTACTCTTGCATGCATCTGGATAGCGGTCAGGACCTCCTCTTGGGAATGGCGTCATCAGGCTCTGTCTTCGTCCCTGCATACGATCAAGAGAGGAGTGACGTTCCTCTTGGTCATCTGCTTCGTGTGTCTCTTCTTGGAAGCCGAGTGGAGAGGAGTGAGTAGGAACCCTTGTAAGTGCGAAGGAGATCGAGGCTCTGTGCATGCGTTCTTTCCTACGCTGAAGTAGAACCTAGTGGGAGGAGTCATGCAGGAATTTTTTTTGTGTGCGTGCCTAGGAAGAGATGAACACTTGGTCGGTGGCTTTGTGCCCGCCTGCAAGGGACCAAGAACTTAGAGTCCTTATTATCATACCTGCAACCTCTCTAGTGCACATCTGTGCAAATGTCGCATGATGATTTAATGCTGCAGGATGGGGTCAATGAAATCGGGAATAAAACTGTCGTCTCCTTCATTCGATTTACAATAGCTTATGTTACTTCTTGATAAAGTTGAAAATTTATTGTCGAGAATGGCACAATTTCCATCTATTTTAATGTTGACTGCTGTTAAGCCTGTTATGAAGGCACTGATTGCTAAGGATCTTCTGGGGCACTCAGACATGGATGTGAAGGTTTTCATCGCATTCTGTCTTAGTGAAATAACAAGAATAACAACACCAGATGCTCCATATGATGATGATATATGGAAGGGGATATTTGGATTGATTGTTGGAGTTTTAAAAATTTGGATGAGATGTTAAGCAATTCAGTTCCTAAGAGATTTTCAATACTTGAAAAATTGTTGCAATGGTTCGATCATGTGTTTTAATGTTAGATTTTGATTGTGATGATTTGATACTGAAAAATTTTCAGCATTTTCTGAAGATAATAAGGTCAAAGCATTATGATACTATCCTATCCTTAATGTAGATTATTGTGACACTTGTTTTGGAGGAGATTGAAAGTATTTCTATACAACTTCTTTCATGTTTGTTAGATACAGTCAAGAAGCTATATGAGAAAGTGCTTGTTTACTATTCCTTGAAGCTAAAGCCTTATTTGGCTAAGTTTTTAATGGCAATGCTGCTCTATTAAGTGATTACAACAAAATTGTTGCTGCTGTATTTCAGGGAAATTTGACAATTCTATATAGAATGAAATGAACGCTTCTGGTGAAAATCATGAAGCTAACCATAAATTATATGAGCGGTTCCTTTATGACGACTAGCCTTAGTGATCTGCATAACAGGAAGTGAAATTTTTTATCTTGAAGAATCTGTTCTGCTGCAGACAAATCTTCCAAACCAGTGACAAATAATGGATCTTTTCAGAATGGGAATGGTGATTCCATGGCTGCAAAGAAAAATGCTGAATTTCACCATCATAATGATAAATCTAGAGTTGATACTGAACATAGCTTGTATTCAAGCACAACAAAACCTGATAGAATACCAGATATAAGTTCTCGCAAAGGAGGATGAAATGCTTCATTGCAAATGTCAATTAGCAATGATCAATATGGAATTGGTAATAAAAAAAAAATATCGGAATGATTCTAACAAAAAGCTCCAAAGTAATGGAGGTAGAAGTGGATCTAAAAAAGTTAAGAGTAAGATTATTGAAAACCTAGCTAATTGCTAGCACTAAGAAGCATAAAAGAGTTATGTATGCTGAGTATGAAGGCAAATAATTGAAATTAAAGGAAGTTCTCTTCTTTAAAAACTCTATAGTGAAATATTTGGTTAATGATCATAGCCATGTTAAAGATACATGTAAAACAAAATCAAGATGGAAGCATGCTCAGGTCGTACAAGAGGCTTCTGGGCCAAGGATTGTTGGTTCAATGATAAAAATTTTGTGGCTAGATGATCAAAGATTTTATGATGTTAGTGTTGATTCTTTTGATCTTAGTACAAGTTTGCATAAAATTTTGTATGATGGTGATGTAGAGATGCAGCTCCTAAAGAAAGAGCAGTGGGAGTTTATTGGAGGTGAAACCAAGATGTATGGGGTGTAGGAAAAGGATGAAATTGATGCTGTAAATATTATTACCAAGGGACTGGATAACTATACCTTTATGGTACTGATTACTAAGTTGGGAATGACATGTATGTATTTTCCAGCTTGAGGGGGAGTGTTAAATCCCAGCTATCCCTTGGCCCTTGATCCTAGGACTCGCATGGGGATCCTTGGGAGGCTCACATGGATCACGCTGTTAAATCTCAGCCGTCCCTTGACCTTTGATTCCACAGTCAGCATGGGGTTTTGTGGGAGGCTCACCCGGATCACGCCGTTCTCCGTATATATTTGGGTGGCTGATTTAGGAAGGATTATATTAAGGCAATTATGCATGATTTCATAGTTATTTTTTTATTTACTAAGACATATTGTATAAATCTATAAATAAAGATAGTTTTGTATGATAAACTTAAGCATTTTCCCTCTCCAATTCTCTGAATTTAACAGTAACAAGCATTTTTTTTGGGGAAACATGAAATCCAATTACCATAAAGCATAATTTATTTTGAACAAAGTTATGTCCCCCCCGAAATTGGTAAGCTTGAATGGCTGCATAAAATTCCAAACTATATAGAAATACACCAAAAACCTCTTTGTTCACAACTTATTTGGTATTTTTGCTACCAAGCTGATGCATGTTTGAGTTTTTATCTAACAAATTGAGCTTTTCATTTTTCACTATATTCTTTCTACTCATTTAAGAGAGGCAATCCAATCATTGTAATAATTGTGATCACGGTGACCATGAAAGTCAAGCATGTAGACACAAATGCTTTTGTCGACTGTTTCAATCACATTTTTTTGTCAATCCATGGCCTAAATGGACTGTGGTTGAGGTTGTTGCATGATCTATGATTGATGTGGCATTTTCAAGATTGACCTTGGAGTAAAATCCTTCTCAGGTAGTTCCTCTGGCATGTTGAATGATTGCACCTAACTCGTTGACTTGCCTTTCAGTTCCTTGTGAAAGCTTTGTGATGGTAATCAATAAAGCACCTCTTCCAACATATGTTGGGAGTTAGCAGTAGATTGCCTGGGATCATTAAACTCATCTTCAAGTGTTTGAGCAAATGGTAAAAAAAAAAAAAAAAAGGTTTGGGGATTGACTTACCCCAGTTTTAGGGACTCAATCATCCTTGAAGGACTGAAGGACTTATACCAATTGATGTAGCACCATAATTTGTGAGCGTTAAAGCGTTTAAGATGGATTATATTTCTAGGACTTAAGCAAATTACATAAAATGCTTGGGGATTCTCCCACCCAGATTTGTGGTAATCACCCACCTTTACAAGAAACCAAATTTCAAACCTTAAGCAAATGCGATTGCTATTGATTTTGGATTTTTCATCACTACAGGAAGTAGGCCTGTGATTATCTATTAAGGAATGTGAAATTGTGTTCATTACCCGATGGTTAAGGAGAATTAATCCTATGTTATTGGGAAGTTGCGTTTTCTAGGATTTTAGATGCTTATGAATGTTTAAGGCTAAAAAATTTGTGTACACCTTTTGCCTTTGCAATTCATTTGTTTAGAAACAACTTCATTTAACATTTATCATTTAAATTAAATTTGATTTGGAAATGAAAATGCTTTCTGAATTGAACTATCTTCCCAATGTCTAAATTTTTGGATCACCCATATGATGGCTACTTGGCAAGTTGGCTGGTTGCATCAGGTCCTAACTTTCTTTTTTAAAATTCATTGTTTATCATTTCATTTCTCGGATGACTTGTAAGGTAATAGATTTATGCTATTCCATATGGATTTCCAAATGTTTGATCACTCTTCTAAATAACAAAGCTTAAAAATGCATTTTCAAGAATGATATTTGTTTTTAAAGTTTTTATGCATTGTGATGTGGTTTTCCCAAGAGGCTTATGTTTCTTATTTCAGGGTGTTGCACCTGTGTCAAGTATGGTACAAGCACCACCACAAATGTTTGGTGCACCTCCAAGCCCGTTCACCCAACCTAGGCCTCTAACTCCACCAGTGATGGGAAATTCACCACTTGCTTGGTCTCATTCATCAACTCCATCAACAATTGATCCCAATCAGATTCCACGACCCATGGTCGATTCCTCGGTTATTGTTTTTTAATACTCGTCAAGGAAATCAAGTGAACAGCCCTCCGGTATTTTTGCCATTAATTTTTCAAGAAAGTTATTGCAATTGATTTTTTATGTTCTTAGACTAAATGAGTTGATATATCTTTATCCAATTATATCTTTTTTTTGACCCGCTTCCTTTTTATTTTCCCTCCACAAAGCCTGCCACTAGTGATTTCATTGTGAAAGACACTGGCAACTGCAGTCCACGGTTGATGAGATGCACGATGAATCAGGTGCGAAATCAGCTTCGTGTATTTGCTTAATTGTTTCCTTGCTCTAAATAGCATATGCTATTCATAGATACCATGCAGCGGAGACCTTTTATCAACATCTAGCATGCCATTGGCTTTGTTGGTACAACCTATGGCAATTCCAAATCCAGATGAGGAGCCTATCCAAGTAATTCTTTCCTTGGTTATTTGTTTATTCATATTATGTCAAACTTCGCTGGTCTTTTGTTGTTTCAGTAATTACCATACTACATATTAATGAAATTTAATGGTTTTGGGAATATCTATTTGGCGTTATGAAACTTATGTGAATGGTGAAGTGTTTATCCGGAACCTTTTTGTTATTCTCTTAATGATAATCTACATACTCTTTTTGATTTTTTCCCTCAAGGTGACGCTTGCCATTAAGAACACTTTAAACTGTGAATTCATTGCGTTTAAAAAGAAACCAGAGTGGTTTGTTTTGCATAATTCAACAAATGCCAGAGAAAAAAACCTGTGTAAAACTGATTTTTTAGTAGGAAGCCTGCTGGCCACTTGACAATACTGTGAGGAAGAAGAAATTAAGGTGAAAGCACGCCTTCTATTGATCCATTTGCTTTCTTTACTGATGCGTTTATTAATGTTGATTCCAGAGAGGTCCATTTCATCAGATCAATGTCTCACCATGCAGACTTTTGCATTGATTATTGGAATTGCATTATTACTTGCCATTATTTTTTCTGTTATTCACAGGTCCTATTTGGCATTTTGGCTAACGTTTTAGGAGGTCATGGAGCAAGGAAGACCTTTAAAGTCTGTTGGACCGGTCCAGGTTTACATGTTTATAGCTGGAGATGGAATACTTCTGCCTCCACATTAGTTCACTCCCTTTGGGGGGTGGGGCCCTGCAGCAGTCAAGATCAATTAAGAGGGGATTAGGAGAGAATTTTCAAATTAGGGGGGCTGATCGGGTATTTTGCTGAATTAGTATGCTTTAAATGGTATGGTAAAACTTAGGGTAAGGTAATATTGGTGTTTGCTGAATTTGGGAGTCTTCTTAGGTTTGTTTAGGCTCTAGTCGCTAGCTAGAGATTGGGAGAGTCAGATCTTCCTCTCGAATTGAAGATCCATTGTTCAGGCTCTAGTCGCTGGCCAAGAAGGTTCGATACTTTGAAAGAAAGTCTTGAGGGAGAGATGATCCAAATCAAAGCAGTGGAGGACAAAATTTCCTCCATGGAGGACAAATTCTCAGACCAATAAGAGATGGTGAAGCTGTTGGATCTTCATAACCAAACGGTGACATCAGAGGCAAGAGTCCTGGTAGGATGAAATACAAATTCTGATAATCGTAGGGATGATCATGAGGTGGAGATCTTGGAGGGAGAAGGAAGAAGAACCCTGCTAGAGCCTATTCAAAGGAAGGATATATGTAGGAGGTATGAGGAGAGGCATGTATATGTTGGATATGAGCAAAGAGGTGCTGATCTTGAAAGAAGAGAGAGTGATTATGATTAGAGAGGTATTGATTTTGAAAGGAGGGGGGAATTCCAAGAAGGGTTTGGGTACGAGCATGGAAGGGAGGATTGAGATACTTTGAGGGGGATACCACTCACTTGGGGAATGAATGAAAAATTATGGAGGAATTAGAAGGAACAGAGGAGATCCGAGGGCGAGGAAGCTGAAGATGCCGATTTTTGAGGGTGAGGATGCACATGGTGTATATACAAGGTTGAGAGGTATTTTTTCGTCAATGGATTGATAAAGGATGAGAGATTGACGACAGCTGATATTGGCCTAGTACTAGTGGAGACTCATGAGACGACCCATTCGGAGTTGGAGGGAGTTCAATGACTGCTTGTTGGAACGTTTCCGAACCAGCGAGGGAGGGGATTTCTATGAACAATTCTTTGCTCGGATGTAAGAAGGCTATGTGGTGGAGTATTATGAGAGGTTTGAGTACCTAGCTAGCCGATTGGATTGACTTTCTGAGACTGTAATTTAGGGGAATTTCATGAAGGGGCTCAAACCCGTGATCAGGGTGACTGTTAGAGTGATGAGGCCTTGTGACTTGGTGGAGGCTATGGAGCTAGCCTAGTTGGTGGAGGACCTGAAGCACCTAGAGAGGGGGGCTAGAGGCAACAACTCAGGAGGCTCGTACAGAATGACCACCACTTTCTTAACACCAAAGGGGCCAACACAAGGTGTAACACCCCATATTCAAATTTGGAAGAATTTTCTATTTGTCATTTTAAAAAATATACCAGAGCTTCTATAAATTATCAATATAAACAATAACCAGTGAAAGCAAATAAAATTATATATATATATATATATATATATATATATATATATACCCCATATTCAAATTTAGAAGAATTTTCTATTTGTCATTTAAAAAAAAATATGCCAGAGCTTCTATAAATTATTAATATAAACAATAACCAGTGAAAGCAAATAAAATCACATATATATATATATATAATTTATTCACCAAAACGTCATTTACACTAGCCAGGAGATCACTACAATCATTAATTAATCATAAGCTTTTGACTACAAAAGAATAAAAAATAAAAGATAAAACAAAATTTAAAGAATTTGATCTTTATCAGTATCACTGCTCACAATCCTGACCCATTCCCTGACCTAAATCATTAAAATTCACATAATAAGTTAATAAGCCCAACATAAAACTAAAACTCTATCATTGCTTTCAATGCAAGATAAAAAATTAATTTTTATGTTTCAGTTCTAGGTAATAACAATAATTACTTAATACGAGCAATAAAAATCTCAAAAATAAATAATAAAATCAATATGATCAGTGAAGTAAAAATAGATCTAACAAATTTTAAGACATACGATAAAAAAGTACTATCATTTAATGAATCATGTCAGTATGCTATGATATGTTGTATCAATATTGATGCTAGTACGATTTCAATTATACTATCAATCAATTCAAATGCACTATCATGTAAATGCGATCATGTGTGCAACTTTTTTTTTCCACCCCAACAACTCCGAAACTCTTGAATCCCGAGCGATATAAGTGGATGCCTCAATTCATCCTTCAATCATCTAAAAAACTTATAGCATTTTTCATCAGCAGTACTGACCAGTTAAGGTGCATACCTGACCAGTGCGGTAAACTCTGCCTCATAATATATCACTGTCCTGTTCTCCTGCTCCATTCTCATGAAAGCCTCTTGCATCTCTTGTCGGGCTGACGTAGGTACAAACCAGCCTCTGAAGACAACAACAAATTCTATCTAAGTGATCTTTGCATTCATTTTTCCTTGAAGTTTCTCCCGTTGTTGTCTTATCCACCATCTCTTTGCTTCTCCTTCAAATATGAACACTACAAGTGGTACTTTTCGATTCTTTGGGCACTGCATACTGCCAAATATCTTTTCTATCCTCAACAACCAGTCATTTGTTGTCTGTGGCTCTATGATTCCTTTGAATAATGGGGGCTTCAACTTATGGAACATCTGTAGATGCTTATCCCCTTTTGACTCCTTGTATCCCACCTGTCTACTCTGAGTATCACTCATAACATGTGCAAGCATGCTGGCTAATTGCATCAAATTGTCAGATCTCACTGGCGCTACTGCTGCACTCTGTCAATTTTGTGCATCCTGATCAATATGGTCCATTTATCCACTAATAAAATTATCTTTCCTAATCAATAACGCACAAAATAAACATGCAATAAAGGTTATTACAAAAATTATGACTGACATTGGGCCTAATTAAGAATGATACCCAAAAAAAAAAAAAATTGTAAGCGACAAAATACAGGCTATTACACCGAGTACACTTCGAGAGACTCCAAAGGAGAAGCCTGTAGGGGGGAGAATTGGGGGAAATTTTGAGAAGCTCATTGAGAAGCTTTAGGAGAAGAGGGCTAGAGGATTGTGCTTCAAATGTGATGAGAAATATATACCGGGGCATATGTGTAAGGATCGAACTCTTTAGGTTCTCACTTTGTGCGATGTCAACAAAGGTGAGGGAGGTGGGAGTGAGGCATTGGTAGAGGAGGAAGAGAGGCATCTGAACTTGTCGGAAGTCTTTTTGAACTCAGTAGTGAGATCCACTCCAAATCACACCATGAAGGTGGAAGGAGAAATATCAGACAAGAAGGTGATAGTGTTGATAGACAGTGGGGAGACCCTCAATTTTATCTCTAATTAGGTTGTAGACCAATTGGGGGTGAAATTAATGAACATAGGGTATTATGAAGTGATGATGGGCATTGGAAAGGTGGAGATAGGTAGAAGAGTGTAGGGGAGTGATTGTGATCATATAGGGGGTCCAGGTGAGAGAGGACTTCTTTTCATTGGAATTGGGGAGTACTGATGTCATCCTGGGGATGAAATTACTATAGACCTGGTGGTGAAGGGAAGAAGGGTGATGATTAGAGGTGATGCAGGGTTATTTAGTACATATTACTTTACAGTCTTATTATGTCAAATCACAGTATATCACTTTTCAACTCATTTTCAATTTGTCTATTTTCCTACTCATTTTATCTAGAAATTCTTATGCACATATTTTACTTGTGAAAATGCAATAAAATCTTATCATATTGTTCAAAAATGATCAAATCTATAGCATATCAAAACCTATATGATGAATGCTTATAAAATCATGATATAATATATTTTTTGGTAGATTTAAAAGAGATAAAATCCGTAGAAATCAAAATAATTGAAAACAAGAAGAAAAGATTAGTCACTTTCAATGGATAAAACAAAATTTGTAATAGGAACGACAGACAAATACGATCCAAAGACCTTTCTCTCTCATTTATCTTATTCTCCTTCTTCAATTTCGTTATGGTCAAGCAATCAAGTGAGATAGGCAGTGGGGAAACAAAACTATTTATAATAAAAAAAATATAAAAACACTATTAGTGGCCTAACACAATAACTCTCTACTTCAGAATTTTTATGTTTTTTAAATAAATTCATTTCACAATTTTTGGTTATTACATATCCAAAGCCATGGTATCACATAAAACTATGGTGAGGATTATACATGAGATGGGAGGAGGAATTCTTGTGGAGCAGCATAGTTTATGGGGGATTAGATTGGAGAAGAGGGGAGACATACCTCCTTCAATACATCCACTTATACAACAGTTCAGTAAGGTCTTTCAATCACCTTAAAGATTGTCACCACCAAGGGAGCAAGAGTACGCCATCACTTTGAGGGAGGGGGTGTGATCGATTAGTGTCAGGCTACATCACTACCCTCTTATTTAGAAGGATGATATTGAGAAGCTGATCAGAGAGATGTTGGAGGCAAAGATCATAAGGCTGAGTGTGAGTCCCCTTTTTAGCCTAGTCTTACTGGTGAATAAGAAGGATTTGAGCTGGTGATTCTTTATTGATTATCGGGCCTTAAACAAGGAGATTGTGCCAGACAAGTTTTTCATTCCGATGATAGATGAGCTGTGGAGCAGTGATGTTCACAAAGATGAATCTTAAGTCTCGCTACCATTAGATCAGGCTGGGAGAGGAGGATGTTCCAAAGATTGCATTTAGGACTCATAAAGGGCACTACGAGTTTCTAATGATGCCTTTTGGCCTTACCAATGCTCCTGCTACTTACCCATTCCTGATGAACATGTTATTTCGACCATGCCTCTGGAAGTTTGCACTAATTTTTTTCATGACATCCTAGTGTACAACATGCCAGAGGTGGAGCATCTGAAGCACTTAAGAGTGGCTTTAGGGGTATTACAGGAGCAACAACTGAGGACCAACCTGAAGAAGTGTTGTTTTGCACAGCCAGTGTGGACTATTTGGGGCATATGGTATCTCAAGAGGGAGTAGTTGCTGATAAGGCCATGATTGAGTCTTTATTAAAACGGCCTCTACCTATAAATCTGAGAGAACTGAGGGTTTTTTGTAGGGTTGACGAGATACTACAGGAGATTTATGAGACGGTACAATACCATGGCCTGTCCACTGACAGAATAATTGAAGAAAGATAGCTTTTTGTGGGGGGAGGCAGCTATCCAGACATTTGAGAGGTTGAAGAAGGCCATGACCATAGTACAAGTCCTAACCTTATCTGATTTCAACTAGATTTTCGTGGTAGAGACGGATACATCCGGTTATGAATTGGGGGTAGTGCTTATGCATAATCACCGACCAATAGCCTACTTTAGCCAAGAGGCTGAAGTTAGTCTGTGAGAGGGAGTTGATAACCATCGTTTTGGCCATTCAAAAGTGGCGGCCTTACTTTTTTGGGCTGATATTTTATTGTTAGGATAAACCCAAGGAGCTTGAAGCATTTGTTAGAATAGAGAATGGTGATCGAGGAGCATCAGAGGTGGATGCTAAAGTTGTTGGGTTATGACTTCCAGTACATGCCAGGATTAGAGAATAAGGCGGTTGATGCCTTATCCAAATCCGCTCCAAGAGATGGCCATTTCAATACCACTGATGGTATATTGTGTGTGTGGCTATCAAAGAGGAGAGTGTGCATGATGAGGAGCTGAGGAAGATTAGGCTCGACCTACTACGGGATGAGAGTAGCCACCCTTGCTATTCCCTAGAGGGAAAGAAATCACTGTACCAAGGGTGGTTTGTGCATGGGAGCAATGTTGGAGACCATTCTGCTGTGCAGAAGACATACATGAGATTGACAACAGAATTATATTGGAAGGAGATGCACAAGGATGCGGAGGAGACGGTGGCTAGGTGTGAGATATGCCAGAGAAATAAGTACATGACTATAACTCCAGGGGGATTACTTCAACACTTAACTCTTCCAAACAGAGTGTGGGATGAGGTCACCATAGATTTCATAGATGAGCTACCCCGATCTGAGGGGTTTACATTGATTTTAGTGGTGGTTGATAGATTGAGCAAGTATGTCAATTTCATTCCCTTACGACACCCTTACATAGTAGTTACAGTGGCAACAACATTCATCAGAGAAGTGGTCAGATTACATGGGATATTGGAGTCGATAGTTTTTGACCGAGATAAGGTGTTTCTCTGTCATTTCTGAAGAGAGTTGTTTAGATTGTAGGGAACAGTGCTAAAGAGGAGCACCGCTTATCACTCTCAAATAGACGGGCAAATGGATGTGATAAATAGGAGCTTGGAGACTTACATACGGTGTTTTACTTCAGAGACATCTTTATTGTGGGCCATGAGAATATCATGGGAGGAGTATTGATACAGCACTTCATATCATTTTTGATGCGGACATCCAACCGTCTATGCTAATCCGAGGAGGAGCTGAAGATCGACGACCGAGATCACTTTGTTTTATTTTTGTTTATTAAGTGTATTTTAATTTAGTTTTGCAATTTCCCTTTTTACCCTCTTGTCTTATGTAAGCCCAAGAGGCGAATGTGTCTTTTAATTTCTCTTGAGGCCTATATATAGATGCCCCTTCTCTTGTATTTGGTATGATGGATTAATAAAAAAAAAATTGTGTTTTGCACTTGTGTTCTTCTTGAGAGAGGACGAGAGTGAGATTTCTATGAGAGAAATCGAGAGTTTCACCAGCCGCAGGATGGGTCCGGGCTCGTGACGTGGAGTCCCTTGGAGAAGGGCAAACGTATCACCCACCAACCTTAGAGACGGCCGGGTTCGTGGTTTTCTCTTTGTATTTTCGTCTTCATCCATCACCCTCCTCTTTACATCTTTCGTTCTATCTTATATCGTTGTTTTGTTTTGTCATCTTTTCTTCCTCCCTCAACTTCATGGCCAGACACCCCTTTGGATGCCGCCGACCCAATCTCTAGCTGCCGGCCACCATCCACCACCTCATCCCAATTGAAATCCTTGCCTAATTTGGGTGGACATATTGTGGGCTGATTTCAAATTCAAACTCATGTATTTCGAAATTTGAAATCTTTCCTATTTGGATTTGATCCATATTTGGAAGGTTTTAACTCTCCAATTCAAAATTTAAATTTGAATTGCAAGGAGTTGAGTCATTAATCCTTCCAAATTAAATTAGACCCATCCAACCTCCACCGTCTCCACATGACATTCATTCATGCCTAAATTAGATTGCATAAATTTGGTAACTATTATTTGAATTAATTCAAATCAATTTGAATTTCAAATAGTTACTATATTTATATGTCTTATTTTAGGAAACCTTTTGAATTAATTCTTACTTGAATTTTAAAACAAGAGAGGATCAAATATCTATTTCCAAATCCATATTCCCCACTTAAAAAGTACTCAATACCCCCTCATCTAAATCTGGCAAAAAAAAAAAAAAAAATCCTATAGACCGTTTCCTGACTCATCCATCCATATCTCTAATTAATTCCTAATATCCCTCTTCAATCCCGTAACTCTCACATAGCTGAAATTGTGCTTTGCTGGACCGTCTCCCTCCTTTTTCTACTCTAATTACTTTCCTAAAACCAAACAAAGGATTTAGGAAATAATTCCACCGCCCCACTCCATCTGCCGCCTCCCCATCTCCTTCTTAATTGCTTGTGAAATCTGTCCAGAACTAGAACTTGTTCCTTTGGCTAGATTTTCCAAGCCCCACCATTGCTAGCCGTGACTCTCAAAGTCCCAACCTAGGTTGTTTCTCTCCCAAATTTCCCTGTGCACCTGCAACTCTCCACTTGAGTTCTAAACCCCAAAATCCTTTATCTCCACTACCATTCTCTCAAGAAGAAAATCTGAAGTTTCTCTCAGAATTTTTTGGATCAAAATCTGAACTGTTTCAGATTTCCGGAAAGGAGTTGTTTTAGATTTTTGGGAGGTTTTGGGACAAGGAAATTTCTCAGAATTTTTTTTGGTGAAATCTGAACTTGCAAAGCCTCCTTTGTTCTACATCAATTTCACTTTCCAGATGACTCCTGTTGACTGTAACTTCTCCCCACCGAAAAAAAAACGACTCAACCGCTCATTCCACCGACTCACCTACGATCGGACACGACGATTCAACCACCGCCATTCACGATACAAAAAAAAAAAACTCCCACTCATTCGGTTGAGGCACAGATACGCACAAAAAAGAAGAAGAAGAAGGGAGAGGGAGGCTTTGCGGAAACTGACTGAAGACGAAGGAAGTTCGCCGTCGTGCCCTAGATCCACTCGATCTGCTCTCATCGAACTCAATCGAAGCCCCTCAAGCCTCCATCTTCCCCGACGCCGGCGTCCTGCTCCGATCGAACCTCGGCTAACTCTGCATGCGCCGTCGTGCCCTAGAGGATCGAGCCAACTCCGCCTTTAGCCAAAGCAACCCGCCGATCCCAGCCTGGCAGTCGCCTTCTTCGCCGGCCGACTCCAGCCTCCGCCTTCTCCGGCCGACTCCAACCGTGCGTGACCTCCTCCGCCTCCGACTCCTGCTCGGGCTCTGTCATGCCCGTCTCTCTCCCTCTCTGTATATTGATATATATCTTATAATATATATTATATATTATATATGTTATAATATATAATATATGTTATGATACATTATTATTATATATATATGTTATATAATATTATACAATATTATGTAATGATAATAATAATTTATTATTATTATTATTATATATCATAATATAATATTATATGTATAAAAAAAAAGAGAGATGGAGAGAAATGTGAGGATTTCCAAACAGCTGTCGAAGACCCCGGTCATCGTACCTTGGGTCCGACCGGGATGATTTCAAATTGAAGACCATACGCTGTCGATCTTTGATCTAGGTATGATGGTTTAAAATTGAAGACCCTACGCAGTCGATCTTTGATCCTGGTAGGATGGTTTAAAATTTAAGACCTCGCGCCGTCGATCTTTGATCCGGGCGGGAAGAACTACGGCAGTGCCGTCCCGATTTCTCCCTCGGTGGGGAGGAGATGCCGGGAGGCTACCGAAATTCTCAGTGAACATTAAAGGACTTGGACTACAAAATCTAAAATTGATTTGAGCATAATTCAAACATAAAAATCAATTTTAATAAAATTTAATCAAATATTGTTTGCCTCAAACTCAAACGAGACTTACACTTGAACTCGAATGAGTAGAACAATGGACTTGATAGAACTCAAAGATCAATTTGGGGCATGTGGACTTGATTCAATTGATTTCTAATAAATTCAAATCTAAGTAAATATAAACTTGAAATACAACAAAAGCTTGGACTTGAAGCTAGTGAACTCAACTCGAACTTGGATTTGAACTAAAGTACAAAGGATTTTGAAATTGACTTAAGTCATGCTACTAAATTTCTAATGAAATGCTTCCAATAATTATGTGTAAGTACAATTTCTCATAAAAAAAAATAAAAGATCTTCAACTGAGCAACTTTCCAACTGAACAAAAACAATAACTTTTTGAGCGAGAATAACACCCACACAACTTTGCTCTCTAAAATTCTGTTCAACAAACATCCTTATGAGTTGATAGTTCTCTTGTATTAATTGCATATGTGATTTTCAATTTTAAGATGAAGCATATCATCCAACAGAAATGATTCAATTTGTCAAGGTTTATAATGATTCGTGCTCCAACTATTTTCTTCAACCCAAAGGCAAAATACAACACACCACAACTCACTTGTAAATGGGAGAAGAGAATTCGTAGTGCCCATAACGATTATCCTATGGACATGGATAAGAAGCTCATACAACATAAACTAGCCTGTTTAATGATAGAAGTGGGGAATTTCTAGTTAATGCTACAATTCACCTATGAGCATGAATAGGGAATTCGTAGTGCCCACAACAACTAGCCTACAAGCAAAAACACAATCTCCTATGGGAAAGAATAGAGAAATTTATAGTAAGCAAGATAATTCTTCTACGAGCACGATCTAGTAGTGGGGATTGAGCAAACACCCTCTACAAGCTGTTTTAAATGATACTTAGAAGAGTCAAAACAAACTAAATGCAATAATTGAAATCTAGAAAGCTTTGACGCCACCGGATCCGCAACATGTGTACAAGCGGATAGAAGGCGTTCGTAGGCCCTTAAGTGAAATTTTGGGCATTTCCTAAACAAAATCACTCTCGCCAATGAATCATATTTAAATATTTTAAAATGCCCCTTATGCATTAAATATGATCCCTTAAACTAAATTCGCCCCTGCATGTGCTCCGGTCAATGCATTAAAGTTACAAACATCAATGACCGAGAATGCTGCGCAGGGTCAAATGACACAACCCACATGTGCTCCAATCGTCATATCTAAGTCCCAAATCCGACGATTCGAGAATGCTGCGCGGGTCTAATATTCAAGTTTCATCCTCCTCCTTGAAAGGACCGGAGTCGACATAACTTGAATTACAAAATGTCTCCCAAAATTCCACGAAAATACAAATGATTTTAAAAACACCCCGATGATGGCCGTGTTGACTGGAAATCTCAACCGGAGGGGTCAAATCCAATCAAATCTCTAAAATAAAATTTATCATTTAAAAACTCAAAACTAAAAATCATCCACCTCCCGCAACCGTTTGTCGGGGGTGATAAATTTGAAATTAACCTCAGCTCACAAAGAGCAAATGCATGTTGGGTGTATCACTACGATTCATCCTCAAATAGTCTCTTGCCAACAGGGACGTGGCACATGCCCTCTGATCGGGTGGTTTTGCCGCAAAATGGCACAATTATATTACGATCACGGCCAAAGCCCGTATGTTCCCTAAAGGCGTCAAACTCTTGAGCGATGGATCATAGGGTATATTCGATAGGCATAAAGCCCTCTGTCAGCTAAGGTGGATTCATATATATCCCCTTAAACAAACATCAACCCAGGTCTACAAGGTATCCTTGGACGAAGCAACCCATGGCTGCCGACAAGATGCCTTTTGTCAGGTTGGGTCGACTACCTCCTCTGACTAAGTAGACCAGGGATCATGACAGCCCGGGACGACGGAACCATGGGATCTTGATCGGGCTCGTCTTCATTCCTCCCACCACCAGTTTTAAGTTTATGGTGATAAACTATAAATTCCAAATTTCAAACTTCCAAATTCAAAATCTAAACCCTAGAATTGTTGCTATTATACGATAGGTTTATAACCTATATGACATCCTTAATGACTAGCCTTAATCGAAAGTTCTCTCTCGTTATCAGGAGGGGTAATTAACTATAGGGGCTTGTGCCTATAGGAAACTAGAACTCAGATCAAAAAGTCCTCACAAATTGAGGGCGAAATCTCTGGGTAGTGTCTTATCTAAAACCCAATCTGCCTTCTGAAAATTCCCCCGGAACCTAATCTCATTAAAACTTTCTACCGTCATCGTCTCACAAACACTTAAAAGAAAAATAGATGGATTACGTGGAGAGGCCGGGATCACACCCAAAATGGAATTTTTCGGAGCCCACAGATTTCTGACGACTCCGCTGGGGAATGGTTTCTTTTTCCATCTCTGGCTAGTCACTTATATGCTATAGTAGCAGTAAAAAAAATGATGATGATATTGAGCTATGTACGGTGAACATTACGATGTGACATTTGGTTATTATGTCCAAAGATCCATCACTGAAAAGTCCCGATAGAGCTAAAAGCCAACCATCTATTATGATGGCAGAGCAAAGAAAGAATCAAGATATGTACAGTGAGCATCGGGGTGTGACACTTGGACGCATATCCAAAAATTCACTATCGAAAGGTCCCGGCATAAGGGGAAAACAAATATAGAGGCTCGCTTCTCTAGAAAAAAAAAATTCAAATAATGATGTGACATCTAGTGTGTACTCCTAGAGATCCACCATCAAAAAAATTTATCAAAGTAGGTCCTAAAAATGGCCTCTACAGACAATGTTTTTGATGATCGACACCTTGGAGAATTCTCCAAGATATCCCTTCTTAGGTGGTGATTTGGTATTTTGTTGAATTTGTATACTTTAAATAGTATGGTAAAACCTAGGGTAAGGTTATCTTGGTGTTTGCTGAATTTGGAAGTCTTCTTAGGTTTGTTTGGGCTCTAGCCACCGGCTAGGGATTGTGAGAGTCAGATCTTCTTCTCGAATTGAAGATCCATTGTGTCTTGCTTGTGTTCTTCCATCTACTATCAATTAAAGAGTTTTCTCGCGTGTTATTTGATAGGAAGTGCTTGGAGTAATTTAGGAGAAGCCTTGGCTGAAATTTGATTTCAGCAATTTCAGAAAACTAACGACAAGACAATTAGGAATAAACACAAAAATATTTTTTTATTGAAAGTTTTATTAAAGAAAGGACAAGATACAAGTGAATCTTCAATTAGAGAGGAAGATTCGGCTCTCCCAATTCTCTAGTCGCCGACTAGAGCCCAAACACCCTAAGAACAATCTAATTTCAGCAAACAATCCACATCCCTAACCCTAGAAAAATTTACCTATTTAAAGCAAACAATAAACTACAAATACCCAAACAACCCTCCCCCAATTCCCTTATATTTCCTAATTATTTCCCTCTCAAATTAGTCCTAAAATCAGCCCATAAATTTGCACTCTTTAATTAGGAAACATTTCCTAATTAATCCCCTCCAAATCAGCCCTCAAATCAGCTACTAAATATGTCCTCTTCAATTAGGAAACATTTCCTAATTAATCCTTTCCAAATCATCCCCCAAATCAGCCCCCAAATCTGCCGTCTTCTATTAGGAAATATTTCTGAATTAATCCCCTCTAAATTAGCCCCCAAATATGCTCTCTTCAATTAGGAAGCATCTCCTAATTAATTTCTTTGGATTAAGAATCTTCCTAAACAACTCCCTCTTTGTTTGAAGATTTCCTAATCCCTCCCAATCAAATCGACCGGTCCAGTATTATTTCACCAATTTCTCGCCCATCGTTGTTTCTAGTTGCTAAAATTCAATTTCCACAAGGTCTCCCACTTTCTCTCAAACGTTTCCTAGCAAAGTCATAATTAAGCAAGCTAAGCTGATGATCCGTGGTAACACTAGGGTGAATGATCATGTCATGAGATGATTCTTTTTTTGCTTTCAAATTTTTACTTATTTTATCAATTAATTATGAATTATTTAACTAGTGATATTGGCAAAAAATATATACTGTCATCATAATAATTGGCGCTGCCCTTACTGTTGCACAAATATATGTCATACCAAATGTTCTACTTAGTTAAATGACCAAATATGATGTATGCAGTTTAATCCTTGATAGCAACGTATTCCTTTGGCTAGAATTTCTATTGTATATTGTATGTGTAGTTTAGGAGGTAAAATTTGTACTTTTTTGATTAAAGACATTGGCAATGTTATTCGATCTAATTTTAGAAATGAGTTGGGTACCTGTTAGTTGATCAAGTGAGACAAAGCCATATTATAGGCCTCCCAAGCATGCATTGGTAAACATGCTTGGGTGAGTGCCTTGCCTTTAAGCGCTACTCAATGAGGCTCATGCCTTGATCGATTTGAGATGGATGATAGTACTTTTAATGCTTAAATAGAGTTAGTTTTAATGATGTTAGTTTGACATTTGGTTTAAGATGCGTTGATAATGTTATTTGACCTAGTTTTGTTTTAAATGATCTTGAGCGCTTGTTAGTTGCTCGAGCGAGACGAGGTCATAAAGCTTTATATACCTACCTAGCTTGTGTCATTACCAAAGCTTGCTTGGGTGGGTGCCTTGCCTTGAGGCCCTTAGGCGGTGAGGTTTGTGTCTTATCTAGATTTGAAATAGATGCTAATACTTTTAATGCTTAAATTGGGTTAGTTTTAATGATGATAATTTGACATTGGATGATGAGAATCAAAAGCATTATGAGTTGTACAAACAGGCACACCCCTTGTAGTAAACAAGTTTTGATGAAATGCAGGTGTAAAAAATAATTTGAATGGTAATTTTTGGATATGATGATAAATCTAGTAGAAAGATGAACAGGCAATTGATAGGGGATAAAACATGGATGGTTTAGGTGAAATATGTGGTTATGACGTTATATTGTTTTAAAATTTATATTATCCTTTATCTATGCTTTGCTATTTGGTTAATTTTATTTATTTAAATCATTCTATTTAGTATGATTTTGAACATAAAATGCAATAGAATTTGAAAATTCACTATTTTACAAGAAAGTAGTTGTAATGTGCTGATTTTTATTTTATGCACTTCCAAAGTTTTCCTCACATTTAAGTATATTTATAAGTGATTATAATTTCATTTTTAATGCTTTAGTTTGCTTGGGCTATCACCCATTCTGCGACCTAGCTTCATCAGTGTTGGGTAGTCATTTTGACGGGAGTGCATCTTATGCTCATGAAATCTAGTTAGATGACCTCCTTTATTTATGCTAAGAGATGCAACTCCTTTTGGAGGAGTGCCTGGCCTATATCGGCTCCAAATTGATTATTTGATTGTCAAAAAATCAAATAATCAATTTTACTTGTAAAGTTGGTAACATTCCTCCTAAAATTTGAATATCTTAATGTCAAATTTTCTAAAATTTTGAAATTCACATTTTCAAATATAATTACAACCACATATAAAAATCGCACACACACACACATATATATATATATATATATATATATATATATATATATATATATATATATATATATATATATATATATATATATATATAGTCTATCATCACAATTATCACGCACAAAAAAAAATATAAATACTGAATAAATGCCTTCATAAGTTTCATGTCCTAGTGCCTTGCCTGTAAGCCGCTACATATTTGCTTTGGTGTCTATTAGTTGGTCTTTTTTTTTTCTTTGACGGGCATCATGTGACACATCATAAACCTTATGCAATTCTGAAGAAAACTAGCGCAATTTTTTATTCTATCTTTGCAAGTTTAGAGCCTTGTTGCCAATGTTTTTCTTTAGATAGTATCAGTTTACTGGAGCTGTTGTTTGTTTATCTTGGTAACTATATTAATGGTTTAATAAATTCATTTCCTTTCATTATGTCTTTTAACAAATGGTTGGCCAAAAAGCAATCCGCGAAGCAAAGTGGTCTATTTTTGCTTCACGCATGCTAAATCTTACTGTGTTGTAACATTTTACGTAGTTTACTAGCTTGGATTGCGCCTTTGATGCATGTTAAAGAGTTCAATCTGCTACTTGGTTTTGGACTAGAAAAAGGTAGAGCATGATGAGCGGGGCTTGGAATAGGGAAATTGCTTTTCACTTCTCTGCCTTGCCAGGCATTGCTTGCTGCATGAAAGGACTTGACCAGTTCTGGCCCAAAGGTTTCATAAAGGTTTGAATGTCTTGCTGGTGGAAGAAATCCTAGAGACCTCTTTTCTGTAAGAATTTTTGCGTGATTAAATTGAATTTAGGAATTCGGTTCTCGAATTGACTATATGAAGGATGGAAAATTCATGCAACAGTGAGAGACTCTTATTTCCCCTTCATATTTTCTCATTAATTTTTCATTTCCTTTGTTTTTAATTATATGGAAAATTCACGCCAATTGCCAGTTATGCCAATCAATGGTATATACCTGGTGAGGTTTTACAACTCTTTATTTTCCAGCTGATAGGTGCTAAATTGTTGTATCTTTTATTTTTTAATAGTTATATATTTTATAGTCTGACACATGTAAATATCTAGGAATGTGTAGATTAATTACAATAAGAAGTAATTAACTGGATGATTTAGATGGCACGTTAGTGTTAAGGTCCAGATTATTGAATAAATTTGAAGAGCACTGTGAGATGAGGTTGGCCTTTTTTTAATTTTGTGCAGAAATCAAAGCTATACTTAATATATTAATATTCTCGTAACTTCTTATCATTTGTTCTTATGTTTTATATGCGCAATATCCATTTTATTAGTTAAATATAAACAGTATTTGATAACAATTTTTAAGCAAAGAGAAGAAGGCATGCAATATCAAAATAATGTGTTAGCTTTGCATATTTGAATGATTGATGCTGGTTTATTAAGAAAGTAATGTCAGGAGATGGCAATATTTGTTAAATATCTTATTATGCAATATTTTACTTATTGCCATAAATGAAAGTATTTATCTCTTTATTTGTTTCTCTGTTTTATTCTCTCTATTGCCTATTTATACGCACCTATATTCAATCAATAATATACACCAAAAAGATTCTCCTCAACATGATAACAAAGCGCATTTAAGCCCTAGCCTTCATTCCCCTTCTGCCTCTCTCTCTTCCGTTGTTCTCCATCCTGTCTTTCTCCCTCCACCTGTTCTTGTGTTCTGGTGTTACCACTGTTTTGAAAGCCGGACCGGACTGGCTGGTTCAACCGGTTCAACCGTGAACCGGTCTGGTGGCCGGTCCGATCCAGCTTCAAAACCGGCTCTACATAGAACCGGATCAAACCAGATTGAACCGGCGGTTCAACCGGTGAACCGTTGAACCGGTTAGGGTTGGAAAGAACCGGCCGGTTTATAAAAAATATTTTATTTTTGCTTTAATTAAAATTTTAAATATATATTTTAGTTTATTAAATTTTTTTAAACTTTTAAAATATTTTTATTAAATATGATGATTAATTTCACCATAATACATGCAAGTTATCTTAAATATCTCACATAATTTTTTTTGTAAAAGAAGTGTACTTCTCATTTTATAAAGGGTTCAATGAAGCATCTTCAAACTCCCCCTATGATGCGGGACTAAAAAAGTTGCATACTTGTATGAATAGTTTAGAATGTGAATTTGGGCTTATTTGGGCTAGATGAGCTTCAAATTTTTGCTTAGTTGGGCTACAAATTTGGTTGATATCTATTATAAATTTTACTATAATATATATTATAATAATTTTATTATAAAATATTAATAATATTATAAATTTATATATATATATTAAATATTATTCTTATAAATATATTTAATTATAAATATATAAACATATTATTTTTAAATGATATTTATATTTATAATTTTATATTATATATATTTTAAATTTACAAATATTATTAAATGGTCATATATTTAATTATTTATATTATATTAATGATCATAAATTTTTATATTATAAATTTATATATTATATTAAGTATTATTCTTATAAATATATTATTATTAAATGATATTTATACGTATAAAATTTTATTATATATTTTTAAAGTTTTATAAATATTATTAAATGCTCATATAATTATATTATATGAATTTTATTTTATTAATTTTTAATAATAATATTATTTATTACATCATCCAGTTCGACCCCGGTTCGACCGGTCGAACTGTGAACCTCTCTCTCTTCCGGTTCTTTGTCCGGTCCGGTTTTCACAACCTTGGGTGTTACTGCTGTCACATTTAGCCTCTCCTTAGGCAAGCAAGCTTACATGCACTTGCCCATGCTTGCTCACTATCCCGAAAAACACACACTTAACTTAACCATGCCCACATATTGTCTTGTATTACACTCAATGAAAATCTTTTCCATATATAATAATAAAACATCTGTTGAATCTTTTACATAATATCTTGATAGATTTCTTGCCTATGAATTAGGCAATGGTAGCCATGATAGAAATACACAAATTTAGGTTATTATTTCTGAGTTTTTGGTTGACTATTATTGATTATGAGCTTCTTCTCAGTTTAATATTCTTTTATTAACTTCTATTGTGCATGGATGAATTTCTATTATGTTGTTTTTTGCATTATATACATTTCTTATGACTCATCTTCTTTTTGTTGACTTTTTTTTGAGGGTTTTTTTTGCTTCATAGTGATGCAAATGTAACTGAGTGATAATTTTTTTTTAGGTGGTTGATTTTGGGGAGATTGGACCCATTAGATGTTCTCGGTGCAAGGGGTATATAAATCCTTTTATGAAATTTGTTGATCAAGGCAAGCGGTTTATATGCAACCTATGTGGTAAGGGTGGAAGTTTTTAATGGATTCATTTTCTGTTATTTTAAGCTATTATCCCTTGATATTCTATTCAAGTTATATATTGACCATGCTTTTCATTAGTTTACGAATTATATTGTATGGATGTATTAATCTAAAAAATTTAATTTAGTTGACTCTCTTGACTAGAAAAACGTTTCTCTGCTTCTAGATTTGTAGATTTCTTTTAGGTAAATAATTTATTTTGGATTGCTATATATTGGAAGATTTGTTAATTCTCTTGTGTGCTGGTATGGTTGCTTTGTCAGTTGGGCTTAAGTTAGTTTGAACCTTTTGCTTTGTTGATTTTTTTGGCGGAAATCCTCCTTTACAATGGCTTGCTTGTGGGACCACCACAAATCTGAGGTGTGGAATGAATAACTTGGCAAAGCATATAAATTTGAATAGAATTTGTGTATGCAAACCTTTGGTATGCAGTGGTGCGGTTGATGATGAGGTGTTCTTGTTACCGCCTTGTGGTTTAAGAGCATCATTTTCATACCGTTTTTCTTAAGCTCATCATTTTATCTTTGTTGTGCAATTTTCTAAATGTAAGTTACTCCTCACCCAAAATATTTAAGGTGGATCACGTTTAAGTCTTTGAAATGAAATGTAAGAGGTGCTTCTCATATGTTTTACACCTTCATTTTGGTCCTTAGCACCGTTCATGATTACAAATTGTTCCCTGATGTCAAATAGCGATCTAGTCATAAGGATAGATTTAAGAGGGGGTTGGTGGTAAAAAAATTTCTAGTTACACCCTTAGATCTAGATGTAGGAATTCTTTTTGTTCAACAATGTTTTTTTTTTTTTCTTTGGCTCACATGATGCCTCATGTGATTTTTAAAAGATGCATTTTTTTTTACAAGAAGTCCCTTTATTGATATGAATCTATGGTCATCATAGACTGACATGTAAAGTATTCGGATGAGTCGAATCAGCTGACAATGAAGGTTTGTACTACATGAACTTGCCAACCCTTGCAAGATATTATTAATTCATCATCAATTCCCGATGACGTAGATGTAGCAATGGCTCATTTGAAATATGAAAGCATCATGAAGGGGGTTGATTTTGTCTCTTTCCTTCCACTGCATGGTAATTTGGTTCTATGGGCCTTCTGTCCGGCAATTTTTAATTCACCCGAAGATAAATTTTTCCTAGGAAGAAAAGTTCTTTTGTGCTATAAAGGCCTTAAAGGTATCCTATACTAGAAGATATTCTAGTCAGGAGTAGCATGGCTTGGAGTAGAGGAGTCGAGTAACTTTCCCTGGCCAATTTATAGGAGTATGGAAATAGCATATACCTGATTTTGTCAAGTCAGCCTTCATAGGTGTCATAAACTACTTTTTTAATGCGGCGGACAAATATTCTGGTCAGGTGTATAGATGAGTCCTTGCAAATTCACACTACATGAACCTTGAATTTTTATTTTTATTTGAAACAAGTCTCACAGTAATTTATTTCATTATTAACTGCTTATTTCTTTTCAAATCGATCCTTCTATGTGCTGATGACTGAGATCACTTCCTTCAAGAGGTCACTAGGGGGGTAACTGGGCTTATTGTGATCCATCTTTAGAAACTATAGTTTAGCGACCACCCACTCTTTCTGTCTTTTTATATAGATATCTTGGTATATCATCTTATCCATACACTTACGTGGAACAACATGTTGCTAATTGCCCTTGTCAAAGCTGGTGTTGGTCTGGTTTCTAAAAAATTCTCTGTACCTAGTACTTATTATGAGCAGTACCCTATATTTGATCAAGGAATGGAAGTTTTTGTGGAGACTTGCAATTTGTATCATATTTACTGCCCCAGTGATATCGGAAGATTTGCTACTAAGATCCACTTGCTTTCTGATTGAGGCCGAGTACCTCTTCAAAGATAATCTTACATTTTTTTTTTCGGTCTTACAAAATCTGTGATAAGGCTGAAGAGCTCTCTCTGGCAAGAGCTTGTTAGTTTGAGAGGGGGATTTCCCATTTTTTCTTCATTTGGCTGGCGCTTCTTCATGAAATTGACGGCTGATTTGATGAGTTTGCCTCATGGCAAGCATGCGTCACTTTTTTTTCCTGCTTTTTTGTATCAATTCATGTTGCTGGCATAACAAAAATAACTTGAGATAGAGGGCAAGGGCTTTGACCGAGTTAGGAAGAAGGAGAAGGAATAGATTGGCTATTTTGACTTTTTACATCATTACATGTTAATAGTAAAAAAATGCAAGTGCATTAAATGCAAGCGATCAATATTTTATTTCAATAAGTAAAATTTATTTTAAATTGAATGTTATGTTATAGTATATTTTTTGAATGGTTAAATTTCTCATTTTTAATTTATATTGAATGAAAAATTGCTCATTTTAACTGATGTTAAATGGACATTAATACAATTGAATTTTGTTTTTTAGTAAGCAATTGTTTTTTATAGCTTCAAAAATGGCAATTTTAGATGTGAAATGGTTCATTTTTATTAAATTGAGATATTGAATCTTAAAAGTAACTTGCATATTAGTGCAAATCAACAGCTATTTGATATTAAATGATGGGAAATCAATATTCCGCATGCATGTTGGAAGATGCTCATTTATATTAATTAAAATATTGAATTTAAAAAACAGCATCCATTTAATTTGTAAATCAACAATTATAAGTTAAATATAAAAAAAATATAAATTCGTAATGATAATAGCCTTTGACAAGTTAAATACAAGCCTTAAAATGTAATGTTTATTCATTTCTCTAAACTTCAAAATTATGTTTAATTTTAAACTTATCAATGAAATAGAATTGCCTTTAAAGGATAAAATAATAGTATGTGAAATTTTTATCTTTATAAAAAACTTGTGGAAATTTCAAATTTATAAATTGAGGATAATCAAAGTCTAAATCATTTAAATTAAAGATTGTTATTGTGTGTGTGTATATATATATAGCTTTTGAACTTAGTAAGGAGAATTTTAATATTCCTTAAAAATAAGATAAATGTACGTTAAATTGAAATTGTTCATCTTCTTAGAATCTTGTGTGTCCTCATTAAGTATTATGGGTAGATATATGATTTAAATATTATAAGATCTAAAATTGATGAATGTTGATTATTTTTATGGGAGGAGTGTCAGTTGTCTTTTTAATAATTGTATAGATTCATGGTTCTGTCATGTGAAAGACCTTTTTGACTAGCTTTTATGTCTCTAATGGAAATGGAATATTTAAGAAGTCTGAACTTATGTGGAGCGCTCCATCTAAACAACATTTAGTTTTTGCAGTCTGTGCTCATAAAAAAATGCAATCAATTCTGAATTTTTTTTTCTCCTCTGCATATTCTTTTTTAGTTTGGTCCTTTGTATTGCTTGCTAATTATCTTTTCTAATTAATTCATTTGTGTGATCTTATATTATTTTATGTATTTTCTTGTTAATAAAACTTTGTAGGGTATAGTAATGAGACTCCTCGAGATTACTATATGAATCTTGGACCAGATGGTAGACGGCGAGATGCTGAAGAGAGGCCTGAATTATGTAGAGGAACAGTTGAATTTGTTGCTACTAAGGAATACATGGTCTGTTATCTTACGCCCTTAAATATTGTGGAGTATTTGTCTAATTTGTTAATCTTTTTCTTTCATGAGGCAGTTTGTAAAGTGTCATATATAAAAAATATTTCAATTTCACATGTCTCTGCTATTGAAATTCTTTCTCCACTTTTGCATCCATTTTACTTCCCAAAGGGTTTTCAGGTAGAGCAATTGTTCAATTTGTTTCTGCTAAGGAATACATAATTTGTTATCTTAAACCCTTAAAACAGTGTGGAGAATTTGTTTAATTCATTAATCTTTTCTTCCATGATGCATCTTATAAAGTGCTTCTATAAATTAAATTTCATTTTCTTAAAATCTTTTCTGTTGAAATTCTTTTGTCATTTTTTTACATCCCTTCTACTTACGCAGTTCTTTCGTATTATTGACTGCTGATGTTGCTATCTTTTCTGCTGTTTTTTCTGTTGTTTGCAACATAATCTAATCACAGGATTGGCTGTTTATAAATTTGATTTACCATAGCATATGCATTTATAGGTTGCCCATGGTTGTAGGAATTGTATCATTTCTGCCCTGAATAATTTAGTTGGATAACCATTACATTTATGTTAAATGTATAAGATGTTTGGAAGAATTGTATTTTGGTCTCTGAAGCTTTTTATCGAATTTGAACATCCTTGAAACAACATCAAGGTGTTTGGAAATTCATATGTGAAGCATTGTATTTTGTCTGATCTTGCGTGCATGTGCCCATAAATTCTATCACTCTGATCTCATAAATTTATGCCCTCTGAATATTGCTACTAGCTCATTGACCCGTGGCAATGATAATTACATGTCTTTGAAGCACCGGCACAGTAGAGTAATTTTATGAATTTTTTTCAGATGTGAAAGGACAGTAAATGTTAAACCCACCCACATTTTAACTCCCAAAATTTTTAGCCTCACTTGCTACGTAAGCACTGGAATTTGTGAAATTTTAATCTTTAAGCTGTTTCTTGTGGCAAGTAAGCAAGCATATAATGGCTAACATATTACTAATTTCTTGACCCCTTGCCATTGAACCATGTAGTATGCGCTCCCTCTATTTTTTTTTGGGTTTTCTGTGTGCTTGTGACTCAGCAATATACTTATGACGTTAATGCATGATATTATGTGCTTCTTATAATTTTGAAAAAGCTTATTGCCATTCCTTTCCAGCTAAGGAATCTGTTTGTATTTTTTTGCCCAGGTTCGTGATCCTATGCCAGCAGTGTTTTTCTTCCTTGTTGATGTCTCAATGAATTCCATACGGACTGGTGCAACTGCAGCAGCTTGCGGTGCAATCAGTCAGGCTATTGCAGATCTTCCGGTAAATTGAAAAATTTTTCTGCTCATTAAATGCATAAATAGAACTTCTGGTCGTCCATACTGCATGAAATATTATCCACGATCTGGACTATTGTTGCAATGCATTGAATGTTTCATTTACTCTATTAAATGAACGATCTGATTTTTTTAATACAATGGAAAATGCTTATTATCGTGTTAAATTCTTGGAAGCCAATTAATGTTGTTGCTCCTTACCATCTTTTGATGTTGGGCAGTCTTGAAAAAATAAAAAAAAGTGATAAAGAAGATGAAAATTACCTAAATATTAAGAAAAATTTAAAAATAAGAAAGACTCACAGCTTAACAAGGAGATTTCTTCTCCCGGATTTATTTTTTGTCTCACAGCTAATCATGATCAAGTTTTGAAATAGATGGTGCGTAACCTCATCCACGATAACAATAATAATTGTACTTTTGGTTTGCAGTCTTACCTGATTCGCAATTTTCTTATTTATATATAGAGGAAATGACAAAATACTAGATAACTGTTCAAAAACAATTAACAAATTGCCACTAATTTACTAATAAATTACTGACCAATTTAAGGGCATTTACTAGAATAATCCCATTAAAGTATTGAAATCTAAAATATTTAATATCACTCAAATATCTATTGCGAATTAAAAAAAATATATAATTTATATCAACATCTATTCACTTGACTTAAAACATTCGACTTCGAAGACCGGTATTGATAATACATGAAATAAATATCACGCTCCATTAGCTATGGATCATCTATGATAATAATGAAATATTATAAAATTTACTTTAAATATGCATTTACAATATGATTAGGGAGGGAGTGCTAACGTAATACTTATTGAAGATAAGATATTGGAAAATATATTTAGGTAGTTAGGTGTATACAATATTTATTAGAAGGTGAATATAAAGGCTTAAAGTGATGTGAAAGAATTAGCAATAAAAAAAGGGTTGACCAGAGGTGACATGTAAAGTGCGTACTAATTTTAATGCCACTAGGTACAACTCAAAAAAGAATGAGCGAAAAAAGGCAATTTTTAATGCTAGCCAAATTTGTTTTAATCTTAATGAAGATGATATTGATTATGAGTATACGACAAGACAATATCATGGATTCATGATAATTTTTTGGCAACTTTTTGATCTTTAACTGCGTTGCATTTGATCTAAAAATATCATGTGATTTGTTTTGAAAATATGCTAGATTACCAAGTAGTACATTTGAACGAAATTTTGGGATTTCTTTTTCTGAGAAACTGTTTTAATTGAGATTGATAGTGCTATGTTATTTTTTAACATTAACTAATTATAGTTGTATTTATTTATCTTTGCTATGTGAAGTAAGGCAATAATATTTGCAGTAGTTTAAACAGGTATTTGTATTGCTACGCTTACATTTTGAACTTAATGTTAGAGTTTGTAAAAATTTTGATCTTTATTTTATTATGACAACTTTTGTTTGGTTTTTGAAATGATTGGTTGGCATGTGGTCAACTACTTTATGGTTTAGAGAATATTCCAAGAAAAAATAGTAGTTTATTCTAGAAATGCTTTAGATCGTTGTACTATCTAAGATATTGGGGAATCATCCCTGATAAATTGTTTCTATCTGTTTGTGATACCATACATTTAGAAATTATCTAAAAAAATGGCATTGATTTATTTGCTAACTGAACGAAAAGCTTGGATAACAACACCATTATGATTGGCATGGTATTTTATTGCTGTTTTGTTAGTAATTTACTAATTTGCATGTAGTAAAAAATCATTTTAAGATTTACACATTTTAATCGGGTTTGCAAAAGTGAAAACTCACACATTTCCACTGTATTGTGATTTTGAAAATTGTTTGTTGAATCATAAGTAAAAGGATGCACCTAATGCTTGGAGCTCTTGGTAAAATAGGGACTAAGAAGGGGTTGATGTATGCAGTCTTACTCTTTCATTGCCTTTCATGACTCAAATTTGATTCCTACAGTCCCATACAACGCTAAGCTCTTATACGAAGAATGATGCCTTCCTCATTTATTAGCTTTTGGCTATTATCTTTTTAAAGTTGAAATTCACTATTTTTTCTTTCAACTGCTTTTCATTAAAATCTCTTTGCGGCTTTATGAAATAATACTACTACATTGCAGGATCATTAACTGCTATTTATATATTGCAGTCAATATTGCTTTGGAACTTTATGAATTATCCCATTTTGTTGAAGTCATTTGGCTACACGTAGATCTATGTTTATTGCACCGTGGGAGATTGGAATTCATCAGTTTATTTTCTTTTTCATTTCATTCCATTACTATCAAAATAATATTTTTTTTGCAGGAAGGTCCTCGAACATTGGTGGGGATTGCAACATTTGATTCTGCTATTCATTTCTACAATCTGAAACGAGCATTACAACAGGTAAATGCTCATTTTTTGTAGTTTATCGACAGGAAAGTGCTCCATAATTTGAGTAGTTTTTTTTCCCTCCATGCCTTTAGCAAGCATTTGTTTTCATGTAAAGTCACTACGTTTAGATTACATTTGTATTCAGTTGATGAAGGGCAACTCTTGATTAGACTTATCTGATGCAAATAGCATGATGTGTAGTATATGCTTTCATACAACAACAACAACAACATCAAGCCTTTATCCCACTACGTGGGGTCGGCTACATGAATCCTTTTTCTCCATTGTGTTCTATTAAAAGTCAAATTCTCGTTTAAACCTAATAAAGAAAGGTCATTCCTAATATTTTCTAACCAAGTCTTTTTAGGTCTACCCCTACCTTTCTTAACATAAGTCAAATCTAATACCTCTACTCTCCTAACCGGGTCATCGAAAGGCCGCCGTTTTATGTGACCAAACCATCTAAGGCGACTCTCTCTAATCTTATCTTCTACTGGAGCTACTCCAACCTTTTAACGTATATGCTCATTTCGTATCTTATCTCTAAGGGTAAAGCCACTCATCCACCTGAGCATTCTCATCTCTTCCACACTTAACTTAGTATTATGCTTCTCTTTTAATGGCCAACATTCGACACCATAAAGCATTGCAGGCCTCACTACCATCTTATAGAATTTTCCCTTAAGTTTGAGGGGTACATTTCTATCACATAACAGGCCCGATGCATTCCTCCACTTCAACCATCCAACTTGAATTCTGCTGATAATATCCCCATCTATTTCACCATCACTCTGAACAATAGATCCAAGATATCTAAAACGTGTACTCTTATTAATGACTTGATCGCCCAAAGTCACAATCCCCTCACTAGGTCTATTACTACTAAAATTACACTCCATATATTCCGTTTTAGATCTACTCAAGCGAAAACCTTTAGACTCTATGGTTGACCTCCATAATTCAAGTTTACCTTCAACTCCCTCTCTAGTCTTATCAACAAGAAGAATATCATCAGCAAAAAGCATACACCAAGGTACATCCTCTTGCAAATGTCTAGTGAGAACATCCAAGATTAAAGCAAAAAGATATGGGCTTAAGGCTGATCCTTGATGTAATCCAACCGAAATAGGGAAATACTTGGTCAATCCACCTTGTGTTTGAACACAAGTAATAGCTCCTGCATACATATCTTTAATGATTTGAATATAAGCATTATTGACTCCTTTCTTTTCAAGAACTCTCCATAGCACTTCTCTTGGAACTTTATCATATGCTTTTTCTAAATCAATAAATATCATATGTAGTATATGCTTTCATGCAAAGGAAAATAAATGATTCACATATCGTAAGTGACCAACTAATTCAACAACACACTTTCTTTAATTAAAAAAGGCACTGCTAGAGCTTGGAGCCAATTAATTATAAAATGATAAAAAATCCAAGAATTTAAGCTTGAAATTTGAAATAAATAAATTTATTATTAATTTTCATAAATTAGATTTCTGCTACGTCATTTTTTTTTAAAAATTAAGAGCACCAATTAAGGCAGTAATATAACGAGGAACAAAATTACATTAAAAATGTTTGGTTGCTCGTTGAGGCATGAAGATGATTTCACTCGAAATGAAGTAGTTGCAGGTGCAGTTCGCTCGAAGAAATTACACATCCAGCTTGGGCTCACAATATTATAAATTTAAATGTTAATTTTATTTTAGCTAAAAGTTTTAAATAACATATCTCAAACTATTATTTTTTAGGTTCATAACCTAGGCTAGGAGATAAGGTCGTCAAATGATTAATCTAAACTTAAGTTTGAACTAATTCAATCAACAATTCCTAGATTAATTTAAATTGCATGATCAACCGAATCAACGACCTTCCAATTTAAAATACCCAAATCTATGGAATACTAGCAACCTCAGACACACACAAAGGAGTCAACAGTTTTCAAATGTAAAATACCCAGAACTATGGAATAGCAGTAAGCACAGACACACACAAAGGAGTCTGAGGAAAGCCTCATGCTAATCCCATTGGAGACCATAATATCACCACACACATCTTTGAAAACCATGATGAAAATTGATCATGCTTAACAAAACCCATATGCCACAATCGCATAAGCCTGTAGGTTGAGAAACAGCAATTCTCGATACAGGTCAAAAGTTTATATTTATCATTTTTGGCTTTTTTTTTTTCTAAACATTTGAAACTTATAGAACCAACTAGTCTGCGAATACAACAGGTTAATATAATGTCGTTTTTCATAATCTTGTCAATTTTTTTTTCGTATTTTGATCTAAACTTGACCAAGATCGAAATAATGCCAACCAAATAAATTAATGTTAGGAAATCATGCTAACCTCCAATGCAACTATTCTCAGTCATCGTCATTAGCTTGTGTTCAAATATAGAAATAAAAAAGAAAATGAACCAACTAATGAAAAAATAAATAACAGAAAAAAATATTGTCTGATGTGACGCTTATCCCGAGAATAAATATAAAGATTTTCATCATTTAATTGTCTATAAAATGTGATGTTTAAGTAGTTTTCATTGTATGCCTGTATAAGTTGAACTTATTACCATATTATACCCACAATGTATTGCATATGAGGTGGATGATCCTTGAAATTTAAAATTGAACCAAAAAACTATGTATACGTGATCAAGGCTTTACCAGGTGCTAGCTTATAGTCTTGTACCTTTTGTTGGAAAAATATACTGAATTATAACTGCTCATTAATTGGTGCCACTTTTGGATAACATGTTCCCACAAGGCTTTCTATTAGTTTAGATGCCTTTTAAGTTTATTTTGTTTTATGATGTTGATGGGCCGAGCCCTGGAAGCCCCACCAATGGGGATGTCGGGAAAGGAGAGAGGGGGGATCAAAGTATATTAATTACTTACCATAGAAAATCATAATTGGGAGGGAATGATGAAGGATTATTTAGGAAAAGAGGGATGATTGATTGGGATGGAATTAGGAAAAGTTATTTAGGCAAAGAGAGCTGATTGATTGGGAGGGAATTATGAAGTATTATTTAGGGAGAGAGGGCTAATTGATTGGGAAAGAATTAAAAAAGTTTTTATGCTACTAAATGATTAGGAAAATTTTCTAAATTATGTTTATGCTGATTAGGATGGCTCTATTTGTGTTATTGTGTTCTAGGGCTATTTAAGGGTGAGTTTGTATGAGGTTTAGTTTATTTTTTTAAGGTTTAGCTTATGTTATTGCTGAGTTTTATTTGTAGGGTTCGTTGTAAGATTCCTAGCGGCGTCTAGGATTTGTGGGAGAGATGATCTACCTCTCGAATAGTATATCACTTGTATCTTTCTTTCTTGTTGAAGAAATAATTAAAAACTAGCCACTTTTTTGTGTTCCTATACTTTTCTTCTCTTTTACTTGCTGTTTTCGCATCCACTTAGTATCAAATTGGTATCAAAACTAGATTTTTGGAGGGATGACAACAAAGATGGTGGATGTGTTGAATGACAAAGTGGAGCAAATCAAATCCGGGATGGAATCTTTCTTAACCATCTTAGGAATGTTTTCAACTATGGAAAGAAGGTTCTCAACCATGGAGAGTTGAATTGGAGGGATGGAGGAGATGATGAGGAAGCTAATTGAGATGCAACCAAAAACTCAACCGTTCATTCCGATTACTAACCATAACCAAGATTTGATTGGTATTTCCTTGACCGAATCTAAAGGGAAATGAGATCAGATTGGAGGAGTTCGACGAGGAGAGTTTCTTTCATCAAGAGCCACCTCCTAGGGCTTCGATAAGGGGCTAATCAGGGTTTTCGGATTGGGGGGGAGGGCAACAAGGAGGGTATTTTATGGGGGAGGTGGTAGTTGGCCAACCACTATTGGAGGCATTTCAGACTAGGGGAGTGAGAGACTAGAGATGAAGGGGGTCGAGTTGAGCCATGGGGATCAGATCATGCAAAGAGGGTACAAGAAAGGTGGGATACCCACCCTTGATATAGGGGAAACAGGGAGGGATCATGACAACCGTTATACTGGAGGGGGAAGAAACTATTGAGGGAAAGTTGAAGATGGAATTTTTGGGGGAACAAGAGGAGATGCCACCTTTAGAGGCTTCAGCTGCTGCCCTCAGCAGAAAATAAGAAAGCGTTGGAGGGTGAGCATAAGACTGCCGTTTTATGTGGCCAAACCATCTAAGGCGACTCTCTGTAATCTTATCGTCCACTGGAGCTACTCCAACCTTTGAACGTATATGCTCATTTTATATCCTGTTTCTAAAAGTTAAGCTAATCGTCAACCTAAGCATCCTCATCTCTGCAACAGTTAACTTAATATTATGCAATATTATGCTTCTCTTTTAATGGCCAACATTCTACACCATAAAACATTGTCACCACCATCTTATAGAATTTTTCCTTAAGCTTGAGGGGGGCTTTTTATGACACAAGCCCCATGCATTCCTCCACTTCAACCATCCAACTTGAATTCTAATAATTATATATATATATATATATATATATATATATATATATATTCAATTTTAGATCTACTCAAATGAAAACCTTTAAACTCTAAAGTTTATCTCTATAATTTAAGTGTTCTTCAACTCCCTCTCTAGTCTTATCAACAAGAAGAATATCATCAGCTACAAGCATACTCTAGGGTAAAAACTCTTGCAAATGTGTATTGAGAACATCCAGGACTAAAACAAAAAGATATGGGCTTAAGGCTGATCCTTGATGTAATCCAGCTTAAACATAAAAATGGTTAAACTACCTTGTTTTGAACACTAGTAACAGCTCATGCATATATATTCTTAATGACTTGAATATAAGTATTATTAACCCCTTTCTTTTCTAGAACTCTCTATAGCACTTCTCTTGGAACTTTTTCATATGCTTTCTCTAAATCAATAAATATCATATGTAGATCCTCCTTATTTCTATATACTTCTCCATCAACCATCTCAAGAAATGTATAGCCTCCATAGTAGACCTACACGACATGAATCCAACTTAATTTTGAGAAGCATTAGTATCATGCTGCAACCTATGCTTCATAAGTCTATTCCATAGTTTAAAGTATGGCACATTAACTTTATTCCTCTATAATTCACACAATCTTGTGCATCAATTTTATTCTTAAAAATAGGAATCAACAAACCCATTCTCCATTCATTTGACAACTTTTTAGTCTTCAAAATAATATTAAAAAGTTTAGTAAGCCAAGAAATTCTTTCATCTCCTAAGCATTTCCTCACCTCTATTGGAATATTATCAGGTCCAATAGTTTTTCCACACTTCATTTTTGTTAAAGCCTCTATAACTTTAGTTTTACTAATACATAAATAAAAACAAAAAAAATTATTTTCATTTAGGATGTTAAGTTAACTAAAGTCAATCATATTCTCACAATCTTTAGTGAAAAGTTTAGCAAAATATCTCATTCACCTTTGTTGAATATCCTCTTCAAATAAAAATATTTTTTGATCTTCATCCTTGTTGCACTTCACTTGAACTGCATCTTTACTAGTCCTATCTCTTTGCTTGATTAACTTATACATATATCTTTCGCCCTCATTAGTATCTATTATATTATATAAATCATTAAAAGTTAAAATCTTTACATCACATATTGCTTAATTAAACATATTACGAGCCTCTTTATATTTTTCCCAATTATCATAATTTTTACATCCAAACTAATTTTTTATAACAAATCTTCTTATTTTTTTTTATCTCCTCTTATACATTTTGATTCATCATGAACTATTTTTATTATTAATAGCTTTTAGCGACTTCCCTTGATACAGATAGATTTTGATTCATCATGTATCCCAGCAGAGAAAAGTTATTAGCGACCACAGTCCATTAGTGACACTATCAATGACCTTGACATAAGAAATGGAGGTGATCCTAGAGCTAAGGGAAGTGATAGGAGTTCAATTGACATCTAGAGGAGTCAGAGAAGTGTTGATTGAGTGGAAGGATATGCCCGACTATGAAGCAACATGTAATCTGTACCAGATGATTCAACAATAGTTTCCTTCGTTTTCCCTTGAGGATAAGGTTGCTCTTTGGGAGGAGAGTATTGATGGGCTGAGCCCTGTAGGCCCCACTAATGCGGACGACATGAAAGGAGAGGAGGGGATCAAAGAGGATTAATTACTTACCATAGAAAATCAAAATTGGAAGGGAATTGGGAAAGATTGTTCAGGTAAGAGGGCTAATTGATTGGGAGAAAATTAGGAAATCTTATTTAGGGAAAGAGGGCTGATTGATTAGGAGGAATTAGGAAGGATTATTTAGGGAAAGAGGACTGATTGATTGGTAAAGAATTATGAAGGTTTTTTTTATGTTGCTAATTGATTAGGAATGTTTCTTAAATTATGTTTATGCTGACTAGGAATGTTCTATTTGTGTTATTGTATTTTAGGGCTATTTAAGGGGGAGTTTGTATGAGGTTTAGCTTATGCTATTGCTGAGTTTTATTTTTATGATTTATTGTGAGTTTTCTAGCAGCATCTAGGGTTTGTGGGAGAGCTGATCTGCCTTTCGAATAGTTGATCACTTGTATCTTTCTTTCTTGTTGAAGAAATAATAAAAATCAGCCACTGTTTTGTTATCCCTAAACTTTTTTTTCTCTTTTACATGCTATTTTCACATCCACTTACTATCAGATGTATTTAGGGTAATATTATTGTTGCTGTAGCTCATATTTTGTTCATGAGTTTACCTTTGCAACTTCTGTATTTGGCAGCCTTTGATGCTGGTTGTTCCTGACATACAAGATGTTTATACTCCGCTGCATACTGATCTAATTGTTCCAGTTGCTGAGGTTAATATTATCAGAAGATCATTTTTCCTGTTGGTTATGTATATTATTTTCATAATTATTCATTTGCAAAATTTGAAAGACTTGCTTAGCTATTCTTGTCATTTTGAGGGTTTAGTGCCGGCAACACCTGGAGCAGTTGCTTGAAAGTATTCCTTCAATGTTTGAGACCAACAAAGTTGCTGATTCAGCATTTGGTGCTGCTATAAAGGTATAGCTATTTTTGAAGGTTGAATTCTTTCCATTTTCTTTCTTAGCCTAATCATTCTTCATTCAATTATATTATAGCTATGTCCATTGGTGTTGCTTAATCTATCACTTAATGGTTGAAAAATAATCCAGTTTTGGCAGACTTTAAGATGGTGGATTTTTAACTTGCTAAGGGAATTGTTCACAGTTCTTTTAACATTAAATTTTGCATGTTGAATTATATTGGATGCATTGTGAAGGAATGAAACACGAATTCAAATTAGATTTGAGCATCCTGACGTGATATTTTTTGTTCATATTTTCTACGAATATTTTTTTTTTCATCCTAATTAGTTGTCTTGATTCATGCAAACTATCTCAGGCTGCTTTCCTGGCTCTGAAGCCGACAGGGGGGAAGCTTCTCGTATTTCAGTCAGGTAAATCCTATGCGGATGTCAACTCCATATATAAAAAAGAATGGACTGCATTTCTTCATTATTTAATCTCTTATTTTAATATGTTTATTGCCAATTTATTCAATCTGAGAGCTTCCTTTGTGGGGTTCAAATCTTATTTTACCATAGATAAAATATGGGTTGTGGATCTATAGTTGGCCGTTGTTTGTGGGTTCTGTAGAAGTGTTCTGAGAACTGAGCATTTTCTGTTGAAGATAGTCACTATATTTAGTACCATGTGTTGGATTCTTGCCTTTCATGTTGTGTTATAATGTATTAGTTTCAGTCATGTCGAACATATTAAGTTTTATCATCGGCCATTTTCAGCTTAGGTTGAGGCTAGTTAGATGCTACTTGGAAACGTCTCTTTCTAATAATTCATAGGTAAAATGGAGTTGTCTTTCATTGCGAGGTGATCTCAAATAGCTGAAGTAACAATCATGGTGGGAGATGGATGTATTATCGAATATCTACAAGTGGATGTTATTTTGTGTATTGTCATAAACAATTAGCGTTAGTGGGCTTTGTGGATAACAAAACGGATTGGAAGGAATTCTTTCTGAATGATTTAAAACATTTAAAACAAGTTAATATATAGACTAGTTTTTAAAGAAAACAGGGGAAGTAGTCTTTCAAATTAGGGAAAATATTTGTATTTGTGCACCTTCATTTAATCTACATGATAATTTTTAAATCAAATGTTTACTAGAATGCCTTACTCATAAAAAATAATGAGTTTTCTTCCACAGCTGTTGGTTTTGGATTTCCTTTTATAGTGCTCGTGGATTCCAATGCTTCCCCCTCACATTGGAGAATAAATGTTTTCCATTCTAAGCTTGGATATGATTTCATGAAAAAATATCTCTGCCTAGTCCTTGAGTAAAAACTTATGTCAGTTGAATTCTTTGATGAATTGCCTGTTAATCCCAAGATGCTTTGCTACATTATGCTTAATTGGATTATGAGCATGTATTGCTAGCTTGTTATCACAATATAACTTCATTGGACTTTCCTATGTGATTCTAAGCTCATTTAGGATGGTATTTAACCATAATAACTTACAACATTTTTGTGCCATGTCTTTAAATTCTAATTCAACACTAAATCTAGCCACCACTTATACTTTTGTTCCTCTATGTCACTGTATTTTTCTTGAAGAAGTTTGCAATAACTTGGTGTAGATCTTCTTTCCACTCGTGAACACGCATAATCTACATTTGTGTAGGCTTCTAATATGTGTAGGCTTCTAATATGAGGTAATTATTTCTTTTGAGTATAACTCCATATCATGGATCACCTTTTGGGTAGTGTCGTAGATGTGGACTCTTGGATCAAGCATAAGTTGACTGATCATGTCTAGTCAAGTGCAAGCAAGGTGAATTTTTCTATTAGTTTCTAATATGTCTTGTGACACCCCCAATATTTAATTTGGAAGGATTGACTATTTTATTTACTATTTAGAAATATCAGAGCCTTTAATAATTTATTAATATAAATAAATCCAACAGAATCACCTATAAATCATATACATCAATTTACAATTATTCATTTCCCAAAATTTATGTATAATAACCAAGAGTTTAATCTATTGCTAAACACTTATGGCAAAAAAAAAAAAAAAAAAAAAAAAAAAAAAAACTAAACCTCCAATCAACCTCACTCCATTGAGTTATGACTTCTTCTCAGACCTGAAATTAATAAAATCATATAATGAGCTACACAAGCCTAGTATGTTACCTGAATCTGTCGCTACATTCAATGCAAGACATTATAATTAATATGCATGCTTTATCTCAATCAATACAACTTGTAGAGGTCAATATGAATTTACATCAATCAATGAACAATATGAATCAATATCAATAAAAAAATGTTGGTCTAAGAATCTTTCAAATATCAATAAATATAAAGTAAATCATTATTCTTTTTCATTAATAGGGTTTTATTTAAACATTTTTATAATATTATAATCAAGCTATCAATTATGAATCCTTATTTTTTTTATCAAATGCTTGCAATTTGTATGTCATGTTTCATGTATCATACACACACACACACACTTACATCAACCTCATAAATCATATCAGTCTCTTTCTTCAATTCGACTGACGAAAATGTCCTGAACAACTTTCTCTCTCTCCCTTCTCTCCTTTCCTCTCCTTTCTTCCCCGACAAGAAATTCAATAGGGGCTTTCGAGTATGGGGGGATGAAGGATATATATATATATATATATATATATATATATATATATATATATATATATATATATATAACATTATTATTTCCATTTCCCAAGCCCTGGATGAGAAAATGGTTGTGTTAGGTAGTTGACAACTAACGTAAAACTTGTCGAGTAATCATAACATGAATCTTTTAATACATTTTATTAATGTTAAAGCGCTTCCTGGAAGCGACACACTGTATGGACTGAATACAATGAGAAGTGTGCAAGGGCCGCAGCACTGACGCTCGGATATAGTATTAAATAAGCAAGAGTTCCCACATCATGGATGAATGTGGGCAAAAAAACTAGTCCATGAAATTAGAATTAGGGTAGAAACTTGGAATGTAGGTTCTCTTATAGGTAAATTAATAAAATTAATAAATATTATGATTCACATGAAGATAAATATTCTATACATTCAGGAAATTAAATAGGTTGGAGAGAAGGCTAAGGAGATTGATAGTTTATAATTTAAACTACGATATTCAGGTAGGAGTCATACTAAAATGATATATGTGTGATTATAAATAAGAGTAATAGAATTTGAGTTATAATTATAATTTTGAAAATTGTTGCTGATGTTAAGATTATTAATATTATAAGTATTAATGCTCTTCAAGTAGGTTTGAATATATGTTTAAAATTAAAATTTTGGATAGACTTAGAATAATTAATACAAAATATATTTCTTAAAAAAAGAATTTTTATTGAAGGAGATTTAAATGGATATGTTGGTGGAGAGGCATAATATTTTAAAGGCATTCATGGCGGGTATGAATTTGGAATGACTAATGAAGGTGTTAGGATCATATTGGATTTTTCTCTATCTTATTATTTTGCAATTGCTAACAACTTATTTAAGAAAAGAGATGAACATCTCTATCACTTAAAAGAATGATTATAGTGAAGCTCAAATTGTTTTTTTTAATAAGAAAAATAGATTGTTTATATTGCAAATATGATAAAGTTATTTCGAGTGAAAATTTATCTATCCAGCATTGCTTATTAGTTTGAACCCTAAGATGATAGGGCAAAATATGAAAAATAAAGTAAAATATTGTCTTAGGATTTGATTGGACATTTAAAAAATACAAATAAAATTATTTTTTAGAGTAAGATTCAAAATCTTATGATTTTGGCTGAAAAAAATAATTTGTGGTATTAAGAATGTGTTTGGAGTATTAAAAAGAAAAACTTCTGATAGTAAAAATAGTTGGTGGTGGAATTAAAATGTGTAAGAAAAGATAAAAAATAAGAAGCTTTATTATGAAAGTTAGTTTAGATAGAAAAATGCGAAAAATTTGGAAATATATGAAGATATCTGTAAGGAATTTTAGAAAACATTATGTTGTGCAAATAATTTTGCTTTTAATGCTTCATATAATATATTATATATTTAGGAAGGCATATATATATATATATATATATATATATATATTTATATGTACGTATGTATATATAAGTGAGCCAAGCAAAGAGATATGAGAAGTAAGGATTTAGTTCAAGTGAAGTGGGTTAAGGATGAAAATTAAAAGATACTTTTATTAAAAAAAGGATATTCAACAAAGGTATATGAGATATTTTGAGAAGTTTTTCAATGACATTTGTGAGAATATGATTTATTTTAGTGACCTTACCACCCAAAATGAAAGTAGATTTTTTTTTTTTGTTTTTATCAGTGTATTAGTAAAATTGAAGTTAGAAAGACTTTAAAGAAAATGAAGTATGGAAAAGCGGTTGGACTTGATGATATTCCAATAGTGGTGTGGAAATGCTTAGGAGATGAAGGAATTTCTTGGCTTTAAAAAAATTTTATTTTTATTTTGAAGACTAAAAAGATGCTAGATGAGTGGAGGAGTGATGATTCCTATTTCTAAGAAATAAAGGTGATACACAAGAGTGTGTGAATTATAGAGGAATTAATTAAATGACTCATACTTTAAAATTTTGGGAGAGATTTATTGTGCATATGTTACAGCGTGATTCTAATATTTCTCAAAATCTATTTGGATTCATGCCGGGACTTCGGGGGTAATTTTCTTTCACACAATAGGCCCAATGCATTCCTTCACTTCTCCAACTTGAATTTACTATTAATATCCCAATCTATTTCACCATCGCTTTGAATAAATTTAATAAATAGACTTGAGATGTATAAAGCATGCACTCTTTTTAATGTAAGTGAATCATCATAATATATATATATAAAAATAGATTTTTGTTATAGCATATATCAAGATCAATATTGTTAATTTTCTTTGGAGCATGTTCAGATTTGATGTAAGCCTAAGTCTTAGATTCTGGTCTTGCAGTTTTGCCATCTATTGGAACTGGGTCACTTTCGTCAAGAGAAGCAGAAGGAAGAACAACAAATGTTTCTTCTGGGGAAAAGGTATTATCTTTGTTAATTTTCATTTTTTGTTTCAGACTTTACCTTTTGTATGAATTTTTATTCTTTGCTCAGTTATATTAAGAGGCTTGTGGAATGAGTTTTTTTTTTTTTAATGATGAGAATGAAATAAATAATGTTTGGTTGTGCCCAGGAATTTGTAGTAATTCGTTCATGTAATAACTCCCGGTTTTTATGCGATTTAGTTAGCAAATTTTGAAGCTTAAAATTGATATATTATCCACAAATGGTTTCTCAATACTTTAGTGCATTTCAATGTTATTTGTAATTTTTGTCTAGTTTAAATATAGTTCTGGATCCAAACATGGTATTCTTGTATTTAGATGGTTTTGTTAAGTGCTAGAAAACAGCATCAGATGGTTACACCTGAGTTGCAACTCAATAAGGCGCGTTTGCAATTAATGAATTTTCGCTGACTCACTTCTTTTGGGATTCCAGGAGGCTCATAAGTTACTTCAACCAGCTGATATGACTCTGAAAACAATGGCAATAGAGTTTGCTGAGCACCAGGTGAGAAATTTGGGGTTTCTTGTTTTAAATGACAGCATATTCTCTGATGAGGGCTTCAAATTTTAATCTATTATTTAGAAAGGTAATCAACAGTGCTTTATTTGTGTCTGCTAATTTTTTGTTCCCTATCAGGTTTGTGTGGATGTTTTTATTACCACGCAGGCATTTGTAGACATGGCCTCTATCTCTGTAGTTCCAAGAACCACTGGAGGTCAGGTAATAGGTTTACATACTCTTGTTCAAGACACCTCTTTTTCTCATTATTGTATAAAGTGCATTTATGAACCGAAATATTTTATAGTGCAAGAGAAATTGAACGTTTCTATTTAGTAATTTGTAGTTTCTCTATTATCCCCTAATCTTTTGTCATCCCTTGCTCTGTTATTCCCTTCAGCAACTATAGTCAATTTAATTGCCTTGTCTAGTTCAATTTTTTTGTCCTATTAAAGATCCTGAACCTTTTTTCTTCTTCGGCTCCCCTTACTTGTACCTGCATGTTTATACTTTTTGTATTTTTTCTAAGGAATAAAACTCTAAAATAGTCCTTCGACTATTAATAAATGTCCAATTTAATCCTAGACTTTCATGATGACCCAATTTAGTCATCTAACTATTAGAAAATATCTCTATTTGGTCCAAATGCTAAAAGGGTTAAAATTAACCTTAATATGGATATTATGGTATATGTGAGATCATATTATTATTTTTTATTTATCATATTAAAATAAATATAAAAATTATAATGAAGTTAACCACCTAAATAATATGAATAATTAATAAATGTGGTTAACTCATATTATAATTTTTGTATTTATTTTACTTTGATAAATGACCAAATATATTAAAATAATAATATAATTTCACATGCATCTTAATACTCAAAATATTCTCACATTTAACTGTTGTGATTAACTTTAACCATTACTTTTGGCCTTGGGACCAAATTTAGATATTTTCTAATTGTCAGGGGACTAAATTGGGGAATTATAAAAATTTGGGATTAAATTGAGCATTTCCTAATAGTCAGGGGACTACTTTTGGCTTTTACTCTTTTTCTAAGCAATTCCATTGCATGCTGTTGGGAAGAAGTTTGAATAATTTAAAGCTTTTTATTTTATTTTGTTTACTGGAAATTGTTTATCTTGTCACTTCCATGCATAATGGTAATTGTTTATTATGCCATTTCGTTAAAATATAGTACCTTGATTTTGGTTACTAGATTTTTTTTTGAAGTGTAATCCTGATACATTTATTTTAGTTAGTAGATGTTTTCCAAGTTTGCTTCGCCTTGAAGGTTCTTCATGATTCAGTTATCATCATTATGCCCTATCACAACTATTTGGGCTTGGATTTTGGAATTCTTATTCTATATTTGTTATTGTTATTTGTTGCATGAGTTTTTTTTTTATATATATATTTTGCATAGTGTATCTTCTACTCTACATCATGCATGTTCAAACAATTTGAATCTATTTTCCATAACATCGACTTCACTTTGTAATTCTTTAATCAGCCCACTAATATACTTATTTTATAGTCTATCTTGCATAGTTTTGCTACATATCCATTTATCATATTTATTTATGCCACACTCAATTTATCTATTAGTGATTCTTAATTGAATGCTAGGATTTTTGTAGCATAGTTGATCTAATTTCAGTTTTGCATATTTCTTTTTGGATTCCATGCTATTCTTTTTATTTCATCCATTTTAATTGCCCAACCCCAACTTTACTACATTCCCATTCCTTTGTATAATAGATCTAAGTTGCTTAGACCTAGCACACATAAGTATTATTGCTTGATCTTACAATAATTTTGACTACTATCCTATTAATTTCACTTCCACTAAACTAAATGTATACTAACTCTTTCTTCTATTAATCCTTTAGTTATGTCATCTAAAATTTCTTTTTATTATTGTAATTTTAAACTTCAGATCAAACTATATCGTTTGTTGCAAATAACTTATATCAATGTATCTCACTTTGACTTTTACATCGCTTGTTAGTTTTGAACTTTAAGATGAAGAAAAAAAAAAACAAATCGTTGTTCTAGGATTAATTAGGGGCATTTAAAGAATATTAAAAAATATATTTTTGAGGGTAAGATTCTAGATCTTAAGATTTTGTCTGTGCATGAGAAAACTAATGTTAGTGGGAAAAAGTAATTAGTGATATTAAGAATATTGCAAAAGATGTGCTTGGAGTATCAAGGGGAAAAGCTCATAATAGTAAAAATAGTTTGTGATGGAATCAAAATGTGCAAGAAAAGATAAAAAATAAGTAAATTTGTTATAAAATTTGTCTAGATATAAAAATTCTAATAATTGAGAAAGATATAAAGAGGCTCATAAGGAGTCTAAAAAAGCAATATACCATGTAAATATTTTAGCTTTTAATATTTATATAATAGATTAGATACTGAGGAAAAAAGATATATATATAAGTTAGTCAAACAAAGAGATAGGGGTAGTAAAGATTTAGTTCAAGTGAAGTGTATTAAGGATGAAGATAAAAAAATGTTTTTATTAGAATAAAATATTCAACAAAGGTGGATGAGATATTTTGCTAAACTTATCAAGGATGATTGTGAGATTACGATTGACTTGAGTGACCTTAGCACCTTAAATATAAATAAATTTTTTTAATTGGTGTATTATTTAAACCAAAGTTAGAGAGGTTTTTAAAAAATGAAGTGTGAAAAAGCTGTTGAATATGATGATATTCCAATAAAGGTGTTGAAATGCTTAGGAGGTTAAGAAATTTCTTGGCTTACTAAATTTTTAATATTATTTTGAAGACAAAATATGCCAAATGAGTGGAGAATGAGGTGTTGATTCATATTTTTAAGAATAAAACTGATGCACAACATTGTGCGAATTATAGAGGAATAAAGTTAATGTGTCATACTTTAAAACTATGGGGGAGAGTTATGGAGCATAGGTTTCGGCGTGATACTAATGTTTCTCAAAATTAAGTTGGATTCATGCCGGGTAGGTCTACTATGGAGGCTTTACATTATTGAGATGTTTAATGGAGAAGTATAGAGACAACAAGGAGGATCTACATATGATATTTATTGATTTAGAGAAAGCATATGATAAAATTCCAAGAGAAGTGCTATAGAGAGTTCTAGAAAAGAAATGAATTAATAATACTTATATTCAAGTCATTAAGGATATATATGCAGGAGTTGTTACTTGTGTTCAAACACAAGGTGGTTTGACCAAGTATTTTCCTATTTCAGTTGGATTACAATTTGGAACAACCTTAAGCCCTTTTCTTTTTTTCCTTAGTCATGGATGTTCCCACTAGACATTTGCAAGAGGTTGGTATATGCTTTTTGCTAATGATATTCTTTTTGTTGATAAGACTAGAGAGGGAGTTGAAGGTGAACTTGAATTAGTCAACCTTAGAGTCTAAAGATTTTTGTTTGAGTAGATCTAAAACTGAATATATGGAGTGTAATTTTAGTAATAATTAGATCTAGCGGGAGGATTGTGACTTTGGATGATTAAGTCATTAATTAGAGTACACATTTTATATATCTTGGGTCAATTGTTCAAAGTGATGGTGAAATAAATGGGGATATTATTAATAGAATTCATGTTAGATGGTTGTAGTGGAGGAATGCATTGTGCTTGTTGTGTGATAGAAAAGTCTCCCTCAAACTTAAGGGAAAATTCTATAAGATGGTGGTGAGACCTGCAATGCTTTATGGTGCAGAATGTTGGCCATTAAAAGAGTAGCATAATATTAAGTTAAGTGTTGCAGAGATAAGGATGCTCAAGTGGATGAGTGACTTTACTCATAGAGACAGAATACGAAATGAACATATACGTGAAAAGGTTTGAGTAGTTCCAATGGAAGATAAGATTTGAGAGAGTCATCTTAGATGGTTTAATCACAAGAAACATAGATGCATTAGATTTGGCTTATTTTAAGAAAGGTAGAGGTAGACCTAAAAAGATTTTGATGTAGAATTAAGATGCGTGAGTAAATATGTAATGCTGATAATACACACATTTTAATTAGAGAAATAATAATTACATTTACTTTTAGTGATTTAAACAAATATTAAAACAACAAAGAAGTGATTTAAGCTTAGGCCAAATTACAAGATAAAAGTTAAAATCACGAATAATAAGTTCCAATCACGATTAGCATAGCATGGAGGAGTTCAAAGGAAACCCTATGTTAACATATAGATTAGGCACTCATTGGATCCACTCACTCACACTCTTGGCATAGACTAAACGGAGATAGATTGCACAATCTTTATGATGCCACAAATAAAAGGGAAAACTTAGAAAAGCAGAGACTTGGAGAAGAGGCTCACCTTTATCAAGCTTTGGAGACAATTCACCATTAAATGAGAGAAAGTTGTTCGTCGATTGTGGCGACGAGGGAGAAGATGATCCTGTCGACGTAATCTTCAACGGTTTGATCGGTCTCCAAGCTGACGTCAAAGAACGGAGATTTGAGAATTTCAATTTGTCCCTGATCATCGTAGACAAATCCTTGGTCTTGTTCAGGATCCGCCATACAATGGAGAAAGGAAGTAGAACATGAAACTTCAGATTTTGTGGAAGTGTGGTAGAGAAGACATCAATTAGTAAATATGAAATTAATTTTAGAAAATTGAAAAATATGAAATTAATCCGGAGGAGGAATAGTTGGGAGGGAAATTAAGTTGAAAGAGCAAAGAGGAAGGGGAGAGAGAGAGGGGAGTATTTCCCAATATCTGAAGTTTAATTTCATATTTGATTGGGAGGGGATTGGAGGTTTTGAATTTCAAATTTCAAATATGAGGAGGGAAAGGAAAGGTGCTCCTTTGATGAGGGAGTTGATTAGGGCTCCAAAGGAGGAAGGGAATTAATGTAGGATAGATAGAGGGAAGGAGGGGGCCGGCGGAATGCTTGGGCAAGAGGGGGGCTTTTGGCGGGGATTTAAAACTTGCCTTCTTAGAATCTTAAATTACGAAAGATTATTTCAAATCAAATCCTATTTAAAATTCAAATAGATTTGATTTAAGTAACTTTCCTAAAATAAACGTAGTAGATTAGGAAAATAAACATAGTAGATTATGAAAGAAATTTCAAATTTCGAATGAAAAAGGAATAAGCTTTTAATACTTTCCTACTGTGATTTGCACAAAATATGGAAAATAATAATGTGGTAATTTGAAATTTGAACGCAAAGGAGGACTTGTGTTCGGCAGCTTGTGTAGGGTTAGGGTTGGGATTGGGTTTTGATGTGTGGACCGACGTCTATGGGGAGGGGCAAGGCCTTTGTGGCCGACAGCTAGGAGGAGGAGAGGGGTCTTGTTGGGCTGGCTACTAGGAGGGGTGGAGGGAAGAAGAAGAGATGGTGAAGGAAGAAGATCACGAACCCAGACGCTTCATGCAGCTGGTGGGTATTCCGTTGCCCTCACATAGGGACTTCAAGCAAGCTCTCTCAAAAATTCTCACAACTTACAAAAAAAGTGCAGTAAAATTTCTTCATAATCATCATTAACTATCACAAGAATAAGAGGAGGCTATAAATAGCCCAAAGTATAATAATAAAACAAAAGACAAAAGTGCCCCCAGGGTCACAAGCACCTACTCCCTCAAGTAAGGATAAAATAAAAAAAATAAATAACAATAAATCAAATACAACTAATAACTCAAAAATAAAGTGGTGCGATCATGGCCGTAGATCGACGGCCCCGCCTTTGGTAAACTTTCCATCGTCGGATGTCCTCATCAAATTTGTTTAGAAAATATTAGATATGACATTTCTTTATTAGATTTAAAAGAGAATTTGATTCTTAACTGGACCTAATAAAGAAAAAGGATTCATGTAGCCGATCCCACGTAGTGGGGTAAAGTCTTGATGTTGTTGTTATTGTTGAATGTATCTCACTTTGAATATTCTTTATATGCTTCTTCATAACTAATAAAAAATGCTAATTTAATGATGATTCTTGGTGTTATTCTGCTATGATTGAAAATCCGTTTGTTAATTCACATCTACTTTTAATTATTTAATGATCTATCATTCTTTTTTTTTTTAATTATGTAAAATCATGACTCACATTTTTTTTGTGTGCACCTTGCCAATCACAATCATTTTCTTTCTCAAGAACCCCTAAATACCATATTAAAAATATTTTCTTCCTATAGTTTTTTTACACTAAGGGCTAATTGTTTTCATTGCAAGTGTTGAAAAGTGATTGCGTCTCACTTAAAAAATGAATTCAAGCATCTTTTTTTCTTGAGACTAATTTATCATTCATGAAACTTGCCATTAAAAAGATGAGAAGTGTGTGTTTGAAATCTTGAAAATCACCTTCAATTTTCTGTTTTTTACTTTTAATAGTAGTGTAGTGATATTAAAATAATAGGGCGATTTGTTAGAATTTTAATCTTCTTGTTATAATAAAAAAGTGTTTAACATTTAATGCTATGGTGGGTAAAAATGAAGGTCCTTGCAGCCCAAGCGAATACATGAACTTAGCTTACAAAGTTAGTTCTTAGAAAGATTTCACTACAATTTACTTCAATGTGACTTGACTTCTAGAATTCAGATCCAAACACATGCAGAAAAAAAAGCCTAATTTGCTCAACTTTCACACATAACTGCATTTAATGATTCATTAATTTAATTTCTCATATTAAGACAAATTTGATTTTTTTTTTTAAATATACTACCTCAATGCTCCTTGAATTAGTCGGCATTCTCTTACTTTTAAAGATTTTCTTTAAAAAGAAATAAAAATTTATTAGCTTAACTATCTTAATATCTTTCATAACTTTTCAAAACATAGTTTTTCTCACATTGATCTTAAGTTTTATCTTTATACATCTTCTTCACTCCAAGTTATAGCGCTTTTTTAATCATTATCAAATTTCTATAATGATTATGTTTATTACTCTTCTAAATTTTTTATACGTTAAATTTTTCGTTTAATAATTTATTCACTTATCAATTCTATTTTTCATATTGTCTTTGTCATTATCAATATCCTGTTATATTCACTTTCTTCATTAATGCATTTTCCTTTATCAAAGTTTTTAGAATTTCTATGTAGAATATTTCTTTGCTGTTTGTTTTTTGTTTTCAATTTTACTTATGCTATTATGATCTACACTGACATCTATTTTCCAGGTTTATTATTACTACCCATTTTCTGCGCTTTCCGATACTGCCAAGCTATACAATGATCTCAGGTGGAACATCAGTAGGCCCCAAGGGTTTGAGGCTGTGATGCGTGTTAGATGCAGCCAGGCATAGCTCTAATGATTCATGCACTCGATTTTTTTTTCCTATACGTTTATAAATAGAATTTCCTGTTTAATACTTTTTAACATATTTTATTTTTGTAGGGCATCCAAGTTCAAGAATATTCTGGAAACTTTTGCAAGCGTATTCCAACTGATATAGATCTTCCTGGGGTCAGTACTCATAAACATGCAATTTATTGTTTTTAGTCTTGTTAACTTTTTTCTAAATTTTAGAATTTTTTTATGTTATTATTGTTTTTTTTTTGCTTAATTGTTCAGTGGTTGAATTTTGGAGTTATTCCAGCCAAGTGCTAATTACCATATCAGTCCTTGTGGGAGGTTGAGGCCTTTTGTGCCAAAAAACCTGGAGGGGAGAGGGGGTTGAGTGAGAGACAAAAAGATTCATCTTCCTCTTTTCATGTATGCACACAATCAATCCTGTAAGGTGTGTGTATCTAATTTATTGTTACAATATTGTTTCATGGGCCCTTCCCACTAGATTCTTAGGTCTTCTAGAATCATCTTGATCCATAGTAGCTCACATATTTCCAAGGCCATAGCACCGTACTCTGCTTTTGCTCAAACCTTGTCACCATATTTGTTTATTGCTCCTCAATGTAACAAGGTTTCCTTCAAGGAATGTGTAGTATCATGAGGTAGATTTTCTATCTACTGGTGATCCTGCGTTATCTACATCAAGATATGCCTTTGGTGTTATTCCATACTCTTTTGAAGAGAATCCCTTTACCTAGATTCCCTTTAAGGTAATACAATATTTTGTTTAGAGCTTGCATGTGAGTATGTTTTGGATTTTGCATGAACTGGTTGGCCACACTTACAGCAAAAGCTATATTTGGTATGGTGTGGGAAAGGTAGATCAATTTTCCCACAAGACACTGGTAAGCTCCCTTATCTATGTCTGGATCATCTTTAACTTCCCTCAAATTGAAATTTGGTTCTAGTAGTGTTGAAGCCGGTTTACAAACTAGTTTATTTGTTTCTTTAGGAAGATCATTAATGTATTTCTGTTGTGAAATGAAGATTCCTCTATTAAAATGGGCCACTTCAATTCCAAGGAATATTTTATTCTATAAAGTTCTTTGATTTCAAATTCATTGGCAAGACATTTCCTTAGAATCACTTTCTCCTTTTTATCATTTTCAGTTAAGATGATTTCATCCATATAAACTAATAAAATTGTGACTCCCCCTGAGTTTTAGTGTTTGAAGAATAATCTATGGTCCCCTTGGCTCTAAATTTTTTTCCTTGAATCTTGGTGGAATCTCTATACATATTTTGATGAGGACATCAGAGATCTACGGCTACGATCGTGCCTATTTATTTTGATCTATTTTATATATTTGATTTGTTATTGTTCTTTTTCTCTTTCTACTCTCACTTGAGGGCTTTGTCTTATGTATGCCCTAGGGGCAATAGTGTCTTTGTTATTTCCCATCATGTATTTGATTATTTAAAGCCTCCCTCTTCTCCTTAGAGGGAATGAATGAATGATAAAAAAAAAATTCCTGCACATGTGTTCTTTGAGTTGTGAGAGTTCTAGGAGAGAGCTTTGGAAAGATCCCTAGGGAGGGAAGTTGGATCACCCACCAACCTTGGAGACGGCCGGGTTCATGGTTCTTTCTTTTATCTCCCTTTCTTCCTTTGTCACCAAGCTGCCGACCGTGAAGCCCATTCCATCCCATCAAGCCGCCGACCACCATACAACCTCCACTCGCCATCGGGTAAACTCAATTCCATCCCTATCATCATCCGACGAACCACAACCTCATCACCACCCCACCGAAATTCCCCTCTCAAATCCATCAAGCCGCCAGCCTCATCTCCCTGCTTCTCCCTCCGAAATTCAAATCTCTATTTGAATACTTTTCATAAATACTTACTCTTGATTTGGGAAGATCTAATTTCAAAATTCAAACAATTTGAATTTGAAATTTTCTTTCCTAATTTAAGAAAACTTATTTTAGGAAAGTTTCTAAATTTAAATCAATTTGAATTTTGTTAACCCGCCGTATAAAACAAAAGAGAGAAAACAAAAAAAAATTAAAATCAACGTACCTGTCATCCCACGCAGTCGCATGTCGTCGCCGCATTTCGCACGTCGAAGTCACTTCACCCCACGATCTCGCTCGCGTCGTTAAAATGAGCGCAAAGGCTCTCATTCGCGGCTGCTACCTCTTCTCCACGCGAACGCTCCCTATCCTTCCGATCCTCCCTCTGTTTCCACGACCGGAGCCGGCAGAGCCCCCTCCGACGCCGTTCGACCACGCTCCTTCGATCGACTTCCCCTTTCCAACCGGATCGGAAGTTCCGATACTTTGATCGGAAGCAACCAACTGGAGCTCGCTTGCTGGGACGATAACTTTCTCCCTACCGCGTGCTTCTTCGACTCCCTCTGGCTGTTCGACCGTGCTCCTTCGCCGACTTTCCCTTCCAGTCGGACCGGAAGGTACGACATTTTAATCGGAAGTGAGAACAGGAGCTCGCTCGGCTGTGAAATTAACTTCCTCCCATTCGCACGCTTCTTCGACTCCTCCAACGGCTTGCCCTGTCTGTCGGATCGGAAGTTTGGCATTTTGATCGGAAGCATCAACGGGAGCCTGCTGGAAGTGAAGGTAACTTTCCTCCTTTCACGTACTTCTTCGGCCAAATCCCGAAAATCCACTGAACTTAGGGATTTAAGCCTAAAATCCCTAATCATATTTTAATCCATTATTATGTTTATTATAATTATTATTAATTATATTTAATAGTTATTTAATTATTATAATAATTAATTATCTAATTATAATTAATTAGTAATTATTAATTATTAATTATAATTAGTCGTTGATTAATTATAATTATAATTGATTTATTAATTATAATTAATTATTAATTAATAATTAATTATCAATAATAATTATCTAATTATTATTATTAGAATTAATATAAATTATAATAAAGAATAATAATGAATTGTATGATTGCTTCATATCTTGCCTCTAGCCGACAGTCGCCAACGACTCCCCGCCGGGTCTTCAAGGTAAAATTTCTAACTTAAACCCCGCCCTCGACGTTGTAGCGGACCGGGGAACCACCTATACGCGCTCTTGTAGCACGGTAGGAGGGAGCCCGGTGCGAAGCATACGACGAGGCGGGTAAGCCCTATACACGCTCTTGTAGCGTGGTGGGGACGGTCCTCGGCCTCGACCTTGACACCGACACCGCCGACACTGCTACGCAAAGGTATGATGTTCCAAAATCCCTTTCTCGACGTTTGCAGCGGACCGGGGAACCACCTATACGCGCTCTTGTAGCACGGTAGGAGGGAGCCCGGTGCGACGCATACGACGAGGTGGGATAGCCCTATACACGCTCTTGTAGCGTGGTGGGGAGAGTCACTGCTGTTCTGGTACGTAACTGCTGTTCTGGTACGGGTACTGCTGAAGGCCCCATACACGCTCTTGTAGCGTGGTGGGATGAAAATTTGTACGGCCGCGGTGTCTACGGACACCTACCATACACGCTCTAGTAGCGTGGTGGGAAGGCCCAGCTCCCCAATTTTCCCTCAAACGGGGGATATGCCGGGGTGCTGCCGAAATTTTCACTGAAATGCACAAAGAACTTGAACAATATAAAGACCTTCTTGAGCAACAATGTAGAAGACATGTACTTGAACAGAAATGTACAGAACTCGAACTAAAATGAGCAGAGGACCTGTACGGTGAACAGTGGACTCGTGGACCTAAATTTGAACAAATTCAAATGAAATCATATTTGAAATCAAAATCAAGTCAATACGAACATGCATTTGAACTTGCAAGGACTTCAGAAGATCCTGAACAAAGACTTGAGCTTGTACTCTGAATTCAAAACTAGAACAAAATGTAGACAACAAGAACTTATGCATTTGAACTTGAACTGTACGACCCCAAGTGAAATCCAGATTTGCAAGCATTTGATTCAAATCCAGGTGAATTCAGTAGGATGATAAGAGACCTAAATGAATGTGGGAGACTCATACTGAGTTTGAATCCAAGTCTAAATGAAATTTAACCCGAACTCAGGCTATACGACATCAAGTGGGGACTTGTGAACTTGATGAATTCAAGTCTGAATGAAATTGAATTTGGATCCAAACACATGCAAAGATCGAAATTTGGATCATACATGAGGAAACTCAAACTACAAGACCTGGATGAACGAACTCCTACGACATTCCCTACAATGCCCGTTGATTGAGATGGCGATGCGGGAGACCAATGATGTAGGACCCACTTCTACAAGCAAGTGCAACCCAACAACACCACCTGAGATTGGTGAAAGGTGGTTTCAATACCAAAGCAAAGGCTCTCCTACGAATACTACTAGGAGGTCGTAATTGATACAACGGGTCTCTGCAAATAACTACAAACCACTTGTGGATAACAACAGTGGGCATATCGTAAGCATTATCAAACCACTGTGGGCACAAGTACAAGTATCTCTTGCGACGATCCCTACGAGGTCAAACAAGTACAACAACCACCCGAGATTGGTGAAATGGTGGATATGATGCAGAAGCAATGGGTCTTCTACAAATATTTTCGGGAGGTCGTAGTGGATACAGCGGTCCCCTGCAAATGGATACTTGTGGATAACAACAGTGGGTGTATTGTAAGTACAATGAATCACTATGAACACAAGTACGGATATTACCTACAATGACGGTAACCAAGATCTACAAGTGCGTTGAGTACAAGGGCGACTCTATGTACGAAAAGGACACCCCCTGGCAGAAAGGGGGAAATATTTGAACAAATTAGAACCAAACTTCCTAGTGTTCCAAAGTCTCTTCTTAGTTCTATATTTAAGAAGAAAACAGCTCTTGTACCCACAAATAACTGGAAATAACAAGTCTGCTACACTTAAGATCCTAAAAGGAGTTCTCCCCAAATCAGTAGTCATTGACTCCAAAGTCCAGAAAGATCCTCCCCCGGTGATTGAGAAAGGGGGAGTCAACATCAAAATCCAACGCCACCGGATCTGCAACACATATGCAAGCAGACAGAAGGCGTCTACAATCTACAACCCAACGCCACCGGATCTGCAACACTTATGCAAGCAGACAGAAGGCGTCTACAATCTACAATCCAAACGCCACCGGATCTGCAACACATATGCAAGCAGACAGAAGGCGTCTATAATCTACAATCCCACGCCACCGGATCTGCAACACTAATACAAGCAGACAGAAGGCGTCTACAATCTACGATCCAGCGCCACCGGATCTGCAACACTGATATAAGCAGACAGAAGGCGTCTACAACATTCATATTCGGCCTTTAAGGCCTTCAACAAAGAAAGTTCATGAACAAAGGCATGAAGCCTAAAGAACCCGATCCTTCTATACGGATCAATAGGAGTCGACAGGGTTCGAACTATCAAATAGATACACGGTTGTAGTGACCGGTGTATTTGTTTAAATACATTCTTTTTAGGCCTTCAATGCCTAAAATCAAGAAAATTCATAAACAAAGGCACAAAGCCCTGGAGAAACCCGATCCCCTATCGATAAGTTGATAGGGTCGACAGGATTCAATCAAATGGAAATAACCCCAAACACCCCGATGATGGCCGTGTTGATTGCTTATCTCAACCGGAGGGGTTCTCAAATATTTTCAAATGTCATCCCAAATGTCCAAATTCCAAAGATCCACCCAAATATTCTAAAAATCCAGAATCAATCCCAAATTCCAAAAAAATATTTAAAAATGAAATATATCCATCAATGCTTAAAGAAAAATCCATCCACCTTCCGCAACAGTCTGCCGGGGTGGACAAATTCAAATAAACTCTAGCTCACAAAGAGCCAAATGCCTAGTCGAAAATATAACTAGGATCCATTCTCAAACAATCTCTTGCCAGTAAGGACGTGGTACGTGTCCTCTAACCGGCGGTCTGCCGCCAAATGGCACCGCAGGATAAACGGTTACGATGACCCGGGGCCCTCTGAACCGAGTGGTTTTGCCACCAAATGGCACCACGAAATACCGGTTATGGCCAGAGCCAATGCGTTCCTTATTGGCATCAAATCCTTGAGATATGAATCAATAGGATATGATCGATAGGGCACAAAGCTCTCTGCAAGCTAAGGTGGATTCAAATTTGTCCCCTTAGACAAACATCCAACCCCGGTCTACAAGGCCCCCTTGGACGAAGCAACTCATGGCTGCCGACAAGGATCCTTCTGTCAGGTTGGGTCGACTACCTCCTCTGACTAAGTAGACCAGGGACCACGATGGCCCGGGACGACGGAACCATGGGATCTTGATCGGGTCCATCATCCATTCCCCCACCATCCGCTTTAAGTGCTAGATGGTGCAATTTCTATTTTAAATATCAAACCTTTCAAATTTCCAAACTTTCAACTCAAATCCCAAATCCAAATCCAGTTCTCCAAATTCCAGACCTATTGCTACTACTATATGCCTGGTACTATATATCTATGGATACTACGTATCTGATCGATGACTAGCCTTAATCGAAAGTTCTCTCTCGTAATCGGGAGGGGTAATTAACTATAGGGGCTTGCGCCTATAGGAAACCAGAACTCAGATCATAAAGTCCTCGCAAAATGAGGGCGAAATCTCTGGGTAGTGTCTTATCTACAAACCCATCTGCCTTCCAAATTTTACCTCGGAATTTAGTTCGTTAAAACTCCCTCGCCGAATAAGAAAAGCGAGCGGAGGCCGAGGCCGAATTTTCGGAGCCCACAAATTTCAAATTCATTTGGTCTCAATTAAAACCTTTCCTAATTCCTAGACCCAAAATAAGAAACTTTTAATCCCTCCCCTTAATTCCCTCCAAGGTCATTAATGCCGCCGGCCCCCTTAGGGATTGGATTAGGAATTCTTTCCTAAAACCCAATTCTCCACTTTAGAAACATTTCCAAATCTCATGCTCTCTCCTTGGCCGAAATTTTCAAATGCCCACCACTCTTAAATACTATCCAAATCCTAACATTAGAGTTTGGAAACAAATCCCTCATTCCCACCTCTTCTCTTGGCCGAAATCTCCAAGGGCCACCTCAATTTCTGTCCGCAAAATTCAGCCCCCTCAAGTTGGAAATATTTCCAAAACCTGGCCAATACCTACCCGCCTCCTCTCTAGCAGCTCTGCTAGATCTACTTTCTACAAATTCCTCCCAAACTCCACCCGTTCTGTGTTTCCTGTTCTCCAAGCCTGCTGCCAGAATTTCCTGCACCTATTCTTGGTTTTCCCAGAATTCTCCCCCAGTCAAAGCAGCTGTCCCTGCTGCTATAATTGATTTTCCTGCATCATTGGAAGTCTAAAGTTGCTGTCTAAAAGCTTCCAGCAGTCCATAACAACTGCCCAAGGTTTATACAAGCATTAGGGTTGCTGCCCAGAATTTTCCAAGTGTCAAAGTTTCTGTCCAGCATCCGTAGATGCCTCCTATTGCTGTTTCGCTGGGTTTTAAAAATCAGATTGTTGTCCAAAAACAACGAGAAGAATCAAGGTTGTTGTTTACTTCCGCTCAAGCACATAAACTCCACACCGGAGATTTGTTTGACTTGTTTACTTGGGTGATCTTTCCTCCTACTCTTTTATCTTTTAGTCACTCTCAATTGTAGTTCTAATTGATTGTAACGTTGTGCTAATTCTTCCCGCTAAAGCTTGATATTTATTAGGAGTGGTGTGATAGATCTCTCTTAGCACTACTCTTATTGTTAGATTAGGGATTTCTTGTTGAAACCCATTTCATTTGCAACGTCTAGAGCTATTGATTATTATGTGGTTTTAATTTTTCGCAAGTAACTTGGCCTAAGCTTGTGTTTACCGTTCTTTGGTTTTATTTCATTGTTCGAATCATCATAAAGCTTTAATTAATTAGCTCTTACTCAATAAGCGTGCAAAATCCTTATCAAAATCAAATTTTCATATTTGTCCTGCATCATATTTCTTCTTCCAAATCCTCATGTAGGAATGCATTTTTGATATCCAGCTGTTTCAGATGTCAGTTATAATTAGTTGTTAGTGAGAACAAGATTCTCACGGTGTTCATCTTAGTCATAGGTGCAAAAGTTTCCTGTTAGTCGATTTCGTACGTTTGAGTGTACTATTTCACTACCAGTCTTGTCTTATACATTTTCAGTGTACCATCAGCTTTTTATTTCATAGAGAACACCCATTTGCAGCTGACTGATCTTTTTTTACTGGTAGGTCGGTGATCTCCTAGTTATTGTTCTTTTCTAGGGGCTGCATTTTATTTTTCTTGACACTTTTCAAATTTTCATCAAATAAGGCCTCATAAATATTATTAGGAATATGTATATTATTTAATGTGACAAAAAAATTTTTGTGTGAATGTGAGAAATTATGGAATGATGCAAAGTTGGTTATGGGGTAGACATGAGATTTTTTTGATGAACTTGTGTTTACCTCAATTTCTGGAGATGGTTCAAATTATTTGATCTTCTCTGGAGCATAGTTTGGATTTGTGCGCTTGGAATATACTTTTTCAAATCTCATGTTATCCATAATAGCTTTGTCATCCGTCTCTCTAGCTTTTATTTCAGGCTTAGGTGGATTGGTTTGAGGTGAAGCTAGAAGGTCAAGAGGGGCAAGCTCAATTTATTCATTTTTCTCAATTTCAATCTCCCCTTGAAGATGAGGTTTGGTGAAATAGGATTTTTGTTTGTCAAAAGTAACGACAACAAATATAAGAGTTTTCTTGGTGGAGGCTTGATAATACTTATAACCTCTTTCGGTGGATGCATATCTAACAAAGATACGTTTGAGTACTCTTAGATCTAATTTTTCTATATTTTGGTTGTGAATGCTAGCATAGGCGATGCACCAAAAGATTTTGGATGTGAGGTTGTTAAGAGTTTTAAATTCAAGGTAAAAAGAGGATATAATATCCATTTGTGTTTTTAGTTCCAAAGTTTTTGAAGGTAGTCTATTTATGAGATATGTGGCAGTCAGAAGGGTTTCTCCCAGCAGGATTTGGGTACATTATGGTGGAATAAAGTGACATGTGGAAACAAGGTGGCCATTTTTTCTTTCTGCAACTCTGTTTAGTTGTGTGGTGTGAATGCAGAAAGATTCAAGAATGATTCATTTCTTTTAAAATGAGGATAGGGTTTGGTAAAAGCAATCTTTGATATTGTTAGAATGATTTTTTTTTTTAAAATGCCAAATTGGTTTTGGATCATGGTGTGAAAAATGGGGAGGATAGTGTAAGGGTGTCAATTTCGGGTCACGGGTCAGGTTCGGGTCGAATTTGAAACTGACCCGACACTATTTGGGTCAACCCGAACCTGACCTATTTTTACAAATAGGTCGGTTTTTCGGAGTCGAACCAGACCCGTTTCGAGTCTGGGTTAACCCAACATCACCCGAATGACCCGGTGCTAGCAAAAAATTGCTAGTTTTCGGGTTCAAAAATGGACCAATCTCCGCTTTTCGGGTAAAAATGAGTTAATCTCGGGTTGTCGTGTCAAAATCAAATTTTTGGGCCAAAACAGGTTAATTTCGGGTCAACGGGTCAACCCGATTCCGACCCGTTTTTTGAAATGGGTTGAAATGTTTAACCCGACCCTAACTGAAAATTTTCGGGTCGGATTCGATGCGAATTTTCAAGTCGTGTCAAATATTGACACCCCTAGGATAGTGCCAACATCAGATTTATTTTTAAGTGCAATCATCAATAAAGAATGCAAATCAGCGGGCCCCTAAGATGTTAGGGATTTTTTAGGGTCCCCAGATATCAGTATGATAAGGTAGGAGGTATGATATTTCTCATTTTTGTTTGGAAAAGAAACTCGTTTATGCATGACTAACTCACATGTTTCACAATGAAAATATTTATTTTTTAACTTATAAAGAAGTTTTGGATATGCATTTTTTAAGGCATCAAAAGATGGATGTCCTAATTTTAAATGATGAAGCCAAATCGTAGGTTTTTTATTAACTAGAGATAACATAGAATAGCCTTTATTGATAATAATTGATTTGTTCAATTTTTTCAGGTAGTACAGTCCATCCCTTAGCAATTCCAACCTTCTTCCTTGTTCTCTAGTCCTTAAATGATCAACAAGTAGGGTTAAATAAGACTTGACAATTATAGTCACTAGTAATTTTTTGTATGGAGATTAAGTTTGTGGATAATTAAGGTACATGGAGCTCATTTTTTAGAGTGTGTGAGGGAAATAAGGGGATGTCTCGTTGGCCTTCTACAGTGATAAGAGAACCATCAACAATGATGATTTTCTTATTACTCGGAAATGGAGTGTAATTCATGAAGTGGGTAAAGAAGTGTGTCATGTGATCTTTGACTCATTAGTCAATGATCCCTAAACCTTTCAAATAATTTTTAGAGGCACTTAATCCAATGGATATCAGAAACCTACTTGAAAGTGCAAGAGAAGAAGATATATGTCATTTTTCAAGGGATACCAGGAGTTGTTTTAGCTCATCAATATCTTTTTTGTTGGGCTCTTTGCAGTTGGACTACATTTCTTGGTTGGGCTTTCCATGTAACTTCACACATGTCTCCTTTGTGTCTTGATTTCTTGTAATAACTGCACCAAAGGGAATCATTGTCTTTAAATTTTGAGGAATCCTTATCTCATTCTTTCCATGACGCCTCTTTGGTTGTCACCATTGCTAAATCTTTAACAACCTTTGGTCCCAACATTACCTCTCGTCAACTTTCCTCATCGTGAATGAGAGAAATTGTCTCCTCTTTGTCTTTGCTAAGGATCTGAACTCTAAATTGATCAAACTCCGCATTTAATCCTACAAGAAAGTCATACACTTTATCTTTCTTAATAAAGATTTTCAGGATAGCAGCATCTTCTGAATATTTGGTCTCTATGAATCTGTAGTGATCAAGTTCTTGCCACAAGCTTTGCAAAATAGTGACATATTCCATCATAGTCTTGTTTCCTTATTTTGTGCTTCCTACCTTGACCTTAATCTCAAAGATTTGAGTAGCATCCTGAGCTTTTGAGAATGCTTGCTTGGTGGCAGAACATATGTCCTTTGCAGCTGAAATGATCATGAAAATATCGCTAATTTTTGAAGTCATGGAATTCCACAACCATAACATAATCATGGAGTCTGCTTCATCCCATGTACAATAACTATGATCTCCTTCTTTTGGTCCAACCACAAGGAGATGATTCATCTTTCCTTTCCCTTTTAAATAGGTCTTCACAAATTGAGACTAGTTCAAGTAATTCTTCTCATTTAAGAGATAGGAAGGTTGCATATTTTGGAGATCTTTTCTTGGTGCATAATAGAGTCCTCAATTTGGTCAATGCTTTGGGAGGAATTAGCTTCAAACATTGCGGCGGCAAATGGTAGTGATGAAGGCTATATTAATCATGCCAACAAGGTGTAGGGCAACAATGAAGGTTGTGTTTCTTATACAAGTGGTAGAAATAAGCAAAGGCTGGTAATGAAGGCATTATAGCTGAATAAAAAAATTATTTTAGGGTTGCAGCAGGCTTCAGGGATGCACAAGAGGCTCCAAACTTCAACTGCTTGCCTCTTCTTGCTTGGTTCGGTCCATACACGTGTACGAGAGGCAAGTATCGATCCAGACGCTCATATGAAGAGGTCCTATGCTTGGCTCCTTTGTCTGATCCTCTTCGGTACTCGGATTGGCCCCAGGCTTGCACTCATATGGCCTTTGCTCGCTCAAAATCCTCAAACGCTTGATCAGTTTCAGCCGTACATTGGAAGAGCTTTTGATACTCCGTCGATTTCCGTTAAGATGGGTCGCAGGCACGCGAGGGGAACCACTTGCTCGGCCCCACTGCATCCGTTCTTCTCCTTTACTTTTTAGCCCCCATGTAGGCACGTACTAGAGAGTACTCTCGTTTTCTGTCTTTGAAACCGAAGAAGATCCTCACATAGGGAGCAAAAAACGTAAATCCCTCACCGACAATGACGGCCGGTGGTGGGACAATAGGAAAGCCGATTATGTATCTTTAGGCTCCAATACCATGTTAAATTCAGAGAATTGGATGGACAATTGTTTCCCCTATTCTACTACATATATATATATATATATATATATATATATATATATATATATATTACATCAAATTTTAAAATTTGAATATGCCTTTCTGATTTAAATCACTTTTTTCTTTAATCTGTTATGAACTTATGATTGAAATCACTTGTTTCTTTTAATCTCTTCCGTTTGAGAAGGCCATCCTTAATTTTATTAATTAATTTTATTTTAAGTGTACTTTATGTAGATTACAATGGAGAAAAAGGATTCATGTAGCCGACCCCACGTAGTGGGATAAAGGCTTGATGTTGTTGTTGTTGTTGTTGTTGTACTTTATGTAGATTAATGTTAAATCTTTAGCATGACATATATCATTTAGGGTTTCATTTAGATCTGGACACCTTGATGAGTTTTTTGTTCTCCTATTCTCATATTGGAATCATTAGTTCTAGAACTTTTCTTTTGCAGATTGATTGCGACAAATCCATAATGGTGTCTTTTAAGCATGATGATAAATTCCAGGAGGGGTCGGAGTGTGCTTTTCAGGTACTTGGAGCGAATTTCGATCAGTTGCTGCTTGCCAGCTTATTCTGTCTGACATTTTGATAACTCTACTCACTTGCTTAATTCCATTTTACCGTTTTATCATTTCCTCGAAAACTTTCAAGCATGGTACTTGTCTAATTATATTTTTCAGTGTGCACTGCTTTATACTACAATATATGGGCAAAGAAGGATTCGAGTTTCAAATCTCTCTCTTCCGTGCACAACTATGCTTGGAACTCTATTTCGTTCAGCAGACTTGGATTCACTGTTGACTTGTTTTTTGAGACGGGGTAACTTATTCAATTTTTTTTTTCATGTCCTGTTTTTATTTTCTAACATTAACATAATAATTCTATCTTTGTTTGCTCCCATGAAAACAAACACACACATATACGTAAATTATATGTTGGTGCTGGGGATAATGAGTGATTATTGCTTTTTAAAGATTCATATGTTGGTGCTGGGGATAAAGAGTTCAAAGTCCATATTTTAAAGAAACCCTTAATGTAGTTATTACTTTTTTTACTAAATTAAATGATCAAAATGATTCTTATATTTTTTGTGGGTGACCATTTTAGTCTTTGCCTATCAAGTGTCCAATTTATTCCATTGACCCTTCAAATATGGTCCAAAGTGGTTCAATTGATAGAATCGTTGTTTTATTTCATAAAAATCCACACAAAATTCAAGGTGGGAAATGAAGGTAATTTCGAAAGAGAAAGTTTTTATACTTCTTGATTTGCATGAAATATTCATGTTCGACAGCTCCCATGAAAATTTTATCTAATTAAATAATTATTTTAACTTTGGGAGTATTTTGGATTATATTTGAAAGTCAAGTGACTAGATTGGGCTTTTTTACCAACAAATAGTCAGTGGACCTTTTTTACCGTTCTATTTTTTTTAATTTACAATCTGATTTATGTGGTGAAACTCGTCTTCGGAGAGGTACTTTTTTTGCAAGTGCGCTAAACATTTATATTTGGTCTTGTGGCTAAATTGGAACACGACAATTGTTCTATGGATAGAAAATGTTCTGCCATAATTTGATCCACTTTGATGGTTGTCATTATTGTTGAAACGGCCTTCATCCTTTTGCCATGGCTCTAGCCTAATTGAATCCACTTCAATGATTCCTTTATCATTCTTCATGGCCTTCGCATCACCACCTACACATCCGAGGAATTGCCCTGATTTCAACAATGACTGGCTCAGCCATGAGATCCTATCATGGATGGAGATGATGAGTTTTTCAACTGTTGTATGCGGGATCTATTCGTAGATTGAAGACGTTTGTCTATTGTTGGCCAAACTTCATGACAGGCCTCTAAGTTGAGGACATATGGAAGCAGTGAAGGGGAGATAACTGAGTAAAGTGCAGCAGTGATGTTTTGATAAATAAGTACCCACTGACTATATGCAGGATTAGGAGAAGGAAGATTGTTGTTCCAATAATGTATTTGTTGGGAGAAGAGACCGAACCACTAGAAACCCGTAGAAACCATGGGCTTTGAAGACTTTAGAAACCTGTGCTCTCCCTATAGGGTGATTGTCTGAAGTGAGAGGAGAATGAACAACATTTAATGTTGTTCATGAGAAATTTGAGTGAACCGGGAATTTGAACTTCAACCATTGAACTGTAGCTAGAGTTGTGAGCTGGTGAAGCTGTAGATGAGGTGGTCTAGGACGTCATTAGGGAATATACCAGAAAAAAAATTACCAGTCCTGTAGCAGTAAATGTGATGTAGAACGGGTAAAAAAAAGGGGACATTTGAAATTTGAATTTCTTGCTTTAATTGAGATCAAAATATAAGGAATAATTAAATCAAATCAAATACAATTAGAAAGCTAATTAGATTTAATTTAAGTAACTTTCCTAAAATAGGCTATCTTAAATTAGGAAAGTATTTCAAATTTAAAATTACTTAGAATTTGAAATCAAATATTTTCCTAACTTAAATCATTTGATAAAAGGAAAGTAATCAAAGGGGAATTCAAATTTTTTGGGGCAAAGAGGAAGAAGGGGAATTTACTTCCAATTGGAGAGGTTCCCTATTGGAAATAAATTAATTTAGAAAGGACTATGGATAAATTCAGTAAAAGGAGGTGGGAGAGATTTGAATTGTTTCCAAAGTGGAGAAGAGAGTTTTAGGAAACAATTCCTAATCTCATTCATGATTTGGGGGGGGGGGTGCCGGCGGCTATAGAGAGGGATGGAGGAATTAATGAGGCGTTTAATACCTACTTAAATTAATAAACTAAGTTTGGAAAGAAATATTTCCTCCCTTAATTTAAAATTTAAATAGGAATTGTTTTAGTAAGTTTCCTAAAATAGGATTTTGTAAATTAAGTAACTTTTTCAAATTCAAATTAATTTGAATTTAATCATGAAGAGAGTTACCAAAATTATGAAATCTATTTTAGGAAGGTTATGGATCACGTGAAGAAGGGGGAGGAGCGAAGGGTGGCCGGCGGTGAAGGGGTGGCCGTGGATGAAATAGGAGGTTGGGGAAACTATGTGGCCGACGGTCAAGGGAGGAGGAGAAAAGGATTTAGGGAAAGAAAGATTCTTCGCTCGAGTCCGAATACATCCTGCAGCTGACGGGTATTACGTTGCCCTTTACCAAGGGACTTCAAGTCACGAGCCCAGACCCATCTTGCAGCTGGTGGAAGCTATGAATTCCTCCCCTAGGAATCTCACCCAAGTTTTCTCCAAAGAACACAGGTGCAAACAAAATTTCTTTTCTTAATAATTCATCATTACATTACACAAACAAGGGCCTCTATATATAGGCCTAAGAAACTAAAATAAGACACATATGTCCCTAGGGCTTACATAGGACGACCCTCTTAAGTAAGGGTAAAAAAGAAAAAAAATTCATAAAAAAAAAATTACAAACAACAAATTAAGATAAGGTAGAATGATCTCGGCTGTCAATTGTTGTCTCCTCCTTTGACAATCTTCATGATCGGATGTCCGCATCATTCTCCCGGGGTGGAAAAGAGCTCGACTCCATCGAGTCCGCACTCCAGGTAACCATGCTTTGATACCAAACTGATGTAGAATGGGAAAAAAAAGGGGGACATTTGAAATTTGAATTTCTTGCTTTAATTGAGATCAAAATATAGGGAATAATTAAATCAAATCAAATCCAATTAGAAACTTAATTAGATTTAATTTAAGCAACTTTCCTAAAATAGGCTATCTTAAATTAGGAAAGTATTTCAAATTCAAAATTACTTAGAATTTAAAATTAAATATTTTCCTAACTTAAATCATTTGATAAAAGGAAAGTAATCAAAGGGGAATTCAAATTTTGGGGGCAAAGAGGAAGAAGGGGATTAATTTACTTCCAATTGGAGAGGTTCCCTATTGGAAATAAATTAATTAGAAAGGACTATGGATAAATTCGGTAAAAGGAGGTGGGAGAGATTTGAATTGTTTCTAAAGTGGAGAAGAGAGTTTTAGGAAACAATTCCTAATCTCATTCATGAAGGGGGGGGGGGGGGGGGGGGGGGGGGGGCTGCTGGCAGCTATAGAAGAGGGATGGAGGAATTAATGACTACTTAAATTAATAAACTAAGTTTGGAAAGAAATACTTTCTCCCTTCTTAATGTAAAATTTAAATAGGAATTGTTTTAGTAAGTTTCCTAAAATAGGATTTTGTAAATTAAGTAACTTTTTCAAATTCAAATTAATTTGAATTTAATCATGAAGAGAGTTACCAAAATTATGAAATCTATTTTAGGAAGGTTATGGATCACGTGAAGAAGGGGGAGGAGCCAAGGGTGGCCGGCGGTGAACGGGTGGCCGTGGATGAAGTAGGAGGTTGGGGAAACTATGCGGCCGACGGTCAAGGGAGGAGGGGAAAAGGATTTAGGGAAAGAAAGATACAACCGCGAGCCCGAACACATCCTGCAGCTGATGGGTATTACGTTGCCCTTCACTAAGGGACTTCAAGCCACGAGCCCGGACCCATCCTGCAGCTGGTGGAGGCTATGAATTCCTCCCATAGGAATCTCACCCAAGTTCTCTCCAAAGAATAAAAGTGCAAACAAAATTTTTTTTCTTAATAATTCATCATTACATTACACAAGCAAGGCCTCTATATATAGGCCTAAGAAACTAAAACAAGACACATATGCCCCTAGGACTTACATAGGACAGGGTAAAAAAGAAAAAAAAATCATAATAAAAAATAAAAATTACAAATAACAAATTAAGATAAGGTGGAATGATCTCGGCCTTCGATTGTCGTCTCCTCCTTTGAAAATCTTCATGATCGGATGTCCGCATCAAAATGCTTTACAGCAGTTGCTCTGATACCATGTAAACTTCCATGCAATTGATAATAATGTTATCAGCAGTTTCTCTACATACCTACTGATAAAGGTAGCAGCTCATCTCTATTTTTCAAACCAGAAACTTCGTACCTTCGTCATCTGCTTTGCTAATACATTTCTATTCTAGAGAAAGAAGCTTCCAGAGTACAGTTCCAGCGATCCATCGCACAATGCCTTGGATTGCTCAGATGTGATCTCCCGTCCTTAGCATATAACAGTTTTGGCAGCTCTGCTTTGCTCTAAATCAGATGGCAGAGTTTGTGGAGCATCATTCGGTTTAGAACTGTCATCATAACCTGATGTGGTTTTAACAGTCTTTATCAAATCCCCTTCTCTTTCTTATCATCCAATGAGCTGAGTTTCTCAATCTTTCCCTCTATTCATTCACTAGGCCACCCCTGCGCCAGATAGGAACCACTTAGTCATCATGATAAACATTTCCTACAAGAAGTTTGAAATTGTACTCATAGTTTAAATTGCGCGGTTAAAGGCCCGCCTTAATTGCAATTAAAAAAAAAACAATGAGGTGTATGACTCATGCTTGTCAGATGAAGCGTGCGCCTCATCGCAATTTTGAAGATGTGTAAGACAAAAATTAATGTATAAGTAATTTTAAAATTTAAATTTATAAACACTTTTTATATAATTTATAATACTATATATAAACTAAACCAAACTTAGAACCACACAATCTCAAACTTTTAGCCGCACACTACCCTTGCATTCGTAACTGATCCTACTATGATGCCATCATTGCTTTGCTGCTGCCGCTTCTCCTTCAACACCTCTCCTTTTGTTGTTGAAAATCCATTTCTTTTGTTTTAATATGAGAAATGAGAGAAAGCAATTGACTACGATGATGATTTTAATGAAGATTTCTAAGTTACGAGTGTAGGATAATTTTAAATTCATAAATTATGACATTAGGCTATTTGTTTTTGTTGATGTAGGAGTGGAAGAGACTATTTATTTAGTGTTGGTAGCCTTATATAAATTTTAATGGACTTTGATATTTTATGATTTTACTTTAGTATCTTACTTACTTTGATATAATTATTTTACTTTTTATTTCTTTTTTTATTAATTTAATGATTTAATTCTAAGTCTTACACCACCTCACAAAAAGAAAATGTCTTGATACCCAATTGAGTAATTTCAAACCTTGATTGTACTCAATTAATCTTTCTCGCTGTAGCCTTTGGCTATATTTCTCATGGGTGAGATCGTACTAAATCTGACGATCTCATGTTGGCGAGTGCTCATTGGTACGTAAGTTTGAACCTTCATTATTTTTGTTGTTCTTTTGTCAGCTCAAGTTCGTGCCATGGACAGATGGTTGATGAGCATGCATGATTTGCAAGGTTGTTGATCATAGTTGTTGCCATAGCTAGCGGGCCCCACTGTGGTCTCAACTTCAAGCTCACACATGAGCTCACTGCTCTAACAATATAGTTGTTTCTTTTTGTTCCTCTCTTTAAGAAGCACCGAGAGAACTTGCTAGCTAAGAACTTGCTAGCTAAGTTGATGAAGAGTTGCCTAAGAAGGATGTGCCGGCTGAAAATGAGCGGCAGTTTAAAATGTGGACCTAAATGAACTGCATTATTAATTAGATGGGTCTTCCTTCATGTTAATTGTGTTTGCTAATCTTCTGTGCAGGATTTCCTATTTTTCTGGGACTCAAATCCTTAGTCTCTTTAGCCAAGTCATTTGAAATGTTGTCCCCAAAGTGTCCCAGTATTCAAACTCAACTACATTTGTTTTAAAATTCACGATTATAATGGCTATAATAATTCTAAATTTGTTTGGAAGCTTCAAAAGCATTGCATTCTAATGATTTTGAACACTTGTAGTTCATCAAAATTGATATGTGGTGCTATTTCTTTGCCCTAGTCAGGATTTTTGCTTGTGCAGATGTTCATAATGTAGGCAATTAAAACTCAACTACATTCTTTACTGGTGTTGTTTTATCATCATATATTTATTTTATATGCTTTTACAATTTCATAAATTAGCATACTTATTTTAATGTCTTTTAATTTTTGTTTGTAAATATTAACTTCTTTTTTTTAATCATAAGCGTCTAGCATCCATTTTAAAATTAAAAAAAAAAATCTACATAATATGTTTTTGAATTATCTGAAAGTGGCTGTTGTTGATTTTCTGCAGCTGCAAACTGCTATCCCAACTAGCCCTCTTTCCCAAGTCCGTGAACAAATTATGAACCTCTGCGTCAACATCCTACACTCTTACCGCAAATTCTGTGCTACTGTGTCAACACCCGGCCAACTTATTCTACCAGAGTCAGTTAAGCTTTTACCTTTATATACCCTAGGTATTCCATCTTTTGCCCTTGATTTTTGTTGTAACTTTGTTTACATTAATCTTTTAAGTATATTTTCTGATGCTGCTGTGGGTGGATTTGATTTGTTACTATTGTTTTGTTTATATATTCAAACATGCTGCTACCAAGATGTTAGCATGATTTTTTGATATTCCAATAGGAAGTCTAATGAACTGTGAATTTACTTTTTTTTCTCTTTTTTTTTTTTCCTTATTTGGGTTAAGATGATGCGTAGGATGCTTTTATGTAAAAGAACATAGAGAATTTTATAGATAACCAAATGCATAATTACTTTAATAACTTGCCTTTTTGAATTGAAAACAGGAGATACTAAAGTTTCAGCTTAATTGAGAATGAAATAATCTTGACAAGAATTTTTAAATAAATAAATCAACAAGTAAATGAATAAATTTTTTGAATATGAGATTCTTGATGTAACTTTCTAGCCAAAATCAAAAGCACTAAATTAGTCAATATCAAAATATGTAGATGATATAGATCAATGAGCGAATTTACTAAAGAATAGGACTTGTGTTAGTATCATGAGATGATTTTTATAAGAATCAAAGTTGTTGCATTTGTACCATACTTCAATAGGTTATACATCGAACTACTAATAAAATGGAAAAGAAAATGAAAAACTCATGCAAATCAAAAGTTGTAAATTATATGCCTAGGATTACTATTTATAAACTCATGCTAACCCAAGTTTGTAGATAAGGTTGTCACATGATCAATCTCAATTTCAGTTTAAATTAATTAAAAAAAAAGTTTTCAATTTAATTTAAATTTGATAACCATTGAACTTTTAACCTTTCAGTTTAAAATTCCCAATTCCAAGGAATAGTAGCAATTGCAGTCACACACTCACTGTGAAAACCACAAGCAGTTCTCACCAAAACTTTATCATCACCCCATTTAAATTCTTTTTTTTTTTCTCTTCAAGTTAAGTCCAAAGCAGCACAACCTATGCATCCTAAAGGCAGATTTTCTTCTTTTTCCCCGTTTTATGATATGAATAATGCCATAAACTATCACCTTGGCCTCAATCACCACAATCACCACATCAATCTACCTGAATCGAAATATTTGACTTCGATGAATTAAACAATTTACATAATCTTTTGTGAAAATTAATCCATCCATGGTTCTCTAAACAAAATATAATTAATGAAATGAACAAATTTATGAAAAGAAAATGCATAAGATGCACAAAAAATATTTCTTGAAGTGATTCAAAGATTTCCATCAAATCTAATTGATTTCTACAGATTTTCTTTGATGAATTTAGCATTCAATATTCTTATGAAGCAAAATTTGGAATAAGTTCTAAGCCTCCTATAGAGTATCCTGAATCATTAGTCAAATTCGTCTTACCAATAAGTTACAAATATTTGTATCCTCTTGCAATACTTAACAAAATCTCATCATCCATAATAACATTAGGGATAAGCTAACTAGAAATTTGTGGATGAGGATTGGATGTGGACTTACAAGAAGTTAAAAAAAAAAAGTAAAATCCAAGAAATTAGCAGTAGGTTAATGAATTTTTGTCAAATTTAAGACATCGAAAATTGAATTTATTCCAGAAGTTTTTGAAATTTTCAACTTATAGGTGTTAGTTCCCGATGTCGCGCTCTGCTACAGCACTAACTTGAGTGTGCTATATAATTTTATTAGTCTTTCATTCTTTTCATTCGGCTTCTTAAAGGCTTTTGTTAGAAGCCTTCTTTTATTTAGATGTACCATTTTTTATTTTTATTTTTATTTTTATTTTTTTATTTAGATGTACCATGATTACGAGTAATTATGGCGACTGTAAAATTTTTGCTGATGTAAATAGGAAGCATCAAAACTTTAAACCTGATAAACCCTAACACTAACTTGAGTGTATTATATAATTTTATTAGTCTTTCATTCTTTGCATTCGACTTCTTAAAGGCTTTTGTTAGAAACCTTCTTTGATTTAGATGTACCATGATTTTATTTTCTGGTTTAAAGTTTAGATGCTTCCTATTTACATCAACAAAAATCTTGTAATTGTCATAATTACTTGTAATTTTTTTTTCATATAGCCCGATATAGATATGCATTGCCAATAATAACGTAAATATGTTTGGCTTATATTCTATAGGTAGTTTAATAAGATCTATTAACTTTTTTGGTTAATACCTTATAACAATCTAATATGGGCTGGTGCACGTATACCAAAAAAAACTCAAATTCCTCCTTTTGGTCACATCAACAACTATGTTGTGACCATCATAATTAGTAGCCGTTCTGTGAATATCCTTCTATAGATTTTGCATATAATGCATAAATGGTTTTGAAATTAGCTAGGACTAGGTTCTATAGGTCGAGAAAATCTATAGATTTTTTAGGTTATTTACAATAATCTCAAATGGACTCTTGTTTATATATTTATTGACATATGAATCGTATGTACACTCAAGCAATGTCAAATCCCACCCATATGAGTGATCTTTTATCTAACAATGTAATAGAGTAAGCTTTTTTTTGACAACTTTAGGCTGATCATTAATTTGTAGGTTATAAGAATTTGAAAATTTAAGTAATGTTCTCATGTTTTTCTTAAGATTAATTCAAAAAAGTAGGTCATGAATTTCACATCTCAAATAGAAATAAATTTTTTTATATAATTTTGGTAATTTAAGCACTTCTTTAAAATACAGTCTAGCAATATGAAGTGCATCAATAGTTTCTTCACATTGTATGAAATATGTCATTTTTGGAAAATCACATATATCACTACAAAAAATGCATTCTTAGCATCCATGGTAAATCTAAGTCGATCTATATCAATGCCCTCCTAGGATTTATATGAAATTGGTATGATGTATAAAGCCATACGATTTGTTTATTTTAGCAAAACAAACAAGTTCTATATTATGAAACAATTCATGCTACGCCTCTTTTTATACTTGATCAGAGATGCCTCTAACGTTTAATTCTAAAATTAGGAATTCCCTTAAAGATGAATCAATAATGTAAAAACAGTACCTTAAATAAATAAGTATACTTAATAATATAGTTTTTGCTAAGCAGAAGTAAAGCATAGTTTAAGTATTGATAACTCCAATATTCTTAAAACCGAGACATACTCATCTCCTCTTTTATACAACAACAAAAAACCATTATACCACTCGTAGTACGGCTACATGTATCCTTTTCCTCCCATACTCTTTTTTTATATGATCATAAAATAATTTATTATCAGATTCATCATAATATTTAAGAACAATATTTTTATAGATACACAACCCAATATTTTGGAAGATTCATAATTGCAAAAGCATCAACAATTTGGCATGTCAACGACATAACCTTTTTTCTTTACTTTTTTTTTTTTTAATTTTATAAATTTAGGCATTTTGAAGTTCTTAAAACTTGTTAAGTATTAGATAATGCCTCCAATATAAACAATTGTTGTACCATGTCAGGAAAATTCCCTAGCATAGTTAGAATATATTTTGGCACAAAACTCCAAATATCTGTTTGTTCAATTGAGTTGATCTTATGCCAACAACTAAAATAGGAGCTTATCCAATCTAGTTTGGTAATTCTTAATTTGGCTGATGCAAAAATTTAGTGCCTTTATATTGATATGCGTGCTAACAATTAATTCTATCACAGTTGGCAATTTGGCACTTAGATCATCTCCAACCAAACTGAAAAATAGGTGTTTGTAGTTCGTCTCACGCTCCACCCAAACGCCATTTACAAACACATTTTAGTGACGTGAACAGTGCGACGTCATATTGGCGTCGCACTATATTGACATCACACTGTTCACAAACGCATTTTTTTTAATCATGAAATGGTGGAAGGAGAGTAAGTCGAGCAATTCTCGGTGGATTTTTGTTAAGAAAGAATATAATATTCTTTTTTTACGCTAGAAATGGAGTTCGGTTAGAGATGAGTCACTTCATTTTGAAGTGAAAAAAGAGTTTTTCAGTTGGAGATGCTCTTAACACTGTAGTTTCCATTTTATATTGTTTTTATTATTGTAATTTATTTGAAGTTGCATATTTTGTGGTAATTCAGTAGCAGGTGCTCACAACAGTTTTTATTTGCCTTATGCTAGCGTTATCAAAAAGCACTGGCTTGCGGAATGATGGACGGTTGGATGAGCGGTCCTATTGGGCCAATCATGTTGCGTCCCTTTCTGTGTCACTTGCTGTTCCCTGGGTGTATCCCAGAATGATATCCATCCATGACCTAACTTCAAAGGTATGATTAATAAAAATAAAACATTAAACTTGATGAAGAACTGTTTATTCTTTTTAATAGTTAAGATTTGATTATTTTGAAACAACCTTTTTGTTGTTGACCCTACAGGAAAACAATGACCCCATACTATCTTCTATACTTCCTCTTTCTTCCGCCAATTTAAATGATGATGGGATTTATCTCCTGGAGAATGGTGAAGATTGCCTATTTTATGTTGGAAACATGGTGAACTCAGAGATTCTCCAACAGATATTTGGAGTAACCTCTGTTGATGGACTCCCAACACAGGTAAGCAGCTCTGATCCTTCTCCAGCACATAAGAAAGGACTTGTCAGAGAATAGTTGTTATATATAAACAGAGCTTCTCTACTCATTCTTATCTATAGTTGTTTGCGTTTTTTTATTGTTTCTATTTCCATTCTACATTCACTCTATTCTATTGTCCACTAACAGTATTCGAATGTGCTTTTTCTAAGATTCCCTCATGAGTAACTTCATGTCCTCATTCTTCAAGTCCCTAATCATTATGCATTTCATTTTGATTCGGTGAAAATAGTATATATAGATAGGTTCAGGGAATAATCCTTAGTTTCTTCTTTTATATAAAAAAAATTCTTAAGATTTAATATTTTTAATCAAATTGAGCCAACTACGAGCCTAGTGAGCTCAATTAAATTAAAACAATCCATACACAAATATGATATTTGCGAGCAATTTTGAGCAAGAGCCAAACAAACATAAATTTAAACGAGCCGAACAAGGACAAGCCCGGAATTCGCTCAAGCTTGGCCTTGCTCATAAACTCTTATCCAAGAGCGCCAAGAGCCAAACAAACATAAAGTTTTAGTGATATCACCCTAATTCCTGAAAGGACTTCTTAGGCAAGACAAAGTAGAATCCTAAATGACTAAATTTTTAATTATGAGTTGGTTTCATTTTGAGGCTTTTGACGCCTGCTAGTATATAGGAAGCATTTATATTTGTTTTATTTGATGCTTGCTTAGCTGGGAGAGCTCAAGCTAGAATGCTTAGGAGGATAGCAATCAATAGTCGATAATAAGGGACTATGTACTGATTCTCTAGCAAATTAGATAATTGTCTGTACGGATCTCTTCTGGTGATAGTTGTGGTGACTAGTTAAATACAAATCACTTAGGTTGGAAGTAAAAAAACTGGGAGATGTTCTATTCATACAGGAATAAGGCGTAGTCCATTATCTTGATCTTAGCTGATTTTGGTTTCTTGCTTCTTCCCTCTTTCAATTTTCCACTTCCATTAATTAGGTATTAGAATCTTTTCATCTGAATCCATCTTTCACATCCTCACTCACCTCTGCAGAGTTTCAGCTTATCCTTTCTTCTTTCAACATCTTTCATCAATTTCTTATCCGAACATCTTGTCATTTTTCATTCTACATCACACCAACAGTAGGTCGATTTTGCAAAAAGCGGCAGATGGCTGGCTAGTGGTCGATGGAGGTTGCAAGGTGGCCAATAATGGTGCTGAATTGATTTTAGTGGTGTTCAATAATTTGGTAACGGTGAGGCTATTTCAAGATCTAATGGTGAGGGCATTTTGATCATTCAGCTACTAGTAATGGTTTGGTAGGAAGTAGCTAAAGGAATTTGGTATCAAGTTTGTAAAAACAGGGAATATGAAAGTTGAGAGTCCCATTTATTAGCAGGCCCAGCGCAACAATATGTAATTTTGCTGAGGAAAAGAAATTGCTTGATGCCACCTCATTGATCATCAGTACTAGTTGCTATTTTGTGTGCAAAGAAAAAATTTTGTGATCAAGAACAATCTACTAAGGAAAACAATACCTCTTATAATCTAGTTATTATGGTTAGAGTTCTATGTTTGCACCGATACACCCATTTATGAAGGCGTGTTGTATCTAATACATCGATAAGCCTCCGATACATGTCGGATACGACTTTGCCGTATCCAATTAAAATACTATTTAATTTAAAAAGGACACGCATCCGATACGTGTGTCCCGTTGAAAAAACAAAAAAATTCCAAAAAAAGACACCTAGTCTTTACTTTTGCGGTTGCGAGCGAGGTTTTCTCATTTCCGAGATGGATTTGAGTTTCTTGATGATATGAAAATATTAGAAATTGCTAATCTTTCACTTGATGAGCCTGAATTAGAAGCTATGATATTTAATGAAGATGATATAGAAGTTTAAAGACAAACAACTGAAGAAGCTAATCATATCATTCCTTCTATCAAAAAGTTGAAACTTCATGTGCTAGACAATATATATTTATGCTTTTGTTGTTGCACCAGACATTTAATGCTTACTTTTATTTTGATATTATAAGCTACAACGCTACAAATGATGTTACTTTCTTTTTTTTTGTAATTTCAAATATTATGCTTTGATTCATTTCTTAATTTTTTATGTATGATTTATAAATTATAATACCGTGTTTGCGCAGTACTCGTATCCTGTATTTTTAAGAATTGATGTATCCCGTATCCGTATCGTTGCAACATAGGGTGATGTAGACAAGGGGGGGGGGGTCAACTCAAGCCCAAAATAATTTGATTTTTGGCTTCCCTCGAGTTTACAAGCTCAATCAAATTTGAGCTGGAATTTAGCTCATTTATGAGCTGGTCTTTAGTTCACTTATTGAACTAAGGGTTAGCTCATTATTAGCTAAGTTTTAGTTCATAGTTATCTTTAATTAAATGTAATTTTTATTATTTTTATGTCTTTAATTAAGTTTGTCTCTTGGAATTCCAAAAGGCTTTTGGAATTCCAAGAAGTTTTGTTTCCCATACCATGGCTCCTTGGCTTCCACGGTGGGCTGCTGTTTTCCATGCATGGCCCCTTGGTTCTCACGGTGGCTATTGGTTTTCCGAGGGGGGGGGGGGGGGGGGTTCTCATGGCTTTGGCGCCTCGGTTCCGTGCGGCTTCTTTGGTTCCCGTGGTTTCTCCTTCGGTTCCTGGGCTGGGCTGTTTTTCCGTGGAAAGCATGGGGGGATTTCCGTGCTTGTGTTGCTTGTATTCTTGTGTGAATTCAATGTCGTGTCATTTTATATTCCCCCTTTCATACCCTATAAATATAAGGGGGTTGTTATGTTTTAAAAAAGAGAATGATAAGTTATTTTTGGAAGCTATAATCTGTGAGTTTGCTTGGAGAAGCTTGCGAGCTTTGTCCATCTTCTTTTCTCATCCCCTCCAGAAATCTTGCGAGATCTTTCCACCCTTCTTCTCGGCTTCTAACCTCTTTCATCTCTCCGCAAGTTTACACCCCACCTGCATCATTCTTCTCTAAGTGAAGCAAGTTTAGGGTGTCTTTGATTTCGATTTGAGTTTAAAAGTCGTTTAATTACAATTTGTAGTTGCCAGTTTGTTTGTTTTAATTTCTAAGTTTGTCTTAGATTTGAAATGTAAGAGTTTGTTCTTCCGCTCGTCGTATTCTCCTCTTTTTGAGCGCGTCATGTCTTCCCTCCCCTTTTGTGCCGGCGGAGGTCCTCGGGTGCCCATCCCCTGGATTTTTTACCCGCATCATTTGGTATCAGAGCAAGTTAGGAAATTCTAGTTTTTAGATTTGGTTGTCAAGTTTTGTTTTGTCAAGTCAAGTCAAGTTGTGAGTCTTGTAAGTCTTGTAGTGAGTTTTATTGTGAGTCTAAGTTTAGGTTATGTTTTTTTAGTCTTTTTTGATTCAGTTAAAAAATGGAAAATAACAAAAAAATTGGATTTATTCAAGGAGGAAATCAATTCAGATAATCCTGATGTCCCTCTTCTGTTGGACAGATGGATTCCTATAGAAGGTGATTCAACAGATCCGCTTCATGATCGTTTATACAAGCTTCAATATCACATGTTCTTATGTGATCAAAAATTCGAGAAGTGGAAGAGATATCTACAAAGGCAATTCGAGAAAAAGCAGGAAGACATTTTAAAGAAATTTGAAGAAAAGATCAAAGAGCTAGATGCACCATCTTCACCTCCTCAAGGGAATCAAAAGCTAACTCATCGGGAGATGAGTTCTCCAGAAGGGGAGTTTAATGTAGACAAAGGGGGGTCAACTCAAGCCTAAAATAATTTGATTTTTGACTTCCCTCGAGTTTACAAGCTCAATCAAATTTGAGCTGGAATTTAGCTCATTTATGAGCTGGTCTTTAGTTCACTTATTGAACTAAAGGTTAGCTCATTATTAGCTAAATTTTAGTTCATTGTTATCTTTAATTAAATGTAATTTTTATTATTTTTATGTCTTTAATTAAGTTTGTCTCTTAGAATTCCAAAATGGCTTTTGGAATTCCAAGAAGTTTTGTTTCCCATACCATGGCTCTTTGGCTTCCACGGTGGGCTACTGTTTTCCGTGCATGACCCCTTGGTTCTCATGGTGGCTGTTGGTTTTCTGAGCTGGGGGTTTTTTCCCGTGGCTTTGGCGCCTCGGTTCCGTGCGGCTCCTTTGGTTCCCGTGGTTGCTCCTTCAGTTCCTGGGCTGGGTTGTTTTTCCGTGGAAAGCATGGGTGGATTTCCGTGCTTGTGTTGCTTGGATTCTTGTGTGAATTCAATGTCATGTCCTTTTGTATTCCCCCTTTCATACCTATAAATATGAGGGGTTTCTTATGTTTTAAAAAAGAGAATGATAAGTTATTTTTGGAAGCTATAACCTGCGGGTTTGCTTGGAGAAGCTTGCGAGCTTTGTCCATCTTCTTTTCTCATCCCCTCCGGAAATCTTGCGAGCTCTTTCCACCCTTCTTCTCGGCTTCTAACCTCTTTCGTCTCTCCGCAAGTTTACACCCCACCTGTATCCTTCTTCTCTAAGTGAAACAAGTTTAGGGTGTCTTTGATTTCGATTTAAGTTTAAAAGTCGTTTAATTATAATTTGTAGTTGTCGGTTTGTTTGTTTTAATTTCTAAGTCTGTCTTAGATTTGAAATGTAAGAGTTTGTTCTTCCGCTCGTCGCATTCTCCCCTTTTTGAGCGCGTCGTGTCTACCGTCCCCTTTTGTGCCGGCGGAGGTCCTCGGGTGCCCCATCCCCCGGATTTTTTGCCCGCATCATAGGGTTATATAATTTAAGTATGTCTAATATTTTATCATTGCATCAAAATAATAATTAATTAGTTATAACTCAAAATTCTTTGTAATTTCCTTTTCAATGAAAAACATTATGTAAAAATATCTATACATAATTTACGTCAATATTGACTTAAGAGCCCTTGGATTAGTGTTGAGATTGCTGCTTATATGTGATATCATGAATTGTTCCTTACGCAAATTTTTACCCTTTTCAAGGTGTTATAAATGAACTTGTAGAAAATAATTTTTTATCTTATTTCCCGACCTTATTTTGACAATTTTTAATGTTGAAATACTCGTTCATTTGTTTCTATTGAAACATGTAGAAATAAGACTAGTTAAATCAAATGATAATATGGCATATGACATTTTCATCTTTGCCAGTTGACAGATCAAAAAATTGTTGAGAGATCCTAAAAAATTTGATTTTGACGAGCTTTGTTTTCATAATACTTTAATTGAATTTTTAGGTATAGTGTTTTATTGATCTGTGAAGTACTTAAGATTAAACTTTGTTGAAAGATGTCAAATATCAAGAATTTTGTATGATTGATATTTATCTCAGAGATCAATAGTTCTACAAAATAAATTTGGGCACAGAAGCAACGTTTTAAAAGGCGAAATCGGGAATCGAGGCATTTTGGCTAAGCGAGGCGAGGCGTAAGCCTCAAGGCGGATCGAGACGTTAGCCTAAAAAATGATAAAAATAAAGTAATTAACAGTGCCGAGCATGTACCGCTCGGTACTGAGTGGTACTGGCTCGGAACTGAGCGGTTCTGGCTCGATACCGAGCATGTGCTGAGCAATATCGGGCATATGCTGAGCAATATCGAGCATGTACCTAGTGGTACTGGCTTGGTACCGAGCATGTACCGCTCAGTACCGAGCATATACTTGCTCAGTACCGAGCGGTACTGGCTCGGTATCGAGCATGTACTGAACGGTACAAGCTACTCAATAATTATTATTAATACTATTAATTATATATTTAATAATATATATTTTAATTTATATTAACTAGGCTAATTATATTAATATTTAATTAATAATTATATTACTAATTAGTTAATTAATTTATGCACTAATTATACTATTAAGTATTTAATTAATTTGTTTAATTATTAATATTTAAATTATATTAATTAAGTTAATCAATAATAACTTAGCTGCATCTAGGGTTTTGCCTTTCATCTTCTCTTTTCGTCCTCTAGTTGTTCGGCTTTGTTGCTTCATAGGTGTAGAGATTACACGCGTCGCTTCTTTGGCTCCTTTGTGGTTGTTCGACTGCGCTCCTTCCACGACTTTCCCTTCCTGTCGGATCATAAGTTACGACATTTTGATAAGAAGAAACAACGGGAGCTCGTTGGCTCGCTGGCTTTGAAGGTAACTTTCTCCCTTTCGAGGCGCTGCCTCGATGCGCCTCGGCGCCTCGCGTATTGAGGCGTACGCCTCCGTGGAAAAAGGCGTAAGCCTCGCCCGGACGTGCGAGGCTTAAGCCTCAGCTCGCCCGACCTCTGCCTTGATTCGAGGCGCGCCTCGAGGCGTCCGCCTCGAATGCCTTTTTAATCGTTGCACGGAAGAGAAGAATATGATGTTTCTGGGAATTTAAATATTGAAGGGGAGAAGACTAGTGTTTTAAAAGTTTGGGTGTGAAGTGGAGTAGAAAGGTTTTACGATTTGGTTGCCGAAGGTGGTGAAGACAAGGATTTCAGGACTTTTGATGTGGAAAGGGGAGAATATGAGGTTTTTAGAGATTTGGTTGCGAAAGGGAGAGAAGAAGAGAGTTTCATGAATTTGGATGTGGAACTGGAGATTATGAGAGTTTCAAGAATTTAGGCAAAGAAGATGAGAAGATGAAGTTGAGTGCGGAAGGGGAAAAAAATGGTTTACATTATTTTAGTTACAATTAGCGAATAAAAATAGAAATTTTATACAATAATAACAACAACAAGCTTTTATCTCTACGAGGGTTTAGCTACTTGAATTATTTTTCTTCATTGTGTCCTATTAAGAGTCAAATTCTCATTTAAATCTAATAAAAAAGTGATTTTTAATATTTTCTAACCAAGTCTGTTTAGGTCTACCTCTACCTTTCTTAACATAGGTCCGATCTAATACATCTGCTCTCCTAATAAGGCCATTAAAAGACTGACATTTTATATGACCAAACCTGTCACAACCCAACCTGACCAGGACAAGTCCTATATTGTTGAGTTGTGACAGGCAAATACTAAGATCTAGTTTTAGAATGCTCACATTCTCTTTTAATATTTATTTTAATAAACCACAGACTACAGTGCTATTAAAACTTTCTAAGTACAGTAAATAAACTCATCCATAAAATTTATTTCATTCAATCAAAATATATATGCACTACAATACATGGATACATATTAAAGCTACAAATTTGAAAAACTCTTTTATTAAATATTTTTCATAATAATTAAAAGCAGTTAAATGCAATTTGATAAAATTATTGTATTGAGAAAGATAATAAGAGCATAACAGTTACTCAGTTGTTTCAATAACAATGCTAAGCATATAAATAAACTGAAATTTATATAATATAACAGTTCATATAATAAAGCAGTTCATATCACATATCTCGTTCCCATGTAGAAGATTGTTCTTTTATGACTCTCTTTTGTGCTTATGACATCAAAACATGCCTGTAGGCACCAGAACATGATTTACAGCAACCAAAACATTTCTTATAGGCACCATAATATTCCTTGACATAGACATATTCTCAAGAATTTTGCCTCCTTATATCTCAATAGTGATAATTCAATCATATAAGTATATATTTCATCACATTGTAACAGTTAAAACATAATTTAACACATGTCAACATTACACAATTTTATATAACGATAGGCAACAGAATTTCCTACAGGCAAAATTTTATAGTTATATTTATAACATAACCAAATTATCAATGATTGTGTAAAACATTATTTTAAGACATTCATTATACTACAACACTATTTTTCAGTTTTTCATATTATTTTATGTTCATTTAAAACCACACAAATTTCATTTTTCCGAGAGTATAGGCGCCGAAATGTCACTATTTGACTCTTGGTACTGTAGCAGTGTTAAGGCGCTTAGACATCGAGCGCCGAGGCGCTCCAATAGTAAAGTTTCTCAAATTTTGTTGAACCAATCACTTGGAACTCATTTTAGACCACACAATCAATTTTCATTCAGAAAACACTCCTAAAAAAACATGCAAATGGTTTAAAAACTCAAAAGTGCAAATATTTTTCTTTTTTCAATCGAGTCAAAATGGGTAGAACTAAGTGCTGAATCTGGAGGTGTCACAACTCTCATCTCAGAAAAATTTCGCCCTCGACATTTCAACATTCAGAGCTCAGATCACATAAACAGATCAGGGTACAACTGTCTCATTTCAGACTCTTTTTCTCAAGTAGTTTCTTTTTTAGTCATTTTCTTTCACCGAACTCTGATCATGGGAATCTATTTACCCTTTAGCTTTCTGACATCATAAGCTAGAATCCTCTCGGATCTTTTTCTGTAGCTCAGATTCGGGCGTACCTTGAATACTTCAACAGATATTATGTTTCCAAAATCAGATATCCATTTCCTTACAAGTGATACGTGAAACACATTATGAATTTTTGACATGTAATCTGGTAACGGTAACATTTAAACAAATTTCCCAATCCTTTTCATAATAATCTCAATGGTCCAATGTACTTTTGACTCAATTTTCCTTCCTTGCCAAATTTGCTAATACCTTTCATCGATTTGATCTTCATATATACAAAATCTCCTACCTAAAATTCTACAGCCCAATGTTTAGTATTAAAATATTGTCGTTGCATTTCATGTACAACCTTCAATCTATTTATGATCAAATGAATCTTCTCAGTAGCATCATCAACTAAGGCTAGCCCAATCAGATGTCTCTCAGTTATGTCCATGATAAGGGGGTTTTGCATTTTCTAACATACTGAGCTTCGTAAGGAGTCATACCTATGTTAAACTGAAAATTATTATTGTAAGCAAATTCTATCAATGGAATATGATCTTTCCAACTACCACCAAAATTTAGAATACAGAGTCATAGAAGATCCTCCAATATCTAAATAATTCTCTCGGACTGTCCATCAATCTACGGATGAAAAGCTTTATTAAAATGCAGTTTTGTTCTCAACCCTTGTTGAATACCTCTCCACAATCTTGAGGTAACATGTTATCCCTGTTAGTAACTATCACATTTGGTATCCCAGGCAATCTGATGATCTCACGCATATACATATGTGCCAATCTATCTACGAAATCAGATTGTTGTATTGGAATGAAATGTGCTGATTTTGTCAAATGATCAACTATAACCCAAATAGCATCATGTATCTATCTCGACCTGGAAAAACCTATATCGAAATCCATTGTAACTTCTCATTTCCACTCTGGAATGGGTAACAACGGTAGAAGACTTCCTGATCACTGTTTCTATGCCTTCACTAACTGATAGGCATCACATTTAGATACAAAATATGTCGCATCCTTCTTTTAATCCAGACCACCAAAATATAACTTTCAGATCACTGTATATTTTGCTACTTCATGGGTAAATAGTGTACCATGAATAGTGAGCCTTGTGCAAAATCTCTCGCCTCAGATCTCCAAAAATAGGAACTCACAATCTGTTCTTGTAGAAAATAATATCAGACTCAGATACTCATAGTTCAGATTTCTTACCTGGTCGAATCTAATCAATCAAGTTCGAATAATCTGTATATGACTTCTGATATTCTTGAATTCTTTCTTGCAAAGAAGTCTAAATAATCATCTGAGCCAATATATCACAATCAGTAGAAATCACCTCAAACTGTAATCTCTCTATATCCTGTATCTGTGTATCAAATACGCATCAGAAGTAAGCTGAAGAAATAAAACTCCAGAAGGCTTTCTACTCAAAGCGTCTGCTATCACATTAGCCTTACCAGACTGTTACTGAATAGTCAGATCATAGTCTTTGATCAACTCAAGCTATCTCCTTTGCCTCAGATTTAGACCCTTCTAAGTGAATATGTATTTCAGACTCTAATGATCATTGTAAATCTCACACTTGACATCATGCAAGTAATGCTGCCAAATTTTCAAAGCAAATACAACAGCAGCTAACTCCAAATCATGTGTCGAATAGTTTTTCTCATGTGTCTTAAACTGTCTGGATGCATCCGTTTGAACTCTACTTGCTGCATTAGAACACATCTCAAATCTCTCATTTAAGCATCACTGAATACCTAAAAACCTTATGTACCATAAGAAACTGGCAAAACTGGAGCATAAATCAAATAATCCTTCAATATTTGAAAATTAACCTCACACTCCGATGTCCTGACAAAAGCAACTGATTTATGAATCAGTCTAGTCAGAGGTGCAAAAATTTGATAAAAACCTTTCATGAATTTCTTGTTATATCCGGACATACTTAAGAAACTGTGTACCTCAAACACAATAATAAGACTTGGCCACTCAGTAATCATCTGAACTTTCTAGGGATTAATAAAAATACCAGAACTACTAATCGCATGTCCCAGAAAAGAAATATTTCTCACCCAAATCTCACTTTTAGAGAACTTGGCATATAGCCAATGCTACTTCAAAGTCTCCAAAATAATCCTGAAATGTCTGACATGAACTTCCTCAAAAGTAAAATATACCAAAATATTATCAATGAAAACAATCACAAATTGATTCAAAAAATCTCTAAATACTTTGTTCATCATGTCCATAAAGACAACTGTTGCATTAGTCATTTTGAAAGGCATGGCCAAAAACTCATAGTTCGTACCTTATACTGAATGTTGTCTTCATCACATCAACTTCTCTCACATTCACATGATAATATTCAGGTCGCATATCAATCTTCAAAAATACAGAAGATCCAGGAAGCTAATCAAATATATCGTCAATCCGCGACAAAGGATATTTGTTCTTGATGGTGACTTTATTCACCTCCATGTAATCAAATGCACATACGTATTGTACCATTCTTTTTCTTCAAAAATATAACTGGTGCTCCCCACGGAGACAGATTAGGATGAGCGAATCTCCTGTCAACCAACTCTTGTAGTTGAACGTTCAACTATTGAAGTTCCCTCAACTATTGGAGTTCCCTATGTGTCATCATATACGGAGCATTGGAAATCAGGGTCATACCCAGAAATACATCAATGCATAACTCTATATCTCTGTCCGAAGGTAAACTGACTAACACCTCGGAAAATACATTTGGAAAATTTCGTACTACTAGGACCTCAAAAAGAAGACCATAATCTATACTCTTATTCCTGATTGATACCAAAAATATCATACAACCCTTCTTCCACAATCTATTTGCTTCCATAGAAGAGATCAAACAAGATAGAACTCCTTTAATTCTATGAAATACACAACTCTGACTTCCTAGAAATAAAGTAACTCGCTTTTTCAAGCAAACAATATGTGCCCCGTACTGACTCAAATAGTTTATACCCAAAATAATATCAAATGGGAAAATGTGTAAGAAAATCAAATTTAATTTTCAGTTCTTATCAAAAATCAATATCACATAAACAAAATATATTGGATATCATAATATCTCTAGTCGGCAAAGTAACAGAAAGATAAACATGTTGTACAACTAAAGGTAAGTGCATTAAATCGAAGAAACGCTCGGAAATAAATGAATGCCTAGCACCAGAATCAAATAAAACACGACATGGATGCTCCGAATTGTAAACCGTATCTGTCACAACATCTAGGGCATCTCAAGCCTCCTATTAAGTCAAAATTATACCCACGTGGCTGAATTGGAGCTAAAGCAATGGTACTATCAGACTCTCTGACCACTATCAGATGGTCTACCTATTATTGAACCATAATCGCTGCCTCTACCAGCAGACCTCTCAACAAATGTACGAAGTGGAATTGTCCTCGGTCTCCCTACTGGTCATATAGAACTCTTAGATATGGGCTTAGGTTGTCGATCAAATCTTGCTTATGGACACTCTGCCATACTGTGTCGAGCCTGTCCACATTTGAAACACTAACCAGTCATCCTATAGCACTTAAGTTACATCTACCTCAACTTTTGCAAACAGGTGCCCCACTGACAAAATGCTCAAAACTAGCAAACACTCTCTCTACTCGAAGCTGTTGTTGGTACAAACTGTCCACCTTTCGTGGACTCTCCAGGTACAAATATGCTCTTACTAGAAAATTCACTGCTAGATTGCCTCTCTTTTGAACCTCTTCTTACTAGCAGTCCACCGCTGTTGAGTAGCACTTCTCTGCGAGTGTGCTAACTAGCTGTGGAGTATATCTGGCCAAATCAGTGAACTCTGTCTCGTTGCATAACTGTCATGCTCCGTAAACTAGCCTTAGAAAATTGTTATGCATTTGCTGTCGTGCAGAAGTTGGTATAAATCAAACTCTAAACACATCTGGAAACTCATCCCAGCTAAGGCGACTCTCTAGTCTTATTTTCCATTCTTCCTCTTAGTGTAAAGCCATTCATCCACCTAAGCATCCTCATCTCCGTAACACTTGACTTAATTTTATACTTCTCTTTTCATGACCAAAATTCTGCGCCGTGAAGCATTGTAGGTCTCACTACCATCTTATAATTTTTTTATTTTATTATTGAAGTTTGAGGGTACTTTTGTATCACATAACATACCCGATACATTCCTCCACTTCATCCATCCAACTTGAATTCTACTAATAATATCTTCAATATATTTCACCATGTTTTTGAACAATAAATCCGAGATATCTAAAATGTGCACTTTTTAATAACTCGATCACCCAATGTTACGATCTCATCACTAGATCTACTATTACTAAAATTGCACTCCATGTGTTAGATTTTAGATCAACTCAAATAAAAACATTTAGAATATGAGGTTGACATCCATAATTAAAGTTTTTCATCAACTCCGTCCTTTGTCTTATCAACCAGAAAAAGAAATAAAAATTAGAAATTTTATATTTGACTTAGCATTTGTTATCGTAATTATGACTGCCGCGCCGGACAGATCTCGATCCAGTAACACCCCTCTGTGAAAATTGGCACTTCTTATCTGCTTTCAGTTGAAACAATTCTCATAGTGAAGTCAACATTTAACGCATCTTTTACGCTCATTTTTGTGTTCTTTACGAGTGTTCTGTCTGTCGAACTAACATACCGCTTTAAAACCAGTTTGTATTGCAGCAGTATGAGAATACTTTCTCCAAAATATTAAATGATGTGGTCAATGAGATAAGACGTCAGAGATGTTCTTTTCTCCGGTATGTCATATCAAATACTTAAATTGCTTTTTGACTCCTGTCTATGATTTCATTTGGGACGGTTTTTTTACTGCTTCTTAAAGCATCTTTTGAGTACAAAAATTTCTACTTTTGTACTAAAAAGCTATTTTAAGAAGTAGTAAGAAAGTCATCCCAAACGAAATCTATGTAGCTTAAAGTTCGTGCTCATGAAGATCAATTTGTCTTGCAGCATGCGATTATGCAGAAAAGGTGATCCATCAGGTCAGCTTTACAAACTCGGCCCATCTGATCTGATCACAATAAACTCATATGATCATCTTCGTTTGAGACAGCTTTCTTTAAAGCAGTTTTTTAATAAAAAAAATTAAATTTTCATACTAAGAAACTGCTTTAAGAAGCAAAAAAAAACCGTCTCACATGAAACCTCAATGAGGACCGGGTGTTTTAATTTTAACTAGTTGATTTCTTATTTGCAGGTATGCTTTTCCTCTCGAATATGGTCGAGGACAAGTCCCCCGGCGGCCTTTCCTATATGGAGTTCCTTGTACATGTCCATCGGCAAATTCAGACGAAAATGGAGTGAGTCGCCATTCATTCTTCTTCCATAAATTTGTGTTCATTCTGCCAGTTTGGATCCTGAGAATCTTTTCGACCACATATACATTACCAAAGATCATCAAGGTATTAGTTAATTAAGAATGTTCAGATTTTCCAGCCTTCCTGTATTTTTTTTCTTACAGAATGGTGAAATTATATCATGCAAATTGTATTAATAAGTAGGTCATCCAGTGTTTTTAGTCTGAGGACATGGTCCATTTTTGTCAAGGATTTGCTATTTATAAGTTGTGCGCTGATCTGTATGTCATGTGCGAGTGAAGGATTGGAAAATGTAGCAGGAAATATTGGTGTGATCGGTGATATAGTTATAGGCTTTTAATATTTTTCTTTTTTTTTTTTTTTATTTGGACATTTTTTTTAAGTACTCTTTAAGCATGCTACAGATGTCATATATAGGTTTTTGTTTTATTTATTATTTTTTAAATTATTGAATTAAATTTATTGTGATACTGAAGGAATACTTCCAAAATAGAGTTTTTAAGTCGATATTATAATTATTGGAGTGGAAAATAAAAGTACTTATTGAAATTGGCTATATTTTTATTCTGGTGAAGTAATGAATTATTTAATATTTTTCTTCTATTATTAATTTCAATAATCTATAAGAGAAATATTAAACTGATTGAGATGTCGTGTTTTTTTAAAACTATTTACTTAAAATAATAATAATAATTATTATTATTATTATTTGCTTGGCTCTGTGTGAAGATTACATGACCTAAATGATGGAAGAGTTGACGCCCGTGCAAATCATTGGAGGCTCTGCTCTCCTGAGTACAAGGGCTACCTTTGATTAATACCAAATAGGGGTGTAAGCTAATTAAAGAATTAATGAGATAAATTTGAATCAGTATTGATAAAACTCATTAGTTTGTGAGCTAGCTTATTTATAAAATAAGTGTAAAATATATTAGTATTTAAAATTTTTAAGTATAAATTATTAAATATTTAAAAGGTATACAACATATTTTATATTAAGTATTTTTTAAAACTTTTTATAATTTTATTATAAAATAAAATTTGTTTAAATGATAATTATTTTTTCTTTTAAAATAAATAAGCTTTTGAGCTGAGTTGATCTAATAAAATAAAATGTAAATTTGATTTATTAATCAATGCCTACTTAGGGTTAACTAGAGGTCACTCAATAATCACTTAAGAAATTAATTTAAAAATTCAATCACTTTGAGAAATTAATTTAAAATAATCTAGATAAAAATATTAATAAAAGGGTTTTTAGAATATTAATAAAAGGGTTTTTAGATAAGTTTGCCTAAAATCTTTTTGGAAGAGACGATCTTCGGTGTTTTAATGTTTCATAATAGCTGTTACATTTATTATTATTATTATTATATGATAAAATCTTATAAAAGCAAACGCCGAATGAAAATTTAGGCCTCATTTGAGATTTCATACTATTTTTAAAAACAAATTTTTAGTAAAAAATTTTAAATTCTGAAAAACTATCTTAAAAAAGTAAGAAAAAAATCGGACAGCTTATTTATTGCTTCTTAAAATAATAATTTAATAAAAAAATTAATTTTTTTAAATTAAAAAATTGCTTTAAAAAGCAATAAGTCATACCAAACCAAATTTTAATCTGCCTACTTCCAGCGCGTAGACAACAAAATAATTTCTGCAGCACGGCGGACATGAAGATAAGTAATGCTTTTCAATAGACCTGTCAATATTAGACCCGACCCAAAAACCCGATCCGAACCTGACCCGGAATTTTCGGGTTTGGGTTGACTCGAACCCGAAGCGGGTCGGGTTCGGGTCTGAAAAACCGACCCGTTTGCAAAAACGGGTCGAGTTCGGGTTGACCCGACGGGTTGCCGGGTAAACCCGAAAACCCGTTTATTTTAAAAAAATTTGAATTTTCCTACCGCCACCCGCTGCCCCCGCCCGCCTGCCCCGCTGGCCGCTCGCCACTGCCCCGCACGCACCGCGTCGCTCGCCCTACCGCACCACGTTGCTCGCCCGCGCGCACCGCGTCGCTCTCCCGACAGCACCACGTCGCTCGTCGCCTCGCCCGACCGCACCGCGTCGCTCGCCAGCCCGCACCGCGTCGCTCGCCGCCTCGCCCGACGGCCACCGCGTCGCTCGCTCGCCGCCTCGCCCGACGGCACCGCGTCGCTCGCCGCCTCGCCCGACTGCACCGTGTCGCTCGCCCGACCGCTTCATTGCGTCGCTCGCCCGCGCCCACTACACCGCTGCAGCGCTCGATTTCGCGCTTGATCTCGCCCGCCCACTGCACCGCTGAAGCGGGTCGGGTCAGCCGTCCGCCACCCGCTGTCCGAGACTTCACATGACCCTAAACCCTAAACGGGTCGGGTCGGGTTGACCCGAACCCGAAGCGGGTCGGGTTAGGGTTTCGAAAACCGACCCGTTTATAAAACCGGGTCGGGTTGACCCGAACCCGAATAAAGCCGGGTCAGTTACGGGTCGGGTTCGACCCGTAACCCGAAATTGACAGTTCTACTTTTCAAAGCCTATGAAAGCCTGCTCAACTGAAATACGGAATATCACTGTAAAAAGTTATTCATTACAATCGAAAATTATAAATTATATATATATATATTTTTAATAAATTGCATTTACATCTCTAAGGAATTCTATGTTACGTGTAAATGAAAATCAATTCACAATCTTCACCTTTGCAAAAATACCTCCGGCCTATATCCTCTGTTTGCACGTCTGTACACAACTATACTTTGTATTCACAGTGAACTGTCAGATCTGGAAAGGAAGTCCAGAGATCAAATTGTAGAATTGGAGATTGAGTTCGATGGATATGGATCGACCCAACACTGATCAGCAGCCACAGCATTCCTCCATCTACGTTGGAACATCTCCAATTCCGTGTAGGACCTTTTCCTGATCTGTTTCAGGAAACTCTTTAGATGGTTTACATAACCGCAGACATAAATTACATTCTAAGATTTTTTTTTTTTGTGTTTTGGTCTCACAATTATAAAACTATGGGGCCGTTTTAGATCATTTCATTTATATTTGAGCATAAAATAAAACATATTTAGTTATTGTGATCGTCGACAAGGGAGTGAGAGCGGCTGTCGGGACGATGATAGTGATGGTGGTTGAAAGCAGTAATAATATTGTTGCGATGATAATAGTTATTTTTAAAATACTCGAAAAACCTAAAAATTCTTTTAAAAAATAAAATTAAAAAAATAAAAAACTTCATAAAGAAACATGTTTTAAAGAACAAAAATAAAAACAAAAAATAAAATAGAACCCAAACAGACTCTAAAGATATTTCCATATTGCCTAAAAAAATTCCCAGGAAGATGAAAAAAAGTTCACATAAAACGGCGGCCTTCTGATAACCCGGTTAGAAGATGTATTATATTTGACATATGCTAAGAAAAGTATAGGTGGAGCTAAAAAAACTTTCTTAGAAAATATTAGAAATAACATCTTTTTATTAGATTTAAATGAAAATATGACTCTTAACATGATACAATGGAGAAAGAATTTATGTAGTCAACCCCACGTGGTTGGATAAAGGCTTGATGTTGTTGTTTTTGACTAATAAAAAAATTCTACTTCGAAATTACCTAGTCATTAAATGAAAAAAGAAGTTGCCAAACTCTAGAGAGCTCAAAGTTCATAAAAAGCAATTATGATGGGCATAGAGAATCATGACTTACCGCTAATCTACCATTCATGGCATTTGAAGCAGAGCGCACCTGCAAGTCCAGCAAAATAACCTTAATCTTAATCTATACAAGGGAAAGTGAATGAAGATATTGTTGAACTTACGGTACTACTTGCATCAGAAGCATCTGATAAAGAGTTGTGATTAGTTGTCTCTGTAGTTGACTGTACATAAATAGCAGCATATTAGTAGCCTTGGATGTGATGCAAATGCAGAAAATATAGCCAACAAGACATTAAAATTTAAACTATGAATTGGAACTTAGCTAATAATCAGATGAAATTAACCATAAAGCCGCAACTAAGCTATGAAAAAACTAAGGCTTCATTTAAGACGGTTTTTTACTGCTACTTGAAGCAGCTTTTTAGTACAAAATTTAAGAAAACCGTCCCAAACGAAGCTTCAATGTATTACGCAAATAAATGAAAATTAATACAAAGACTTAAAACTAATGAGTTAATTCTCCCATACCCTATATATATATATATATATATATATATATATATATATATATATATATATATATATATATATATATATATGTAGGCTTAATAAGTAGTACATCTGTAGCCAACCTCCTTTGCTCTTCCTATACCGGGCCTGTTAAACGGCCAAGTACTCGACATTTAGACTTCAAACATAGATATTGACTTCTACCAAATTATAGTAATGGAGGATCAAAATGGCCAGGAATGGGAAGAACATAAACCTTTTAATGGTACCAGACAGTCTTTGGAGTTCCCAAGTATAGAAAAGGAAGCAGCAGGAGAATGATTTATTTTGAAAATTAAATTGTATGATACCAGTTTTTTCCTTCTTTCAAGAGTTAAATTTTGGCTTTATTACTTGAGCTTATAACGTAGCAAAACATGCTAGACCGAATGGGTCCAAACTTTGGAAAGACGCAGTGAGTTGTGATACTAACAAAAATGCACAAGTGGTCAGAAGAATTGTCTTACCTTACTGTCACCACCAAGTGAAGGAATACCCTTGTGAACTATATACTCACTATCCACCACTCCAACATTTTTAGTCCTATCACCCTACAGAAAATACCTCAATACATGGATATCACAATTGTAAGAACAATAGTTAAGATGTAGGCTTCGTTTGGGACGGCTTTTTTGAATTTTTGTACTAGAAATCTGCTTTAAGAAGCAGCGAGAAAGCCGTCCCAAACGAAGCCGGAATTAGGATGTCTGAAGGTTACCTGAGCACAATAACCAAGCTTTGTATCAAGACCCCAAGCATGAATCAAGTCATTCTGCCAGAGCGTACAAAGGAAAATGCATCATTTTGAAGATTGCAATGGTAAGTTGCAGAATCAAATGATGTAGCTAGAAATGTGTAAACAAATGGATGGAAAAAAAGGCTGAAGCATAAAACAAGAATGAGCTATAAAAATACCTGGACCATATGCCAAACACATCGCCAGGCCTCTCTAGAAAAAACAGGAGCCATCATTTCAACCCACCTGAAATTTGCTTGATGTCAACATAATGACAACTAAAAATTCTGGTTAAAAAAACATGCTAACAAAAAATATCCAATCAATACAATGAAAAAAAGAAAAAGAGAGTTACTCTTCTATTTCTAGAAATTAAAAAAAAAACATGTTTTAACATAAATCAAAACATATAAATTTGCTCAAGGTAATGCAAGCAAAAATGGGTAAAAGAATGTCAACAAAGATGCTGGAAGAGTGCAAACAAAATAGCAATGAAAGAAACCAAATAAAGTGGAGATGGGAAAATGGCAAGATAAGGGGAAAAAGAAAACAACTTGCAGGTTCCACGTGTAAAACGTGGGAGATTTGTTGGTTTTGGTATTACAGCAAACTAAAAGCTCACCCTGTGCATGGTGGCGCTGTACTATTCTTATAACACCTCCCACCACCGCTGAATTTGTATGTTCTTCTGTTCAAGAAAACAAGATTATGCTTTAAGCAACGTTACTTAAATTTTTTTAAAAGAAAGGAAAGAAACCATCCGCATATTAAACAAGCTTGGTATACACAACACCTGTGCGCAAAAGATAAGGAACGTTGCTAGACTCAAAGGGTTTAAGATTTAGGCTTTGGGATGGCTTTTTTGCTGCTTCTTAAAGCAGCTTTCTAGTACAAAAATTTTAATTTTTGTACTAAAAAGCTACTTTAAGAAGCATCAAGAAAGCCGTCCCAAACAAAGCCTTAGAGTTCGAATCTAGTAAATTACAAGAACAATTAACCAAGAAAAAGGATATTCAAACAAACCTGTGCACTTTTCCTCTCCTCACGCGTGCAGTGATTTGGTAGTGCACCTGAGATTTAGAAGCATCCAGCGCTGGTTGTGATATTTCCAACCCTTCTTTTTCAATAATTGATATATACCTGAATCTTAAATGTGTTATTGAGACGAATACACATAGACAATATACTTAACCCCGGATTTTGAAAGGAAGACTTACCGTTCAGGATGAAAATTTTCCACTCCAAGATCCTCATCCCAAAGGAAAATGTAATTGTACTCAGCAACTATGTCTGGATGCAGGAAACGCTTGGCAAACCACCTTTTCCACGAAAAAGAAGTAAAAAAATTTAAAGCTTCATCCAAAAGAATCTAATAGACAAACAACATTTGCAAGCAATTTGTAGCACCATTTGGTTTGATTGATTGCAGAGACGTGTAAGACACTATCGCTCCAATCTAAGTCTCTCCACTCATCCACAGCACCATCATAGTGAAAAAGCATCACAGCAAAGTTACTCGCGTAGAACTGAAAATATAAAAGAGTAACAAAAAGATTATTATGCTTTTTTGCAAATATTATAGAAAGGAAAGGGCATCATAGCATATCTAATCAATACCTTTTTAACAATTTCATTCACAATTTTCTTTTGCTTTATTCCAACCGCAATGGCCAGCAAACTTTTTGAGGCTTCTACCTTGCCCTATCACCCACAAATGAAACTGCGTTACTTGTAAAATCCAACCAACACAAGTATTAATTAGCTTCTAAAAAGGCTCCCTCTAATGCTATGTTTGGGGAGGGGTTGATTTACAAAAACATATAGGTCATAATGAAGGCAACTTACCCATTGCTCCAAGTTCACATTCTAACTTCAAAAGAGAAGCATAAGAAAACGCAACGATGACAATTTTACTTTCAAATTTATTAGATTAAGAACGAAGCAATGTGTGATAACTTTAAAGAATGGCACTTACAATTTTACTTTCATATTAGGAATGTTTATTGCCCGAACAAAGAATCAAAATCTGGTTATTAAAACTAGCGCTTACAATAAACTAAATTCCTTGATATAACAATAAACTAAATTCCATTGACTTCGATGGCATAGGCCCTCAATGCTCCCACTACAGGTTTTTCCTACAATTATACCCTCTTAAACCTCAAAAAATGGGCAGGCAACTAACACAAAAAGCCAGTATTAATATGGCTGTATGTCTGTGTAATGATTAAATATGCCAAAAAAAGTATTAACAGCACAAACATTGTACCAATTCTAGTAATATAGTATTGTGAGTCACATGTGATTACAAATGTTTGATAAATCCGAGAAACTTGGGCCATGGTCAATAAACCTCAAAAAACATCAATTTTGAAAATTTTCCAGATCTAGGGTTGCATGAGAACTACATCACCACCACAAGCATAATATTTATTAACGTCAACTAATAGAAACAAATTGAAATTAATAACCATGCATAAAAGTTTAAAATTGTAAATCTAGTTTGAAACAAGAAAATAAATAATACTAGAACTATAACAGCAAAGAGTCAGAATTATACCACATGGAATAGGCATTTCACATACCTTTCTGCTTGAAGAACTCAGGGAGTACTCCATTGGCTGCATTTCTAAATTTGATGTTCTACTAATTATGCCTTGAGGCAGTGTTTCACTCCCTGATGGCTTACCATGATTCTGGTACCCAAAAAAAACGAAGAGAAATAATGCCAATTTACATGTTTGGAAAGCCCCCCATTATTGCCAAAAAGAATGGAAAAAAGGGTTCACAAATTAAGCATCATCACAAACTAGTGCACATATAGGGAAAAATAAACATACCTCACATAAACTAGAATTACGCTTAAGCACCAGCCTGCCTGTTCCGTATTCAGATGTAATTTTCTGCACAGGAAAAAATGAAATTAGTTTAAAATGTTTTCTTTTAACCCTAAAAATGGGCGTTATCTGTACGAACATAAATATTCTAAATATTTAATTTTTAAAATACAATGACATTAATCCAAACGCACAACATTTGAAATATAGCATTGCCATATGAATAACAGTCGTCTAAAAAAAAATCCTAATAATTATGTTATTAATTCATAATCATTTAAATGATTTCTAAATAATATTTATATTAATTGATGAATAAAACAGATACAATAGATGCAGAATTTTGACACCTTGCCATATAGTTATTGGTTGAACTTAGTAAAAAGGTAGGATGCATGCAAAGGATCTTAGACTTTCAATCTCCCAAACAAAAATATGATATTTGCAGGAAAGAGCAGACATGAAAGAACAAACTACTAAAAAAAAAATAATACTAAACAAAGTACAAAATTCAGTAAGCTTCTTTTCTAACATGGAGTATTTAATGATCCCAGAAGGAAATCACATGTTACCTTGTAATTAATTATGTATGGGGTCCCAACAAGAAAACAAATACATAAAAAAATTGCCATTGGAAAGTAATGGCTAAAGCATGCCCTCTTCTGGACGGGATCTGTAAGTAGATAACACTGCAAAAAAGCAAGGGAGGGAGATTATAGGAATGATATTGACATAAATGTAAAGTTCAAAAGTAGATAATTCTTAAAAGTATTACTTAATGAATGCATTCTTCAATACTACACAAATTCTCAAGTCCGATTGCTCTCACTACTTAATGGTTTTTCAAGCCATTGAAACTTATATAATGCTTTATATTTGGAATGTAGATGAGAATTATTTAAACAGTGCCAGTGCATTTTCTCAATTGGAAATTGACACAGGATTAGAGACCGATTATTCTAAGAAATGTTAATAGTATTTCTGCGTATCACCTTACTCATTACCCACATCTAACATAAAATTATCTTTGTCATCACCACCGGTCAAAACTCCCAACATATATAATAATCCCACTCTGTTGTATTTTATAGTTTCCATTACTTGATTTTTCCACAATAAGATTGTCTGCTCAATATAATCTATCAAACATATCTAATGAGCTATTTGGTTGGTGGAGTTAAAGAATGTACTTCGAGCTGAAAGTACTTCAAGCTTAGGTAATTCCATAATCCAATTTTAAAAGCAAGGAAAATTTTCCCATATAATCTTTCTCAGGCTCAAATTCACAGTACAGGTTTGGGAGACTCAACGGATCAAACTGGGGCAAAATGGATAGACAAAGAGTACAACTCTGATTAAATTATACGAAGAACTATGATTAATTAATTTACAATTACTTCATGAATGATTTAGTTACTAATTAATTGCTTGAAATCAACATATCAACAGCAAGTTTTATCTAAACCGTTAAAAGCAAAAGCCACTTATTCTCTATTTCTTAATCAATGTATGGACATCTAAATCAGTCTCCTAATCAGAAATTACTGATTTAAAAAATTAATGACCAATATGATTGATAGGATTAGTACATTTCACTAATAATATAAATAGAATTTCAATTATAAAAAAAAATTATCCCAACTTGTAATGTGAATAGAAGCCTGATTGTAGATAAATGAGTAATTATAACACAAATGCCTTACCAATAGCATTCATAAATTAATGATAAATAAAAACTTTACAACAATTTGCTAACATATTCATCAAAGATATTAAACATGCAATAAACAAGCCAACCAAAATATTAAGTATGAATGATAGTACAGCACTACATCTGGTTACTTAACTATCAAATACACCAAGTATACAATCGGCAGTTAAATTAGCATACAAATAATTAATGGCCATATGAGTTAAGGAACATGTAAGTATTGGCATAACTGCTATATGCTCAGAAATAGAAAATTTTAATATCTCCTTTTGTTCCAAATAGCATAACCTAAGATAAAAAAAATCTTTCTAAGCAAATAGACTTAAACCTAAACTTCATAATCTTGGGTTTCGTTTGGGATGGCTTTCTTCCTGCTTCTTAAAACCGATTTCTAGTACAAAAATTTTAATTTTTGTACAAAGAAAGCAGTTCTAAGAAGCAGTAAAAAAGTCATCTAAACGAAGCCTTAGTCAGCAAGTTTTCAAATGAATTACATTACTACCACTTTAAACCAAACAATGCAAAATGAAAATTCCTATTCATTTCATATCCCAAACCTTGGTAGATGTTACAATTAAAAAAACATTCATAGATATTGAAGCTTGAATTCAGTCCTCAGATGAAAACGTCAATTCTTCAACAAGATAAACGATTGGTAATCATAGGAAACACAAAAACAAACATAATAACGCACAACATAAAGTGGAAATCACACAAAAATTAATAAAATTGGAGTACTATGATTTAAAGAAATATAGAAGTCAAGAATGAACAGAACTGTGCGCACAGCAAAGGATATCTTACATAGTTTCGAATCGTCATTTCCGTGAATCCTAACTACGGACCTGCAAGCAAGCAACACAGCAAGCCAAACATCAGAAAAAAAGGTGGCCCCACGCAATGAACACTGCAGGGAAATTCGTGGAAGAGAGTATGAAACGAAAAAAATAAAGGACCAATTTGAAAGAAGAGTTCCTAAAGAACAATAAACTCGAAAAATTAGCTCACGGGGGAAACCAATCTACATGTAGCGGCAAAAAGTATCTGAGCTACGAATCACTGATTGTACGGATGATAATTCACAAACAAATGGCCTGGTTGCTTCGACAATGAACACAACCTTAGGATTTGAAAATACTGAAAGCAGAAGTGACATAAAACGATAAGAACAGATATTTCAAATCTTAAGAAAGGTCGAAACTCAAAAAACTCTAAATTAGGCGGCCCTACCCCAACCTCTCAGACACCAAAGAACTAAATCGGGCACATAGACTGTTTGATCATTTAGTTCAAAATTTAAGATTTAGATGATCTGGAAAACAAATTAACAGCTTCGTTACCGACTCTGTGAAGAAGGAATCGTAAGGTTACCGGCAGGGAGATCGCTATGAGCAAACCAGGAGAGGATAGGAGAGGAGAGTGCGTGAGAGATGGAGGCAATCGGGACGAGGATTCTCAAAGTAGAGAAATAAAGGTCGCGAGCAAGGGGAATTCCAATGATTAGAAATACGAAGCGCCCTAGGGTTGTACATGCTGACCTGAAGAACAATACAGTACCAACTCCTCCCAGCTTCGTACCGCCGCTCCTGTAGCATAGAAAGATATGTCCCCAACTATACGTACAATCCAAAACCAGCGTCAAACGATATCATTTATTTAAAGCCAATCCAAATGATTGCTCGACGGAGAGAAATAAAGGACCAATTTTTAAAACGGAAATGGTAACCGACGCCAAGCTTTCATCGGGAGCCGAGTAGGAACAAACAAAAAACTGAAAAAGACAACAGAATGGTTTTCCTCGCGCGGGTTGCAGCTAGGGTTTCAAGAGAATGTAAGGAGGAGGCTATAGAGAAAGGAAGCGCGATTGCTTTTGTCGATTGCGTGATCGTTTCATCCTTTCACATACGACTGCAGAAAAGAGAGGAAGACTGAAAGAGAGGCATCGCTTTTGCCTGCGACGGCATATTATTTATTATTTATGGCTATTTATTATATATATATATAATGAGAAAAGAAAGTAGGTTTGAATTGCAAATCTAATCATAGAAGAAAAATAATGTAAAAATGTTTTAATATAAATTGTATTAATATAAGAGAGAATTTCTATACATAATATTTAAAATTAAAGGAGTCTTCCTAGATGATTTGGCCACATAAAATATAGACTTTTGTATGACTCAATTAAGAGACTAGAAGTATAAGATTCAGCCTATATTAAATAAGATAGTGATAGGCCTAAAAAAATTTAATTAAAAAGTATTAAAAATATATTTATTTTTTAATAGATTTCAAAAAATTTATTTCTTAATAGGACTCAAATGAGATAGATACCAAATAGGTCTGATATGAGCCCAAATGGGCTCAAATCAAGAGCTTAAAGCATATTTGGGAAGCTTTAGAGAATTAATTAGATGACCAAATGATTTCTAAATATGGTATGCTTATAGTTGAATCGAGTGGCTCGACAAGACGAATCTAACGAGCCCAATATCACTTATTTCTGACATCTTTAAGATACTTAAATGTTTGATGAATGTTCTATGATCGAGGGAATTGATATGAGTCGTCCGATGTAGCACAATGGATTTGTATTGAGTCTTCTCCAAATTTACAAGAGATGTCACTCTCAAAATCTATAATGTAGTCATCATCTAAATACGGAAGCCAGTAAATCAGTACTTAAACTACATATAATGAGCTAAAAAGTCCAACTGATCATAAAAATCATATAATTGAATTCAAAGCACGATAAAAAAGACAGCATGCATGTCGTCAATCAATTCATAACAATAATAGTCATATGATCATGAAAATGTACAGAAATAGTAAAGCTCTCATGTTGTAGCAGTAAAATATATAAATAATAAAATAGTATGGTGTGGAAGTTAGTAAAGTAGTGTGGTGGATAAACCAATAAACTAGTATGGGTAACATATCAATAAAATAGTCATTGTATCAGTACTATCAATCAGTAAATTAATTATATAAAGAGATAAAACTGAAGTATTAGTAAAGACTGTCAAAATCATATCGATATAATAAAATCATATAATGATGTATACATGTTATCTAGTTATTTTATATTAGTATTTTAATTAAATGCTCAATATATCACGTGCTCAATATTTCACATACTCACTATCAATAATTGGTACAATTAATCAATAATAGTAATTATAATAGAAATCAGTAATAGTATCAGTAACAATATCGATATTTACATCGGTACCAGTAAATCCAGTGACATTAGTAGTAAATCAAAGCTATAATAGTAATTCATATGGTGATAATAAATCAATACAATATCAGTAAAACCTTATAATAATAATAAATCTGTAACATACATTTCATTAATCATATTAGTTTAGTAAAAAGTTTGAACTTAAGTGATATTTCCTAGTATCAGTAATCCATAGTCAATAATTATTGGCTAAGTAAATAAAATTGTTACTATTTTATTCGTTAGCATAGTAATTACTTCTTATAACTCTCAATCAGTATCACTTGAATCAATCGAGGATAACACCAAATCAAATCTGTAAAGGCAAGCCCGTCGGTCCACCATCATGTACAGGTGAATCCGTCTACAAACAATATCAATGAATAATTAGTATTTACTCATTTTTCTCATAGATAAAATATTATTATAGTACTATAACAATAATAACAATCACGTATTACTCAACCACATGTCTATATTCACTCACAATGCTAGTATTAACAATATAATTAAATAAAAATACTTACTTCAATTCAAAAAAATATATACAAAATTTAATACCTTTCATTTTATCCGATGAAATTAAAAAATATTACGGTCAAAATCTTCAAAATAATCAGTACAATGTCATATAAAAAGTTACGTTGAAGAAGTTCAATAAATCATAAGAAAATATAGTAAAATCAATTGTGGGGGAATCAAATGGTTGAAATCAAAATCTTTCAAAACAGAAGTATGATCAGAGTCATCTATCTCAATATGAGCAATTTTTCGTAAAAGTGGCAAAGCGATTCGGAGATCTAAAATCCAAATTTCTCTTTCTCTCTATTATACTGCAATTCAAAGAGGAATTCAAATTTTTTCCATTTTCAATTATTTTCAAAATTTGGTTTATTACAGATAGTTTGAAGCTCGAACATGATTGAGGAGCTGTAGAGAGTTCGTGCTTCGAACCAAGTGAATGACGAAGGTTTGCAGCCAATTAGGGTGATAACAAGAGTAATAAATTTGGTTTATTGTGTAAATATTTTTTTTTTTTTTTGCGAAAGATATATAAATTAAAAAATAATATAATTATATATTTAAATATCTTAGAATAATTATTAAATTTATTTTGAAGTTAATTTTAAAATAAATCTAGAATTTTATAAATTTATTCTTGATAAGTCTCAAAAAAAACAACTTAATCAAACACGGCTCTCGAAGCACATTGGGAGGGGAAACTTTCAAAAGTAAATTCATGATCATTTAAACTTTTGTGATGCCCTAGAATCTAATTTGAAAATTTTATTTATTTATTTTTTAATAAATAACAACCAGAGCTACCTAGTTTTTTCTATTAATAATAAATAATAAAATAGATTCTATAATTCAAAATATTGATATATACATCTATATTCATTCTAAAAAATTATATACAATACTTAGGATCTATACAATCATCACATATCTATCATATCCTGAGTACAAAAAATAGCTAAAATAAAAAGAACCTGAACTTGAAGGAATCTTGACCAGTCTCACACTTCTGATCATTTACCCTAACCTGAAATCATTTAATCACATATAATAAGATAAAAAGCCAAGCAAGTCATCTAAAACTCACAATTGAATTTAAAGTACGGTCATGATCCATGATACCCAATAAATGATCCACGATCAAGGGGATCAACGTGCCCCCCATACAAATTGAGTATAAGTGGAAGTGAGTTACTAGGGGATTCAAGAACGTATACAAGTGGAGGTTTAAGAGAAACTTGATATAAGAAGACATCAAGAAATTTGAATTTTATGTTATGTTATGTGCTACTTTATTTTATGTTGTTTATATTATGTATTATGTCCAAGTAAATATTTATGTTATGAAATCATATTTATGTGATGCTGTAAATTGTTATTACTATTATGAAGTTATGGTCAAATGATGAATATGTTATTATTGTTAAATGTGCATACTCTTAACTTCTGCCTAGTACTGATACAAAATTATTAAGTATATTATTCAATAAAAATATTAGAATAGCCCACTTTTAAATATTATTTCTGGTTCACATATTATAGATTTAAATAAAATTCATTTTTTTATAAAATTGTATTGAATTCTATAATTGTAGGTTTTGGATGACCTATTGAGAATGTGATTGCTCATACTATGTGTTTATAAATATGTTCAAGAATAGTTTAAGCCCCTGTTGAGTAGATTTGGTTAATAGAGGTTGTTAACCAGGTTGAGTTCCAAGTATAAGTGATACAATATCACAAAATTAGCTTGATCGGGCACGAATCTCGAGGCAAAAGCTAGTTGGAAACTTCAAAAATTAATTTCGGGAGCACCCAAACTCCGATTTCAGCGAGCTTATATTCAAACTGAGCGTCTCGGAAATACGAACCCAACGACACCAAGATCAACCCAATCCGAGCCCAAATGAGTCCGAGTCAAGGACCGAAGCGCTGTTGAAAGGTTCAAACTGCAATTTGAGTTATGAAACGGTCTTTGATTTTAATGAGCTTATACTCAAATCGAGCGGCTCGACGAGACGAATCCAACGAGCCTAAGATTGCCGAATTCCAACATCATTAAGGCCTCCAAATGACCATCAAACGGTGAACAATCGAAGGGTTTAATATCGGCCGTCCATTCAAACCACTCCCTATCTGCCCATGATCTCACACCTATTTACGAGCCATGCCACTCCAGAAAAACTAGAAATAGAGCCCTCATTCTTCACAAAGGGGAATCAAGTAAAGAGAGAGAAGAATAAGAGAAGAAGAAGGAAAAGGGGAAAAGGCGAATCCTCTCCTCCTCGACCACCGCCGGAGCTCTTCCCGCAGCCTGAAGACGCCGGAACTCTGCCGAATTTTCCGGAAACGCCGGGAATTTGCAGAACTTTGTAAATTTGCTTCAAGCTGTAATCTGATCGTCCCGATTTGTGGGACGAATCAGTTTCTTGTAATTTACAAAAACACTAGTGGAATTTTACAATTGGGCAAGGCCCCGTGGTTTTTTCCTTTTTTCGGTTTTCCACGTATAAACCCTGGTGTTCTTTCATTTTCCTGTTTGTGTGTTAAATTTATGTGCAACGCTCAGACGCGAATTTACAAACTCTACCACCGCGTATTTTCTAGCACGCAACAATAAGTATGCTCAATATGTATATTCTTTTATCAGTTATAAGGTATATATATATGTTTGATGAAAATAAAGTTCAATCTTAATTAATGTAAATTATTTTTTTGAAAGTACAGTTTATTGAAATGAAATAAAATGAAATTAATATTTTGTTTATGTATATATTGGATGATTTAGAATCGCAATATATTGAGGATAATAGGAAGTAAAAAAATTTGTTCAATTAGGTCTAGGAAAGTAATAAGTCCATTACCACGACCTCAGCATGATATAACTTGTTTAAGTGCGACATATTATATTGGGTCAAATTATGAAAGAAAGATCTAAGTCGAAAAATGGAATTGAAGGATCGTAGTAGAGTGACTATAGTTGGAGAACTATAGTCGGGTGATAGTGTTCGAAAGATCATGAAAGGGTTGTAGTTGGGAAACGATGTTCTGAGGCCTGTCGTCAAGTGATAGTGGTCGGAGGATTGTAATCAAGCAATAATGATAGACGACTGTATTTTGGTGATGATGGTTGAAGAATATTAGTGAGGTGATTAATAATTAAAAAATCTCAGCCAGGTGACGGCTATCTAAGGGCCTCAGTCAAGCGATGGTGGAGGTACGAAGACCATAGTCGAATGATGGTGGCTGGAAAATTATAATTGGACGAGGTTGGTCAGAGGTCCATAGTCCGAGGATGATGGTAGGAGGATCATTGTTGGGTGATGGAGATCGGAGGACAGTAGTTAAAAGATGGCGGCTGGAGGAGTGTAGCCAATCATTGTGGTCAAAGGAATATACATAGGTGACAATGAAGGATGGTGGAATAGTTAGTGATGGTGGAGATCGGAGGGTCACGTGATTATAGTCGAACAATGGCCTAACGATGGTGCTCGATTGGAGCTAAAATATTCATAGAGCCTATATGCTTTCCTGAATCTTAAGCCAAAGTCCAAGCTCTAGCTCCAAAGTCCCCAGTCATCCTTCATGTAGAAAATGGATGCTTATTTATAATTTTTTTTAAGTGGCATACCCATAAATATGGAGAAAAACTGAAGCACTGCTGGACTTATTGATTCTCTTGATCATATAGCATTCATTTAAAGTTTAATTGCCTTAATCTTGTTGGAATTGAGTGGTCTTAGGCTGATTTGCCTTGTCAAGATGCTCGATTTGACTATAAACATGTCAAATTTAGAGATCATTTCCTCATTCAATTAGTATGCACATATCCTTAAGTGTTCCATTATACATCAAGTGCTCAATTTGGGATCATTCAGACCCAAATTGGCCACTTTTAGTATTGTTGGGTTCGTCGTATCGAGACATATAGTCCAACTATAAGTTTTCTAAAATTGAAGTTTATATGGTCCTAAATTTAATTAATCTTTTTTAAATATGAATCACGATGATTTCTTATGACATATTAGTGCTAATGTATAGAGTCATAAATAATGTCGATGATGTGCATCTAACTTGTAGGTTGTGAGATGCATCGACTCTATTAGAAATGATGCATCATTGTAATCAAGCGATAATAGTCAACTGACATGGTCATAAATAATGTCGATGATGTGCATCTAACTTGTAGGTTGTGAGATGCATCGACTCTATTAGAAATGGTGCATCATTGTAATCGAGCGATAATAGTCAACTGACGTGGTCAAATGACATGATATGAGACCATGTTGAAGGAGTGTATCCATGAGACCATAATTAAAGAATTGTAGTCATGTGACAGGGTCAAAGGACCATTGTTGAGCGGCCATTGTATGATGAATATCGTCGAGCAACTTTGGTTCGAAGATCCTAGTTAGGTGATAATGGTCTAAGAATCATAGCTAACTGAATGTGGGTGAAGGACTATAGATGAGGATTATCGTCGAGCGATTGTCATCAGAGGTCTGCGATCAAGCAATGATGGTTGAGAGTTCGCAATCTGACGATGTTGGCCAAGGAACCATGATCAGGCAATAGTCGTCAGAGTATCATAACCATGCGATAATAAGATGATAATGATGGTTAGAGAATTATAGTCGTGCAATAGTGATCGTTGAGCAACTGTGACTGGAAGATCGTAGTCAAGTAATGATGATAAAAAGAAAATAGATAGCTGACTATGACAAAAGAGTCATAACTGTATAATGTTGGTCAAAAAATTATAGTCAAATAATGATCATATGAAAATTATAATTTATTGATAAGATCGACAGACCATGAGCAGGATGACGGTGATTCTTATGATCATAACCATACAAAAATATATGAAAATTTACGCTTGTTTTGGCCAAAAAATCCGCTGACTATGCAAATTGAAACCAAAATTATTCCATATTTCCCCATAAATAATTCCAGTAAATTAGCCTTTAATAACTCCAAACAATGCAAGGAGATGTGGCGGTTGCAGTTCGGGTGGAAAGCCATAATTTCCATAATGGCAGACCCACGGTGTCGGCCATGATGTGGGGCCCTTTTCCCGCCACTCCTGCGAAAGAACACGTTATTAAAGAATTGTAACATTTAGAGTACGTTACGAAAATAATTAAATAATTATATCCTCACACATATTTATTTACAACGGATTTAAATATTATTCAAATTTTTATATGATATTAAATATATATATATATATTAATTTTAATATAAATTAAATGGCAATGCTGCTGAAATTTTGGAGGACCGTTAGAGTTTGATAGAAGCTAAATAAAATAGATTAGTCAAAGCGAAGTTAGGTATTGGTGGCTTTTAATGAATTAATTAAGATGCTCCAATCATGCTTTTGGTGATGCTCTTACACTGCACCAATATAGTTTATGGCGCAAATAGAAATACTTTTTGGATTAATTACCTGTTATAAATTTTTTAATATTTTTATTTTTTGAAAATAGGGTAAATATATGCTGTCACCTCCTTATGAGGCATATGGCGGTGCAACTAATCCCTCGATAAGCCTACCAGCAACCAGCCCTATAGGTGTAAGACCCACAGTTTTTTTCTCCCCACTTAAAGGGGGCATGCTGCATGAGAGGGAAATCGAGCATAAGTTGAGGTGTTCCCAACCATGCTTGCCCACCAACCCAGCTAAACATGGTGCGGTTTTCTGATAGAATCTTTCGTAAGCACGTGTGGAGGGTACTTTATTAGATGAAAATTTAATACATATGGATATAAAAGAGAAAAAAAATGTAGCAAATAATAGAGTTTTTATTTGAAAAACTCAAAAAGAAAAAAAAAATTATGGGATTTGAAGAAGTTGATATAATCAACTATGTTTTAGAAGTTAAGAAAATATGCTCTTCGTCACAATTAAAGAATAAAAGATTATAAAGTTAGAAGCCCTTGCTTGATTTTCTATAGCTATAATAGAGATTGTGGAAGAAATAATAGAGGTAATGCTGGCAAGGATCGAACAATGCTAATCGAGTGATGGTGGTTGGATGATGTTAGTCGATAAATGGTGGTGGTTAGGAGATGACAGTCTGTTGATGATAAATGGATTATGATTGTTGGTAGGTGATGATTAGATGATGATGATCAGTCAATAATGGTCGGATGGTGTTAATGGTATGATGATGCAACCTAATGGTAATTGTTGGTGTTGAACTTCAAGTTGAGCTCTAAAGTTATTTAAATTTGTAAGCTCAAGACAAGGTCCAATTCATATAGAGAATGTGATCTATTTATAGTATTTGGATGTGAAATTCGATAAATTCAAATAAATTCCATAAGAAATCTTTGGATAGCCCATATTGAATACTTTAGACACATATCATTATTAAGTATTTAAATATCCCAAAAACCTTGGAATCAAATGATCTTGGACTCATTAGAATCATCTCGTTGAGCCACTCAATTTAACTATAATCATGTTAGATTCGATACCGTCAGGCCATATAACTATATATGGATCACTTTTGTGTCGATTGCTTTAAACCATCAAGACATTCAATTTGCTAATAAATTTGCTAAAATCAAAATTTCAATAGTCTTGAATTTTTTTCAAAGATTCCTATAAGCTATCAAGATTCATAAAGATCAAGTGAAATTTTTAAAGACGAATTAAGTATAATTTTGATACCTATCTTCATTAATTTGCAATCCAACGGACCAATGTTTTCAATCAATTAGAGTAAAAAAGAAGTGATGTAATTAGCACTCTATCTTTCTCTCCCTTTTAAGAAAGCTTAATTAATGTAACAAAACAGACCTTCCTTCCTTCCTTCCTTCAACCACTTTTATTCTTCTTGATCAGAGCAAAAAAATCATTGCTCGTAATCTAAGAGATGACAGAAAATCCAAACAAAGATAGCCTTTCAATTTTAATATATATAATGCGCTTCACATGTCTGTATATATTTATTAGTCTTTTCTTCATTGAACCACACATGCTTTTGACCTTCTTACGCGTTATCTCATCCATTTAAGTATTTAACTACTCCAGCAAATAATTAGCATTATCTTATAAAGAATGATTCTCAAAGGTCCTTCTTATTATTATTATTATTATCTATTTAGGCGAATCGGGCGCAAATCACGTCGGTACGAGAGAAATTGTTAGATGCGAAGGTCAAACGTAGAGAACCATCTGGTTTGTCTTTGTGCTTTTATTGTTCATCATTGCACTTTAACGATTCACAAAGACAAAACCGAATGATTCTCTGTGTCAAATCTCTGTACTTAATAATATCTCTTATTATGAACAGCTTTCTTACTACTTTCTAAAATAATTTTTTTAGTAAAAATTTTAAAGATAAAAACTTTTATACTAAAAAAGTACTTCAAAAAGCAGTAGTAAAGCCATCCCAAATAAATCCTAAATGAGTCAAATGAGGCAGCTTAAAAAATTTGAGAAAAAAATCAAAGCAGTCCTCTAAAATGGATTTTTAATACAAAAAAGGATTTTGTATAAAAAAATTAAAAGCAAAGCTTTGTTTGGGATAGTTTTTTTGTTGCTTTCTATAACGAATTTTTAATACAAAAATTTCTTGAATTGGTTTTATAAAATAGCAAAAAACTATCACAAACAAGACATAAATCTATTCAGGCTTCATTTGGAGACTTTCATATTGCTTCTTAAAATAATTTTTTAATACAAAAATTACAATTTTGTATTAAAAATTTACTTTAAAAATAATAAAAAAATCATCTCAAACGAAACCTCAACATCACATATCCAATTAATCACATCATATGCCAATTAGTTAAATTAGCCGGCCATCTCCGAATATGGGGTATCGGATCGATACCTGATATTCAATGGTCTAGCAATGCATGTACCATTATTTTAAATTTAATTTAGACTTTATTTGGGATAATTTTCTTACAACTTTTTAAACAACAAGAAATTTTTATACCAAAAAACTGATTTAAACAACAATAAAATTACCATCCCAAACAAAACCTTAGGATTCATTTGGAACAGCTTTGTAGTTAACTTTATTTTTTAGACAACCGCTACAATTTAGTTTGTTAATTATTTACTTATTGATTTTCAAAATTTTCTATGCTAGAAAGCTACTTTATGTAACAGTAATAACGAAATTATTTTATCCACAGTAATTTACAACCAATTTTATAAAATATACAACTTAAAAATATCAATCTCATGTAGAGCGACAAGATACCTAACAGCAAGATTTCTTAGGGATAAAATAGAAGAAATAAAAAAGAGAGGCAGAATAGTGCAGAAAAAATTTCTCAATACTCAGCCTCATTTGAGTTCCTTTCTTCATCATCTTGTTCGCCTCGAGAGAGAAAATTTATGAATTTCTTTTTGGCCCTTCCCACAGCATCAGAGGTTTTTCTTGCAGCTCCTGCAACCAGAGGTCGGATGGAGATTTCCGGCAGGTTCGCTCGTTCCTGAATCATCGCTGCAGATAAACAGATAAGGCAATCTTTACCAAACAATTGAAAATTATAATACTTCGGTTACATAGAAAGTGTATGTTGAAGATGTACAGATTGTTCTTTGGCGGGCTAAAGCACCGATCTGTCTGATCCCAGCTTCTGCAGCTTGCACTGCTTGTGCTGATTTGTTGACACCATCTGCAATCTCTTCACTGAAATGTAAAACTACAATTTCAGCTGAATAGTAGATATTACACGAGTAGATTGCAGGGGATCTGCTAGAACTGCTAGATGAATTTGCTTGAAGGTTATTAATAAAAATTTTTATTTTGACGCAGTTGAAATGCAGCTGTTATTTGATTGGATATACTTGAGTTCGCATGTAATCTTATCGGAATTACTTGAGTTCGCAAGCAACCCTACAATGAATTGGTAAAAACAGGGAGAAAGAACACAAGAACGCCAATGAAATCAGCCTAAAATAGTAGATTGTATCAGGGAAATCAAAGCAAAGCAAACATAAAGCAAAGATACAATTGATCATCAATTTGAGAGGAGGATCGTTCTCTCCCAATCTCTAGGCATTGAGCCTAGAGCCAAGACGCCAAGAAGAACTCCAAGAGAATAACTCAAATGTCCTAACCCTAGTCTCCCTCCTTTTAATACATATCTTCTTAATAAAAACTAATAAAAAGTTTCCTAAAATAGTTCCCTATGCAATTCCCCCCCTCCTCTTTACAGTCCTAGGGGGGCCCACACGCTTGGGAGGCATTCAAAGGAGGCGGCTTAGCCCGCCCCATGTAGGTATGAACCGGTGCAGGTTGGGCCGGTTTGGATGGTTCAGGCCGAACCGTAACATTATTACAATCAGTCCAAAAGAAATTAGAGGGTAAATACTGAAATAAGCGTGAGAACTTTATAATGCCTTGGGAGATTTCAGTATTCTGCTATTTTCAGACTCATTAGGAGAAGAGAAGCTGAAACTCTCGCACACAGATCTTGTCAAGATAAAATTTGAGATGACTAGAGTTTGAAAGATCTTTGTGAGATATCATAAGCACAGGTATCTCTTAGCTAGCTTACCACCTTAGTTAAACTTGAATATGATGAGAAGAATGCTACCTATTGAGCTAATATGACATCACAATATGGCTCAAAGATTCAGGTAAAAGAGAACAAAGCTGCCTGATAGATGGGACTGAAATTCAGTTATTGAAAATCCCACAAAAAGCAAGGAATCTCGTATTCATGAATGTTGGCAACAGCTCCTTGAAGTATTAAAGATTAGGAACAACTAATTCATGGGAATTAAAACGTTTGGTCTCTGCTTTGGCTGGTCCTTATGTTATCTTGTCCATCAGTTTTCCGTTCAATGCAAACAGATCCTTCATTTTTAAAAGACCAGCGAGGAAGGCCTCAAAGCAATATTGGCCAAGCCATGCATGACGATGCTCACAACACATGACCATGTGAATCTAATACATAGGTTGAATATTGAATAAATTTATGGCGAGCAGAAGCGCAAAAGGATACCATTTGGAAGTATAATTCAACTACCAAAGTAGTCCCACATAGAAGTATTTAAAATGAAGCCTCCTCGGTGATTTTCTGTAAGTAAGAGGAAGAAAATTCTTCTATGAATTTCATATTTAGATGGAAACACCAAAAATATTTAATAAAATTTGTGGCATTTGTCTCATGTAGGATTTTCTCTTATCAGAGAAGTTTGATTGCACTTTTCAGACCTTTGTCTCAATCCTCTTAACGATTACGGAGTTCGCATTTTGCTTCCCCATAGAGTTAAAGGTTGACAAATAACAATCATATGCACCTTTTGGGGGAATGTTTCGGGGAGAGTTCACATATTATGTTGTTATCACACAAGAATTATTTCTCAATACCCACACAAACTTTTAGTAGCATGGAAATTGGAAGGGATCCTCCTAAAGACCCATACATGTTTTTAGTGACATGGTTGCGACATTCTATTTATTCTACAATTGTTTTATTTTCTGTCTTGCTAATACCTATAAGAGATTGTTTAAAATTCATGCATGACTTTTAGGTTGTGGTGGGGAGATTTTTCTTTAACAAGTGCTTCATGCACCATATTAACTTTTAAAAGTGTAGTGGTAGACTTATTTATGGTAATAGACCTTGTACACCACCCCCTATGAACACTTGGTTGTAATAAGACATAATTGTGATAATAAAACTTATAAATGCGATGAAATTGCCTTAAGTCTTCATGTTAATCCCCCACCATGTGGGGTGTTCGGAAGCTTTATAAAGTTCTTTTAATGGGTCATATACAAACAAATTGTCAATCCATGCAGTTCTAAACGTCCAAATAATAACTAGCCACTCCACACTCAAAGTAGCCACCCATCTTTCCTCTGCCTCAACAAAGTTCACAGATGAGTCAATATCATGTCAAGTGTATCCATATGATCAAACTCAAAAATATCATATCAAAGGGGAGTCAACATGTGTCCTTTAATTGGATGGTGTCTAAGAGAGTATAACACCATTATTACGGTTAAAATAAATCTAAGGCATTCAATATGTACCCACTATTTAGATGGTGTCTAATTGGGCATTAATACCAATATATTACAATGAAGTTACATGTTGATTGTTTGAGTGGCTAGCTTGACTGCAATGACACCATTATATTATATAAAAAAATGACGCCATTATATTATAATTAAAGTACTAATGGAACACTATCCTTAATGGTTAGTGGTTACAACTTAGTATGAGTTGTTAATAACATGACACACTTGACAGGGCCAAAAACCTTTTATTAGCTAAAGTTGGCCATGATATTAACCCATTCAATAAGCTTTTCCCACAATCTATGAGATCCCCATAAACAAAGCAAACAATGATTGCCAATAAAAATCCGTTGATCAATTATCTCTTCTGAGTAAATCAATTGGGGTCCATGATATATTTAATATTGATGATCTAATCATATGATTTTGGCCAAATTTATCATAATTCTCTCACCATCTTCTCCGAGTCCACAAGCAACATCTTTTTCTCCCCAAACTATCACAACAGGCCTATATAGATGGGAAGCTACCACAACAAACCATATGGAGCTTGAAGATTAGCTTTAAATGAAATTCATCTCTCATGATTAATCATGGTCTTGCACCTATGGGAAGCTTTGAGCTAGATTAATAAATTGCTCAAATGAGGGCAAAATCATTGGAGCACTTTATTAGCTATTTAATCTACTTCCTGAAAAATCATCTCCAATTATATTTTTTCACACAAACTAATGAGAATATTTAGAGGTCGTAGTTATAAGGTCACTTATTTATGGAAAGTTATAATTAATGGGCCAAGAAATAAGCATAGTTGCTCATTTCATAAATGTGCTTGTTGGCGGAGTAATGGGTAGTGAAAAATGCCCTCAATCAAGTTGCATCTCAACCATGCTACCTAAATCCTACCACAGTTAAGGGAAGACAAACCAAATTTAAACTTGATCCCAACTGATCATTGCCGCTACATGCCCTATCATTGCCCGCCTACCACACCTAGTTATAACTTGGGTGAGTGCAGGTTTCCAATCCATGAAAAGCTAGGATTGACTGGGCCAAGATATAAGCTCACTTGTTCATTGCCTTACATAATTATTGGCAGAGGAATAAGAGCAGGGAAGTGAAGATCACACCTATCAGGTTGCACCCAAGAAGAGAAAGCTTATGATTCATGTTGATTGAGGGTTGGGATGTAGGTAGTGGCCGATTAAAAAGAAGGATATCGACCTAATAATACTATCAACCTACCCCATAAATAACCATCAAGAGAGGGACATCGGAAATGGGTTTATTTACCAAAAATTCACAATTACAACTTCTACTTGAACCCTGTAAAACAACCCTTCACAACACCTATTCTCCATAGCTTACCTCAACCCAACTACAATCTTCTCCTCCCCCAACCACCACACAGCTATTAGGAAGTCAAGGACTTGTTCACACAATAATTTAGAGGTTTTCCGGCATTTAAAAAAAAAATCACAATCTCAATTTAACAAAAGCATTTTATCATTTCCACAAGCAAAGAAAGAACATTATGTGAAAATTAGAGAGCCTCCACCATAAAATGAATTGCACCAGGGCCCAAAACATATGGTGATAACAGATCAACTTTTATTTACTATAAGTTCTACGGTAATTTCAATTAGACTGGTAGATAGATAGTTTCATTAAATGCAAGCACTGATTTTTAATGAACAAGGTAAAAACAATTCAGAAAAGGCCAATAAGCTTGATTCTGTCTCAGTTATTAATTGAAATCTCAATTCCACTTTGATTCACAATTACATCCTGTGAACAAGCCAATCCTATGCTTCGGTTATTTTCCAAGCCATCAATATAGCCAGATAAAATGATCCTGATTAGCCAAACATGTCAAGCTGAAAAATCAAGTTGGGGCATCACTACTATAGACAATAATGATAATTTCTCTTGAATTTTTTTATCTTTCCAATAAGTCCATTATAACATCTCGAACTGTATAAGATAGCATACAGTCACATGGGGCTCTTTAATGAGCAGTTTGGAAAAAAGCATCATTGCTTAACATTCTAATAAATGTGTATCATGTAGCAAAGTCTTCCACCTAACTTTATAAGCTCCAATAATTAGCGGTAGGGTAGTATTGCCTAAGGCTGCTTGATAGCACAGGGATACAACTTACAAGGTTACTAATGGTGGCCTGAGAGTTCAACAAAACATTGTCTAAGACTTTGAAATACAAGATTGGCAAGTCTCGAATATGTAAAAGACTTTGGCATGCTCACGGTTCAAAAAACTATCGCAATACAAGGATCAACATCTAACCTTAAATGATGAAGTTACATGCTTGTGCTACAACATCAAGTACAAACATATTAAATAAAACACAGGGATGCACATTTAGGCCACATTATGTGAAGATGAAATTCAAAATATCATTCTAGATAACACAAAACCTTGCACTCCTTTTTGTAATCTTACACTTCTAGATAAAATTTCTATCAAAGTGGTGATTCCATTCACACAGAAATGATACGAAAACAAAATCAATAACAAATTTGTTCTTATTTTAATATAACAACATGACAGAAGAAATCTACCAGACAATAAAAATATTTTGTTGAACTACTACAAATAACTCACAGAAACTGAAATGATAGGTCGATTTCTGATAACTGCTTCATAGAAGACTTCCCAAAAGATCACGTATATAGTTAGTTACCTCAATTCATTCAACTCCAATGTGAGATCACTAATCTCCATTCCTGACAGTCTAATTGCAGCCATAGTACTAGGAAGCTCCTCCCTTGTAGTATCAGCCAGTCTGGCTAGAGATGTTGCAGCTCTCTTTAGTGCCTAGATAACAAAGTAATAATCAAAACTGAAGGCCTGATTTTACCAAATTAAATTAATATTCAAAACATACTAAACTGGCAACAAATACTCCAAATAATTTCAAAGTACCACATTGTATATAGTATTTCTACTGATAAACAAATAAGTCCCACTTTTTCTCATCAAAGTTTCAACAAGTAATATGATGGCCAGTCAGAAATTCAAAAATTAAGGACATAAGTGGTCAAGAAATAGCTCTTGTACGGTACTATTTGCTTCCTAAGAAGATTGAAGTGATATACATTTGCATATAGTTTCAATAACAGGCTTCTCGAGTTAGAAAGACCGCTATTAAAAGCAGACATACAATAATTAAAGATAAATTATTAAATTCTATTCAAATCAAATAAATTCCCTTTCTTTTTCAATTTCTACAGGTTTTTGGATTGAGGGCGGAAGCATGCAGGAAGGGGTGTGAATATCCAAATCACAGCCGAAACCGAAGGTTATGGACAATAAGTGCAAAAGGGTGTTGACAAGATAAAGCGAAAGAAGGGATTAATGCATGCAATAATGCAACCATACCCCTTCTTCCACTGAGAAGTTGTTTAAATGTTTGAATTGCTGACAACCATATAAATTGAGAGCAACCTAAGAAGTTACATATTTAACTGCTCTAAAAAATGCTCCAAATAGATCTATCATAAATGACAACATTTTTGTTTAATCGTTTTTACATACATACCACTTTATTTCATGAAATTACATATTTAACACCCAAAACTTTAATATTACATGTCTACCACCCATAGAACAAATATGTATCCATGGAATGAAATATTAAAGTTTATAGGGTGGTACGAGTGATAAGAATGAAATATATGAGTGATATTAAAATTTTATATGCGAGGTAGGAATGTAATATTAAAGTTTTAGGTGTTAGATATGTAAATAGCATGAAATAAAATGGTATGTATGTAAATTCCCCTAATTTTAACTGATAAATATAGTAGAAGATGACATGTCATGATGTGAGAAGCAAAAAAGCAACTAGAGAATATAAAAGTAATTGGGAAAAGCTTGCGCATTTTTAAGGATTGAACCATGTCTTATAATAAATATGTTATTGGCAGTTGATATGCAGACTTACAAAAACTCAAACATGATAATCAGTACATATCTAGATGTATGTGTTCAAAAAAGTTTGGAACAAGCAAGCAACTTAATAACTTACAAAGAGCGTGGGAACAGCAGCAATGACTAGGCTGGTAAATGCAATAGATGTCTGCATCCAAGAGACAACAAGAAATGTTTTCTAAGCATTATTCAAAGCCAGATTATTTGTAAGGAAATAAAAAAAAAAAAAAACATCCACTAATAATCTGCTGTCTGCATAATATGCCATAAGGAGAAGCCTCACTTGCAGCTAGACAACAATATCACCAATAACCCATCATCTCAAAAAGGAGGTACATCAAAAATACTCACTCCAGATAAATATATTTTTCTACAGTATCGCCTTCCGATGTGCATAAAAAATAATCAATCTTCCGGGGACCAACAATCAAAATCAATGCAAAAAAAAAAAAAAAAAACATATTTTCAAGCTACAAATGACCCAAAGACACAAAAATAAAGAGAAGATGATAACCGTGCAAGCAATAAAGGCAAGCAGGAAAAAGGCCTGATCCCCTAAACTCATCCTGCACGTCACAAGTGGCCGAAAGAGGCTAGGGCTCCCGATGCCCACGTTCGTGTGCTCCTTTTCGACTCCATCGACAGCAATCTCCTCAAATTTAGCCTCCGGCTGAGAGGCACCTGCGGCAGAATCGCTGGAGCTGGTGCGCCGGCAGAAAAGCCGGAGGTGATGACGGCGAGTGATGGTTATGGTCAGAAGAGAGGATTTACGGAAGGATTGAGGGTTAGGATGTTCACTATGGACTGAGCACAAATCTGAGGGAAGAAAGCTGAGCCGATCGGTGGAGGGGAGAGTGGAGGGGCGAAGCATAGCTTCGCGGTTGCCCGCTGGTCCGGGAAGAATCGGGTCGGCCAAATTTCTGTCTGCTCCGCGCACTCGGCCAACCAGAGGCGCCAAGTTATTATGGGCGGGTTTACTGGTGATACTCGACCCGTAAACCCGTGCCTGGCCCGAAAGAATTAAATGCGGATGAGAATATTACTGATGTTTCTGTTATTTATGTTTGAACAAAAGCTTATATTATTATTTATTATAAAAGAATATATATATTTTCAAAAGAAATGCATAGTCAAATAAAATGCAATATAAAAAATATATAGTATATTTAAAATATTTAAAATATTTAAAATTATAAGAATGTGTATAAAATAAATATAATTGATTACTTTTTTTTGCTTAACTTGAATAAAATGAATAGGGTGTAAACTGTAAAAGCCAAAATATAGTGATAGATAATGGAGATTATTGTTCAACAGTCGCGGTCAACAACATCGATGGGTGGTGTTGGTCAATAACGATGGTGGGAGATGACAATCAAAGACAATTGACTGATGACGAAGGCAACTAGCAACGTGTGATGGCGACTGGCAACTAACAACTAGTGGTGATAGTCGGGATGGTGGCGCGACGTAGCAAAAACCAACCATGGTAGCAACAAATTGCAGTGACTGGTGGAGACTAACGACAACTGGTGAAAATAACAAATAAATTATGTTGTATTTAAAAATTATTCAAACATAAAGAATTTTAAATACACCAACAACATATTGGATTATTCATTCAAAATATACTAAAATTTTACTATGCATTTTATTTACTTCAAATCAATTGTCAATATTTTCAAAATTTTTATATTGAAATTCTCTTACATATTTTACTTCAAACTAAGCCACCGTTTAAGTTAAAAGCCCATCACCCCAAGATTGATTTTTTTTTTTTAAGCCGTTTTCTCAATTAAACAATCTAATCATTATTTAAAAAAAAATTACATATAAAACATTTAAATTTTACTTCTTTACAAAATTAGAACTCTGATATTTGTTTTTACTATGAAACTCCAATATTTATATATATGATGATCAAATTATTAGGATTTTAAAAAAATATATAAAATATATAAGTTAAAATTTATTATAAAATTTGACATTGGAATGAGAATATAAAATTGAGATAAAATAAATTTAAATATTATATGTAATGTACCTTTTGAAAAATAGCTATTTTAAGATAACTTTAAGAAAAGAAAAAAGAAAAAAACATTCAATTCTTTGCTAAAAGTATTTAAAAACCTCAATTCCTCATTCAAATATAAAAATAAATAATATTATTAATACCACTTATATATATTCAGATAAATAGTATAGTTTTTTATTATTTGTATTCAGAAAATATTTAAGAAATAGTTAGGTAGGAGACTCATTAGGTGAAGAGAACATAAGATTAGGGGAGGAAGGGTAGCTTATTAAGAGAGGCGAGAAAAGCATAAAATCAAGAAGGGGATGAAAGTTGGATTTGTCAAATTTGTTTTCGACTAAAAATTTATGCCCATAGATATGAAGATTAATTATTTTGTATTTCCATACAAATATGTTTTTTAACTATTTGATATGTGATTAAGATTTTGTTTGAAACAATTTTCTTAATGCTTTATGAAATAACTTTTTAATAAAAAAATAAAAATTCAAAAAAAAAAAAATTTAAAAAAGTTATTGCAAATGAAAGCTAAATCTCATACTTAAGCTTTGTTTAGGACGAATTTTTGTTGCTTCTTAAAGCAATTTTTTTAGCATAAAAATTAAAACTTTTATGCTAGAAATCTACTTTAAGAAGCAACAAAAAAGTCATCCCAAACAACGCTTTCTATCAAATGGCAATTTTTCAATCTCAACAAACATTTTTGTGACATCATATTGCATAAAAGGAATACAATTAAAACTTCATTTGAGATAGTTTTCTTATTGCTTTTTAAAATAATTTTTAAAAAATTTTATACTAAAAAATTATCTTAGAAAATAAATAAAAAAATCATCCCAAACAAAATCTAAGTTAAAAGATATTATTAATAATCACTTTTTTTAAGGATGTTATTTCTAACTTTGAAGGTATAGATAAAAAAAAAACAACTTGTTACTATTATTTACAGGAAGATCTTCTGAAATAAAATCTATCTCAAATAATTATAGAAGAAAATCTTTTGATAGCTATAATACTAATTATTTATATGAATAAAGTGCACAATAAAAGAGATTATCATGTGTTAAAAGATCAAATAAAAATAGATAGGTGACTAACATAAGGAGGGCATGTCAAAATATAGAATTTTCCAACTCAAATTGTCTGTTAAACAAAATAACGGCTCATAGCAGCAAATCAATAGACTAATTAAACCTAGTTCAAGTCAAAAACCAAGTTAGAAATAATAATCATAGATGAATTCATATGATATCGTAGAGAACCGGCCAATTCATCCGGACAGGATCATATTAGACCTGCTAGCCAAACTAAATGTGAAGATTTTTACCTAAGACTTAGAAGGATGCATTGCTGTTAGAGTATTTTGCTTGCATCTCCATCACTAATCGTTCAATAGCATCAACAAAATAAGTAAGATCCTGCCGCATATGGACCTCCAAAGAGTTTGCTTGCTCCTAATTTAATAAAACAAAACTTCAAATCAACATCCAGAGAAAACTAATCATCAAAGCATCGCATTCACACAACTAAATAAGTGGTTATTGAGAAATTTGGAAGAAAAAGATAAGCACATTTAACCAATGACTTTTTATGGCATTGTAGATACGATACTACAACAACAATAACAACAACATCAAGTCTTTGTCCCACTACATGGGGTCGGCTACATGAATTTTTTTTCTCCATTGTGTCCTGTTAAAAGTAAAATTCTCGTTTAAATCTAATAAAGAAATATCATTTCTAATATTTTATAACCAACCAAGTCTTTTTAGGTCTACCTCTACCTTTCTTAATATAAGTCAAATCTAATACCTCTATTTTTTGAACCGGGTCATCGGAAGGCTGTCGTTTTATGTGGCCAAACCATATAAGGCGACTATCTCTAATCTTATCTTCCACTAGAGCTACTCCAAACTTTTCACCTATATTCTCATGAAGCATATACATTAGTAAAATCTTTTTAAATGAGAACAAATAAACCAGTAAATATATTTGAAAGTCAGTACCTTTGCACGGTGTTGTTTGCAACAGGTTTTCTTTCGTTTTTTTAGGTGAACTGAATAATGAGATTCTTTTAGTTGTTTTTTTAATAAGATTATAACAATGGTAAGCAAGATGGTGCTTCGAGCGTTTCCTCGAATGAAGCACAGGATATTTTACAGTTATTGAACTGAGGTTCTAAGTAATATCTAATAGGATATAGAATATTCATTCCAACAAAATAGTGCGGTAAAGCTTGAAATTACCTGGACCTCGCAAAGTAAATTCCACGGAATGCTTTTGGAATGGTCGCTAGAATGTTTTAGCGACCAAAGCATTAGAGGATAACTTGACAGTGGCCACCCTTGAGACATTTTTACAGAAGCTACGAGACCACCTTCTAAATGAGTTGTAATTATCTCATCCGGGTCAGAGTACACAATAGAGCGTCTACAAAAAAAAAAAACAATAGTATTAAAGAATCAAACAGATGCCGTGTAGATACAATAAAAAAAGAAAATGGTGGCAGACAATCAAATTTGATGAAAAAATGCAATTTAAAGGAGGGTGGGGGCAATTGACTATAAGATGGGTTCAATTTCTGGTCCAGTTTGTTGCTCTGATCTGTTAGATTGTCAATTGCAAGAGTTACCTCAATTGGTAATACTACACAGGGAATTAACTGAGTTTTTAAGTTAGGAATGCACAAAAATTCAATGGGATTCAAGCCAATTCAAGTTAAGTCAATTCGGTCTATTTGATCTCAAATCAAAAGGAATTTGCCGGTCTACAAAAGAAATCATCTCAAGCAGGGGAATACATTTTAGAAACTCATCCAAAGTAGGAAAGAATAGCATATCAAGTCAGTCTCTGCAACAACTCAAGTGGCCTCAGCATATCAGCGATTCGGCTTCTTGTACGCATCTTAGACACCAAGCCAACAACTTTTTACAAGCTCAACATATGACTTCTTCAAGTTGGGCATTCTAAATTACACTACATAATACTTATATTTTTCATTTAGTTTTGTATAATCATATATGTAGCCATTCTCATTACTCCTACAACCCTATAAAATATAAAGTCAGAGGGTCATTTTGAGAACATTTGAGAAAAAAAAAAAGGAGAAATAGTTCTCTCATACGCTGAACACTAACAATAAAATTTCAGAGCTTCTCTCTAGTCTCAAGTTTTCTTTGGCTTATTTCTCTTTTCTCTCTCATCACTTTTTTCATCATATTTTATCAACTTAAATCTCATAGCTCTGAGAGTATGATTCTTATATATCATCTATGGACAATTCTGAGTCAATATCCTAAAAGTTGTTGTGACAAAGATCAAGAATCAAGCAAAAAGAAAAGAGATAACTGGCAAATCAAAAATAAAAAACAGCATAAAATAAAGATATATAGATTTATTTTTTATTTAATTTTTGATTATTTACAATTGATTTGTATTAATTTTGGCTACAAATTTATCATATGCATGATAAATCACACTCGCCTTTTTTTTTTTTGAATCATAAGAGTATAACTAGGGATGATATAATTGGACATCAACTATAAATGTGATTTACTATGGCAATACTCCAATGTATCTTTAATTGTTTTATATGGCCTTAGATTAAGAACAATTATTTGATCGACAAATCTTAAGATCCAAGTCATAACTCTTGCATTTTTTATTTGCAACTAAACTAACTTTAGAGACTTAATAAAGGTGAGATTATTACCATCAATAAGTCCCTATAAATTCTTTCTAATTACAAATAATTAAAAGTTACTTTAGGTGTTTTTAAAAATAATTTGATTTGCTTTTAAAAAAAAAAAAAAAAACACTAGGCAAATGTCATATCCAAAATTCAAAAACAAAAACAAAATCACAAATGGTAATTAGTTCTGATTTGTCTCAGGAGACTAGGGTTATGGGGGTAATGTTGTGGGGGTGGGAGTGTGATTATAATTAATTCACAAATTGATGACATAATCAACATAGAATATTTTTTGGCAGTTAGAAAAATAAGGCTATAATTCTAACCTGGAGCTGCTCTCATTTTTCACCAATAAACGCCTTACATTACAGAGAATAATGCGTTGTTGAATCTGTCTTAGTAACCATCCTAAGATATCCTCCGCCGCATGAGTTAGCAAAAACCTGAACATTAAAATGTATAGAAATATACTAAATCTACCAAAGCATCAAAGAATCAAAGTCTAAGATTTATGGCACCATGTAGCATTCGAAGCATATAATTAGATGGAGAATGAATGTTACATTACATAAGTAGAAGCAACGACATTGAAAAGCAAAGGGAAATAAAGTTTAAGCAGTAAGTAGCTAACAAAACAACTGGATGCTAATGGTACAAATAAATTTATGTGGATACTCAAAATTCTGTTGGTTATATCAACATGGAATTCGCTAGCAAGGATCGTACAAGCATAACTGTTAATTTTTTTATTAACAAAGACTCATAAAGCACAAATAATTTTTTTGCACAATATAAAATATACAATTTACCCTTCTTTCCAATTTATGACATAGGATATCAATATCATTATCACCAGCCTTATAAGAAACTTATGAGTCTGTATTATCGATACCATAGCCTTTTATAGGGGGATTTAAGCTATAAGTAGTACAAAAATGTCTCTTAATATATGAAACAAATTTGAATACTTGCTAAATTCTAATCGCTAAAGATATTAAACTATTCTTAAGTTTTAGGATTGATTTGAGACAAGATATCAAAAGAGATAGGACACCCAGCACATTCCATCACTTAGAGTGTGTGTTTTTTCAATTTGTAATAGATTTTGAACAAATATTTAAAATTCCTGTGTCTAAAAGGATTTCTACAAAATCACATGAAGTGAATCATTTTGTCAAGTAATCAATTTAGTTGTTGCACCTACTACATCAAAGGGTAGTAAAACTATATTTAATAAGGATATTAAGCGAAAATCAACTACATCTGCATCTGGATCTAAGATTTCTAAAAAAAACTTATTTTAAGTGTTTAGTCATTCAAATATCCTAGTAGGAACTTACATAAACAGGTGGAACAAAATAATAATAATAATAAAATCAATAACTCTCATTACGTTCCATTATTCATTAGTTTTATGAAAAAATTATTGATTTGTGAATGTTTTAGATAAAAATACTTTCAATGTCATGTGTTGTAATATAGCTACTCCCCAAGTTGAAGCTAATTGTAAGATAACTACAAGTATTCAGCATATTACAAACCTGGGGAGAAGATTTAAAACTAAATTGATAATGAATTAGCATGAATGTGTCCAAATCTTTTCGAAACCACATTCATAACCATATAAAATAGCAAGGATAAAAAGAATTGCTATTTTTTTTTGTCTCAAACATGTTTAGTTCCAATTAAGTTAACTATCTATATTGCGAAAATCTAGTGTGACGTGCTGCTCATGGATTTAGCTCAAATTATTTGGAGAAATGCTAGATATGATGACTGTTGTTAGGATATTTTCTAGAATTGATTTGAGGAGTGTTTATCATCAAGTTAGAATAAGAGAAGTTGATGAATAAAAATTAACTTTTACTTTTAATAATGTATCATGTGAATGGATGAAGATACCTTTTCGATTAACTAATACACCTATTACTATCAAGAGAATCTGAACCTTGCTTTGTGATCTTATATTGGAAAGTTTATTGTTATTTACTATAATGATACTTTTATTCTATTGCAAAAATAGGAGATGATCATTTGAAGCATCATAAGAAAGGTATTTGAGGTTTCAAAGGTTTAGTACTGTCATGGATTCACTTATAATTTTGCATAAGAAAGGGGAAATTAGATTGATCAAATTTATTGATCGCACGTATACTAAAATCAAAGACAAAATAAGATAAAAAATAGACTTACAAATGCACATATGCATTAGTTACTTGATTTTAAGAAGATATTTGAGGTTTCTTGTGATGAATTTGTTTTTGATATTGAAAGAGTCTTGAGACAGAAAGAATCATCGTATTATATTTTTTAATGAACAATTGAATGAAGCTAAACATAATATTTAAACAAAATTAGAGAGTTCTATGTTATTATGAAAATAATCTGTTGTTGGAGGTATTATCTTTTATCAAAACACTTTGCATTAAACATTGGTCGTCAAATTTTGAAGGGACTGGCATGCTAAGTGGGTTGAGTTTTTCTAGGAATATTTCTTTTATTCTTAACTACTGTTGGACCTAAATATAAGCTTGTAGATTCTTTGAGTATATTTAATCATATAATATATGTTAAGGTAACAAATTTTGATCATATAAAAAGAGGAGCATATTATTTGTCAGAATTTTGGATAGATTTATCAATAATTAAATTAAATAATATAATTCATCTTATCTTAACAAATATTATATTTTTTAAAATAACTATTTTATTTAAAAATACTAGTATTTGCATTCAGAATATCTTTGACGGACCTTTTGATTTAGAACTACATGTTGGGAATATTGCTGACTATTTTGATAGAGATAAGATCATTGTAATGAAGAGATAGATATTTCTAGCCAAGTCTAAACAGTAATGTAGCATGAATTATTTCATATTGCAGAACTTGTTAATCTACTAAAGAACAAAAACATAACACAAGATTGTACACACCTAGTGATTTCATTTAAAAGTTGGGACTATTATTAACTTTGAATTTGGTTTATATGAATATTGAGATTACACGATTCTTATGTCATGTTAATATAAAACTATTGATGCATCACATATTCTGAAATTTTATTTTAAATAAGAGGTTAAATTGCATGGGTTGTTTAAAACAATTATTTCTAACGGAGATAAAAATTTCATGAGTCATTTTGAAAACCCTTTAGAAAAATTGGGAACAGAACTAAAAATTTCAATTACTTGTCATCAAAAAACTGTTGGATAAACTAAAGAAGTAAATAAGAAATAAGAGAAATATTATATTGTTTGATAAAAGATTATGCATATGAGTAGGATTTCGCAGTTTGCATGCAATTCATCTGTAGTAGGTTTACTGGCATTAGTGTATTAGATATTATCATGGGATGTCAACCTTGAAAATCTATACAACTTATTAACCTTCCTATTAACTCTAGGCTTAGCCATCATGCGTATGACTTATTTGAGGATAACAACAACAACATCAAGCCTTTATCCCACCACGTGGGGTCGGCTACATGAATCCTTTTTCTCCATTGTATCCTATTAAAGATCAAATTCTCGTTTGAATCTAATAAAGAAAGGTCATTCCTAATATTTTCTAACCAGGTCTTTTTAGGTCTGCCTCTACCTTTCTTAACATAAGTCAAATCTAACACCTCAACTCTCCTAACCAGGTCATTGGAAGGCCGCCGTTTTATGTGACCAAATCATCTAAGGCGACTCTCTCTAATCTTATCTTCTACTGGAGCTACTTCAATCTTTTCACGTATATGCTCATTTCGTATCCTATCTCTAAGGGTAAAGCCACTCATCCACCTGAGCATTCCTCATCTATGCCACACTTAACTTAATATCATGCTTCTCTTTTAATGTCCAACATTCAGCACCATAAAACATTGCAGGCCTCACTACCATCTTATGGAATTTTCCCTTAAGTTTGAGGGGTACTTTTCTATCACACAACAAGCCCGATGCATTCCTCCATTTCAACCATCCAACTTGAATTCTGCTGATAATATCTCCATCTATTTCACCATCACTCTGAACAATAGATCCAAGATATCTAAAACGTGTACTCTTATTAATGACTTGATCGCCCAAAGTCACAATCCCCTCATTATGTCTATTACTACTAAAATTACACTCCATATATTCCGTTTTAGATCTACTCAAGCGAAAACCTTTAGTCTCTAATGTTGACCTCCCTAATTCAAGTTTACTTTCAACTCCCTCTCTAGTCTTATCAACAATAAGAATATCATCAATAAAAAGCATACACCAAGGTACATCCTCTTGCAAATGTCTAGTGAGAACATCCACGACTAAAGCAAAAAGATATGGGCTTAAGGCTGATCCTTGATGTAACCCAACCGAAATAGGGAAATACTTGGACAAACCACCTTGTGTTTGAACACAAGTAATCGCTCCTGCATACATATCTTTAATGATTTGAATATAAGCATTTTTAACTCCTTCTTTTCAAGAACTCTCCATAGCACTTCTCTTGGAACTTTATCATATGCTTTTTCTAAATCAATAAATATCATATGTAGATCCTCCTTATTTTCTCTATATTTCTCCATCAAACCTCTTAATAAATGTATGGCTTCCATAGTCGACCTACCCGGCATGAATCCAAATTGATTTTGAGAAACATTAGTATCACGTCGCAACCTATGCTCCATAACTCGCTTCCATAGTTTTAAAGTATGACACATTAACTTAATTCCTCTATAATTTGCACAATCTTGTGCATCACCTTTATTCTTAAAAATAGAAATTAACACACTCATTCTCCACTCATCTGGCATCTTTTTAGTCTTCAAAATAATATTTAAAAGTTTAGTAAGCCAAGAAATACCTTCATCTCCTAAGCATTTCCACACCTCTATTGGAATATCATCAGGTCCAACAGCTTTTCCACCCTTCATTTTTTTTAAAGCCTCTCTAACTTCGATTTTACTAATACGCCGATAAAAACAGAAATCTTTATTTTCATTTAGTGTGCTAAGGTCACTATAGTCAATCTTATTTTCACAATTTTCATTAAAAAATTTAGTAAAATATCACATCCACCTTCGAGGATATTAACAAAAAAATAACTTTTAACTATGACAATTACATGCTTTCTGTTGATGTGAATACAAGGCATTTAGAGTTCAAGCCTAGTGATAAAATTATAGTGCGTTTTTAAATTCATAAAAGATTTCATCATTAATCTATAAAAATTTAATCCAAGAATGACACGATCATTTAAAATTTTGCAATGAATTCAAATTAACATTTTAGCATTTAATATATATTTCAATGTGTCCAAATTGAGCATATTTCATGAGTCTATTGTTAACTCCATAGATTATTCTGTCTTTATATGTTCTCTTTAAAAATCCACATCCTAATCCTCTACCAATTAATTCTAAGAGCTTGTTTTTTACGCCATTTTAGATGATGAGAATGCATCCACAGCTAATAGTGCAATTTTTATAGATACATTGTTCATTGGCAAAATGTATATATTTGTGATTACTCATGAATTACTTTGTACAAAGCCCAAAATTTTGTCATGCTTTACTTCGCTAGTATCAAATGCTAAATAATGAGCCAAATTTGGGAGTTCAGAAAATTTAATAGAAATATGTATGCTTATTTTTTTATTCTCATTAGATGAGTCACATCAAATAATTATTTCAACATAATTTTTTTCATTAGTTGATTTGATTTAGTTCGGTTTGAAATTTCAATAATTCAAGGCATGATTGTGATGATGCCCTCGAGAAAAAGTGTATTTGTTATTTCCTAATATTAAGTTAATATATATGATTTTGTATGAGCTTAATTTGGCTTGGATCTTGGATACCTCAAGTTCAATTCAAGTGCTAACTACAATTTCTTTCTTAGGTGAATACTTTTCTTGATCTAATTTCTTTAGCATAATATGTGTTATTGCTTACTAGTGAGCAAGATTTTGTTCAAATTTTACACAACTATGATTTTAATTGTGATGCTTAAATTATAATTGCTAGCAAATTTTATGGGCTCAAATTTCATCTTGATTTTCTTCCAACTTATTCAATCACTACATTCTAATTCTAGAACTTTCAATTAAGTTGTTGACTTATTTAATGATTTGTGATTCATGAATACTAATTTTTTTATGTGATTTACATATTGCATCACTTTAGTTGCATTATAAAACCCTAAATCATCTTGCTTCATGCTGCTTGATAGTATTCTGGCATATCTAATTTCCACTAGAAGCTCAATTTTGTTTGTTTAAATAATTTATCTATAAATTGCTAATAATTTAGCTATTATCCGTTGCTCTTACTCGATTAACCTTCTTAAGCTCCATTTTTGTCGTTTGCTTCTCCCTTCTTGAATAGTAGAAGCAGTTTTACAATGTTTGTTACAACAACTATGAGAATAAGTTCAATATCATTAAACCTCAAAAGCAACTATCTTAGAGCAGTACTTTAAGTAGCATCCTGAAAAGTTTATATATTTTAGCTTTTTTTCGTAAATATAAATTCATCATTTTTAAATTAATTATAAATTAATTAAGTCTGGGATAATATTCATTTGGTCATTCAATTAAATCATAATAATATCGCAACAATTTTTTTTTACCAAATAGACACAAACCCATATATCATTTTAGACAGTTATCTTAATGTGATTTTAACAAATAGCCGTCCATTTCACTCGACCATACATTACAATGAGAAAACAAGACGACAATGATAGGCAGAACCTTGATTATTTTAACTTATAATCACTCAAAACCAAAATTTCCGTAAATAGGAAAAACTCATAAAAAATCACAACTTAATCAAAGCATGGTAGACATTGGGAAAGTAGTGTGCATTTCTAAGTCAGGATTATTGCATCTCTTTGCCTCTCAAAAAATTAAAATGGTTAGAAATTAGATATGAATGAAAATCAGGTTCAAAGATCATTTCTTTTAAGCAACTTATGGATAGTTGTTTTGAATAAATCTTACTAATATTTAGAAAAAAAATAACTTCGTTACTTAAATGCAGGTAGTATTGTATATCTTTAGAAATAAGAAATAAAAAACACTATTGCAGGGACCTAGCTGCATTTATTAACTTAATAAATGCAGCTCATACATGGGACTGTATAACGCATTAAAAAATTTGCCTCCCAGGCCAAAAATGCTTGCAATGGGATATAAGAGAAAATCAAATTATAGGGCAATTCTTCCAAAAAACTTATGGAGATTAATTTAGTTAATATAATAGATTGAAAGCAAATTTCTCTACTTTAGTGCATCTAGAATTGAAGAACTTTAGAGATAAGAATTTAAAAAACAACTTTTATAGGAACCAAAGCTCTATACTTTTTAACCATCACCAGGAATAGAAGATAGTCACATAAACAAAGTATGCAGAAAAAATTAAAGAGAACCATAAAAAAAGGCCAAAAAAACAAAGCAATGCTTTTTAATCTTAAGATTTCCATCCCTCTTTTTATGCCCAGCTTATTTGAAAAATTCATCTGAAGAGGAACATATTGACAGTACATGCCTTAGTGTAATATGCATTAGTGCTTCCACGATCTATAGATACAAATATGTCAACCCTAAAACTACCATAGCTGACCAGCTAATTGGTCATAATCATTGCAAACTAATAGTTGCATATGATAAAGGATTGAAATGGATACTACTTTATATAAACGCACAAATTTAGGCAAAGTATGCCCAAAAGCTTACAGGACAATCCATCTCAATTTTTGCTGGCCTTAGTGAAGGGAAAAGACTTATGGAATAATTGATCGTACGTAAAAAGTTTCTATTATCTAAATATTCTAACAGATGAACAGTTTTAAACAAATTCCTTAAAACATCATACCTTGAGGACTTAACAGCATTAATAATTCCATCAAGATACACATCACCAGGGGAATATCTGAAAACCAGAAAGATAATCACAGAAATAGTCAATGTAACTCTACATAAAAAAAGATAAAAAAGAGAAAAATCCTTTTGGAAAAAGAGACCAGTAGTAGTTGGAAATAATAAACCATGTTTGTATTAAAACCTTTCATCAGTATCCTAGAAGCATTACAACCACACATTAGTTTTTATTGACAACTATTATTGTTAAATTCAGAGAATTGAAGAGGAAAAGGCCAAATTTTTTATTATAAAAATCTATTCCTATTTATAGATCTATACAAGATGACTTTAATAAAAAAATACAAATAACTATATAATCATGTATGCTTGCCTTAATATAATACTTCTTTAATCAGCCACCCAAATATAAAAGGAGATCAGCATGATCCAGGTGAGCCTCTCACAGATCCCCATGCTGATCATCGGGTCAAGGGCCAAGAAACGGATGAGATTTAACAGTGTGATCCAAGTTAGACTCCCACGGATCCCCATGTTGGTCGTGGGATTAAGGGCCAGTGGACATTAGGATTTAGCACTCCCCCTCAAGCTGGAAAATATAGATCTATCATTCCTAACTTGGTAACCAATCCCAAAAAGGTGGAGTTATCAAGTCCCTTGGTGCACCATAGAGTCCTCCATTTGGTCAAAGCTTTAGGAGAAATTAACTTCAAATATTGTGGCAGCCAAGGATAGCAATGAAAGCTATATCAATCAAGCCTGCAAGGTGCAGGGCGGCAATGGAGGCATCGTTGAACAGTAACCCTCGAGATACCATAAATGGAAATAAAGGCTAGTGGTGCGACAGCTGGAAAGTGGATTAATTATCCTTCGAGTTTTCCACCCTCTAGGTTCTCAAGAGAAGGATGGGAAGGCCGATAATGAAGGCACAAAAAAAAAAAAAACTGATTTTAGAGTTGCAGTAAGCTTCATGGACAACAACAAAAAAAAATATGTATGTCTCAAGCAGCTCAGCACTTGATACGTCGATCTCCTCCTATCCGATTGATCATCCTTCATCCCAATGCAAATCAGTCGTCCGATTCCAGCCGAATAGACTCTTGTTTGATCGGCCCCGTACAGGCGCAAGCAAGGCCTCTAATCCCTATGGACCTATCGCAGGAAGGAGTGCAGGTCTCACACTCTTGCTTGTCTTAAGCACGATGTCGCCGTTCTCAGGAGGTCCTGGCCGCTGTCCAGGTGTACGATTAGGGTTGTCAATATTTGACGACCCGGAAACTCGACCCGATCCGAACATTCTGGGTTAGGGTCAATCTGTTTAGGAAATGAGACGAGTTCGGGTTTAAAATCCTAACCCGATTGCAAATTCGGGTCAGGTTTGGGTCAACCCAAAAATTCAAACATCAACTCGGAACCGACCTGACATCACGCACTCGACCCTGCTTCGCCTGTCACCTGGCACATGTAATCCCTAACAACGCACTCGACCCTGCTTCGCTCTAGTGCATATGGACTTCCGCACCGGATCGGATTACCGCTCCGACCGACCTCCAGCAAGCCCTAACCGCGCACAACACTGTTCGATCACACCGCCCAGCGCCTGCGATCCATCTACTGCGATTTTAACCCATGTGCAATAAGACCTAACCGCATCTGGTTGCACCGTGCCGCATTCCACCCACCATGATTATGTTCACCACTTCGAGTCTTCCCTGCAATTTCTGCCCAGCCTCAGATCAGGTTGACCCGATTTTCTGGCGTGTCGGGTTCGGGCTGTAAAATCTAACTCGTTTGCAAAAACGGGTCGAGTACGGGTTGTGTCGAACAACAACAGGTTGTTGTCAAGTTCGACTCGAACCTGGCCCGCAACCCATTTTTGACACCCCTACGCATGATTTCTCATCCTATGTAGTCGCACATACATGAGAGAAGGCTTTCAGTCAGCTCAACTTGAATCCGCCCCAGACGCACAAAAGAGTACCCCACCCGCTCGATCTCTCCTTGATCTTGGATACACGAAGCAAGAAGAAAGACCATATTTCTCATAATTCCGACACTGAAAGTCAGTGATGGGAACCAGCATTCCTTAGAATTCCAATAATATTTAATAAGGTGGTCTAATATCATGTTAAATTCAGAGAATTTAAGAGGGAAAAAGACTTCATTTTATTATACAAAATTAATCCTATTTATATATCTATACAAGACGTCTTAGAATCATACATAATTGCCTTAATATAATCCTTACTAAATCAGTCACCCGAATATAAAAGAAAATTAGCATGATCTGGGCGAGCCTCCCACGAATCCCTATGTTGGTCATGGGATCAAGGGTCAAGGGACAATTGAGATTTAACAAGGAGCCTCCAACGAATCCCCATGCTGGCTATGGGATCAAGATCCAAGTGATGGCTGGGATCATAGTTTAAAATTGCAAAATTAGAGACGCGCCTTTGCGCAATTCAGCCCCAAACGCCTCATTGCCTAAGCAATTTTCGGTTTAATTAGAGGTGAGGCGCACGCCTCTTCAACTATTGCCAAACGGTCTCCAGGTAACTTATTTTTGTAAATGCAAAACACTTTAATATGTTCTAATTATCATTTTTCTTCTTGAAAATACTTAAATGGTGGATCCAATTTGGTGATTCCACCCGAGTTACAGAGTTTTGCTGTTGGAGTTTTGGACCTCAATTGTTTTTCTTCTGGGTGTGAGTAAAACTGAAGTACATATAGTCAAGTGCAAACAAAAAGAATAAATTGACTTTCAACACTCAGAATAAACTCCCTTGTGTATATTATGCACAACAAGAGGTTAAGAGAGAGGTTGAGGAACAAGGGGTTGAAGGATGATGAGGACCCTTTGGTGTGTGATGATGTGACATCTGATAATGAGTGGTTCATAGATGATAAGACAGATTTGCCATTATCAGACTTGCAACTAGAGGATCTAAGTGTGGATGTTTTGAGGGGCGAAGCAAATCAAGTAGTCACATCCACTAGTACCACATCACACACATCCACTAGCTCTGCAACACAACAACCAAATAAAGGTATTCCACAACTTTTTATATGCTATTACATTATATTTATATTTTATATCAAGTGGGCAAGTAACATGTGTGAGACCTCGTTCCCTTACTGTTCCTCTATGATTTGGATTTTCCTCTCTGGATCGTCCGGGACGATAGTAGGATCGTCCAGGCCGATCTGCACTGTAGAAAATATCGGCCGAAGAATAGTTCTGGGAGTCGTCCAGGACGATATTTTTGGTCTGATCGTCCCGGGACGATGTGACGATCAGCCGGGCCGATCCGACTAATGATATAAGAAAATCTGGTCGTTTTGATGAGAGAGAAAATATTTTAAAAATCAAAATATCTGTTTTAGAGAGAGAAAGAGAAAGGGAAAAAGAGGAAACCTGGTTTTGGAGGCCGCGGAGCGCTTTTCGTCCGACGCTGCTGTTGGGAAAAGTGAAGATCTCGTGGTAAGGACTCCGAACCCTATTTCTGTTTTCAGAGATATTGAGTTTTGACCGAGTTATGATTTGTTTTGTGTTTTCGTAGTCGACTTTTCGACGTGATTTGGATTTGGCACAACTTTCACCGCACAACTTTTGATATGTTATAGATATGATTATTGCACACGATTTGACTGTATTTTACGAAGATTTTACCGGTCGGAATTGATTCTACGCGATTTTAATCGAATAGAAAATTATCGGGACTTGATTTGATTTGATTTGTATAGGACAATAGTCTTGTATTGATGTTATCGATATTCTATTGTAATTTGGAAGAATTTGGAAATTGTGCCTTTTTGCATGATTTTTGTGTAAATTTGACCGACTGCCGTTACGCTGCCCGATTTTCGTATGATTTCCGAATTTTCTGGAATTGATAGATTGAATTGATATGTGTATATGTGTATGACTATTGATAGGATTGTCCTAGATTTCTTTATTATTGATTATTGCATCGATTATTGCATTGATTGATTGATACTGAAAGACAAGTGGGAACCTAGTTGAACGTTGGTTGGAGATAGATATTGACCTGTACAGGATGGTGGGCCGACGGGCTTTCCTTTAAATATCGATCATGGATTTCTACAACAGCACTATAACGATTGGGAGTTATAAGGAGTTTTTTTTATGCCGACGGGGCGGCCGACGGGCAAAAGAGTGACGACTCTTCTTTATAGAACCAACGTGCGGATATCTACAACAGCAATATGGATTCTACAACAGCAATATAGATTCTACAACAGCACTATTGATCATGACTAGTGTTTGTGCTTGTCGAGTAAGACCATTGTATGGATTTGCATGTGTACGACTGGATTTCCTGATCTGCATTGATTTATTGATTTCCGATTGATTTATTGATTTGATTTGGATTTATCGAATTGATTTCTTATCGTACGGATTCATTGATTTCATCGATTGATTTCATTGATTGATCATTGAGCATTGATACTACTTGACTATTGATCATTGATATTGATATGGACATGGACAGTATAGATTTATTGATATTATATAGATTCATTGCTACCATTGATTCTGCATTGATTCGACTTGCTACTGTAGATCTATCGTATTGTCCTTCCGATTGATTTGATCGACTTGATAGTATAGACTGGATTTGATTGATTGATTGATTTGACGGATTTATTAATTTTATTGATTTATCGTATTGCTTTTCTGATTGATTTTCTCGATTTGATTGATTCGTAGATACTGACACCGATATTGATATGGATTCTGTGTATTGATAGATATCGACAGCGACATGAATATAGATTATATCGATGATAGATACCGATATAGACATTGATATAGATATGATATTGACATATGGATATCGTATGGATTCATGGATATAGATACCGATCTGATTGATTCACGGATACTATGGATTTATTGATTCATGGATATGATGGATACTAATACCGATACATCGATTATGAATGGATTAATTGATTGATTAGGTTAATTGTTGATTAGGTTAATTGTTCATTGAATTATCAATTTGATTGTCGTAGATGATTTTATTGAATTATCGTATTAATTGATCTTATTTTATAATAGCCGATTGTATGGAGCTGATTGTAGTGATTTCAATTGACCTGATGATTTCATTGTATAGAGGTTGATTTATTGAGTTGATTCGATTGTTCGATGGATTTCCTTGCTGATAAATAATTGACTGGAAGAATTTAATTGATAAGATTACACGATAGATTGATCTGCAAGTAGATGATCTGATATGATTCCTTTATATTGATGTATAGATGGATACGATAAGTAAAGACGACTAGATGACCGTATTGATGTTATCGATAGCAATAGATAGAGATTGTAGAGCTTTGATTGAGGCATTGATTTTTGAGCTTTATGGATTTCTTTATTGATTGAACAGATGATATAGATTTATATTGATTGAATAGATGATATAGATTCGATGAATTGATTAGACGACACGGTTGATTGACCTGATAGTATAGATAGTATAGATTGATAGACACTACTACGTTGATTGGATATTGACTAGGAGCACTTATTGAATTGATTGCTGAGACATATTAATTTATCGATGTTTTTTTACCGCTGATTTGATTTCCACTGTATGGACTTGATTTCATTGACGATGGATTTCTGCCTTGCATAGACTCATTGACCATTGATTGACTTGATTTTATATTGACCTGCATATTGATAGCATCGCCGTGCTTTGATTTCAGTTGTAGGCTTTGGTGACCTGCTGGGCTTTGTAAGCTCATTATATGTGGTTTAAATTTTCAGGTCCGAGCAAGGCAACTGGAATGGAGTTCGATCAGAATGTCAGACGAATCCTTTCACTATTTGATTCTGGGGCATCACAGTTGGTATCAGAGCAAGTGTAGTGAAAGGATTTGATTGATAGTTTGATAGAATGACTTCATTCTGCATACATAGTGATTGACATGTGATTGATTGCATTGTGTGTTGTATGGATTTCGACGAGTTTTGTTTTGGATTTAGATTTAGATCGATTTTTGCGTTGTTTTTGTCTCGCACCTGTAGGAAAATGAAAGGGGAATACTAAAAGACACAAACATTGAATTTTCATTGGAATTCCAAACATCACAAACCATAAAACCCTATTACTTTTCACGGAAAAACATCCCAAGCCCAAGAACCGAAGGAGTAGCCACGGGAGCCAAGGAGGCCGCACGGATCCAAGGCGCCACAGCCACGGGAAAACTCCCAGGCTCAGAAAACCAACAGCCAGCCGGAAATCCAAGGGGTACAGGCACGGAAAACAGCAGACCATGGTGGAAGCCAAGGAGCCACGACATGAGAAAACGAATCAACTTTCTTGGGATTCCAAAAGCCCTTTTTGGAACCCAAGAGACATTATAAATAAAAACAATAAAAAATTATAAAAATAACATTTAATAAAAAGATAAATATGAACTAAAATGTTAGCTAATAATGAGCTAACCCTTAGTTCAATAAGTGAACTAAAGACCAGCTCATAAATGAGCTAAAATTTTAGCTCAATTTTGATTGAGCTTGTAAACTCGAGGGAGGCCAAAATTGATTTATTTTGGACATGAGTTGACCCCCCCCCCCTTTGTCTACATCAACTTTGGAACATGATTTTATTGTATCTATTTTATTACTTTCCCCTAATTTTACTTGTTATTTAAATGTTTTTATTGTATGATAGAATCTTACTATTATTTACTTGCTAAAAACCCTTAAATTCTCATTTACACAATTCTTTGTCAGTGAGGCTTACGCAGTTACGCCTCACACTGCCTCGAGGCTTACGCCTCGCCTCAAGGACGAAAAAAAACGCCTCGAGGCTTATTTACTCAATTTTAAACCTTGGCTGGGATTTTAACAATTATATCAACAACTGTTGTAATATTCTACTTTGAAAAAATGCACTTGCTTCCCTTAATACTGCCAAACACTTAAGGCAACCCTTAGATCACCTATTCCATAGCATCACTAATTAATTAATATTGCATGCATAAATAGTTGACTTGCTCTTCAAGTTTAGGTTTGATTTATAGCATAACGAGTGCTGCCATCTTTATATATATATAATTTGATTATTATGTGCTACGATGACCTCTAGTTAACTTAACACAATTAATTAGCAGCCTAATCAATACATACTAGATTACACTGACTTTCCTTTATTTTAACTGGAAATGCATCTGATGATGAGATTACACAGCTTCATTATAAACAAATAAAAGCCTAGTCATCAAAATCTTTGTTTTCCAACTTAATTAAATCGGAAGAAACATTCTTACTTGCAATATTAATGATTGCTCAAGCTTCTCGGTGGATTATAGAAGAAGAAGAATTACCTTCGAAGGCATGAATTTCAACTTTGGTATTTTATGGTGCTTATTCATGTTGAGGCCTAGTAGCAGTTGGTTTGATACAACACAAGGTTATCAAATCAATAAAAGTTAAAAAAGAATGAAAGGTATTAGTATATCTAAATTGATGATCTCCTCTATGAGTATTACATTGCATGACTAGGCTATTTTATGTTTTCAAGCCAATCTCCCTTTCATTTTATGCACTTGAGTTAGTGTTAAATGGATAAAAGAGATAATATTAGCATCCATTTATCACCACATTTGCATGTGACATCATACTTTTTAATGGCGAATGGCGCACCATGGCTCAAAGGTCCTATTTGAGCCATGGCGCATAGTGCAAGGCGCGGCGCGCGCCATTTTAAACATGGCGCAAATTATAAAAGAATTATAAAATAATAAGCATGAATATGACATATCATTAAATTAAAAGACAAACTATCACAATAACAAGAAAACAACGACAATATAAATAAATAACAATCCAACATAATTTCAAATCCAATAAGTAGTCAATCTTTATACAACTAAAATATATATAAAAGAAAGTAAATAGCATTAAGAAGATAATAATATGCAATCTAACATTTATCTTAATAGTTTTAATATATTTAAAAATTAGAAAATATATTATCTTAAAAAAAATATAAAAAATTTTTATAATTACATTAAAAAAATTTTAAAACAAATGGGCGCGCGCTATTTTGCGGCGTGCGCCATGCGCCATGGCGCACTGTGGCGCAAATAGAGCGCGCCATTTTGAACGTTTGCGCCGTGTGCCCATGGCGCGCGCTATTTTGCGCCATTGACATCTATGTGTGACATAGAAGCCATGCATCAACCCTTATTGAATTTTTTATCATGTTTAGAGGTAAAAAGATAATATAGGTAATAGTGATGCCCCACCAAATGTTACTCCCCCACAAATTCAAGGAGAAAGTAGAGAAACATTGCAACCCAAGGAGTAGAGAGGAGAGAGTGGTGAACCGATCAGGGAGGAGGAGAGAGAAGAAACAAGCTTGGACATCCACCATTGATTATGGCTTGAATCAATAAAAGATGAGAAGACAAATGTAAAAACTCATATAATTATGAAATTTAATCAAATATTGTCTCTTCATGTAATATATATTTCTTTTTTTTTAAGACACATGAGGTTTTATTGGTAGATTGCTTTAATTAATGGGCAAGTTAGAATGGAAATGGCTCAAGTTTAATCTAGTTCGGCCTTAAATCCATTGAAAAACTCAATTTTAATTTAGTAGATTCATTTGCTTCGTGTCAACCCTAATTAATTAGGATAGGGCTCACCTATTGGAAAACTCATAAACAAGACTCACACCTCAAGGACAAGAAAAATCCATTGATCAATCTTATAACGATACCCTGTCGGTAAGGCTGTATTAGTTGATAAATTAGTTTGACTGAGAGTCCTTGCACCTGCTAATTGAGGTGGGGCTTGAATCAGTTATCATTCAGAATTTGATATAAGCATTTGTGCTTTGGCTATCAAATAGATTTAATAAATTAGGATTCACAATTTTAGGTTTAAATAATGTCTGATGTCAATCTAGCTATTCAAAATTTGAACGACCTATATATACAAGACTTCCGAACTTCATCTATAAATAAGGTGGCACCATAGTGGGTAAATATCATGATTTTATTTTCATAGCATTTGCACCCCAAATTGCTTTTAAAAGAAGGATCCCCCCCCCCTTCTTTACGAAAGGGTCGATAACAGTAAGTTATTTACCTTGGAGTTAAGTGATCATCATGGTAGATGTTTCGAAGATCGGACCGTCGAGAATTACAATCATTCTTTATATTTTGACTCATATGAGAGAAAAAAATCTCATTTAGTAATTGTAGATTCTCTGGTTAAAATTTGATGTAAACTTCATCAAAGTTATTATTGAGTTATACAAAGAACTAAAACATTATTTCTCTTTTTATAAAGTGCTTGAGTATGATAGTATCATTGTGGCATGCATCTTGGATCTTGGCAATAATCCACTAGAAGCCTCTAAACCTTCATTGCATTAAAATATTCAATAGCATGAAGGTTAGCTTGCTTGGTTGTTGAAATTTTAATTTTGAACTTGTAAATAAGAACATCCTTCACTTTTAAGTACAATTGTTTGACGTCGCCCCAAACTAAATTTGCAATAGAGAAAAACATACATAGCCCATTTATTTCAAGCAAAATGGTATTCAATAACCATAAAATGATCATAAAATCCACTTTATCTCAAAGTACACATTTTGGATTTTTAGCACAGAAGGAAAATCCACAAGATGATGGATATTTCCCTTTTATTTTTAGGAAAGTCTTCACAATTAAGGATCTTTTCAAATAATTTCTCCCATTCAGAAGATACATGGCTTATAACTAATGTAAATCTCCTTTAGTCTAATTTTCACAATTTATGATAGTCAATTTATTGGAAGAGAAGTAACAAAAATCAGCTATGATAAAGAGATGGATGAACCCACGACAAGAAAAGAGAAAAAAAATATTGGAAGGCGAAAACCCTAACCTCGCTTTGATATCAACTAGAAAAGTAAAAAGGTAGAAAATTTTACTTCGAATTTTATTATTTGATTTTGCACAAAGGGTGGAAACGTTTATAAACTTCTCCAAAAGGTATACAGCTATTTACCAAAAAAAATGGCGACTAAAATAGAAAGAGGCACACAGAATGCAACATAAGGGCAATAAGAGGATTGATCCAATGGTTAGAACTCTTCATCCATATGCTCAAATATCCTTACCAAGATTTATTGACTTATGCATCTTCCTACTCTTGGCTCTTTAAAACACTCAAAATGAAAGGACAACAAATATTTTACAAATATTATCAAGGATGACAAAATAATCAATATCTTTCAATACGTTATCCCAAGCAAATTTTTGGATGGATTTTAGTCGTGGAAATAAGGTACGCCTTATTTTAGAAAAGAAGACTTCGGTAAATCTTCCCAACAGATCACAAGATCATTTTAAAAGTACTACTTAATTTCCCCCTTTTTTATCTTATTGTTTTCCTTTGATTTCTTGTTGACTCTATAACTTTGTAATTGTCATGCTTTATTCAGTTACAGAGGAGTTCCACCGATTTCTACAACAACAACATCAAGCCTTTGTCCCACTACGTGGGGGGTCGGCTACATGAATCCTTTTTGGCCATTGTGTCATGTTAAAAATCAACTTCTCATTTAAATCTAATAAAGAAAGATCATTTCTAATATTTTCTAACCAAATATTTTTAGGTCTACCTCTACCTTTCTTAACATAAGACAAATCTAAAACCTCAACTTTCCTAACTGGGTCATCAGAAGGCCTCCGTTTAATGTGACCAAAACCATCTAAGGCGACTCTCTCTCTAATCTTAACTTCCACTGGAGCTACTCCAACCTTTTCACGTATATGCTCATTCCGTATCCTATCTCTAAGGGTAAAGCCACTCATGCACCTAAGCATCCTCATCCCTGCAATACTTAACTTAGTATTATGCTTCTCTTTTAATGGCCAACATTCGGCACTATAAAGCATTGCAGGTCTCACCACCATCTTATAAATTTTTCCCTTAAGATAATCACAAAACAACAAATAGGATTGAAATTTTTTTCAGATCTCCAAAAAGAACCCATACTTGGCCAAGTCTGAACCAGTTCAAGAGAAGTTTCACGATTGGATTAAGTTTCAGCAGAAGTCAACCAAACCAAAATAGTAATTAAATTATAGTCATACTGGAGGTCTTCCTACTATAGCCTATTAGGATAAACTGTCTTAAGCTAGTTTATAATTCATATAGAGCATGTTCGGTACTCTTTATTGATACATACAGCATTATGAATTGGATCCTCAGACGGCTAAGAACTATATGGCATTGCAGATGAGCTGATTCCAACCAGCCTAAATCAAGCAGAAGTAACTCAAGCCTGAGCTTGATACAACTGATATTAAACATCAAAGACAGCACTGAAAAATTAAAATCAACACACAACAGCCGGAGACTAAACTCTGCATTACTCAAATAATTTAAATTTATTGCATAATTTTGAGTTTCTGTAAGATATATCAAGCCTCCTAGGAAAATAAAAGATTGTGTAGCTCATCAAAAACTTTGTAAATTATACCTCAATATTCTTAAGTTCCATTTGGTCATTCACTTCTATTAACAACTCATGATCCAAGGCAGTTCGCTCCAAGGAACAGTCAAGCTTCTTTTGGATACTTAAGGAATCCATAGAAGGTATCGGTGTCCTCAGTGAAAGTCTAATGCAGTTGTCTTCAAACTCAATACACTTCACGCCACAAAATAAGTCTTCAAGCGAACAAATTGTTTCTAACCTGAAACACACGCAAAGATTTTAATAATTAAGGGATAAGAAAAAGGGCCATCACTGAAAGAAGATGGCTAATTAGTCACAATAATAAATTAAACTTTTCTAAGAGCATGACTGAACTGATGAATAAAGATAAAAATTGTTAAGAATCACCAATTTTTAATTATCAAAATAAATGTCATTAACAAAATAGTAATCATAACATGACATAAAACGTTAAGCAAATGAAACAGCTGCTTGAGCCCAAAATATAGAAAAAAGTAAAAAAAAAAAAAAAAAAGTATAGAAATCATATAAAGGTCAAAAGCACATCTAGAGACATATATCTGACAAGAATTAGAGAGAATTGAAGACAAATCTATGATAGATTCATGCCAATCTCATTTCAAAGTTCATGTATTATTAATTATGATATCTAGCAAGACTTGGAGAGAACTAGTTGAGCATTCATTTCAAATTTTGTGTAGTATTCATGCAATCCTAGAAGAACTAATAAGGAATATAAAAAAATCAAGTAATAATAATTATTGAACAATTATAATAGTCCATAAATTTACGAGTAGGTATAATAATAATTACAATAGCTCACATACTGATGAGGTAGCACTAATAATCCCACAAAATATTGAGATGGCATGAAGTGACTAAGAAAAATAACTGTTGGACTTGGTAGAACATTAATGGAGGCAGAATTGATGGAGACTAATTTTCCACGCTCCTCAAGCAAATAAAGCATGTTGTCTATTCCAAGTTTAAATGTAAATTTTTTAGAAATTGTATTGTCCCTGATAATTCTTTAATAAGTGTCTGCAAGTTGCCCAACTATGACAACGAAGAGAGTACATATTAAACTGACATAACTTCTTCAAAATATGTATGTTTCCTTCATTATATTTTATTCAGCCATTTTGCATGAGATTATGTGCAATATTGATGGTTGATTTGATCCATACAAATTTTAAATTCTCATAGATGAATTTCAACCATAACAATTCATAGATTCCTGATGTCATAGATCTAAATTCAACTTTTGCACTAAATCTGACCACCACATTTTGTTATATACTTCTCCAAGTCACAATTGTGATACGGACATCGGCACGAAGATCTGGCGCATCTATCACAGGAGGCGTCGTAAATCGACGGCTCTAATTTAAATTGTTATTTAAAATTTATTTTATAAATTTTGGCTATTATTTTATGTTATTTCTTGTTTTACCCCTAGGTTAGTTTATTTGAGTGTTATGGCTCAAGGGGCATTTTTATAATTTTTTTTTTAATTTTCTCATGTTATGGCCTATATATAGGGCCTTAAGCTATTGTAATATGATGGTTAATGAATATGAAAATTTTGTTTTTTTTTTACACTTGTGTTCTTTCTTGGGAGAGAGCGAGAGTGAGATTTCAATGAGAGAAATCGAGAGTTTCACCAGCTACAGGAAGGGTCCGGACTCGTGATGTGAAGTCCCTTGGAGAAGGGCAACGCAATACCCACCAGTCATTGGAAGAGTCCGTGGCTCGTGGTCGTTATCTTTTCCCCTCGTCTTTCTTCCCTACCCGCCACCATCCCCAATTGCTCCCAAGACGCCGCCTCCCTTTCATCCACCACCCTCCTCTTTGCATCTTTCGTTTTATCTTATGTCGTTGTTTTGTTTTGTCATCTATTCCTCCTCCCTCAACTTCACGATCCAAGCTCCATACCGAGCCCTCATACCGCCGGCCCAATCTTTAGCCGCCGGCCACCAATCCACCACCTCATCCCCATTGAACTCCTTTCCTAATTTGGGGTGCATGATATTAGGGCTTAATTTGAAATTCAAATTGTTTAAAATTTGAAATTCAAATTTATTTCCTAATTTAGTCCACCTATTTTGGAAAGTGTTTAATTCCATTCAATTGAAATTTAAATTCAAAATCCGATTTATTGGCTCCCTTTCATAACTCCTAAATTCAAATCTATGAGCATTAAATCACCTCATTCAAAGCCCCCCCCCCCCCTTGTTTCATGCAAGCCGCCGGCTCCCTGGATTTGAATTGTGATTTATTTCCTAAAGTACAGAATCCTATTTTAGGCAATTGATCCAAGCCACGTTAATTTCCCTCTAGCCGAATTTCCACCAGGCCTTTTCTGTTTGAATTATTCCAATAGGAAAGTCCTATTTTGGAAGTAAATCAATCCTTTATTTCCCTCCCTCTCTCCACCGCCTCTCTTGCAGCAACTCTCCACTTCTCTATTTCAATTTCATTCCCGTAACTCCCCACCTGGCTGAATCTCCCAAATTCCCCAATGCCTGCAGTTATTTCTTAAATCAAATCGTTGATTTAGGAAATCAATTCCCTTCCTTCCCTTTTTCTCTCTCCAAGACCTCTCTTAACTCACGGCTAAATTCTTCATCTCAATTCCCTACCTACCACACTTGGAAAAATCTGAAATTCTACTCAGATTTCAATAGCAAAATCTGAAATTGTTTCAGTTTTGCTGGACAGAAAATTGGAAATTTTGAACTGAATTCTTCCTAAAGCCTACCCAGGATTTTGTGGTTCTCTTTGAGAAGAGCTTGGGCTATCAACCTGCTGTTGGCAAATCCGAGATTCCTCTCAGATTGTGGAGAAGAGATCCATTCACGAAAGAAATCATCTCATAACTGCTCTAGACAAAATTTATGGTGCATAACCTGTAGCTTGATCCCTATCCATAGCAAAGCGGTTCTTTGTTCTACATCAGATTGCCTCATGAAAATGTGAAATATCTTAAAATTGACCTCCTATCAACCATAGATCATGCATAATCAGCATCTGTACATGCTTCAAGTGTTAAATCCTCCTCTATTTTGAATTAAATTCCTTTACCTAAAGTTCCTTTAAGATATTATAAAACTCAAAGTACAACCCTAAAATGTGATTCTTTAAGATTATATACATGAATTGACTTATCGCACAAATAATATTGGCAGTGTTAAGTTTAGTATGTGATAAGTAGACAAGTCTTCCAACAAGTCTTTGATAGGAGATTTTTTTATGACCGTCTTATGGAGCATCTCCAAGTTCTGATTAAATTCCACTGAGCTATCAACAGGCTTGCAACCCAGCTTGCATGCTTCCTTCAACAGATTTATTATGTATTTCTGTAGTGATTTTAAAACCCCATGTCTAAAATGTCCAACCCCAATGTCAAAGAAGTGCTTTAGCTTATCTATTTCTTTGACTTTGAATTCTTGAAGCAATCACTTTTTTAGAGTTCAATTCTTCGAATTCATTACCTGTTACAATGATGTAGTCAATTAGTAGTGTGAGAATTCCTGCTAAATGTGAGTGTTTCATCAATAATGTATGGTCGCATTGGCTCTAGTTGTACCCCATGTTGAGCATTACCTTGTCAAACCTCCCAAATCATGCCCTTGGAGATTGCTTCAATCCATATAATATACTTTTAGTTAATATATATTTGAGCAAAATTCCTATGAGAAATACATAGATACCTCCACTTCTAGATCATATTGTAAGAAGGCATTTTTCATATTGAATTGTTATAATTTTCAATCCTTATTAGCTGCTAATAATAAAAAAACATATACAATATTCATTTTAGCAACAACAGCGAAAATTTCAAGATAATCAATCTCATATGTTTGTGTAGCATTCTTTAATGAGTCATCTTGATGGGGACATCGGTTGGAAAGTCTACCGTCGACGTGGTCGTAGATCGACGGCCACGATCTGCCCGATGTATTTCTGATTAGTGGATTGGTCATCTTATTTGATGTATTTTTATTTCTGCACTTTTCCCTTTTTGCCCTTGCTTGAGGGATTGAGTCTTGTAGCCCCTCGAGGGTATTTTCGAGTCTTTTATTTTTCATGACATTGTAATGGGGCTATATATAGCCTCTTTCTTGTATTTTGATGGTTAATAATAATGCCAATGATTACAATTTCTTCTTTGCATGAGTCTTCTTGGAGCTTTCGGGATGTAAGAAGCTTGAGAGAGAGAGGTTAAGAGCTAGGTGGAGCCTAGGAGAGGCCACCCGTCGTACCCAACAACCACGGATTACCGGAAAGAGGGTTAGTATAAGATTGGTTTTTCCCATCTTCCCTCTACGCTAAGATGCGACCTTCCGTTTCCCCCAAGTTAATCCTCCACCACCACAAATCGTAACAATACTATTATTTTTTCCTCCCGAAATTTTTAGCCCCTCTTCCAAGAAATCCATCACTTTCCCCTACACCTCATCGTGAGGCCCGCCCGCCACCTTTTTGAGTAAAAATAGGCCAATAAGCACAATTAATTGCTCTCAATTTTTTCTCACCACCCCTCCCAAAGACCCCTCTTCGGCCTTTCCCCGACCACCTCCATGAATTTCAGATTTTGGGGAAAGAAATTGGCTCCCGACTTGAAAAAGACTCATGAATCCAAGGGTTTTCATAAGCAATCGATTTATTATAAAAACGGCTATTAAGACAACGCACCTAATATTATGTTGGAACATTCTTAAAAAAATTATCGCTCGTGGGTGAGCAAAAAGATGCCCATTCTTTTGTTCAGCCACTCTATTTCATACAGGGTTGTATATACAAGAGGACGCATGTCTTATTCATCTTTTTTAAACATATGAGGAGAGAAAATGGTTTAAAACTCGTTGGCATTGTCGAACCAAGCTCTTTTAATTTCAAAATCCAATTGATCTTTTATAATATTTAAAATGGTGACGAAGATGGTACCTGCATCACCTTTGGCTTTTAATAGAAAATTTTGGCATACATGTGCATTCATCAATAAAGGCACATATCATTGTGCCCCATAAATGTTAAGCAAAAAAGATGGTACTCATATGTCACAACAAGAAAAAAAAGACCTTAGGTTCCCTCATATCCAAGTCCACTACATCAACAAATCCACACTATTGTACTCTCTCTCTCTCTTCTTCTTCTTCTTTTTGAAATTTCACTACTGTACTCTTTGGATTCAATTTATGACAAACCATTATAAATAGATGCTGCAACCGCTTGACCATCGCTGGCTCGTGTACTTATTGAGATAGATCTTTCTAAAGAAGATACATGAAGGAGATCTAGGTAAGTTTTGGCATACCATCTCTCCTTCAACTTTCTTTCAGTTGCACTAATTGATTAATACAACTTAAATCACATGAGAAAAGCTATATTCATAATGCATTACACCTGAAAAATAACATTTAATTACTACTTTATTATTCAAAGTACAAAATTTAATCCTTACTGAACCCCATTGCCTCGGAAGATTGTCTCAGAGAAGTCATAAACAGCATGCAAATCGTGTTAATACCTTAAAATGACATTCACCTTTTGAGGGCATGATGGAGGTCCTCTAAAGTATTTAACTGGCTTCTACTTGTTTCTATCTGCTGAATAAGTTCCAAAACCTACAAGATTCATAGTATAAATCCATCAAGACTTAACATCCATGAAGCATAAGTCAAAAAACACTAGAATTAAATTTGAAGAGAAAATAACCATTTCCTGTGATTCAAAGAACTATGTCATGGGAAAAGGGTAATTTAAAGTATTTCAAGGCAGAAACAAATCAAAGATCCAAGCTCCCAACGAAACAATAAAAAAATGAAATAAGAAAGCCAAAACTAAAACAAAATGTTCACCCCGGCATGAATTTAAAAAGAGGATTAAGATAATTATAAATAAATCTAGATCATCTTGACAAAGCTCCCACTACAAATAATACAGTTTAGATCAGTTTTCAAAAGTTGCTCGACTTATCAATTAAAATTCGGAATTTCAGAGGAAATGTTTTGGGAACAGATGAAGTGTTGAATGGAAAATAATGTATCTGATGAGGACATCGACATATGTTTTCGACGTGTATATCAGCGCAGGAGGCGCAGATCGAGGGCTACGATCCACAGCCTTTATTTTGATGCTTAGTTGTTATTTTGATGTTTATGTATTAATTGCTATTTACGATTGAACCCTTTCTTTTAGTTGTCTTGAGTTGTAGCCCCGGGGGCATTTAAGTCATTATATTTTTGTTTCCTTAGGCCCATATATTATGGCCTCCTCTATTGTATCAGATGATGATTAGCAATGTTTAAAATTGTGTATTCGGGTATTGAGGCGTTTTTCATTCGTGAGGCGAGGTGAAAGCCTCAAGGCGTTTTGAGGCGTAAGCCTCAAAATCAAAAGATTGCGTAAACATAAAATGATAAATTTTTTATATACTAATGAATGAGTGAATAATATAAAACATAAAAAAGCATAAGATATGAAGTGAAATCAAAATATCCCAATAATAAAACAACATGAAATATAGTTCAACTCAAAATTCTATCTTTCCCAAATCTCAGTATTCTTTTCATTAAAATATAATTTCAATTTCCAAAAATAAATAGCAATGACATATCACATAAGAACTCATAAGTCATCAACACTGTCATCACTAAGAGGTTCTTCATTTGAATCATCATTATGATGAACTGCTCTCTCTCCTTCTCTCCTATAGAGTTCAATGTCGGGCATTTACTTCAAGATTTATGTAAGTTTTAATATATATACCGTGAGGCGTAAGCCTCATGCCAGTGAGGCGAGGCGGGCCTCAACCAAGCTGAGGCGCAAGCCTCATAAAAAAAACTAGAGGCGTAAGCATCGAGGCTTTTTTTACTAGAATTGCGCAAAGGAGGGCCTCAAGGCGAGCCTCATATTGCGCAATTTTAAACCATGATGATTAGTGAATGAAATTTTATTTTCCATTGTTTGATCTCTAAGTGAGTTCATGAGAGGAGAGTCCCTTAGTGGATGAAAGCAGTACCCGTCAACATTAGGAGTATTCCAAGGTTCGCGGCTCCGATCTTCTTTTCTTTTTCTTCTTTCCCCTCTCTCCCCACCTCATCTCCTAGCCACCTACCCGACGGTCTCCTACACCCCTTCTCGTTCCCCTCCTCACAAAACCGAGCCCCCATCACCTGTCCGACGGCCTCCTTGGCCGGCCAAACAGCCGGCCACCCGTCCAACCGCCGGCAAGCCCTCCCATCTCCCCCTCTACTTGTTCAACCCGCCGGCCCATCATCCATAGTCTCCCAATTTGAATTTTGAAATTCAAAATTTTTCATAATTATTTTCCTAAATTACCTCTATGCGATTTAGGAAAGAATCCTTGTTGGCAATCAATCTATTTTGAATTTCAAATCCCTTCCTAAGAGAGTTAAGTCCCATTTAGAAGTTTCTTATTATTTAAATCAAATCTAAAATTAAATTCAGATTTGATTAAAATTACATTAACTTCCTTGGGGCCCACATATTAAACACAAAACCCCTCTCTCCCCTCTCTACATGGCCGACCCCCCCTCTCCCTCATAATTTCACTCTCCAATCCAATTCATATCCCAATTAATGCTCCCTTAATCCCCTCCCATAACCGTCGGCTTTTAGCCCTAATTTAGGGGATTTGAATTCGCATTAATTTTCCCTCCCTCTCTAATTCAAAAATCTGAAATTAAATTTCATATTTCTCTTTCCCTAAAATAATTCTCCACTTCTCCATCAATTCACCTTACCTCCACTTCACCAAGCCTAAGTTTCTCCCCTTTGGAGTGACCGGCCTTCTCTCTCCCATATTCCTATTTTGTATTTTGGTTTAGCTTCTCTCTTGAGGGATTCTCCGCAACGAAGCCAAGACTTTCAAGTCCCTCTTAGTCTCATGCTAGTGCATGGCCGATCCCAACATCGACCATGGGTTTTGTTTATGATGATCAAGGTCGGACAAACTTCTTGCAATCTCCCCTCTTCGATTTAAACTTGGACGTCAACAAATCCAACTGTCGTCGGTTACCTCTCCAATGACAAAGTTCCTAGGCCCCATTTTCCTAGTGGTGCGCTCTCAATTTCTAGTGTGGAGAATCTTCTTCCGCTAACCCTAGAATAGTTGAGCGAGTAAACCCTCAAGGTGAACATCTCAATATTAAATTTTGGATTTGTGTTATAAGCTATTTCATTATGTTTGCCTTTGTATTTGATTAATAGTGTCTTGATTAATCTTCATGCATTTCTTTGCATAAGCAAGTGGAAGACTGCGAATTTATAACATCTTACTTTGATTTGACACATAATTTTATGATGGATAACTTTTCTTAAATTCTCTTGTTAATCTCTTGTAAACTCCTTGCATGTATTACATCAGTATCACAGTCTTTCTCTCATTTCTTACTCAATACTTTCCAAATATAAAGTGAATTCTAGATAAAATTCGGATTTTGTTTATATATCTAAGAAAGAAAAGGAATGGTAACTCAGGAGAATAAAACATAATTCACGCAATACAAGCAATTATGGATCCTTAGCCTCCAGAATTTTTTCAATAAATAGCAAACAGACAACATAGAATTAGATGTAGGATGATGCATGTAATTATACAAAATGAAGGGAAATATATCAAAAGATGTGATCGTATCTCTATTTAATTCCCTTTTAATCAACCTAAGTAGTAAGTCCTAGGAAAATATCAAAATGTTTTCAGTTTTCACCACTGCTGCCCCAAAAAGGCATTTTAAGGTCTTATTTCCTCTCCCCGGAATTCCCAAGTCACTTTCCTTCCTCTTACATATTGTCATATTCCCCACCAACTTACTATTATCTAGCTCACAAAATATCTATGAAACTCTTAAATGATTTAACTAGTTGAATAAGAAGATCACTACAACTATAGCCCTCGGTAGATTTAAAAAGATTAAAAAAAAAATCTATTATGGGAAGATTAATTAGTAAAGGATAGATTCGTTCCATTTCTGTAGGTCGGCCCCAATTTATTGCTATTTCCTTGTGCATACTTCGCCCAAGAGCAATCCAACATCAAGCTCAAGTCCAAAACCGCCCTCCAACTTAGCCATGCATCCACCGCCTCATCTCACCCAAGCATTCAAGAGATTAGACATAAAGGAATAGCTAGATAGGCAATCAACATGTAGAATAGAAAAATTATGAAATTAATTACATCCAATCTTTTTGATAAAAATAATTGCAACTTTCTCAAATCCAACAAACGGCTCATCCTTTTTTTTTTCTTTTGTAATGTATTTGTGGAAATTCCTTTCTTTATTTACTTTCTTTACCAGCATCTTTTGTTCGCCACTGAAATCAAAAAATATTCTACATGTGTTCCTTTAAGAGAGGGGGTCCTCATATTTAATCTTGAACAAAGTTAGATCAAAGCAGCACATTTAATGTTCTCACATAATTAACATAACTCAATTCTAGGGATGTCAAAATGGGTTGACGGGTTGGGTTCGGGTCCGACCCCAAATTAACCTGACCCAAATACAATCAACTTGATCCCAACCCATTTTCATAAATGGGTTTAAAAAACATCAACCAAAACTCGACCATTAATCCGTTTTGATTTAAAAAAATTTATAACTTATTAACTATAAAGTTTATGATATTTAATAAAAAATAAGAAGATTATACTCACAAGTAAGAGAAAATAAAGGGAAAAAGATATTAAACGAGTCATTTTTTGGTCAAAAGCTAGTTCGCAGGTCGACCCAAACCTGCCCAATTAATAAACAAGTTGGAAAACCCAACCCGTTTATTAAATGGGTTCACCCGAACCCAAATTCTTAGGGTCGTGTTTGTTTCGGGTTGACAAGTCAAGTCATTTATTAACACCCCTACTCAATTCTACTTAAATTATTAAATTTAGCTAATATGTGAATTTATGCATACCAAGGTTGTAAAAATATGACCAAACATCAAATCGAAAAAATGAGAAGTTCGAGGTTCAACAATTCGACTGGGGTTAAATCAAAAGTTGAAATAGATGATATAATAAATATTATAATTATTTAAATGAAAAATAAATAATAATAATGATATAATAATTATATAATAATATAATTTGTGGCTAAAAATCAATTTAGTTTATATACCAACTTATAAATTTAATATGAACTATTACTAAATTTTGTTAAATTTAATATAAAATCTTATAAATTATTATTAATTTATATTATATATTTAGATATATTTTATAACCATAAATTATATATTAAATTAAAATTACATTTTTACATCTATAAATCATTCATGTTATATAATTTATAATTAATGAATAGATAAAAAATTATTTTTAATGATGTGTATTTAAAAAATAAAAAGTAAAACATATAAATAATTAAATATAATTAACAAATAAAATAAATATTATTCTCATTATTAAAAAAATATGTTTAAAAATATATAATGTATGTGTTTTGAAATAGAAATTTTAAGTTTCAACCAAATTACTTAGTCTCACATTACTTGAAAGCTTTGCTTTGTTTCGTTTATATGGCTTTTTTTGTTGTCATATGTTAAGAGCCTCACATTGGGTGGTGGGACCATATGGACATGTTGTGTTGGTGCTTAGATAGTAAATAATTATTATAAAAATCAAAATCTAGGCTTATTGTAAAATTTAAATATGTCATATTTAAATTAATTTATTAATTATTTAAATAGAAGATCAATTGAAACGGCTTGGTTGTTTAAAACCAAGATCAATTCAACGGTTGGCCGGTTGAATCAACGGCTCAAATCGGTTCACGTGTATTTGATGTTGGGCTAGTTTTTAAGGCGGATCAGACCACCATATGACTGGTAACCAGTCGAACCAACCGGTCCGGTCAAATTTTCAAAACCATGATGCAAACACATAAAACTTATAAATACTCAAAATTAAACATTACAGAAATTCATAGGGTAGCGTCCCTACTACAAAAGTTCTTAGGAAAATGTATATATACCTAAGTTAGATGATAAGAAATCTGGAATCATAATTTTATCCTCAATTCCCAAAAAAAATCATAATCAAGATAAACAATAACCACTAAGTACACCAACCATATGCTCACGCCAAGATACAATATATTCAAACGAAAAGGTATGCAACTGTGGGGTCCTAAATAACTGCATGCCAACCCATCTTATACTTGTTGTGTCCATAGATAGGCTGACATCTTTCGTAATCACCCTTCCATGCAGCACACATGATAAGAACTTCAGTCACTTAACTCACTGCTAAAGAAGGTACAAAAACGATATGCTGGTGTTCTGCAAACTTTAATTGTAGACAAATTGGAAAATATATCTAATACTAAAATAGCAAATGCTCAGCATCTCTAATGCTCATGTAAAACTAATGGTAAGAGATTTAATTTATAACACCTTAAATTTATAATCCTCAGAAGCTTGCCTTTGTCTTCCAAGAACATGTCCTGAGATTGGCCCTTCAGTCAGTATACTGCTTTGAGCGGACAACATACCCTACAATGATAGCAAATTTAGATCAAGCATAGCGGATGAACAAAATAAAATTGGAATCAGATAAAAATGGATTGGAACATAGAAAACAAACTGAACGATGATAATTAATAAAAAAACATCAGTAAGATGCAAATCTCACGAATCAAAACTCTAGTTATCATTAAGAAGATAGACTTAACAAGGAAATTTATTGCTACAAGAGTACAATTAGAATCAGTACTATTAAAGTACAAATCCAAATTATGCTCCAGAGCAAATCCAAGAATCTAAACTCTCCTAAAATTGAGGTAAACACAAGTTCACCAAAAAAAAAACCCCTTGTACCCTATAACCAACTTTGTATCCTTCCATAACTTCTCACATTCACACAAAAATTTTCCGATTACACTAAATGATATTAATATTCCTAATGATATTTCTGAGACCTTATATGATGAAAATTGGAAAAGTGCCATGAAAGATGAAATATAGGCCCTAGAGAATAACAATACCTAGGAGATTACCGGCCTATTAGTAGGAAAAAAAATTAGTCAACTGCAAATGAGAGTTCTCTGTGAAATATAAAGCTGATGGTATATTAGAAAGATATAAGACAATGCTAGTGGTGAAATGATTCATTCAGACATACGGCATTGACTACCAAAAAACTTTTGCACATATGGCCAAGATGAACACTATGACGATCCTGCTCTCACTAGCTGCTAATTACAACTAGCATCTGAAACAGTTGGATGTCAAAAATGCATTCCTACATGGGGACTTGGAGAAAGAAATATTTATGAAAATTCCACCAGGATTCAAGGAGAAATCTGGGGGTGACAAAACGTATAGGTTAAAAAAAGTTATATATGGGCTAAAGCAGTCACCTAGAGCTTGGTTTGGAATATTCTCAAAAGTCATACTACTTAATGGTTATTGGCAGAGCAAGGGGGCCATACATTATTCTTCAAGCATTCAAACTCAAGAAAAGTCACAATTTTATTATTATATGTGGATGATATCATCTTAACTGGGAATGATGAAAAGGAGAAAGTGATTTTGAGGAAATGTCTTGCTAAGGAATTTGAGATCAAAAATCTAAGCAGATTAAAATATTTCCTTGGAATTGAAGTAGTTCACTCCAACAGAGGATTTTTTTATTTCACAACAAAAATATATTAATGATCTTCTTAAATAAATAGGCAAGATAGCTTGTAAACCATCACCAATAACAGCAGAATCAAATCTCAAAATTGGGGGAAGCTAAAGAATATATATACATAAGGGTACTTACCAAAGACTTGTGGGAAAATTGATCTGTCTTTCCCACACTAGATCAGATATAGCATTTGTTGTAAGCATAGTCAATCAGTTCATGCAAAATCCAAAGCAGACTCAAAAGCAAGTTGTATACAGAATACTGCAATACTTAAGGGGAAACCTAGGTAAATGGATTCTCTTCATAAGAGACTGTGGAATAACCCCATAAGCATATATTGATGCATATTACGCAGGATCACCGGTAGATAGACGATCTACCTGGGGATACTATATATTCTTTAGAGAAAACCTTGTTACATGGAGAAGCAAGAAACATAATGCGGTGGCAAGGTCTAGTGCAAAAGTAGAATACAAAGCTATAGCCTTGGAAATATGTAAGCTACTATGGATCAAGATGATTCCAGAAGACCTAAGAATCAAGTGGGAAGGACCCATGAAACTACACTGTGACAACAAATCATCAATCAACAAAACTCACAATCTGGTTCAGCATGACATGACCAAGCACATAGAAGTAGAAAGACATTTCATTAAGGATAAACTACAAAGTGCTCTTATATGTACCTAACATGTCTAGTAAAAAAAAATAGCTTGCAAATATTATTACCAAGAGACTTGATAACTCTATCTTTCTGGTACTGATTACCAAGCTGGGAATGATAGATCTGTATTCCCCAGCTTGAGAGAGAGTGTTAAATCTCAACAGCCCCTTGGCATTTTCACACGGCTAGGATAGGGATCCATGGGAGGCTCATCTGGATTGCGCCGATCTCCGCCGCCCCTTAGCATTTTAATCCCACAACTAGGATGGGGATCCGTGAGAGACTCACCTGGATTGCACCGATCTCCTTCCATATTTAGCTGGATGATTGAGGTAGAATTATATTATAACAACTATGTATGATTCTTGTTTCTATATTAAGATGTCTTGTATATATCTATAAATAGAGACATATTTGAGCAATAAAATTAAGTCTTTTTTCCTCTCCAATTCTCTGAATTTAACAGGCTACCTTTCCCCTTCTTAACATAAGCCAAATCTAATATATCAACTCTCCTAATAGGGTCATCGAAAGGAGAAAGTTTTATGCAACCAAACCATCTAAGTCGACTTTCTCTAATCTCATCTACCACTAGAGCTACTCCAAGCTTTTCACGTATATAAACATTTTGCATTTTGTCTCCACGAGTAAAACCACTCATCCACCTAAGCATCCTCATCTCAGCAACACTTAGCCTAATTTTATGCTTTGCTTTTAATGGATAATGTTCTAATCCAAAAAGCATTGCAGTCTCACCACCATCTTATAAATTTGTCCCTTAAGTTTTAGGGGTACTTACTATCACACAATAGACCCGCTGCATTCTTCCAATTCAACCATCCAACTTGAATTCTACTAAAAATATTCCCATCTATTTCGCCACCAATTTGAACAATAAACCCAAGATGTGTTAAATGTGAGCTCTTTTTAATGACTTGATCACTCAATGTCACAATCCTACTGCTAGATTTATTACTAATAAAATTACACTCCATGTATTGGGTTTTAGATTTACTCAAACTAAAACCTTTACTCTAAGGTTGACCTCCATAATTCAAGTTTTCTTTCAACTCCCTCTCTTGAATTATCGTAGAAAGAATATCATCAACAAAATGCGTACACCAGGGTACATCCTCTAAGAAATGTCTAGTAAGAACATTCATAGCTAAAGCAAAATTATATGGGGCTTAAAGCTGAAACTTGATGTAATGCAACTAAAATAAGAAAATACTTGGTCGAACAACTTTTTTTTTAGCACAAGTAGCAGCTCCATTATACATATCCTTATTGACTTGAATATAAACATCAATAAATCGTTTCTTTTATAGAACTCCAGAGCACAAATATATATACAAACATACATACATAAATGATACATAAACATATAATTTAATAATATATTTTATTTCCAAACATACATGCACAATTATGCATGCAAAATATCTTAGGATCTAGGATTCCTAATGAAACTAAATAATGTAATAAATGAAATCACACAAACTCGACCTTAAAATTCACTATTCCAAAAACCACCAATTAAATAATTATTTAACAGTTTAGATGTACTCAATAAACTACGAAAAAATTGAGCAAAATGATAATTTAAATCAACAAAATTAAGCAATAAAATCAAGGCCATAAAAATCACAACTCAAATGGGATTCATACTACAATAAAAAAATCACCCAATGTGGATAAAATTTGATTAAAAAAAATCATCAAACCACTCACAAAAAATGCAATGGAAGGAACAAGACAAGAATTCACCAATTAGAGAAAATGATAGATCATGTTGATGCAAGGAGATGACTCCCCATAAAAGTTGATAATTGCAATATCACACTCGAATAACTCAGCATATGAAAAACGCATTATAAGATTGAATGAAATATAAAATTAATGTAGCCCAAAAAATTTTTTGAATAGATAATGTTCAACTTGACTTGTATTAGATTTGAATCTTTTTTTTTTTTTTTGAGTTGAAACCAACTCTTTTAAACTCAACTTGAATACCTCCCAACTCCCGAGACACTTCTTCGTTATAACCAAGAAATCTTAACACTAGGTGTCATAATCTTATATATATCTTTGTTCTTCTATAAACAGATCTAAGATACTTAAGCCTATCACATCAAACATCACTTTATCTTATTATACCAATACTTGATAATTGGTAAAATCATACCTAATGAATTTGCATATATTAAGCGCACATTAGAACTACATCATCTACAAACATGAACACCAAGTGCCTTTCTTTAAATATAATTTATAAACATCTCTATGAATGGATTTAATAGTGATCCTTAATGTAATCTTATTACAATTGAAAACTTATTAGTTTCTCTATGACTACATCTAATACTAATCAATGCTCTATTTTATATATATATCTCTAATAATTTTAACATGTCTGTAAATGCATATTTTTACCAAATGTGAATCAAATCATATTTCAAGATCAATAGAAACTATATGAAATGCATTTCTATGTTATACATATTTTTGCATTAATTTTCTTAACAAATAGATCATTTCCATTGTAAATCTCCCTTATATAAAAATATAAAATCAAATTGATTCTCAAATACCATCACAATTTTTCCAAGTCTATGTTCAATTACTCTTTCAATAACTTCATTGTATCACTCATAAAATTGACTCCACTATAATTACTACAAACATGATGATCTACTTTCTTAAACACAGGTACTATATTATTTCTTATCCAATGGTACCTTTTAGTCATTAATTTTTCATTTAAAATATTTGCTAACCATGCCACTACGTTATTATCTGTAAATCACCCAATTTTAATAGGTGCCTACTTTGCATAAAACTTCACCATTCCGTGAACTAAATTGCATGACTAACATGTACAATTTTAAACCTTAACTAGCCAAACGGAGACACAGATACAATACAACCACTTGGATTCAAAAGAGCACTCGCATAACCTCAGCTCATTACGAAACAAATGTTTGAATGCAGGACAGCATGGAGATTATACATATATGTGCAGAGTCAAAACTAGAACTTAGTTTCCTTGAACCTTGTTTTTCGTTATTTAATATTAGCTTGAAAACAGCTCCAGCAGTCTTGCTTATTTCAAAGTAACATTATTGAGTGGTATTAATGAAGTTTTGGCTCCTCAGCTGCTACTTCAAATGCTCTTTTTTTTTTTCTGAGACATAGAAATTGAATGTTTTTGCTGGCAGGAATTGCAAATCCTTTATCCATCAGGGAGCTAAACTGTGCATTTTCATGCATTTGGGCACAAATGAAAAGCAGTGGTAGGTGTGATTTGATAAACATTAGGCATCTAGTGATATAGTAATGAATTAACATGGGCAATGAGCGAATGCTGGATAGTTCATACACCGTACAAGGAACCCATGTTCTATGGTCAGCGTGCCACCCTACAACCAATAAGACTGCTAGTAAACCTTTTGTTTTGGGAAGAAAACTAACCTTTGAGTCAATAAAGTTCAGCAAAGATAACAATGCGTCAATATCTCCACCCAACTTGGTTGAATCTGGACAAAACACAGTTACTTTCAAAAAGTATATATATCAACTGGAATAATCTGAATAAACATTCATGCAATTGTATCCGAGCACACACTGGAAAACATGTGAGGTTGACGGGTCATGTTGTGGGCTGAAGAAGGAGTGGGAGGGGAGCTGGGATTGAGGGAGAGTAGAAGAACCTGATGAAACTTGGGTTTGAAGCGTATCAATTTCTCCAGACAACTTCACGTTTTCCTCCTCGGTTGATTTTAAATCCTTCTTTAACTGCTCAATGAAGGCTTCTGCAAAAATACAAATCATCGCCAAAAAGGGAATATCAAATTCACATGCCCGATCACAACTGGAGAATAAGACTGAGTTTTTTTTTTTCTTTGATCCCCTCAATCACGATGGACGTGATTAGGATTTTCAAATTTCAATCATTGTAAGTTTGTGTTAAAACTGTGACTGTAGGGTTTCAAAACAACTAAAAATAGCACGTTAAACTGCAATATCTAGCAGTAAAGACAAGTAACAACAACGACATTGCGTTTTGTTGAACAGATGCAGAAGGAGAAAATAATAATAATAACAGAAGCCGATACGGCGGTGCCTCAAAATACAATGTGGCTCCGACTTTATTTAAAAAAAAAAAGGATCATGACAAAAGCCCAATAATCAAAATAAACATAGTTAAAACTCAAGCTTGCCTAGATCAGCTGGCCCTAAAGCCTCGACGTCATGGTCTACGCTAAGTGCCTGCTCAAAGTGAAAGCTCAATTTCAAGGTAAATGCCAGTCAAGTCTAAACAAAGATGAACGAAATTTGCGAGAAAGAGTTCAAAGTTTCACCAGCACATTGCGGCTGAAGTCCTCCAATAAACTATTCGGTTCCGGAATCAAATCACCGGAGGAACTGAGAACATCATCGAGCGACGCGGAGAGCTCTTTCAAGCGACTGCGAAAACTATCGGCGTCAAGGAGAAGTAAATGAGCGGAAACTGGTGAAGATAATCCGAAGGAAATACACAGATTAAAAGAAACCTCCTAATGCTTTGCATGTCGACGGCGTCAATGTTCGATACATCGGTGATTAGGTTTTCGCCCATCGCCCCTTCTTTCCCTCTAGCAAGCTCGCTCTAGGAGACGAACACTCTTTCTGCCTCCCGCCTCAAATGATTTCAAGCAATCGCGTGGGGTCTATTTATTTGTGGCCCGTTCGATTCCTGTATTGGACCACTTTGTTCCGACAGTGGCTGTATTTTTCTTTAATGGTGTTATATATTTAGTAGTAATAGATCTAGTGAGGGGATTGTGATTTTGGGCGATCAAGTCATTAATAAGAGTACACGTTTTAGATATCTTGGATCTATTGTTCAGAGTGATGGTGAAATAGATGGGGATATTATCAGCAGAATTCAAGTTGGATGGTTGAAGTGGAGGAATGCATCGGGCTTGTTATGTGATAGAAATGTACCCCTCAAACTTAAGGGAAAATTCTATAAGATGGTAGTGAGGCCTGCAATACTTTATGGTGCTGAATGTTGGCCTTTAAAAGAGAAGCATAATACTAAGTTAAGTGTGGCAGAGATGAGGATGCTCAGGTGGATGAGTGGCTTTACCCTTAGAGATAGGATACGAAATGAGCATATACGTGAAAAGGTTGGAGTAGCTCCAGTAGAAGATAAGATTAGAGAAAGTCGCCTTAGATGGTTTGGTCACATAAAACGGCGGCCTTGCGATGACCCGGTTAGGAGAGTAGAGGTATTAGATTTGACTTATGTTAAGAAAGGTAGGGGTAGACCTAAGAAGACTTGGTTAGAAAATATTAGGAATGACCTTTCTTTATTAGATTTAAACGAGAATTTGACTTTTAATAGGACACAATGGATAAAAAGGATTCATGTAGCCGACCCCACGTAGTGGGATAAAGGTTTGATGTTGTTGTTGTTGTTGTGGTGTTATATATTTAGAGGAATTTTATTGAGAAAAATTTATTGTCAATATCATAAATTTAAATAATATATTTTCTTATTTATTAGCATATAAATATTATTGTTGTGGGTTAGAAAATTCTTAATGACAGAGTGAGTGGGTTTTGCACTATAATTTTACACAAAAATCTAGCACAAAATATATATATAAATAAATACATTTGAGTGACCTTAAAGTTTTTACATAAAAAAATTGAAAATGAGGAAAACTCAGAGGGTCTTATCGAGCTAAAATAATAACACTATGTTAGTATTGATTAAAAAAAATTGACAATACCGTAATTTGGAGATGACGAGACTGTGCAAGTATGATGTGAAAAGCATCAAATAATCATAGTTGAATGACGATAATCTGATAGCATTGATTAGGCAGCGTTGGACCAACACTGACACTTATGTGACGATGATCCGGTGATGATAGTAGTTAAACAATGCTAGTTTAATAGCAAAGGCCCAATAATAGCCGTCGAACCCCATGTACCAAGATGGCTCTCGATAATGGAGATATTAAGTTATTTCAATATCCACTCTTACCTGATATGAAGCAAATTTAACAACTCATTTGACCTCCTCTATCTCTTAATGGTAAATCAACCATTAAAAAAAACATATATGTTGGGCTAAGTTTTAGAATAATCAAATGTTAAAAATTCCAATCCCATCATGTTACTTCGGCATGAAATAAACCCTTAAGAATCAGTTTTAAATTTACATATTTTAGATTAATGCTCAACGCTCAGTGTAATCACGTATTGCATAAATAAGATAATTAAGGGTTCGTTTGGGACGGCTTTTTTATTGCTATCTAAAACGGAGTTTTAGTACAAATTTTTTTATTTTTGAACTAGGCTTCGTTTGGGACGGCTTTTTTATTGCTTTCTAAAACGGAGTTTTAGTACAAAATTAAAAAAAATTGTACTAAAACTCCGTTTTAGAAAGCAATAAAAAAGCTGCCCCAAACGAAGCCTAAGTCTACGATAATCATCATAACTTAAATAAGAAATGAGGCAACATAACAGCACATGCCATGAAGATCTAAAATAATTTACAAATTTGAGGGAATTTTTTTTTATATAGATATATTTGAGTATTATTATTATTATTTTAAAAAAAATTAGGGACAAACATGCCAAATTTTCATTGAAAATAATAGAAATTACAAAAATTCAAAAGTTGTGAGAAAAACAAGAAAAACTATAATCCATGAAAAAAGAATAAAATAAACAACAATGACAAAGAGCTACTTGAGCATGAGCAACTAAATAAGAAAAATAGTCCACCAACAATTCTGCCATCAATACCCCGAATAACCAGCAAAAATATAAAAAAGCAACATAGCAACAAAAAAATTCTTCTCTAAAAATAGCCCATAATTATCCAGCAATTCCAATAAGAACAACAATCCTGCCAGCAACAGATCAAAGCTAGAAATCCTCCTTAAACAGCACCAACCAAATATAAAGCCAGGAATCTACACCAAATGCTAAAATGAATTGCATCCTCATCGAACCAGAACCGCAAGAGATAAACCATCAATATGCCAACCAAAATCAACCATGTGAGAACGCATCAACTTGCCAAAATAAAACAAAAAATAACCAGTATCAAGCCAAAAAAAAAACCAGCTACGAAGACTCACCAACAACTAACCAACCAAAAAATCAGACCAAGAAATCAACAAAAAAAACCTCACATGTAATAAACAAATAACAGACCTAACCAACCAAAAAGCTGCCAGTCAAACCCACAAATTAAAAACACCCTAAACCAACAAACAAAAAGAACAAATAAATAAAAGAAAAAAAAAAACCAAAAACAAAAACAAAAATAAGCTATTAATGTCCATACAAAATAAATTCAATTGACAATAATAGAAAAATTCCAACCAAATAAAAGACTAGCAACTATCAAATAAAAGAACCAACCAACCAAAAAGCTGATATATTTGATCTAGATTAAAATTTGAATCATGCACACATAATAAGTTACGTCATCTAGATTACTTTGCGCAAAAAGAAAATCATCGTGGTAACGATCAGGCGAACTTAAGATGATTTGCTTTTGCAACTGACTTTAATTCCAGTGCTCAAAATTTTCAAAAGTTCCTACCCCCAACCGTCATCTTCTTATCGCGAAATCTTTCCCTTGCTACTCACTTGTACCAAATCTTCGAATCCCTAACCCTAGAGCACGTGAAGAACTCAGAAGAATTTTCAATCTCACTCGTAGATACTTAATCGCTGATCTTATCGTTAATTTTTCTGTTTTTTGTTTGGTTCCTGGGATTTTCCTCGGGTTACGCGGTTGAGCATGAGCTCCATGGCGTCCGCGAGGCGAGGTATGAAGAAGCAAGCGAGAGATGCGAGCCGCCGGAAGTCATCCCTAACCATCGATCTAAATTCCCCTCCGTCGGCGCCTGCGGTTCGGCATGCGGAGGGGACCTCAGCTATGGCCGAGGCTGCCACAGCTGAGATGACCGCGTTGCCAATTGATATCGAGGCGATCGAGGACGACGATGTGCAGTTGCTGTCCTCCCCTAGGGCGTTTACTCAGGTCTTTTCTCATCTGTTCTTAATGGTTGATTTTTGCTGTAGAGTTTGATCTTAATATTTTGGGGTAAGAATGTGCTTTTGGTCTTGTTGAATGGTCAAGGTAAGGGATCAGTTGAGGGCACGCCCAGTGATGGTGGTGCTGGATGAAGACTCGGAATTAAGCACTGGAACTTCAGGTTATTTTAGTTTTTATGTTTCTGTAGTTGGATGTTCATTAAAATATAGTTCATTAAAATGATTATTGAAAAAAAAATGTAAAACAAAATATGTTGAACCATTAATAAAAGGGGGGTCCTATTGTCTTATAAACTGGGTATTACTGCAGAAAGTAACAAATGATGAAAGAACTCGTGGAGTGATGATGGTGCCTAATAATTAAATAACTGAGTTTTATATTTCTTTACGTGACAAAAGAAATTAGTTGATTAGCATTTTGAAATATAATTTTTTTGTATGTTTCATCACTTTTGGTTTGGTTTATTTCGGTTTTACAAGACCTTAAAACTAAACCAAATCATCCAAATCAAACCAAAATGACTAGTTTAGTTGCTTCGGTATGGGTTTTTGGATTAATCTATTTTTTGGTGTCCCTATTTTAAGCAAGCATCTATTTGGGAAATTCATGAATCCTAACACTTCACAAACTAGGAACAGGATAGACTTATTGTTTTTGTCTCTTTGTAAAACAAACCGTATATGCATTTTCCTGCCTTTTTTAACTAGGTGTAAACTTTTTTTTGCACTTTGTATTCATAGTTATTGTATGAATCTAGATCATCTAACTTTTTATGATTTAATTCATTTCATTAATTAATTGACTTTTTTTTAAATTGTTCTTGTAGTGATCAATGTAGACGATCATCTTTCTAGAGTACCTCTCAATAACTTTAGAAGACGTCAAAGGCTTTCACCAAATAGGGCTGTGATTAATTGTGAGGCTTATGTGAATGTTGAAGATGATCATGTTGCCAAGGTACTCCCAAATTTTTAAAGTGAATGCTCTCCTCTCTCACACACACAACATTGAAGCTTTTTTACCGAGAAGTTGATGGTAATATTGTTTGGTGTCTAGTTTGTATTTAATTTATTGTGTTTCTAGTCAAGATCTTTGGCTTGTTATAAAATAAATTGAGTAAACAATGAATGAATTCACCGCTAATATCAAAACAGTGAGGGTGATAGCTGCTGTTTAACTTAAAAAAACACACTCTAGATGTTGGACTTGATACAACAATGAGCTTGTTGACTGCATCATTCGAGTGCGCGCATAGCACATGATGTGGTTGCTGTTAGTGCAACGCGTTCTAGCTATAGTTGAACACATGATGTAGAACGTCCTAGGGTATAGGGTTCACTAATATAAAATTAGGACAAGATGCATAAAGAAACACATAAATATAAAAAATTATTGTTTACCAACCTTCAATTTAATCAAAGTGTACTTTCTTTTGATGCAAAATCAGAAAAGAAAAAGATACTTAAATATTCCAAATGATAATATAAAAGTCACGAAAATGTGATGTATCACAAAAAAGTTTGAGAACTTGTTAGGCCAGCCCATGAGGGGCCAGTTGAACCAGTCCAACCTGGACCGATTCACTGCTATAGCAGGTGGCCCAAGCCAAGTGGGGGGCGGAACCAAGGGGAGGGGGGCAAATTCCCTAGTGGGCCCAATTGCTTAATGTAATCGTTGTTTAGGAGGAAAAGTTTGGATTAATGGTTGTTTAGTCTTTTTGTAAGGGTCCTTTGGCTTTAATTATTCTTTTTTGTTAGGGTTTGCTTTTCATCTTGAATTTGGAAGAGATTTGAGATATAGGGTTTGTTCTTTTTGGGCTCTAGGCTTTGCTTGAGAATTGGAGAGTTGTTTCTTCCTCTCGAATCGAAGAAACTTGTATCTTATATTGTTTTTCTTGTTCGTGGATTGAATAGAAGAAGTTTCATGTGTTTCTTTCCAGTTTTTCTGAAATTTCTGCTTTGTCTTGATGATTTCTCTTTGGAGAAATCAACAAGATTTCCCATTGTTTTCACCAATTTCTATTAGGTTTGCTTGAGAACTCAAGTATTTCCCATAGGGTTACTTGTGAACTCAAGTATTTCCTATGAGAACTCAAGTATTCCACTATAATTTAGATTCCACCTAAAAATAAAAATCAATATGTAACAACAACATCAAGCCTTTATCCCACTACGTGAGGTTGGCCATATGAATCCTTTTTCTCCATTGTGTCTTGTTAATAGTCAATTTCTCATTTAAATCTAATAAAAAAGTTCATTTCTAATATTTTCTAACTATGTTTTCTTAGGTTTACCTCTTCCTTTTTAACATAGGCCAAATCTAATACATGCACTCTCCTAGCTGATGTTTTATGTGACCAAACCATTGAAGATGACTCTCTAATCTTATCTTCCACTAGAGTTACTCCAACCTCATCACGTATAATGCTCGTTTCGCATTTTGTCTCTAAGAGTGAAGCCACCCTGAGCATCAACATCTCTACAATACTTGGTTTTATGCTTCCTTTTAATGTCCAACATTCCACACCATAAAGCATTGCTTAGTCTCACCACCATCATATAGAATTTTCCCTTAAGTTTGAGAGGAACTTTTCTGTCATACAACAGGTCTGATGCATTCATCCACTTTCAATCATCCAATTGAATTCTAATAATAATATCCCCATCTATTTTACCATCATTTTGAACAATAGATTAAAGATATGTAAAACGTGTACACTTATTAATGACATGATCATCCAAAGTCACCATTCCTCCACTAGATCTATGACTTAAAATTACACTCCATGCATTTGGTTTTAGATCTACTTAAACGAAAAAATTTGGACTCTTAAGGTTGGCTTCTATAATTCAAGTTTTCCTTCAACTCCCTCTCTAGTTATATCAATAAGAAGAATACCATCGACAAAAAACATACGCTAGGTTATCTCCTTTTACAAATGTCTAGTAAGAATATTCATGACTAAAACAAAAATATATGAGCTGAAGGTTGATCCTTGATGTTATCCAATCGAAATTGGAAAATATTTGGTCAAACCACCTTATTTTTTGACATAAGTATCAACTCCTGTATATTCTTAAATACTTGGTCAAACCACATTGTGTTTGAAAACCAATATGTAACATTCTGGACAAAATCTTAAGCATGTACAAGAGCCAATTATAAAACATGATGACAAAACAATGATGGAAACCACAAATTCTAAGATTTAGGCTTCACGCCGTTATAATGAGAAGTATCCCTCAGGTCTTGTCATTAAGACTTGCACCACACCTGATGAAACTATGATAAACTATAAAATATAATTATATATATAAATTATATATTTCAGTAAGTCATTGAAATTACATGTATGTAGGGTTTGATTTATAACCCAAAGATCCAAAATAAAAAACTGGTTAGAATCCTCTAAGATTTGGTTAAATATTGTATGTTTCAATTTAACAAATGTTAAGTACTGTATTAGAGTTGATGTATTAGATTTGACTTATATTAAGAAAGGTAGAGGTAGATTTAAAAAGACTTGATTAGAAAGTATTAGAATGCCATTATTATTAGATTTAAATGACAATTTGATTTTTGATAGGACACAATGGTGAAAAAAGATTCATATAGCTGATCCCGCATAGTGGGATATAGGCTTGATGTCGTTGTTATTGTTTCCGAAGTGAAGTACATGCAAATTAGGGTGTAAAGGAGATGAAGTTAGGTGAGCTTAATATGTGTTTGTGTTTTGCTCGTTCAAATTTTATTTTATTCTAAAGTATCCTGTGTTCTATATTGTTTGTAATCATGTTTGTGTTTGATGTTTTCAAACTTCAACGAGCTTGTTCGACTTGAATTTGGCTCAAATTATAAAATATGTTAAAATCTATTTTTTAAGAGAAAAGGGACCAAAATAGTCCCTCAACTTTTTGTAAGGGATCAAAATCATTCCCAACTCTTTTGAGGGACTAATTTGGTCCCTCAATTCTTTAAAATTAGATTTTTTTTATCCTAACATCTAATGTTGAAGTTAATGGTTTTAAATGTGAGAGTATTTTGATTATTTTTTAATTAAATTGTTCATTGAATGTAATTTTCAAGTAATTATAAGTCAAAAAATTTATTAAATGTTTCTTTAATAAAAAAATAATAATTTTAGTTTTAATTTCAAAAGTTTTATTAAATGTTTCAAAAATATGATTGATAAAAATATGTGTGACTAAATTAAAAATAATATCTATTTGCATATGATTTCTCTAAATAAATAATATCATATGTAAATCCTTTTGAATCAAAATAAGCAGAAAGTTTTAATAAATATATGACGCTTTATGACTCAAATTCAATGGTTGAATCCAAATGTGCTCGATGTGTGCCCTACGGTATGTCGGGGTCAAAGTTGTGGTCAACGCTTGCTGCGCTGCGCGATGTGGGACTTAAAGCTGCTGTACGATGTTATTGGGGTTTCGACGCTCCTGGAGGGTTCAAAGGATTCAATGACTTACTGATGTCTATAATGAAAATCAAAGGTTATGTTTTTTTTTTTCCAATTATACCCATGTGGTAAATTCGACGCATCCGAATTTTCTATTAAAAGTTAACGGGAGATCAAAGAGGCATCATTTTAAAGAGTTGAGAGACCAAATTGGTCCCTCAAAAGAGTTAGAGACCATTTTGGTCCCTCACAAAGAATTGAGTGATCATTTTGAACATATTCTCTTTTTTTTGGGTTAAATTAAACATACACACAAACAAAAAAAGTATATAAATTATTTTTATAAAGTAAAATTAAAGTGTGTGTGTGTGTATATATATAAAACTTGTTTTTCATAATAAGCAAGTCAAAAATCAGTTGTTCGTGCTTTTTAATAGCCCTTGTAACTACAAGTTTTCAATCTTAATTGCAACAAAACAATAAGTTTCTAAATCCAAATTTTCTTTTTATTAATATTTCATTTTGTGCTACTGTAAAACCATAAATAAATGGAAACGATTAGCAACTAAATACCTCTACTGCAAGGAAATCGAAGGCAACACTTTACTTGTTGTAGAAGGCAAAAAGGACACATTTTTTATACAAGACGACAACACTTCTTGCCACTAGCTTCATTTGCAAGATAAAGGAATTAAACATCAAAGTCATAGAGCTACAATAAAGGTTTTCGAAAACAAAGAGACAAAATTCTGGTTTAATATAAAACATCGAAAAACTACAAGGTGTTGAATGAGGGAACTTGAAAAAAACTCAATTAGGGAATTCAAGAGCTGAATCTAAATGACACTCAATGGTAAACACATCCAATTATCAATATGATCATCATAACAAGAATATTTATATAGAAAAAAGAAAGTTTAAGACAACAAAAGCAACATAAATGCACACTTGCATATTGGATGACTATAGGTTTTCATATTTGCATAATTTTGCACTGCTTGGAAATATTATGTGCCTATGGATTAAGTATTTGATATTTGTCAAAAAATATGGGCATATTTAATGTGCTTCACAAATTAATTCACGAAGCAACACAATTCAATTTCCATACCAAAGCACACAACATTTGATTTCCACCATAAACAGTGCACAATCTAATCATATAGAATTACATTAGGAATTTATAGTTTTGTTGGATTTTAGATGGGAATTTTGGAATCCTGCTTGGACGCTTGGACTTTCACGTCAAGCTCAATCACGCTTGGACTTCCACGTTTTGCACGCTTGAACTAATGAGCTCATCGAGGAAACAATTTTAAGCAGAGGTACACAATAATTGGAAATAAAGTAAACCACAACTGCGTAAGAAATTTACAATAGATTTCAAAAGAATAAACTGTTGAATTAAGCTAGGATTACTCCCTCACACAAGCTCAATCACCCCGTCAACATTCGCGTCCTCTACAAATGCTATTTCAGGCACATTTCCATCCTTTTTTTTTTCCTTCGAATTTTTATAGATACAGTAAAACATCATTAGTTTTACAATACCTAGAATGTTGATTGTGAAAGCTAGAAGAGCACTCTTCTCGGAAAACATCTTAAAATTAGCCTGCTACCGAGAGCTAGATGAATGATTCTACAGAGGTGGTCAGCTTTATATAAGGGCTCATAACATTTAAAAAAAAGTTTTCAATATTAAATATACATTTTGGTCTATGTAACAAAAAGTTATCAATGCTAAAACTGGAAGCTAATTTATAGTAACAATTTGTAGTTATATGGCTCTGATCAACATATATTAAATCAATATATTATATTTGGGGAATATGTAATACTTAAATTTTAACTATTTGCAAAATTGTCATTATAAACTAGCTTACAGTTTTAGCATTGATCGCTTTTTGTTACATAGACCAAAATGTATATTTAATATTGAAAACTTAAAAAAAAAATGTTATGAGCCCTTGTATGAAGCTAGCCACCTCTGTAGAACTATTCATCCAGCTCTCGGTAGCAAGCTAGTTTTAAGATGGTTTTCGAAAAGAGTGCTCTTCTGGCCTTCGCAATCAGTATTATAGGTATCGTAAAACTGATGATGTTTTACTATATCTTAAAAATTCGAAAGAAAAAAAGATGGTAGTATGCTTGAAATAACATTTGTGGAGGACGTAAAAGTTGAAGGGGTGATTGAGCTTGTGTGAGTGAGTAGTTCTAACTTAGTTCAACAGTTTATTTTATTGGCATCTATTGTTAATTTCTTACGTAATTGTGGTGTATTTTATTTCCAATTATTGTGTACTTCTGCTTAACATTGTTGCCTCAATGAGCACATTGATTTGAAAATGGAAACAACAATATTGATAGAGAGTGACAGGTTGTGCAACTTAGTTAATTCACGAGGCAACTTGAACAATGAGTTAAATGTGGCAGCGAACTTTAACAATGTAAACCTTGAAAGAAAAGAATGAGTCATTTCTAATGTAATGCTTGCTTTTATTGTTTGTAATCGAGAGGACTGCAAAGTTATTTCCGTTGCACCATATGGTATTCTGTAGCCTGGATAGATGTATATTAGAATATTTCCTACAATTATCAGAATTATATGCAGTGATGCATATCTATTGATATTTTCTTATGTTTGAACCTCCATTTTAAAATTATACATGAGTTGGACAGATTCTACACATATGTTCCCAGGTGGTCCCAATCTCCATTTGCAGTTGTAATATTGTTTAAATGGAGCTTTAGGCCTAATTTCTGTCCGTGTTCTTTTTCCTTCTCTATTTAAAAACGAAGAAATTATTTTTTGGTCTCTATTTGGATGAGACGCTTCTATAGAAATACTTTTTCGGAAACTTCATTTTTCTAGCTTTTTGAATATCTGCTTCTTCGTTTGAAAACTCTATTCCCTTAACCATTGTTTCTAAAACTATCTTTTACAAAAGAGGAGGAAGAACCAAATGAAGCCTTAATCTAATAGAAAAATTATTAAGATGGTCATTGCACATTATATTATGAACAACTTTTGGATGTAATTGATGTACACTTTATACGCAACAATCAGTCTATGTTCTATTTTAATGTACTGCGGCCTTATAATTTACAGTTGTATTCACTTTAAGGATGTTTGACTATAGAAACTCATCTTCATCCCAAGTTATTATTATTATTTTTAGCGAAGTTATTCCTATTGCGGTCCTAAAAATTTTGTGAATATTTGCCAGAGGAGAAACGGCGCAAACCATCGAACTGCGCCGGAAATAGTGGTGCCCAAGGAGCCAGTGTTCAGCTGCCCCATTTGCATGAGCTCACTGGTTGATCCATGTTCGACCATCTGCGGCCATATTTTTTGTCAAACCTGTATCAAGCAAGCTCTCCAATCCCAGAAAAAATGTCCGACTTGCAGAAGAAAACTCACAGCTAACAACTTCCATAGAGTGTTCCTTCCAACTAGTACATGAAGTTACATGTTTGGCTTATTATCAACATTTGATGAACAACTTAAGGATTTCTACGGTGAAATTTGGTATAATTTGAGTGTTTTTCCTTATATGAAATAGATAAATTTATATTTGTCGTTGAGATTGCAACTTCCTCTTCAATAGGGGAGCCTCACTGTATGCAGGTCAGGGCGATTCTAGTCAGTATTTTGTAATAGATAATATAACTTAATCACTAGTTAAATATTTTTTTTTTTCTGAAGTATTATCTCTAAGTTTAATGAAACTGAAGGCTATGAAGTTGCAACAATGTAGTTTTTTAATCACCCTCTTGAACAAGTTATTCTGAACTGCAGCTTGCTAACTTCATTTAAGTTTATTGGTCGAACCAATGTCTGTCATCAATAATTTCATGAATTATCTTCACTATTAGGAGCATGAACTCCAATGTTTTGTTTGGGATATTTATCATTATTTTTTGTTATTTTTAAAAAATCTTATACTAAATTGTACTAAAAAGTTGCTGTAGAAACAGTTAGATTTACATTCGATAAAAGCATAGTTATTGGTGAAAATTATAAATCTCAAACTAGGCAAATGAGGTCGAATTGTAATTATTTTTGAAAATTAATTGAGAAGCAAAGCTAGCCAAGAATGATTGTGATGAGTCAAAATGATAGTTTATGTTGCCATTTTTCTTATGACTACAAAATCGAAGTATGAATTCTCTCTCTCTCTCTTATATATATATATATTCAATTTGATCATCAAACATTTGATTTGTCAACCTTTTTAGACTTAAGCAAATCAGGATATAAAATTTATAGATATGAGTCGTTATACTCATTTCAAATGGTTCCGAAGTTTTAAATCATAAGAGAATTTCAGAACACTGGTTGCCCCACGTAGTTCTCTTCAATTGTCCCTTCTATTCTAGGATTTGTTCTGTTAGTGTCTTTAGGGAAGGGCCAACTCGATCACCTTCAGTTAGGGGTGTAAGCAAACAAGACCCTCAAGAGTCTGTTGGAATTCAATCTTAATAAATGGCTAGTGAGCTGAACTTGACGAGCAAATGAGTTAAGTTTAGACAACTCATTTACAAATATTAACGTAAAAAATATTTAAAATAATTAGAATTTAAAAGTTCAAGTATAAAACTATTAAAATATTTAAAAATATATTTTATTTTTTATATCAAGTGATTATTTATTATTGATGTTATAATTTTATTATAATAATTATTTGAATCAAAATTATTTTCTCTTTTAATATAATTGAGGTTGTTCGAACTTGATTAATTAAACTCAAGCTAGGGGTGACTCGAGCTTAACTCGACTCATTTACACGTCTACCTTCAACTACATCCACACAACCTCCATATGTCAATGTTATGTTAGGCATCAACATTGTTGTTGATTGTGAGAAACAACATTGTTGGTGTTGGTGGGACCAATAATTTTATTGACTGCACATGACAATCTCATTAGGTTCGGTGGATGTTAAAGTTGGATGTCAATAGCAAGCAATTATGTTGTAATTATTGGTGGGCATGAATGTTACTTGTGATGACATGCAATAATATTGTTAAAGTCACTAGGTTTCCTAGTTGATGTCAATAGCAGACGTCGACATTGTTAACAATGGAGGTAAATGGCCTTGTTGGCATTGCTAGGCACCAACATGAATATTGACGATGAGCGTTGACGTTAGTCTCAATGACTAGCATTTGCTTTATTGGTGATAGAAAATTTTGATATCGGTGTAAATGTTGGACATCCATGTTGTTGGAAATGAAAATCTTGTTAGTGTCAACGGGAGCCATGATTGGTGTTAACGGTACATGACAACAAACATTGATGTTATTGACGATGACGTGCAATGACCTTGTTGGCATTGATCATTGATGTTGGTATCAACCACAAATGATGACCTTTTTAGCACAAATGCGCACCATTGTTATTGGCAACATTGGGAAATGACCTTGTTGGTTTCAACTGGCGTTAGCATTTTTGCGACAATAGATAACAGTCTTGTTAATGTCAATGGGCATCAACATTATTTCAATGGAGGGCAAGGCCCTTTTTGGTGTCGAGGATGTTATTGATAGTGGGAAAAACCTTGTTAGTGTTGGAAGGTAATGATCTTGGTATCAATAGGAGTCAGTGTTATTAATGATGATAGAGGTTGGTGTTGGTGGATATATTAGGCTATAACCTTGTTGGCATATGGGGGCACAAGCATTGTTGGCGATGACGTGCAACGACCTTATTAGCATGGTGGGAATTGATGTTTTTAGTCATGGTGGGCAACAACTTTAATAGTGTTGGAACACATTGGAAAGTTTTGAGTCGCTAGTGTGCATCCGCCTCATTGCTGATGATAGTTGACAACATTGTTGGCTTTGACAGGCATAAATATTGGTGTCGATGATGTGCATCAACATTGGGAGTCAAATAAAAATCTAAGATTCTTCAATATTTAGAACTTTCTTACTTTAGGTCCCCGTATGCTATAATGAGGAAATATTTTTAGTTCTTTGGTGTAGCATTTTGGTTATTTTTGTCAAAATCCCCAAACACCATCAAATGGCTTAAGATTACCACCTTTGATCATTTGAAGTTTTACTACCAGTGACAAAGGCATCAAAATTGACGACCTTCGATTCATTGGATTTCTTTCGTTGAGGTGCTTGTTTTGACTATATGAATAAAATATTTCATAATTATTTATTTCCTTAAATGGTGTAATGAACTTTCCAACTGTACCTTGATTTAAACTATTTGGACTCAAATTAAGACACTTTTGGTGCCCTTGGGTGCATCTCATCAAAAATTGTAAAAATTTATTGGAAATAGAGTAATATCTCACAGACATCGGGGGTCATCACAACTCTACATGTGGAATCCATCCACACATCAATATTATTGTTATCTGACTTACACTTTTTGTTGCCTTCTTAAGAGGGGTTCTGGTGGGAGGCAGAATTAGCTTTTGATAGAGAGTATTTTTCTTGCTAAGCATTTAGAAGCCAAATGATTTTAACATTCTCCAAGGGAATCACCTCCACTACAGCTTGAGCTTCCTAAGGTAAGTTGCCCTAAATCGATTCAATATTAATCCCGTCGATCATCATAAACCTTATCAAAATCAAATGAAATTCTGTACTGAAGCTCCATTTTTTCTACTGATGAAATAAGTAAATATATATATACAGAACTGAGTACTTGCACATAAGAGACCTACCATTATCTGTTTCATAACAATGATGCCATGCTACAAGCAAATATGCAGGCAAGGGTACATTTGGACTAGTATCCGGGGAATCATTCTATACTGGTTTTTAAAAAATACAATAGAAATACTTCTTCCGAAGTCAAAAAAGTGTAATGGATCCTCTTAAGAACTTTGGAAATGGCTCATGCAAGGAGTTTAACCATTCGAAAGAATCTGGAAGAAGATTGATAAAAATAAGCGAAGCAAACCAACTTACATGGTCCCAGACACCCTCAAAATGGTGTCTGAAAATACCAATTTGAATATTTGTGTCAAGAATTGCAGATCACTTCAATGGCAGCCGACAAAGAACACCTGAAGTTAAGACTGCAAAAATCAACATGCTCTTTCAATTCTCAGTCTTTCTTGACCAGCACAAATAAGGGTGTGAGTGAAGAGGCACACTTGGGGCAATCCAATCGATTTTCTTTGGATGGTTCGAATTGAATATCCAAAAAATATATAAGAAATTTAGTCATCCAAAATGAATTTGGATATATTTGGATGCCACAATTGCACTTCAACAATTATCATAACAATTATAAGAGGATTTGGGCCCAATAATCAAATATTCAGGAATCGAACTGCAAACAAAATTATAGAAGTTTTACCTTGAGAAACATTGAATGACCGTTTGCGGCTAAAGATATCCTTTGGATCTAATTGCAGGTTGGTGAGAATGATTTCACCTAACCTCTCTCCTCTGCATTTACAGATATTAGGCCAACATTATTTACTTTCCAGAAAAAAAAAATCCCCATAAAGATATTAGAATACAATAACTGCAACAAGGAACTAGCTTTAACATAATATATATATATATATATACTCGCTATGCAAGCTTGAAGCAGCCAACTAAAAAGTGAGGTAAAGCTAAAGATAAAGGCGAAGCATTATAAACATTGTGACAACGAATTTGCACAAGCTTTGATGAAAATCTGGTTTAGTTGCCCAAAAGACTAAGTTTGCTTAAAAAGCCAAAAATTCTTGTAAGAATCCTGTGAAATCCCGTGAGTAGAATGAAATAAATCACTCAAATAATGAGGCTTCATTTGATATAATAGTTTCCATTTTATTAGAAACTTCTTAAGTTAAGCATGTTCATGCTAAGGCACACGTAGGATGAATGATCTCTTGGAAAGTTACGCTAAGACAACCATGAGACATTATGCCAAACAATTTATTGATGATTGAGAGTTTAGACTGTTACAAATAATATCATAGCAATAAATTAATTGGAAGAAAGAAATTAAGTGCTGTACAAAATAAAGTACTACATGGCACCCATCTCTTGAACCCTTGTTGGAAAAATTACTATATCTTGGGAGCCACCATTTGAATCTATATGGGCCACCTGTAAAATCCTATTTGTCTGGTGCAAGACTATGAGTTATATGTAAGCATACTGACGAGAATGATATTTAAGTAGGGGAGACTGTCAAACGCCTTAAGAGAAATGAAATTGAAGTATTAATCATTGATGCACCTTCTGGTGTACGGTTGGAATTACATCATAAAATCTTAAGTATGATCGTACGAGAGCACTCTTCGGATAGGTGACTCCTTGAAAATTTACATAAAGGAGACAAAACCTTGAGGCCGTTATGTCAAAGGAAGAATATCTCAAAGATTCAGAGTTGGCTTTTACAAGTATATGCTATCAAAAGAGAACATCAACTTTGAAAAGCGTATTTATTTTAAGTTGAACATTACAAATCTAAGGTTACCTTGCCCATAGCGGAATGTACTTTTTTTGCCTGCTATCTTCTTCCATGTCTTCGTCATCAGAGGTTTGGTATGGAGACATCTCATATGACTGCAATTCCAGAGATGTTTGTGTAGCAGAGACAGTTTCTTCTATTATTTCTCGTAAAACATTTGAGCGGCCAACTCCCTTAATAAAATAGAAAGAAAAGGATACAAATCAACAGAGTTCCTTTCAGGCTTCAAACAGAAATGTTGAAAAATGATCCAGAAATGTCAAAGACAAATGCATGCAAGAAAATAGGAAAGATTTTGACATGGCAATCAGGAGATGAAGGCCAGGCACATGCAAATAGAAATCCAATATATTAAAAGTGCCAATGATGACCATCAGAAATTAAATTTAAGCCTAATACTAAAGCTGACTGCACTGCAGACCATATAACAGAATGGACAATAATGGCTATCCACATATTATTTTAACTTTACCTTTGCAAAAGAAAAGTTCAACAACATGCATAATACTGAGAAATTGATTGTATTTCGGACAATTTATAAATATATTAGCTAATAAGAGCTATCAGCATATAATTTTAACTTTACCTTTAATACTGAAAAGTGAAATTAAATGCACATCAGTTTTTTTATGAATAAACTAACCAACAATAGCCATCAACATATATTTTACAAAGTCTTACCTTTTCAAATGATTTGTGTTCACCAGAGGCCTCTAGAGCTTGACTCTTATCACCACCCAGAATGGTTTCAGTATTTGCAAGTTGGACGGTGCAATACTGCATTTCTTCCGCCATTTGACTTTCAGTAGCATTAACTCCTCTTTCCAATTTCTTTTGGCCACCATTCTTTCCTTGTTTTCCCCCTTTTTGTTTCTCATCCTGTGGGAATCACACATTTTATACAGGGAGAATAAGTCTAAGCAGCAAACAAAAAAGATGAACAATTATACCATGGCTTTCTGTTGAATATCTTTCTCAGCTTTCTCACAATGCAATTTGTCTCTGCCTTCTCTCTGCAGTGTCCTTGTTTCTTCAATGCATTGCCTTTTTCTATCCTTAACTTTTCTCTCTTCAGCCTCCCTTTGTCTCTTCTTTGCTGCAACATCTTCCTTCTTCCTCCTCTCTTCATCTTTTTTATTTTGTTTGAGTTTCAATAGTTTGGCATTTTCTTGCTTCAATTTTTCCCGCTCAAGTTTCACCGCTTCTTTTCTTTTCTCGCGTTCTATTTTCATCTGATCTTCAAGTCGCTTGGCAGCTTCAGCAGCTTCCAGGGCCTTAACTTTTATGTCTTTCTTCCCTGCAAGAACAAAAATAAGAGACAAAAATAAGAGACGACAAAATCTCAAAGTATACACAGTTGCTAAAAATGGCTGAAATAGTGAAATTGTACTACAATTCAAATAAACAAAATTAATTGCCTTATCATAAGTAAATCTAGTAAATTTTATGTAGAATTATCTATAGTTGAAGATGGTTGAATAATAAGCAGAACATTGAGGTATAAAGGACGCATCACTTTGGTTCAATTTTAAAAACCTACATTTTGTTTCTCACATAAAAAAACAAAAAAGCTAGAAACTATCATACAAGAAAATCACTCACTTTGTAAGGGAAGAGCTTGTTGCTTCTTTTGCTGAATTAGAGGAATTAATGAAGATATGCTGGATAGAATGTTGGATGGTTTGCACCCTTTTCTTATGTTTTGGCAGTTCTTAATTCTATCACTTGATCTACAAGATACCCTTGGCCTTTTAGACATTTTACGCACTGTTCTGGTAGATTTCTGAAGTTCTTTTATGGCATTTGAGTACAGAGGATTCTCTTTATTTGCCATGTTAGACTCTCTTCCAGCATATTCAAATCTAAGACTGGACATTTTACTCACTGTTCTGGTAGATTTCTGAAGTTCTTTTATCGCATTTGAGTACAGAGGATTCTCTTTATTTGCCATGTTAGACTCTCTTCCAGCATATTCAAATCCAAGACTGGATGCTATATCCGAGTTTACAGATTCCAGGCTATCTCTCACCACAAATTCCTTCAAGTTGGAAAGAAAACAAGTGTCATTTTTATACAATGAAGTCACATCAGACAATGGTTTGCTATTTGTTGATACTTCAATATTTGTTGAAGTACCATGAGTAGAACAACCCAACTGAACAACATCCACATTTTCTTCAGTAGTGGGGGAATTTTCATCAATACGGAAACATGTATATTCAGTATTAGAACTAACTTTCACAGAACTTGAACTCCTTTTCCCAGATAGCCTTCCATGGCTGAATTTTATAGCTGGCGGGGTTAAAGGAATATTCTGCAACTCTGAACCACACCTAACACTTGAAGAGGATAGAGAATGTGAACTTTCAAAACCAGGTCCATCCAACTTTGATTCATTATTGCAAAACATATTTTCAAAAGCAGGTCCATCCATCAGCATAATGCTGGAACTTGCCGTAAAATGTTTTATGTCAGGATTATTATGCTCCAGAGAAATACCCATGTCCATGTTCTGGAATATGCCTAGAGGCGATGAGTTAAAACCATCTGAAATGATATCTAATCCGTTAATCATGGAAGCCTTAGACCTTGGGGTGAGAAGAATCATTGATTGGTGAAGCTGTTCGAGGACAAAAGCTCGTTCTTTTGCAAGACTGGGAATGTCAGCATCTTCGCAGACAATATTATCCTCTTCATGTGAAAGATCAAAGCTGAATCCCTCAATCTCGGCCATGGTATCACAAGGGGAATTAGCACCAACAGTTTCTCCTATACTAGTAACATCAAATCTGTATGATGCATCATATGGCTCTTCGCCCTCTTCAGATCCATCATGGTGACCGAGACTCTCTAAAGCTTCGTTTTCAAATGCATCCGCACCACACTGAGAAGTGTGATGAATTTCTGAATCAAATGACACTAGATTAGCCACTCTAAGTTTATCCTTTGAAGAGGCGCTAAGAATTTCTTCTACTATGTGGGGAGTGGTGGAAGCTCGCTCTTTTGCAAGGCTGAGCATGTCAGCATCTTTAAAGACAATAGTATCAACTAGTGTAAATGGAAGATCAATGTTAGAACCCTTAAAATAAAGCATGGTCTCATCACAACTGGGCTTAACACCAGCAATTTCTGATATAATAGCATCACAGCCGTCCGAAAGTTGTGTTGCATCATATGTTTCATTGTCCACTTCATAATCATCATGATGACCAATACTCAGGGAAGATTTTCTTTCAAATGTATCCACATGCGAAAATAATTTCTCAACACCATGAGAAGTCTGATGAATTTCTGATTCACATGGTATAAGGTTGGAGGTTCTGACTTTATCCCTGGAACAGCCACTAAGAATTTCTTCTACTGCATGTGGAGTAGCAGAAGCCCGTTCTTTTGGAAGGCTGGGAATGCCAGCTCCTTTGGAGAAATCAACCTCAACTGTATATGAATGGTCAATACTGGATCCATTAAAATCACGTATGTTCTCAGCACAAATAGACTTTACACAAGCAATATCTGATATACCAGTAATATCAAATCTGTTCAAATGTTGTGCGTCATCATATGGCTTCATGCCCTCTTCAGAAACATCATAGCGGACAAGAGTTTTACAAGCTTTGTTTTCTGATGTATCCACATTTGAAAATAACTTTACAGCGCCACAAGAAGTGTGACCAATTTGAGACTCAAATGGCTTAAGGCTGTTATGCCTAACTTCATCTACTGGGCAGACACTGAGAAATTCTTCTACTACACAGGGAGTAGTAGAAGGACGTTCTTTTACAAGGCTGGGAATTTCATCTTCTTTGCAGAAAATATGATCCTCTACCCCAAGGCTGGGAATTTCATCTTCTTTGCAGAAAATATGATCCTCTACCCCAAGGCTGGGAATTTCATCTTCTTTGCAGAAAATATGATCCTCTACCCCAAGGCTGGGAATTTCATCTTCTTTGCAGAAAATATGATCCTCTACCATATATGGAGGGTCAATGTTGGATCCTTTAAACTCAGTCATGGTCTCATCACAGCTGGGCTTAGCACCAGCAGAATCAGAGATACCAACAACCTCACATCCGTACAAACATTGTACTGCATCAGATGGCTCTTCGCCTTCTTCAGATCCATCATGGCGAGCAACACTATCAGAAGCTTTATTTTCAAATACATCCACATATGAAAATGCTTTTTCAGTTCCCTGAGAAACGTGATCAATTTCAGATTCCAATGCTATAAGGTTATTAGATCTAACTTCATCGCTTGACCAGGCATTGTGAATTTCTTCTGCTGCCTGGGGACTCTTATTTTGTTTCTCCACAGTTGGTGCAATCACAAAATCATGGATACTTGATTTAAAATCAGAATCATCCTGCAATTAAAACTTTGGGTGTGGTCAACATCCAGAAAATTTAAGTTCATGATTTAGTAAAATGGATAGAACAACTAAATAGGAAAACAAAGTTTCTTGAATTTATAGATACCTAAAGATGATTTAATTTACATTGTTGGGTAAAGTTAAAAAAATACTATGTAGGAAAACAAATCTTCAATTTAATGTGAACTAAAAGCAACTCTATGGAAGATTACAACCAAGGTTGTGAAAACCGGGGACTGAAGAACGAATCGAAAGAAGGAGAGGTTCATGTTTTACTGGTTGAACATGATGATGTAATAAATAATAATATTATTAAAAATTAATAAAATTAACATAATAATGATGTTATCATTCTAAATATGAGACAAAAAATTAAACGAAATAAAAATTTTACAAAATTAAAAGAATTATTTTTAAAATCTCGATATGCAAAAAAACTCCAAATCTCATAATTCTAATAATTTATACTCCTAATAATATGACAATTTTAAATTTAAATATTTAACAATTTTTAAATTTTATTTTTAATTTAAATTTAATTTATATATAACAATATAATTTAATATAAATTATTACTAATTTATATTACATATTTAATATAAATTAATTGAAATATAAGTTTATGACTTTAATATAAATTATTATCAATTTATGTTACATATTTAAACATATTTTACATCTTTATGTTATAATAATAGATTTATTTTATAAATTTATGTAAAAATTATTTATGTAAAAATAATTTATCCTTAATAAATAGATAAAATTATTTTTATAGTGTAGAAATAAATAAATTATTATTATTAAATAATAAATAAATATTATTCACATTATAAATAATTCATTAAAAAATCTGCTTAAAAATAAATTTTAAGGACATTATATATGCTATAAGCCCATAAACCTCAACTTATCTATTCAGTCCCACATCACTTGGAAACTCTTTCTTGCTATTGTTTATATAACTTTTTGAGTTTTCTTGTGTTAAGAGCTCATTTGGAGTGGTGGGGCCATGTGAAGATGCTTCATAGTGGTTTGAGGCAAATAAATGTTTATAAAGATTTCATGCAAATTTAAAATTAAATGTTTTAAATATAAATTAATTTTTATTTAATAAAATTATTTTATATTTAATCTTTAATATAATAAATTTATTTATTTGATTATTTAAAAGATATGGTAATTAAACCGACCGATTCAAAAGAACTGGGGCCAGTTCAGCAGTTGAACCAGTGGTCCTGACCGATTCAGACCGGTTTGATGCAAAAGATGTTCTCATAGTGGACTAGATCGGCCTTGTGACCGGTTCACGGTTGAACCTGTCAGACCTGCCGGTTCGGTACGATTTTAAAACCTTGCTTATAATGCTAATGGGTGACACTGGTGTATCCCTATGATTGATTAAAAAAATAAGCAAGCAATTATTATATTCTTACACTTTAGGAATCAACAAAATTTCTATAGTACAAATCAACATGTTCGCTGGTTGATAGGAACATGGAACATGACGAAACAAACACTTTGATCAAAAAAATTCACCAAGCTAAAAAGAATTAGAGTACTTGTTGATGATACATGAGACAACTAAATTGAGTCAACAAGCTTGAGTATCTGGTTTATGCCAGTTTAGTCAAATGTTATTTTTATGTTATGTTTCTGCCATCATCCTTATTCATTACCTTTTTTTAATTTGTCAAAAGTAAGATGATTAACAACCATTTGGACATGCTCGTCATTTATCCTATTGTCAGTAGAGTTAAATTGCCAAAGAAAATCATGGCTATTACTATAAATGTTGAAATATTGCTTTCGCCAAAAAAATAATAATAATGATTTTTGATCGATTATCATATTTAGGGGATGTTTGGTTTGTTGCATTTAAAGTGCAGAGTAATCCAAATGCAGGGGTTTTCATAATTTGGGCATGCTTTTCATTTATCTTGTTGTTAGCACGTTCGATTTTCAAGAAAATCATGGCTACTAGTATAAAAGTTGAACTAAGTGTTTCCATCCCTACAAGAAGTCCACTATAATTTGAGTAGCCCCCAAACAAGGAATTTCTACTAGCATATGCATTGGACTAAAGGCAGACCTCACTAGATGGAAATTCCTATAATATGAGACTGGCAGTTTCTCTCATCAGATGGAATACTTGCTGGATTGACTAATGACAGCAAGCGGGCATTCCTATGGCATTTACTGCAGTCGTTTCCCCATACCTCTTGAAAATTAGAATGAGAAATTGGACAGTTAAAAAAAAAGGGAGGTTATATAATTAAATTTTATTTACCTATTATATGCTTAAAAAACATGCTGAGAAGATGTACATAAATAACAAAAGAACTAACATTTAAATAAATAAATATCGAAATAAGTCTTTAATTTGGAATCCAAAATTAACTACAGTAAAAATAAAATGTTGTTGTCCCCATATTACTAGATTGTTGCATTTGAAAAATGATTGATCACAGATAATTGTAGATGAAAAGCTAGTATCCACTGATGGTTGGATTTATATAGATGGAAGAATGATGAACATGAATTCAGGATCATTTAGACATTATATTATTAGATTTCTAACAAAAATTTGTTGTTTTATTTAGATTTTCATTTTTGCTAGGATATGTTTATATTTTTCGCAATTTTTCACCCTTGTAAACCTCTATATATCATGCTAAATTTCAACCAATAAAACCATGAATAATTCTACCACTCATCTAATCTCGCATGCTTTTTTGCTTTCATAGTATTAAAGATAGATTCCATCTAAGCTATGGCCAATAGCTATAACAGAGCCCTAACTAGGTCTAGTAAAAGATGTAGTGAAGATGAGTTCTTCTTCAACCCTAGCAAGCCACACCAGCATTTCAATAGTCTCCATGGAACACTAACCTTTTTCAAATTACGTCCTACAAACTAAATGGGAAGAACATCTTCCAATGTTCTCACTCAGTTTAAGAATAAAGATTGAACACCAAAATGATATCATCCGAAACCTGGTTAACTCTTCATTTCTAACTTGGGATACCAACAATGCCTTTATAATTCTTGGCTAATCAATTTTATGTAAAAACATATTAGATCCCTATATTTGGTTGACAAAACTGTCCAAGCAAATAATGACATATGCAAGCTCAGAAAATTCACGCCCGACTCTTTTAAGAGAGTTTGGGTTTCGATTGAAATTTTAGAAGGCAGATTAGATTATGGATAAGATACTACCCAATGAATTTTCCCTAATATGCGATGAACTTATGATATGGTCCTCACTTTCCCATGATCACAAACTAGTATGGTGTGGTTAATTACAAGGTAATGAAAATTGGACCGGATTAGGGGTGTAAGTGAGCCGAGCTGGCTCACGAGCCGGCTCGAGCTCAACTGGTTTATGGGCTTGCGAGCTGAGCTTATCGAGCTCACGAGTTGAGCTCGAGCTCGAGTTCGAGCACGTTTAGTAAACGAGCTGGAGTTCGAGCTTGAGCCGCTCGAATAAATATTAATATCTTTAAAATAATTTTATTTTATTTATTAAATTTAAATATTAAAAAAATTAATAAAAATCACATGAATTTTATTTAAATGTTAAATATTTCATCCTTTTTTTTATTAAGTTTTAAAAATCCCACATAATGCTCGAGCTCATTTACAATAAGACGAGCTCGAGTTCAAGCTCGCTTTCCAATTAACGAGCCGAGCTTGATAAGGGCCTAAACTCGACTCGACTCGTCTCGTTTACAACCCTAGGCCGGATAACGAACCAGAGGGAAAGGTTCATAGTTCGATAGTTCAAACGGGGTTGAACTGGATGACGTAATAAATACTAAAATTAATCAAATATAACATAAATTATGTAATAACAATGTTTGAAATTACACAATTGGGTATTAAGGCATTTTTCTCTCGTAAAACGAGGCGTAAGCCTAAAAGCGTTTTGAGGCGTAAGTATCAAAATCCAAAAATTATGTAAAGTGAAAATAAATGTTAAAAGTAATTTTTTATATAATACCCAAATAATATGTTAAAGAATGAAATATTAACTTTATATTGAACTATGATGTAACAAATTGGCATACATATGGAACAAAAAATTATTTAAGACGTAAAGTGACAAGTGATGAGTTACGTGAAATATAATAAATTCAAATATTACCAGAGTAAAACAACATGAAATATAAGAATTCTCGATGATAGCTACGATGGTAGTGGTTACTACAAAGACAGTGGGTTAGAGGTTGAGAGGAAATTCTTGCGGCTTGGGGTTGCATGAAGGCATGATTTGCTCGATGCTTTAGTTTAGAATTTAAGTAAGTTTTAATAAAAATATATATACATCAAGTGAGGCATACGCCTCACGCAAGTAAGGTGAGGTGCGCCTCAAGATGGGCCTTGCGCCACAAGGCGGGCCTCAACCAAGTTGGCCCAAGCCTCATAAAAAAAAGCTCGAGGTGTAAGCCTCAAGATGTTTTTCACTGGAATTGCGCCGAGGCGGGCCTCATATTGCGCAATTTTAAACAATGTGTAATAATTGAAATTTAACAAAGAATACATAACTACTTTGATTAAAGCTTGTGAACAAGCATGATTAAAGCTCAAAATAAAGCTTATTAAAACGCTTGATTAATCATTAATGTGAAAATAAGTATATGTATATTATAAATGTAAGAATGCATATTAAATAGATTTCAAATTTAAAAAGTAATATATTAATATGAATAATAATATAATATTTTCTTAATATAAAAAAATTGTGTTCCTAAATTTTATAAATTTTACGCATTTTAAGCTTAAATTTACAACCCAAACAATTTCATAGTTGAACACCTTAACTCTCATGTGAAATTCTCATAAGTTTTTAGTCCCACATCATAGGAGAATTTAAAGTGATTCTCTTTATATAGGATAAAGCACAAATTACAAGTAATAAATAAAGTTGCATGATGTGCCAAACTAACAATCACTTAAATTTATTAGTATATGTCACTTTTAATATATATTTAAAATTTTAAAAATTTAATTAAATAGAAATTTCATATTAAAATTTTATTTAAATACAAAATCATATATATTAAACCGGTCAGTTTAACAGAATTGGAACCGGTACAACGATTTTTTGGTTGAACCGACATTTCAAACTGATTCTCACAGGTTCAATGTGAATTTGGATTTCTAATTGGATCAGATCGACAACTTGACAGTTCACGATCGAACCGGTTGAACTAGCCGATCCGGCCCATTTTTAAAAACATTGGTTACTTAACCCTTCTAGCAATGAGAGAACTTTTGATTAAGACTAGTCATTACATGATAAATACATAGTTTATAGTAGCAGAAAGTTGATTTTATAGTAGAAAAAATTTATTGTTGTTAGTTTAGAGTAGATGATGGGTGAAATTGTGACAAAAATGATCAAGGTCCCATGATTATGTAGTATTGAATTTTTGTGGGCCCCATTCTACTTAATCAGAGAAGGTAATCTGCTCCTAGCTAGTAAAGGATCAGGTTCACATATTTGCATTTCTTGAGTTCATTTAAACATCCTTCGCATCACGGGCCTTGTCCACTCTACTCCCAAATATAAGGTTTGGGTTTGTGAACTAGAATTCAAGATTGTTCCTTGTATGTTTGATGATTTTTTTTAATTAAAGACTTTGAAGATCTTATCTAAACAAAAGACAAAAATATCATTTTGAGACTCGTGATTGAATACTTAATTGCAAAATTCAATTAATTGCATCGGGAATAGGGATTGATATTTTTCTTAAACTCAAATACTTTTTGAACTTATTGCACAAGCCTTATTGACTCTAATTCTTTAGAAAGTGGAGGATTATACTTAACACATAGGACATGCAACCTTACCCTATAGACAGGGTGGCCAACTTGATATCATGAATGCATGTCAAATTTGAATTTGCATTTTTAAAAATAATTTAAATTTCAAAATGATGCCTATTAAAATATTTGCACATATCTTAGAGCTAGAGAAATTTAGGCGTAATTTATTTTTAGTCAAGGCAACATTTTTGTGGATCTCCATCTCATATTGTTTGTAAAAAGACTATTAGAAATAACTCCGATATTTATCTATATTCTATTTTACATGTATCAAATCTTTCTTATAACCTCTTATCTATAAACAAGAAAGCAAAATGTTGCAATAGTAAAGGCATGTTCTTATCAAAATTTTGTTAATTTTGTAACTAGAGATTAGGGAAGAAGATTGATAGTACTAGTGAGATTAGAGGTCTATACTACTTTGATAAGCATTCTAAATATAGTAATTATGCACTTGCTATCAACAAGGATCTTTCCTATCTTGCAAAAAAGAAACAAAGTTATGGTATGACATTATAGATTATGCCATCATAATTTTTTGTATCTTAAAAACTTATTTCCTTCTTTGTTAGGTAATTTAAATGTTTTTTAAAGTAAATCCATCAGCTTACCAAACACTAAGAACTACCTTTAATCCCAAGCCTTATAAATCCACCAAGCTTTTTTTGTTTGCATATTGATATTTAGGGTCATCCACATATCAAAATCCATATTACAAATAGTAATTCACTATTTTTATTGATGATACTACTCATGCATGTTGGCTATACTTATTGAAAGATAAATCTACTATAGACCAAACTTTTAAAAACTTCCACAATATGGTTAAGAAGCAATACTTCTTTGAAATTCAAATCCATCATTCTAATGCAAGATGGGAGTTTTTAGCCACGCTCTTTGAAGCTACCTAAATCAGAATGGTATTATCCATCAAAATTCTTGCCCCGACACATCTCAATACAACAACAACAATAACAACAACAAGCCTTTATCCCACTACGTGGTGTCAGCTACATGAATCCTTTTTCTCCATTGCATCCCGTTAAGAGCCATATTCTCTTTTTTTTTTTTTGAGCCATATTCTCATTTAAATCTAATAAAAAAGGTCATTTCTAATATTTTCTAACCAAGCATTTTAGGTCTACCTCTACCTTTATTAACATAGGTCAGATTTAATACATCTACTCGCCTAACTGGGTCATCAAAAGGCCAACATTTTATGTTTCCAAATCATCTAAGGCAACCCTCTCTAATATTATTTGCCATTAGAGCAACTCCAACATTTTCACGCATATATTTGTTTCGCATTGCATCTCTAAAAGTGAAGCCACTCATCCACTTGAGCATCTTCATCTCTACAACACTTATTTTCATTTTATGCTTCTCTTTAGGGATTGTTTGGTTGACTGTAAAATGAATACAATGTAAAGTAAATGCAGTACAAAATAAATATTTTGATATTGTTTTGTCGTCTGTAAAGTGAATATAAGGAAACTATTTTTTCTGTTTGGTTTGGTATATGCAGAGTAAATTAAAGTTAGCGCATTTTGAATACTTAAAGGTCGTTTGGTTGATTGTCTACAAAGTAAAATAAAAAATACTCTAATTTGATTAACTATTTTGAGTCCACATTAATAATACATTAAAGGTTGTTTGGTTGAGTTCTTTTTTCTCCCTACCTCATGCACAAGTAGGAATATAACACTCACCGCTACAGTAATAACTATATGAACAATTGAACTATTTTGATTATCATGGAACCATATGTCATCTGAATCGACTAAGTGATCGTCAACTTTTTCTGATTGTTCATCCATCTTTAGAATAGAAATAAATACACACTTTAATAATGCCACAAAAAATAAGAACCAAGTTTGTTAGTCATCAACTGAAAGGAAGATATTTATTGAGTCATTGTCCTTCTTCTAAGACCTTTTTAATTGAGGAAAAAAAAAAGCATTAAACAATATTTGTATTTCTCAAATCAAATTACTTAAGTTTATATAAAATGTTAACATAAAACAAACAAATAAATATTTTATAAGGATCATGTTTTGAACCCCTTTCATCTTTCTAGTGTTTGAATAATTAATTAACACTAATTCACAATAAGGCATAACCTAAAAACTCTCAAATTAAACTATGTTAGAACAAAATCACCCTTTTTTCTTGTCCAACTACATGCCTTTGTTTAATGGGCTTTAGCTACATTGCCACATATGTTAAACAGTTGTGTCCATAAAGAATTAAACAAGCTCACTCATATCACACTTTATTCTATAAACATAAAGATAACAAGTCTATCATATTAATTGTGTATGTTGATGATATCATAGTTATACTACATCATGATTTAGAGAGAAATTACTTGAAGAATAACATTGCAAAGGAATTCAAAATCAAAGACCTCAAACATCTCAAGTATTTTCTCTGTATGAAAATCTTTAGGTACAAATTTGGGCCATAACATTTCTCCCCCCAAAAAAAAACTCTAGATCTTTTAATAGAAACTAGTTTAACTCACACGAAATCAGTCAACCAATCCGAAAATAAATTGAGTGATCTTAGCACTAGATCTCTAGTTCATAAAGGAAGATAACAAAGGTTGGTGGGAAATTCATCTACTAGGCGCATGCCAGGACTGGCATTACCTTCGTTTTAAGGGTAGTAAGTCAATTCATGCATACCCCTCGCAAAGAACATATGAATGTTGTTATAAGAAAATTCAAATACATAAAAGGAGGCTTGCTTTAAGAAGGGAAATCCATAATTATAGAAGTCCATATTGATGCCAAAGGTGGAATGCATTTTTTGCAGTGCTTTCGACCTTGCGGTTTGCTTTTATATGGTAGGCGACTGATTTGTAGGAATCTTGTAGATAATTTCTAGGGATCCCATATGTTAAAACCCTTAAATAGAATAAGTTGAACTCTTAAACATTGTGGCGCTTATTGATGTAATGGTCAAAAATTACATTGACAACTCCAAAACTAAGCATGATGTACAAGTGACCTCCTAGGATGAGTGACATCATAGGAAATTACACTAGCATGACAAAATCATGAGATCATTAGGCCAAAATGGATAATATCTCAATGGTTTAGAGTTTGGACAATTATAAATGTTATCAAAGGAATATATCAGCCAGAAGATAGGATTATGTGTTATACATTTTAAACTGCTATACTATGAAAGCCACCTCTTGAATCCTAGATTAAGCAAAGTGCTAAATGGTGGGAACCACCTCTTGATCTTGAAGTGGTCCCCTATAGAATTCTATTAGCCCCATGAATGATTTTTTATTAAGGATACTGATGAGGATATTAGTTACTTAAACCGGGGAGATTATGAAATCTGTTAAGTATAATGAAGCTAAAACCTTAAACATTGAGAAACTCCAAAATGAAGTTGAACTCTCAAAATTCCAAAATTAACTTTGCTCCAATGGGATCACTCTTGGAATGGGAGATCTCCTGCAACGTTAACCAAATGTACAAAATCATGAAAATATTAGTTAGTCATTTTTCTATCAAAACGGGGTGTGACACAATCTATTTTTATATATATATATATATATATATATATATATATATATATATATATATATATATATATATATATATATATATATATATATATATATATATATTCATTCTATCAAAAATATGTTATATTATTTTGATTTCATTTCTTAGTAGGTTATATGTTAATTTCTTCCCTATTTTTTTGCCCTTACAAACTTCTATATAGTGGGCAAGATTTCTCCTAATATAAGAATATTGAATTCTACCACTCTTTCTCTCTTATTCTCTCCCACTCGTTTCTTTCAACAAATAGTAGGACTTCGGTTGCAATTGAATATGATTAATGATGAAAAAAAGATAAAGGTTTTCTTGGGAATCTTCTCTAGGATTAATTCCTCCCACTTTCTATAGATCATTAGATCTCTTTCTCTCTCTTTAATCTTATATTCCTTCCTTTATAGCATCCATACATTTTTCCCAAACTTTTTTTATTCTTAACCACATAGTTCTTCATCTATATAGTATTCAACCCTTCTCAAAAAATATGGTATCCTAAGTTTGACATAATCTTAACTTTTATCGCCCCAATCATCATCGATAACACATGATGTAGTTAATTTTAACTGGAGATTCAAAATCAATAGATAGAGAACAATAGCAATGGTTTTTCTGTTCAAAATATATATAATTAATTGATTTCCTACATAATAAAATTTTCCATCGCACATACTAGGATTTGCTCAATAGGTTCCCATGGAATAGGTTCTTATCATATGTAATGTACCAAAATTAAAAAGTTTTGTTACAAAGCCACAAAGATTGGAAATTAATAGAAAAGATGGGCAAACTAATCACTCCATTATATGAAAAATAAACCTAATATTAACCTAAATAAAATAGAGCTTAAAACGATTACATTGATCAATACTAAAAATATGATAGGATGAAACATAATAAATATTCATACTGCTAATGTAATCATCATTTAGACATGCAAATGACACCTTTTTAGATACCTTCCACGCTAAATAGATGCAACATTATTAGTAAATATAAATTTTAAAATATATACGGAAAAAAAAAACTAAAAAACATACTCTCGGCAAAGTTCCCTGTATGAATTCCCAAGTAGCACTGCAAGTTTTTCTCTTGGTATTCCAAAACGAAGATGAAGGCTGTCTACATTCTGGAGAAAGCATGTTAACCATAAATCAAAAGGGTAGAACAGCAATCCAAATAAATTATATGTGTGCAAAAATAAACTCTACACTAAACTCAAGTCATCATAATTCAGCCAACAATCAAGTAACAACAATACAGGAATCTGGCTTGACAAGAACATTCCAAAAATAGAGTGCTAAATCCATATTTAACTACAAATTTGCAACCCAAAGGGCCTTGACCAAAGTTAAATCAAACAGTTGAGAGCAGGTGTAGTTTACACTTTCTTTTTATTGGGAAAGGCTGAAACATACGATTTAACAAAGTCAACGTAAACAAATTCATCCTAGGAAATATACTGACGAATCAAATCAACATCATTATGTACTATCATTATAGAGGCAAGGTCATTATCCAAGTAGAAACCACTTCTGTACCTTCCATAAGCAATAACCTCAATTTGCATCATCAGTTAGATTATGACATCCAAGTCAAGGATAGGGTCCATCGTAAGAAGAACAAGTTGGATACCTTAAGCAAAACTCATGCATCTTTTGCATTAATACAGTTTAAACTTACTTAGATTCATCAACTGGACAGGTAGTCCTCGAGAAGATAATACACTTTTTATTTTAAAAAACTGCTAGTAGAAAAAAAAACTGAAAAATTTAAAAAAAAAATGCACATTAACAAAATCAATGGATGTATAAAGCAAGGCACTGTGAAAGAAATGGATGTATAAAGGAAGACATTGTTAATGCAATGGATGTATAAAGGAAGGCGCTCTTAGTAAAGACATGTTTTGACATCTAGCCATATTTAGTATAGTGGCATTGAACTCAAATTTGTGAAGGCATTTCATGTTTTACCCCAAATTCTTACAATGAATTCTCACCTACGGTAATCACTCCATGCCTACAATGTCATGCGGAAACTGACCTGAAATGGAAAAGAAACTTGAGGCCAAGAAAGTGATTGAATAAAAAAAAGGAAATGAAATCCATCGATCTGGATTGATTCTAAATGGTAAAATGCAATGAGAGCTTGTATTATCACATACCACCATAGAATGAAAAACTTTGGTGACAAAAGTGCAAAGGTAAATCTCATCCTTGAATGATTTGAAAATATATATGCCACAAAGCTTCTTTTCATAAAGAGTATAAATTGCAAATAAGTTCCATGGAAGAGATAAACCCAAAATTAGAAATTGGATCGAGAAAAAGTTTGCTATGTTTTTAAGTTATTAGCACATGTAGTCAGGTGAGCATAAATTTTTCAAGAATTCCCCTCTCCCGATAAAAATAAGTTCTCGAAACATAATGAGGTCTTCATTAATATATAGGATGAAGTTACATATAGGAACTTATTGACAAGTGATAATTCAAGCTGAACTTAAACACATGAGGGAGTTATTCATAACCCTCATGATAGTTGGAGATATTTATGCAAGCTTGATCATGCTGGGAAAAATCTTAGATGCGCAAATGTGCAATTCATAAAACAAAACTTCATATAAAAAAACAGTGTTCTCTAACATGTGCAAAATAGGTGAAATTAGACCCATTCTATATTTGAAATTACATTGCACCAAAGAAAGCACTTAATCGAATGAAAAATTACACAATTTACAGATTCCTATAACTTCAAATGCTTTGTCTCGCAGGACTTTAATAGGAACTAATTGGTCTCAAAGGGATTCATCTTGATCAAATCTAACTCTACACCCAACTCAGGAGGATAATAGATTGGAATTTTGTACCAACATATAAAACTCTAACCTACTTGCAAGATCATCGAAACCTGAATCTTGTTCTAATTTAGATGAATTCAATATCATTTCCAACTTAGTATTGAATTACAATTTTTCCTGATTTGTTTTTAAATTTCAAAATATGATTGGTGCTACTTATCTCAATGTGAAAATTTCTACCAAATTTATGATGTCATTCATAGAAACACAAAATTATTTTTTACGCCAAATAGAGTTGAATCAAATTCAAGGACAAGAAACATTTAGATGATGAAAAGTAGTTTATGCTAGAGTTATACAAATGTTAACCAAAATATTTCATTTTTTTTTCTTAGAGCATCCAACCTAATAGTTATGTTACCGGTACACTAGATTTTCAAGCAAGTTGCACATTCAATTACATGGATTATATACAATATTATGGAAGGTAAGTAATAGACACGAATCCTAGAATTTTACAATGATTATAGTAATCAACAAGTAGAAATTGTTAAAAATGGATTTATCTAAAGTAGAACAAGAATCAAATTACTTACTAACATGAATGACTAGCATTCAAGTAATTTGCAAAGCAGAACCAAATAATCAGGATAAGGGTGAACAACATGATAATTGTAATTATCAAGCAATGAATTAAAAATAAATAAAGAGGTATTCCCAAAGTTCTTGCAACTTTTGGTTTGAAAATTGTTTTGTTGTTTTTGATTAATTACTTAGATAGCAAGCTCTTGTGCATGCCTATTGAGAAAGAATATAGCGGTCATGTATTTGTTCCTAGAGTCTCACATGAGATGAATTGATATGTTACTCTTTAATACGACTCAATGTTCATGGTGCTTGATTTTTTGTTCGGGATATAATTAAATTTATTTGTTTATGCATGCAATATTTTTGCAATGGTATGTTTTTCTATGCGCTAAAATCTATTAAATATTGAAAGTATATTCCTATTTGACTGTTTTGTTATTGTAGATAGACTGGTTATATGCTGGAAGACGGAACATAAAAAGGATGGTTTTAAACTTCTCCGTTTGGAAAAAAGTTCTTAATGAAAATATAAATAATTGATGGTAAAAATCAATTCAATTGCCTCCAACGAAATTCATGCCGACTTTCTTAGTTGATTCCAGTGTTCTTTTATAAATATTTTATTTATCTTAAATCTTCATTTCATATGCCCTAACTGCTAATACCAAACAGACCCTACAACACATAAATAACAATCCAGTGCCATCAAACCGAAAAATCTTAATAAAACTGGTAGAGAAAAGGAGAAATGTAGAGCATACCTCCAGGATCAAGACAAACTGTTGCGGCTGGAGCCAACTCGAACAGCCACGGCGGCGGACGCCTGCCGTCGGCAATGACGTTGCAGGCAAGGGAATCGCCGTATGATTCGAACTGCTGATGGAGCTGGCGCTCGATCCGACTCTTCCGATCGAAGATTTCAACAAAGAGGCGCTCCATTGTCGACATCTTTCTACGATCCAGAATTTTGAACGTCCGTGGAAACCAAATGCCCTAGAGAACTACAGAAAGGGTGACTGGAGTAGGAGAAAAGTAGAGAACCTGTGAGGAAATTTTGAAATCCGTGCAGCGAGGCGGAGCGTAACGTTGTGCAATTTGCTCTTAAAAAATAAAAATATATAAAGTTTATATAAAAAAATTCGCATTATTTTATATTAAAAATAAGGTATAATTTTTTCGTTAATTTTTTATGCATATCTAAATCATATTTTTAAATTAAAAATTTTGGTATAGAAAAATCTCCATACAAATATTTTTTGAATTTTTTTTCTCAAATTCTTATACATTATATTCAATGGAAAATTTTGTTCTTTTTTTTTTATATTCAATTCTCATAATTTTAAAACAAAATTAATGTTTAATTTTATATGCCTTGGAAATTATACCATTGGCTTTTTTTTTTTTGTTATTTATTTATTTCATAAAATACATTCAAAGTACTAAGATTTTGTTTGGGATAATTTTTTTGTTGTTTCTTAAAGTATTTTTCTAGTACAATAAGTAAAAATTTCGTACTAAGAAGCTGCTTTAAGAAGCAACAAGAAAGCCCTCACAAATGAAACCTTAATATTTTTTGTCATGACCATTGTAAACTTCTGAAGAAGGGAGACCCTCAAACATTCTTGTTCTCTAATAGCCTCAAAATTTGTGTGATTAATCTATGGTAAAATTTCACAAAGATTTTCTCTAATTCCCAACAAATATAAATTCAATGTTGGTGATGATATATTCTTGATAACTTATATTTGAATGCATTTATCACCAATGGTTTAAAGCTATAATAAGAAGGAGATAAAAAGAATAACTCTAGATTCAAAAAACAAACAATATTCAAATCTTATCTATATTCAGTATTTATTCTTATTCGAACAAAGTTTGAGCATATGTTTCGAACCTAAGGTTCAACTATTAGATATAAAAAAAAGGTTTGAAGAAAGTTCAAATATGACACAAACTAATAAAAGGAGTTTTGAACCATATATGCACAACAATGGATATATCATGTTCAAAATTTATTCGAACGTTATTCTAACCATATTCAAAAATATAATTAGATCTTATTTGAATCATGTTTGAACCTTAGGCGAATCATGTTCTAATAGTTTGCATAGGGTTCAAACTGAAGGTTCGTTAGGGTGGTTAAACCCTAAAGAACTAATCGCGAGGCTAACCAAGAGGGAGGGGGGTGAATTGATTATTTAAAAATTTATTTATCAAACAAAAAAGTTAAAACATCGTGATGCGGAAGTAGAACTAATTTTGCAATAACAAAAATCAGATATTTCCAACACAAATCATATCACATAAAAATGTGGATATTAAAATGCGAAAAAGTAAATAGAAAGAACACACCAAGATTTATAATGGTTCGATCGACTTGACCTACATCCACTCCTTGGAGATTCCCTCTCCAAGTATTGCACTACTCAGAAATGAATCTCCTTTTGCTCCCATAGCAAAATGGAGAAGCCCTTACAAAATCTTTCCACCGACCCGGTGAGGCAGAGAACCTTGAATCCTTTTACTCCCTCCTGGAGTAGGTAGTGAACCTTGTAATCCTTTTTTACCTTCCCGGTGAAGGCAGAGAATTCGAAAATCCTTTTACTCCCTCATGTAGTAGACAAAGAACCTTGGAAATTCTTTTTCACCCACCTCATGAAGGCAAAGAACATGGATCTAATGCTGATTAAGATCTCCCTCAGAGCCACCAAGGAATTAGGACAACAACTTGAAGACGATGAACACATTGCTTGGAGCAACCTCTGTGAATCCCTCACAACTCCCCCTAATAAGGATTTCTCTCTCTCTCCCAAGCTCTACCTTTGCCTTCTCTTAGCTCTCTCTTGGATCTCCTCCATATCAAAATATTAACTAAAGGGTTAATGCAATTACTTAAATAAAGAGCCTCTAAAAGAAGTCCTAATTTTCAATTCCATGCAACTAAGCATCCAGTACGATCGATAGATCATCTTATACAATTAGTACAAAATAGCCCTTTCAGCTAGGACGAGCAACATTACCTTGTACGGTTAGTTTAAGAGAGATAGGCAGACTGCCCCAGACGATTTCAATATCATCATGGACGATTAGCATAAATTTGCCAAACTTCTTCTAGTACGATCCTCAGTGATGTCCTATGGTCCCAAGCATTTCTCCGTCGTCCAGTATGATATGGGTCTATTGTCCTAGATGATTAGTTAAAAAATTATGGTATTCGTCTGGTATAATAGATGACGATCTCTTATCATACCAAACATGATCTTTATCGTCATTGTATCGAATTAAGTTTTACCATAATTGTTCTCCTAATCACAGGATTAATTTATGCATGATAGTCCTGAATCATCCAGAATGATGTACATCATCCTATATGATTAGTACAAAATTTAAAAATTAAAATATTACCTAAATTGTGTTTGGTGACTATTTTTTATCATCTAAAATGATCATCCTAGACGATAGAGATCATCCAGTATAATTAGTTTAATCATTTGTAATTAGTATGGGTGCTCTAATTAGAGTTTTTATTTTTTACTAATCGTCCAGTACGATTTAAAATCGTCATATACAATTATATCAAAAATAGAAAAAAAATCTCTAACTCACCAAATTTCTCCCTCTAAGTGTGTGTGCAAGGTTACTTTCCTTGGGGTCCACCATATACATGACTTTACTCAAGAAAAGTAAAAGGTACATTGACATTGAAGTTGCAGACATACACAACCTTAGTCTATCCGATCTTGAGCTGATTTACATTGCAATTGAATGTTTGTTATCATCAAAATCATAGTACTTGGATCCAGATTTACAACACAAACATGATTATAACAATTTTTTTGTCCTCATTGTCTTATATAAAATTGATTCAATTGAATTGCTTTCCTATGTGTGCAAATGTTCATTTATGTCATATGCATGGAGAGACATTATACTGCTTAGGTTATCTATAGAGCTAAGGATGTGAAGTTATTAAATATGTTGGGTTAATATTCTTATAATGGTTGAGGAGTCTCCCTTCATGCAACTCATGAGCAATTATTTTTTAGCTAGGGCACAAACTCTTCCACTTTTATTAAGAAATATTGAAGATGAAGATAAAAATGGATATTATATTATGTTTAAAATTTGAGGTGAGAATATTTAATTTGGAGGAAAAAAAATCTAATTTTATTATTGGATTGGGTTTTGGTACAATTTTATGAGGATAAATTCAAGAAGATGACCAAAAGTGGCAGGTTAACTAGTAACTATCTAGATAGATACAATAACTTTAAAATTGTAGGCTTGGAGAATGCAATCAGAGAGTGCATTAAGAGCATTGGTGTGTCAGAATTAACTTAATACTTTATTATGGATGGTGTTCTACTCAACTATGAGAAGAATGGTATTTTTTTTTTACTAAAATACTTATCTTAGTTGAAGATGAGGAAGAATTATTTGGATACCCATAGAGCAGGTTATCATCATAGATGATGTTAAAATAGATAAGTATGGATGTAATATATTATGAGGTAAAGGATGTAGTATATTATGAGGTAAAGGCAACTTATCATAAGAGAGGATGTTAAAATGGATAAATATGGATGTAGTATATTATGAGGTAAAGGCCCTACCAAAGTAAGCCCTAACCTAGTACATTATCAATTGCTATATCATATTGAGTCAAATATATATATCATATTGAGTTGAAAGAGCAATAAAGTTCTCACAAACAAAAATATATTTTTTTTCTTTATTAAATAATGAATATGTAAGTTATATGCAAAGTATTTGTGGCTCCAAAATTTAATTCCTAGGAGAGTTTTACATTTGAGGTCAAAATTTTAAAATGTAGATTAGATTGTAAATATGACATTACTTGGAGTTTTCACCATAATTTTGCAATGATATTAAAATATGGTTTCAAATTTCTCATGGGTGTAAACCCTCATAATTAATTACTCCTGGTGACGCGAGAAAAATTTACATTAGAAGTAGTTGTTGACATGCACTAAATGCTTGGCATATAATAGTTATAACTTTTACTTCAAAATTGATGAGCTCAATCAAGATCGCATTGTATAGTCATTCCAAGTTGTTATAAACCTTGGTCTACTTAGTTAGGGGAGGTAATCAACCTAACATGATTGAAGGAGATCATAGGTTATAATGTTATATTATCCAAGAGAATTTGTCTATATGCCTAAGGTGAATGTCTGTATGAGGGGATAATTTTAAGTTAACTTTAGTGGACATAAGATTTTGTACTCTATTAGGTGCATCCTATGATTTATAGCTCAACGGGCAAGAACCAATGGGAGTTATATATGCTTTAATTATGATCATAATTTAATAGGATCACTTTATGATGAAATCACCTGGTCATTGGGTCCCAATCATATCCATTGGTTCAATGTAGTAAAAAAACCACCTATTTAGAGAATATGTGTCATGTTCTTACTCGTATGTAGTGTTTTGAGAATGATCATAATTATATGCTTTAATAAGACATTAATGTGAGCTGAGGTTAATCTCGAAATTTTCATAATATTCAAATTATTACTAAGGGTAGATGGATTATTACTTTTAATATTGTGCATACTTTTCTTTAAATAATATTATTTAATATTTCACAATTTTTTGAATTTTTATATTTAATTTATGTGAGAATTGGAGTTTGGGGGCATTTCAATGATAAGATCCCCTTTGATTAAGATTCTCAGTCGACATGGTCATCATGGGGATATAAACTATTTACATCATTTACGTTTATAATTGGAAAGGTCGGTTCTATCGCAATCCAACTCGATTGGACCAACAAACTAAGCAGGTCATATCGTATTAAGCTGGAACAGGCGAACTCCAAGATCTAGTTTTCAAAAAATTTCAAAAATCTTCTTCCAAACTTTACTTAAAAACAACAATAAACACAAACCTGCTAACAATGTCCAATATATAAAAAATAACCCATCCATAAAATTCTTTTCAATTTATCATCAAAATGTCTATATAAAATATATAGTGCAGTACATGACTACATATGAGAGAGCAGAGCAAAACATAATAAAAGCTAACTATGACTGTCAAAATATCAAAAGAATAATACATATAATCTTAGATCAAATTCCTGAAACTGCTAATCGACATGCTCTTTCCCTTTTATAGACCCTGAAAATATGAAGCAAAATATTCGTGAGCTGCACAACTTAGCAGACTACAAATGCTGGTCTAAATTTTTAATTTTTTTATTAAATATTTCCAAAATTTTCAAATGTAATACAACAATTCGTTGTGTTGAGCAAATCATAATTGCATAGCGGTTAGTCCATTAATTTTAATAATAATACTGATCAGTTAAATAAACTAAAATTTCATATTACATAATAGAATGTGATAGATTTCTTTGGTTCCAAAAAGAATCTCAAATGATTCTAATCCCTTATGACTCCCAACAAATTTTTTCCTTCTTTCAGATAGAATCTCAAATACTTATGACCCCTTATGACTGTCAAAAAATAGATTTTCAAGAAAGTTAGATTTAGATTTATGGTCTCACACAGAATCTCAAAGAATTTTGGCATCTTATATCCCCCAACACATATTTTCATATCAAAACGGGCATAATTCAATCAATATAACACATAATTCATTGTAGTATATAAAAATTAAAGCATAAATAAACTCAATGCAAAATATCCCTAACTTGCTATATAACGGTAGGAAACAAAAAATACACTACTAAGCAAAAAATTTACTACTTCATAATTTCATCAAATTACCAGTGATCATGAAAAACAAGTTTCAAGAATTTTGTTATATTATAACACTATTTTATGGGTTCATGATTGTTTTCTATTCAATTAAAAAGATACATATTTTAAAATATTAGGTATAAAATTTTCAAAAAATACTCAAAATGTTTACTTGTGCTCACCCTCACCCACTAGCCCTCATGCTCGCCTACCCGCTCGTGTTCCTATCGCACTCAATCGGGTTGGTAGGTCACGTCGGGTTGGGTTTAGGTCTAGATTTTTAACCCTTTTGAACAAACGAGTCGGGTTCAGGTCAGATGTGTCAAGAGAGGGTCAATTTCGAGTTTGACATGAACCAAGCCTGAAAACTATTTTCACACCCCTCATAACACCTAGTGTTTTAGTGCTTTGAATTGGCCCATATTCAACTTGATAAGTTTGACATGTTTGAACTCTCTGCATTCCCATTTTGCATATGTTATGTATATATTTGAATGTATAAATTTAGTTTATGACTGTCTCAAGAGTCTGTGTGCATGAATTTTAAAATATATAAATTTTCTCTTGGGAGTGCCCTAGTGTTGTGATTGGAAGCGATTTGGCATGAGCTCTCTGTCATTCTAAGAATTTAAAGAAGACATTGTGGCGCTGAGTTTGAGCATTACAACATTGTGTTCTTTGTTATGGGTGTTGCAGCGTTGGAATCAAAATTTTTCTAAAATATCAAAATCCACTTAAAATTTATTTGCCATAAAAAAATCCCCCTAATTGTCGGTTAGAGAGAGAGAGAGAGAGAGAGAGAGAGAGAGAGAGAGAGAGAGTCTGTTATGAGCCGTTTCAACATATTTTCTATTGTTAGTCTCGTTTGGGAATTTGTTTGGGTCGAAGTATGTTATATTATACCAATCTCTACTTTTAGTATTATAAAAATTATAGGATTTTTCTTATTTAAATTTTAAAATTGCAACTTGGTAATATGAATAACATGATATCCGTTGAACTTTCATCTTGTATTTGTTTATATGTTATATATATGAATATTCTTGACATTTCAATGTTTTCTTTAAAAATGTTACTATGTGAAATGAAATATCTACTATATGTGGCAATCTTAAATTTAATATCATAAAATAATATTTCTGTACAATAAAAGCTTCAAAATAATATTATAAATAGTTTTTGATAAATTGGTAAAGTTTAGAAAATATGAAATTTATGCCTAATTTGCTAAATATTTTGGAGGTCAGAAATATAAATTATAAAATGTTAAAATTATTGTTATTACTATTTTATTTATGTGAAATGCTTAAATTGTTATGAATACCTGCTTGAATTTTTTGAAATATCTTAAATTTTAAGAATTTTGGTGGTTGGTGGAATTGATGAATTCTATTTTGTTGGGAGCTATAACAGCTTGAATTTTTAAATATATGTTGTGCTAAGCATTTTGGAGCTATAAGGGTTTTTTGATATGCTATTATTATAACTGTCTGAATTTTAATATCTTTTTTTTTTTGTTGAGAGATATAAGGTCCTAGAACTCCTAGTTAACAATAAAGAAGATTGAAATTGAGATATAATGGATGAATTAATGAGGTAAAATGCCTTTGGAGCATCGTGACCTTGGGAATGGCAGCATTGCGGTGTTGTCCACTTTGTTTGGGAAGAAATTTGAGGGGATGTCGTGGCAGTGGGTGTCACCACCACAGTGCTGGGATCTTCGGTTGATGGAATATATTAAGCATTACAATGTTGTTGTTGTGGGTGTCGTGGTGTTAAATAAAAAATTATGTTTTATGTATGTAAGTAACTAAATCCATTTCACCACAATCACATTGGAAATGACAACATTGCGATGTTGTCCACTTTGTTTGGGAAGAAAATTTGAGGGGGTGTTCTGGCAGTGGGTGGCACCACCATAGTGTTGGGATCTTTGGTTGATGGAATCTATGAGCATTAGACTAATCGATTAAGCATTATCAATGAAAAGAGAAGAAAAGGAGAGAGAGGAAGGAGGAGAGAAAGAGAAATGACATAGGGATTCAGAGGCCATCTATTGGGTCAATTAGAGAAATTATCGTACTTACGGTGGGCTCCCAATATCCTTTTTCTAATTTCAATTCTGATTTTTATGTGAAAAGATAAAGAGTAAAAAAGTATTTTTATGACTATAAAAAATATTCAACTGTGTAAATTTCAATATGTAGTAAATACTCTATTTTGAATATTTTGGCTATAAGAAGAAACATTTTCACCAGTTGATTTTTCTTATGTTAAGTTTTAAATATTTATCTATTAAGAACTGAGAAATCTGAAATTGATTAAAATCCTCATAAATTTTCAAAATGGTGTTTTAAAGGTTAATTGTGAAAATTACCTTAAATGGCGAAAGTTGAAAAAACATGAATAATATATACATGTGTATTATCTCTTGTTTTGTGAGATACTTGTATTCATGATCATATCTAGCATATTATGCATCTGTTAACTCTACAAAGTTTTGTATTTGCGTTTATGATCATATGATGAATATTCTAATGTGGGAAACTGATATAGTGTACTAACTTTATATAATACGCTCTATTATGTTTAATTTGTTATGTTTATTATTCTAGCTATATTTATTTTATGCAGGGGAGGTTAAAAAGAGACATAAGTGAAATTAGAGTTATAAAAAGATTCGTGAGGGTCTCATTCACCTAGTGAAGTAACCTGTGGGAGATATAAGTGGAATAAGAGTTAAAACAGACATCGAGACATGCATATCATTTTGTACATCTTCTCATATTCTGTCATAAATTTAATATTTTGCTAAATAAAACAAACTTAATCATAAAAGGAGTCTCTAAAAGCAAGTATATTGTGTTACTTATGTACAACTGTAAAATTCTAGGATTTTTTGTGAAAAGGTGAATTAAAGTGCAAATTAATTATGTCTTGTTCTCGAAATCAATGCAGTCTGATAACCTATGAAATTGTATGGGAATGCATATATGTGAAAAGTAAGCTCTAATATATTTATGAAATTTTGATAATTTCTTCATGTACACTAAAATTACTATTGAAAACTTTAAATTTATGAACTATGATTATGGATATCAAATTATATAATAGGACAAGAGCATGCCTACTAAGTTAGAATGCCAATAACTATCTTTGTAGCTCCAGAATTCCTCAGTTTATGCTCCTACCTATTATCTGGATATACCAAGAGAGGTGTACAGTCTAATGAGGCTACTACGAAATATTTACTCAGGGGTGTAGCAAGCTCTTCTATTCTGGTTCATGGTTTATCCTGGCCTAGCTGGATAAAGTTCATAAGGGCAGGATCAATAGGATTCGAACTTTTGAGGTATTATATAATCTAATATTATTTCATTTGACATAGATATATTATGTAAGCTAGAGTATTATATATAAATTTTGAGAAATAAATTTGAATGATGTTGAGATAGGCTTTATTGTATCAAGTCTTTTAATTACATCTGGTTTATTCTGCATTGTGGTTGAGAAAATTTCGGTTTAAAAATTTAATAAATTCCATTAGACTCTGAGGTGTTGCATCCTCGCAACTATTTGAACCATTCATGTTGACGTTGCAGAGAAGGCGACAAAGGAGAACGATGATGGTAAAGTTCGTGCCATTGATTTGGCCATGTCGTGAAGAAGGTTGGAAAGTTTTTATTTATTTATTTATTATTATTTTTTTTAAGGTTGGAAAGTTAAAACCAGCATCTCCTATTATAATTACATATGCTATTGAGACAGAAGAATAAGTTATTAGCACGTCTATTACTATTGTTTGTAAAGATTATATAACTTAATAGACTATCAAATAAGAAGAATACAAAATAAAAAATATTTGACAAAAAAATTGACAGATCTATCATATTATAACATTGCATGCAACACTTGCTTTTAGGTAGTTTAAGTTCGTAAGAGTGTTATAATTTTTATGATTACACTTTGTTGTTTTATAAACTTATAATTATTGTGATTAACATTTTATTTAAAAATCATAATTTATTTTGTTATAACTTGGGAAGAATAATCTCATTTAATCAATGGGTCACAGATCCTTCTACAAAATCTTGTTAATTATCTTATTTAAAATGAAATCACAACAATCAACTAATCATAAATACATAGGCCATGCTCAATCTCAAACATTTTTCCTAATTATTTAACTCGTAAAATTAAAGGACAACATCTTTGTGCATATAATTGTTCTAGCTTTTTCGACGTGTACTACAAAAATTGTATCATATATAACAAACCAATTAATTTCTTAGAAACTACCAACACATATCTTCTGTTATGAGTATACCAACACAAATCTACCCATCTCATATCTTCTGTTATAAAACATGAGAACTTTATATGCATACACATTTTTAAATAGGGAAAAGGAGAGAGAGGAAGGAGGAGAGAAAGAGAAATGACAAAGGAATTCAGAGGCCATAACTCTGGATTTGTCCATTGGGCTAGTTAGAGAAATTATTGTGCTTGAGGTAGGGCTCTCAATATCCTTTTTTAATTTCAATTTTGATTTTTATGTGACTATAAAAAAATATTCCACCGTATAAATTTCAATATGTAGTAAATACTATATTTTGAATATTTTGGCTATAAGAGGAAAAGTTTTTCATCACTTGATTTTACTTATGTTCAATTTTAAATATTTATTTCTTAATAAATCTGAAATTGATTAAACCCCCCATAAATTCTCAAAATAGTGTTTTAAAGGTTAACTGTGAAAATTACCTTTAAGTGACAAAAGTTGAAAAACAAGAATAATATATACATGTGTATTATCTCTTGTATTGCAAGATACTTGTGTTCACGATCATATATAGCTTAGTATGCTAATGTTGGGAGGTTGATATAGTGTTCTATAAACTCTGTTATGTGGGCCCAACTTTATATAATATGCCCTGTTATGATCTGTCATGTTTATTATTCTATCCATATTTATTTTATGCAGGTGTGAGAAGTTAAAAAGAGACAAAAGTGAAAGTAGAGTTATAAAAAGATTCATGAGGGTCTCATTCACCTAGTGAAGTAGCCCATGGGAGACAAGTGAAATTAGAGTTAAAACAGACATCGAGACATGCATATCATCTTGTATATCTTCTCATATATATTCTGTCATAGATTTAATATTTTGCTAAATAAAACAAACTTAATCATAAAAGGAGTCTCTAAAAGCAAGTATATTATGTTACTTATGTACAACTGTTAAATTCTAGGATTATGTCTTGCGAAAAGGTGAATTAAAGTGCAAATTATGTCTTGTTCTCGAAATCAATGCAGTCTGATAACCTATGAAATTGTATGAGAATGCATATCTATGAAAAGTAAGTTCTAATATATTTATGAAATTTTGATAATTTCTTCATGTACACTAAATTTACTATTGAAAACTTTAAATTTATGAACTGTGATTATGGATATCAAATTTTATAATATGACAAAGGCATGCCTACTAAGTTAGAATGTCAATAGCTATCTTTGTAGCTCCATAATGTTTCAGTTTATGCTCCTACCTATTATTTGGATATATGAAGAGAGATATGTACGGTCTACTGAGGCTACTAGAAAATATTTACTTATGAGTGGGACAAGCTCTTCTATTCTGATTCATGGTTTATCCTAGCCGAGCTGGATAAAGTTCATAAGGGCAGAATCAATAGGACTCGAACTTTTGAGGTATTCTATAATCTAGTATTATTTCATTTGACATAGAGATATTATGTAAGCTGAATTACTATATATAAATTTTGAGAAATAAAATTGAATAATGTGAAAATTGGCTTCATTATATCAAATCTTTTAATTACCTCTGGCTTATTCTACATTGCGGTTGAGAAAATTTAGGTTTAGAGATTTAATCATTCCATTAGATTCTGAAGCGTTGCATCCTCACAACTATTTCAACCATTCATGTTGAGGTTGCAGAGAAGGTGACAAAGGGGAATGAGGATAATAAGGTGTGTACCATTCATTTACCTTACTATAACTATTGTGATTGCACTCTAATGTATTCAAATTATAATCAATAATGTTATAATTTTTATGATTACACTTTGTTGTTTTATAAACTTATAATTATTGTGGTTAACATTTTATATAAAAATTATAATTTATTTTGTTATAAATGTTGTGTTATAACTTGATTAGACATTATTTGAGCCATAGTATAATCTTATGGTCAAATTATTTCTCCACAAAAATAAACAAAAAAATATTTGACCATTTACATACATTATAAATTATATAAAATCAAATTCCATTAACTTATGCAAGTGGCCATGCCAGAGATTATTCTCATATATTTATCTTTTATAATAGAAAAAAAAAAAAAAAAACAAAGTTGGGATCAATATTTTCAAAATGTTCAACGCATAGTAATGCAGGTTTTTTTTTTCAAAATATTCAAAGCATAGTAATATGCAGAAATCTCCAGCAACAGCCCTTTCCACCACCAAATTTAAGCTCTTACATAATCACTCAAAAATGAGTGAGGAAGTGAAGAAAAAAATATCAGAGAAAGGATGCATAATCACTCAATGTATCAAAGAAGTTATTTATATTGATCTTCTCTTTTCCTGAATAAATAGCTTCTAAATTTCTTCCCTTTTCTCTGACAGCAGCCTTATCCACCACCGCATATAACTGCTTTAATGGCATCTAAAAAAAAAATAATAGAGAATATGTGAGGGTCATTCAATTTATAAACAATGAAGAAATTAAAAAATTCTTAGCTTATTCCTATTGTTTAGTATCCTATATCTTGGACTACGCTGCTCACCCAAGAAAAAATATCATAAGATGGGAGTTTTTAAAAAAAGAAGAGAGAGAGAGATAATCTCTCTTATTACATAGTTATATGTAATACCCACAAAATATTTACATCAAGACAAGAAGACAAAAAGGAAACTAAATCTTTATCTATAGCCTCTAGATGGAATTATTCTAATAGTCTATGTCTAATACATTTTGTTGAGTTGTTGGATGTAATGAGTTTCTACTAGAACTTAATGAGGCACACATTAGAGATTTATTATTACTATGATTCTGAAATCTCAAAGGTGCATCTAGGCAAAGCTTCTATAAGAAATGGTAAAAAAATAAAGCTCACCCCGTTTAACGCTTCAGCGGCTGCATCAATATCATCTCTTGCAAAAACATTAAGATGTTCTAGCACCTGCATAGAAAAATACATCAATCAAGAACCACAATATATGTACGCACTTGTAAATTAAAAGATTTAACATACATAAACTTTGGTTAGAAGTGAACTAATGCATTCGATGAATATTCCAAATTTGAACACTTTTTTAGAGACTTGAAAGCTAAATAAATAAACCAAATTCAAACATAATCCAACTTATTTATTCATGTTAATGAACTAGGTTTTTTATAGTTCAATAAGTAACTTGTCAAAGGCTCGATATTAAATTCAATAATAACTCAAATAATTTAATTAAAATTTGGTTAAAGTATAACCTGATTGTTTTAAAGTACTCTAAACTTTAGAATATTTTACCAAATTACATTTTTTATTTCCACAATTCCGGCTCTCATTTCAAACCTTAGTCCCTCGAGGTTTCTTGTTTGAGCGAGAGTATACCAATGTTATAACTCATATGAGTGTGCACTTGTAAGAGGCGATCACATGTTCTATTCTCATCCTTCTTAGTTTGCCAGTTTGCCTACAATTGGTGTGTGAGCAATCAATCTATGAGCATACCGTCTTAATCCTATATGGTAAAATGCTTGAAGGTAGTTGAGAACAATAAGAGCTTTGAATCCTACAACTTGCATTACTCTCACTTTAATTTTATGACAAAATATATTAAGCACATGCTTCTGTCTCCTTGAAATTGACATTATATTTATCTCGAAAACCTCAAACCTCAATTTAAAATAAATAGCTTGCGCACTTGCTTTCATTTCAAACCATGAATCAAATAAAAGTAGACGTTACACTTTATGTAGTTACAAATATTGTTGCAGGAATTGTGAAAGTTCTCATGAATCTCGAAAGAAAATGGGAGCTTCAACCTTTTGGAAATCTTCACTATGATAAAATTGGTTAAAAAGCATAATGCAATTAGTACAAGTTATACATGAATACGAATACAAATAAATGACGTAATAACTCAATAAAAAGGAAATTCGTGAGCTTGTAGAAGAAAGTTAGGAAATAATCATGATTTAAAATATTGGATTGGACTACTTGAATGAACAGAGACTGCTTTTAGAACTGATTTCGCACAACCGCCAACGAGCGTTTTGATTGTTGAGCTGGCAAACCGATGTCGTTTTCTAAAAAAACCAGCCAGTTTATCTGCTATCTCATTTATATAATTAAATCAATTTAATATAAAATTTTTAAATGAATAAATTAATTTAAATTGAATATATTTAATTTTAAAATGACCATTTAATATTTACAAGTCATTTATCCAATACACTCCAATTAAATTTTTTTTATATGACCACCTGGCCACTATATCCTATATGACTTCTTTACTCATGTGAATAAAAAAATTATATAAATAATATTAATACAAAGTTTCTAAATAATATGGGGCTAAATAACCAAGATGAAGTTATCAAATTCACAACACATACACTATGTATTTTAAGACATATTTTTAAATTAAATTTTAATAACATAAATAATATTTAATTAGATAGTTAATATCATTCAATTTTTTATTTATCTAGTTTTTTATTTGTTTAATTGAATAACATGAAAAACTAAAATTTTAATATATTTTTAATTATAAATAATCTGATATGAATTTATAGGCGCAATTTTGTAACATGAATTTGCATATATATAATTTATATGTCTGAATTATATCCAAGCATATAACACAAATTACCAATTATTTATATTAAATCTATAAACTTATATGTGAACTAATTTGTATTAAATATGAATTAAATTTAAAATTATAGAATGATTTACTTGGTATGAATTTTCTTTATTTATTTATTTAGTCATAAATTTACATCATTACATAATTATATATCATCTAAATGTCATTTAAATAATTTTAATATTTACGTCATCCCAGGGTTCAACTCTAGCCTAATCATTGGACTTTGAATCTCTCCTTCTACTGGTTCTATGTCAGATCCGATTTCCACAACTTTAAAATAATAGTTGCACGTTGTTGTGAGATAACTAACACCTATATTTGATAGTTGTGTTGTAGTGCAAATTTGAAAGTGTACCCATGCCAAAATTAGAGATATTACATATAATATGATCACTTTCATGGGTTGCCTTTCTTTTAAAGAGAGTAAGGAAAATTTAAAAAGTTGATAAAGTCAATTAGCCCATCTTATGAACGAATTTCATGCAAAATGATGACTAAACAAAATTATATTAATATTCATGAGATTGAGAAGAAAAGGATGAAAGGGATTTTAAGTTTAGTTGAAATTGCTAGCATAATAATAAACTTATGAAAGTAAAGACAAAATTTAATATTATTGCATGCAAGAAAAATTTGCAGTGATGTCATTAAGATGTCTAAATATTTACTAGTATGATTAAAGGAATCACACAGATCGTCTAATGAAATGTTTGAGGATTTTGGCTAAAATAATCAAGAGATTAATCTAACAATTATTAATAAAACCCCATTTTTCACGTGAAAAAAATTAAAAAATGAGAGGGCATAAAGATCGAAAGAAACTTAGTTCTATCCACCAATCACTGCAATCAACTATTGTCACCCAATTGACATTGCATGACTGTCCTCGCCTAGTGGTCATCTTTCAACACTAATGTTCACTGCTACTCAACGATAGCCTCCTAATCGCTACAACCCACCATCAAACAACATTGACAACATACTTTAACAGCTATAGAGTGATACGTTTGCGACCCCTTGCTATTTCTCCAATACTTACCACTACACTCACATCAGGTTGAGCCAACAAATCACATTTTGTAATTCCGTTGCTTCTAATTAGGGAAAAGCATACTTTTATAACCTTCACACATATAGTGGATTATCTTAACAAGCCCATTTCACATAAACTCAATGTCTCTAATGAGCTTCTCTTATTTATGCATGTGTAGAACGTTATGCACACTAAAACAGAGAATTTTCACTTTAATAAATATTCTACCATGCAACTAATATATAGTAATAACTGAAAATTTTGTTTAAATTTTATAGAAGAAAGGCTTATATTTTATTGATGCTAATCCATTACATTATAGAATTTGAAGCATGTAATTTCTTAATGACTTTCTCAATTATAGCAAATTAACTTCCCCACTTCTTGAGATCAAAGTGAAGTAATTATTTTTAGGAGCTGGTTTAAGCTTGTTTCCCAAGAAATGCTTCTTATTCAAATAAATATTTACGTTTGGTTTTAAGCTTTTTTATTTTTATTTTCAAATTAATTAATGTATTATTAGTGAATCTATTTAATACATTCCCATCTTACTTCTCTATTTCAAAGAACAAGTTTATTGATATTTATTTATGCTATATGATTGCAAAAAAGCTTCTATGTGACTATTTTATTTTCTTTTTTATTTAATTAGTATAAAAAAGTTAGTTACTAAATCCAAATTTTTTGAATTGCTTGCTCATTTAAACTTGAAACCTTTTAAATTATTGATTAATATAAGAACATCAAGAAAATGGCAAGACATGCATTTGATTAAGTTCATAGAATTTCTACTCCCTTAAATTTTGGATTTCACAAGAAAAAAGTATCAGATTTTTTTGCTCAGATGGATCTTGTATTGATAAGATTTGGTTAATAACAGCTCAGATAGAGCTTGAATTGAGTTGGGTGTAGACCAAATTACGCTAATTCAAGATTCCATCTATCTAAAATATATATCAATGCATTTTTGTGTATGGAAGAAAACAAATTTCTCTTAAAAGATTGGGTAACATATTTTTTTAAAACGACTAATGTTTTTTGCTTAGATTGGGCTCAAGCTTGAATAATAAGCAAGCAAGCCATGTCTAACTCAAATCGAGATCAGATTGAGCATGTCTACATCTAGGCATGACTTCCATAAAGATTGGAGCAAATGGCTCTAAGTCAATCTAGAACAGGTAGTGAACAACATAACCCTTAATAAGCATTCCTAAAATCAACTCAAAGAGCTAAAAATAACTATTGTTCTAACGATGCACAGGTAAAGATATTCGCACACAATAATACTATTTAAATAGCAAAGAAATGATTATGCAATGTTGATAAACTATAGAAGTAGCCAGTCTAATTTAACTCCACATAACTTCATAAAAAAATACCTTTACGGCATCTGCCTTGGCCAATGTCGGGACATGATAAGTAACAAAAAAGGCCTTGCAAAATCCAATAGACTCGAGAAATCCGACCTCACTTGTAGTTCCAATAACAAGCATATTCTTTCCCTGAAAAAAATTAACAAATAAAATTTCCTTTATTCTTAATATAAAATAGTTGAAGGCACCGAAGGTCAATATACAACAATAAAATTATATATGCATGATAACTCTTGATAAATCTTTTCTGCATCTTGCTCCAAGCTGGATAGAAAAAAGGAATTAAAAAACAAGTAAAGGGTCAAGGACAGAAAACAGTGAAAGTATCCTAGAAAAATATGATTTACTCCAATGACGTAAAGTCATAAAAGTAAGAATAAAGACACAAAACACAATCAAATTAATGGAAAATGGTGCATATTTGCATTGCTACTGAAAATAATAATGATAAATAATAAACAAAATATCCTACCAATTCATGAATGTAATTTCTCAATTTCTTTACCATAAGAATGAATATGTATAAGAATTATAAACCTCTGGAGGAAGTCTTTTTTAGAAGGACCCGCAATGTTTGTTGAATCAAATTTGAAAAGCGAGGACCAATGGCAACATACTCCAACAGCCTATAAAGTAAATTATGTGATTCAGCAACTTGAAATAGATATAATATCATGCAATCTAGATAAGAAATGAGCGTTTTGTTTAACTCAAATATAATATAACAGTTGATGTTGCAGTTAAAAGGCATTATAAATAAAAGATTAAATATGTTCAGAGAGACAAATAATGTCTAATGAACATGAATAGAAAAATACTAACACAAAAAGTTCTGCAAAGCATATACTGCTATAACATAATATACTATTGAGGCAACATAAGCAAGTTATACCTTCATGTACATTGATTAAGAGGGAAGAAACTTAAATTTTAAAGCATATTGAAAATAAAATAAGTAGAAACCATATAAGATAGTCAATCAAAATGCAAGGTTCAAGAGCAACCTTTCAATATCATCAAGAATAATGATGCTCAATTGAGACTTGTACGCATCCTCAAAAACCTACGTAAGGAAAATTAATATCCTTCAATTTAGAAAAATTGGCAAAAAACATGAACATAAAGGAAATAAACAAGTAAACTTAGAATAGAATAGGTTCAAAATATAAATTGATCGAAAAACCCAATTGTTTGAAACTTGTTGCCGAAGAAATAATACCACAACAACCACCAACAAAAACAAGCATTTATCCCACTACTTGGGGTCGGCTACATGAAACGTTTTTCTCTATTGTGTATTGTTAATAGTCAAATTCTCATTTATATCAAATAAAAATGTGATTTCTAATATTTTCTAACCAAGTCTTTTTTCTTAATATGGGACAAATCCAATACATCTACTCTTCCAATCGAGTCATTGTTATTTTATGTGACCAAACCATCTAAGGAGACTTTTAAATCATTTCTGCCACTTGAGCTATTCTAACCATTTCATGTATATACATGTTTCACATTTTATATCTAAGAGTATCCATCGAAGAAATAACACTAGGATTATAAAATAAACAAGTTTTTTAACGGACTTCCAAATTCATAATACTAAAAGGAAACAAACCTTGATAATTTTTGCACATTTACTGCTCTCGCTTAAATCAAGCATCGACTCAGCTGAGACCTGTGGTAAAAATAATTAGTTCTTAATCCAGAAAACCTCTAAGGTGTTATATAGCAGAATGAACTTACAATTTTAACATATGGAAAATCACTATCGATACCGATGGTTGCTGCCATTGCTGTTTTACCACTGTTAAAGCATAAAGTTTTAGAAAAAATTAACACAAAATTATCAATGCCAATTAGGATGCTTATACCTTCCCTCATAACCCTCCAATAGACAAGTAACAAGCGGGAAACGCTTGCTCACTTTAACTTGCTCTACAAGAAGCATGATTCTTTCATAGATGTGCTTATGTCTTTCACCGCAATCAACCATTCCATTAATTCTGCAATATGTTTCAATTCATAAATTAAGTTTCATCATTAAGAAAATAAAATAAATATCTTACTATAAGAGAGTTACATGTAACTGTTGCAAATGGAAGTCCTCTTATGTGCGGTACAAAAAGGCGCAACTTTCAAAATATTATCTTAACAAATCATACAAAATATTTTTCAGATTTTTTTCAACTTCGTATAAGTAAAAGGCACATAAAAAAACCAAAAAAATAGAGATAATTAAGGCTATAGATAAAGAAAAAATAACAAGGGCCTATAATATATATGAAGCATCCCATCCTCTCAAAACCCATGGACATAGGCGGCATTACACAAAATTCAGACAGTCAATTTATGCACCTTACAAACCAGGTACTACCCTAATTTATGATCTAAAAATAAGAGACTAGATGAACTTATTTGATAGCCTTTGTTGCCCTATCTCTTCAACCAGAAACAGGATTCGGGATCTGCCTATTTGGCTTACCAGTGACGGATGATTTTAATAAATTCCAATGTGCTTTTGCTATGATTTTGCAAATGAGTGTGAAATAAAAAAAATGCTGTATGCATGACTTCTTATATATATTGAAATAGGTTTAATCATTCCTAGCAGGTCTTGCTTTTAACGGGATTTGGTGAAACTTATCAATCATACAAACCCACATGAGAAACGCACACGAACACAAGATAGAAATCCTGCGATGCAAGGGCTAATAAGGCAAATCCCCATAATCACTTTGTGGATTAAAAATTAAATCGAGCACTCAAGCTACACTTCTTTATGATATTTACATAACTTATTCAAATACAAACCCTAATTAAAAAAACCATTAAAATAGTGTGTTTTATATGTATGTGAGTGTGTTTGTGTTCTTCTTCATCTATTTCTCCCTATCTATTTAACAAATTATGAATAAATTTATAAATAGAATAACTTACTAAATTTATATGAAATATTAGACCTACTGTCTTGAACAAATGTACTTAAAATTTGTGTCATGCATTTGACGTAAAAAATAAAATATGCTGGCAAAAAAATGAGTGAACAACTCCAATGCAACTCTTTTAAAAATAAATCAAAATGAATTTATTAGTTCCGTCACGCTTTGAGTGGCCACTATTGAATTTATGTTCTTTTATTTTTAGATATCAAATTTTTAAAAAGGGAGAGAAAATATCTCATACAAGAATTTTAGATTTCAAATTCATGGATAAGTTATTTCTCCTCATTTTTAAAATTTTAAATCTAAACATAAGAGAATGACAATTCAAAATGAAGTATTCTTCTGGCCCATCTACTTTTTAGTTTCTCTCTCCAGTTTTCTTTATTATATAAAATATAGAAGATAAGGATAGGAGGACACAACATATCTTGAAATTTAAGATATAGTATACTTCATTATTAAAATTCTTATGATATCAATATCTTATTCTCATATATAACATTTAAATTCTAAATCATCATGAGTTTCTTTTGAAATAAAATTGGATGTTGCTACCGTCAGACTCACCCAACTATCGGTGACTTGAGTTTTGTTAAAGTAGACCAATCTTGTTAGAACTGGCTGGACCTATTCAATTGAACCAGTCCACTAACATAGACACATACTAATATATATGACAGGTGTTGTCAAATCCAAATAAGCAAGCTAATTTATACTTGGAAAGCTCTTATATATTCCAGATTAAGCAATGCATGACTTTTCAAATATAAAGAAAACTATCATGGACAAAATAATAATTCATTGAGTATAATATACTTTCCATCTAAAAATACAAAAGTATTAAAAAATAAGTGATACCTGCACCGTTTGAGATCGTCTGTGGAAGCACCAAATGAAGGGATAATTTCTTGAAGACCATTCAAAAAATCATTCATGGTAACCTTTATATTTTCTTCGTCCAATGGTTTAGTGAGATCATCCATGTTTATTTGTCTATTATAGGCAAATGAAACAGCACTTTTCACAACACCTTCTAGTTCAGCTCCGCTATAATTTCTTGTCCTTGCAGCTGTGTATTCATGATTAAAAGACGATAAAAAAGTTAGTAAACCTTCCTCTTTTTTTCCCATAATACAATAGCCTTTTTTGCATAAAATTTGTTCCAACATAATAATCCAAATTCATCAACTACAATGATCTTAGAAAACAAATAAGAAAAACAAATGGACAAAAAAAAATCAAAAAAAAAAACAAACAAATCGCCGTTGTTAAGGGATGAAGGGACATTTGTTTTAATTTTTTATCATGCTACCTTGCCATCAAAGAAGCTTTATTTATGTAGTTCTAACATTTCTTCAAAATCAAAACCAACAAAGACAATGAAAGGCATTCTATGCCTGCAAAAATGTGATTACATATTAATCAATTAAACATCATAAATGGAGAAGACATTTGTAAATTGGTAACAACGTATAAAACAAACTAGTGAATGTTGAATAATTTCTTTGTTTGCCTGCTCAATACAAGTCAAGAATAAATAACTTTTAACAGCCAGAAGTAGACATGTTAGCTCAATCGTTGACTTGGATGGCAAGGGATGAGGATTTGAAATGTTATGCAACAATCTTTGCCAAATTCATCTAGGAGAGTTGAATGTGATGCTAATTAAAACTAAGCTGAGAAATAGTGACCATCAACATTCCTATATTTGATGCATGTTACTTCTAAAGTTCATAAATTATGACTCTTTCATAAACAATAATATTTTTATTAATGACTTTAATGTCTTTCAAAAAATTTAAAAAAAAAAAAAATAATGAAAATATTATACCTAGCAAATAATAAATGACTCAAAACACCCAAAATAAATTCATCATAACATTACAAAAAAAAGGTTGAGGGAAAATAATATTCCACATAATTCTCATTTGATCATTATAATCATTAGTCTTATTCCAAATATTTTGAGTCGACTTTATGAATCATATTTGTCCTTCATTCCTATTATGAAGATCATAAAAAAGATGTATTTAATTGATAAACATCAATAATAAATTATCAGATAATTCTTATGAATAAATTTTATATATGATCAAGCAGCTTAAATTGAAATAACAAATTATTTAAAATAAATGATTTATTACAATTTAAATAAAAGATATAACTTCAAAAGAAAATCTATTGATAAAATATTCATCCAAAATTTATTTTTCATGAATAAAATAATATAAATGAAATACATAAAATATATTGTAAGTGCTATGAGTTTTGGACTTTAAGATTGAGTGGAATATGAAAAAAAAAAAAAAATATTATTTTAGGATTAAATAGGGGCATTTAAAGAACACTGACAAAATTTTTTTGAGAGAGATTCAAAATCTTATGATTTTGTTTGTGTATGAGGAAGCTAATGTTATGTAAAAAAAAAAAAAACTAGTGATATTAAGAATGTTGCAAAAGAATGTGCTTGGGGTATCAAAAAAAATCCCATAATAGTAAAAAAATAGTTGATGGTGGAATCAAAATATATAAGAAAAGATACAAAATAAGAAGTTTTGATATAAAATTTGGTTTAGATGTAAAAGCTTAGAAAATTAAAAAAAATATATAAAGATACCCAAAATGAGTCTAAGAAAGTAATAAGTGATGCAACAAATTTAGCTTGTAATGATTTATATAATATATTATATACTAAAAGAGGGCGAAATATATATGTAGAAGTTAGTCATGCAAAGAGATAAGAGAAGTATTTAGTTCTATTAAGGATGAAGATCAAAAAAACATTTTTATTAGATATTTTGGCAAACTTTTCAATGAAGATTATAAGAATATGATTGACTTTAGTTACCTTAGCACCCTAAATGAAAATTAAGATTTGTGCTTTTATCGACATATTAGTAAAACCAAAGTTAGAGGCTTTAAAGAAAATGAATGGTTGAAAAGGTGTTGGACCTGATGATATTTCAATTGATGTGTGAAAATTCTTATAGGGGAGGAAGGAATTTTTTAGGCTTATGAAAAATTTTAATATAATATAAAGACTAGAGAGGGAGTTGAAAGTAAACTTTAATTATGGAGGTCAACCTTAGAGTCTAAAGGACTTCGTTTGAGTAGATCTAAAACCGAATGCATAGAGTGAAATTTTAATAGTAATAAAACTAGTGGGGGGATTGTGACTATGGGTGATTAAATCATTAATAAGAGTACAAATTTAGACATCTTGGGTCTATTGCTCAAAGTGATGGTGAAATAGATGAGGATATTATTAGTAGAATTTAAGTTGAATGGTTGAAGCGGAGGAAGTCATCAAGCTTGGTGTGATAGAAAAGTACCGCCCAAACGTAAAGGGAAAATTCTATAAGATGGTGGTGAGACTTGCAATGCTTTAGGCCGCATATGTTGGCCGTTAAAAGAGAAACATAAAATTAAGTTAAGTGTTGCAGAGATGATGATGCTTAAGTGGATAAGTGGCTTCACTCTTAGATACATAATGCAAAACGAGTATATATGCAAAAAAGTTAGAGTAGCATTAGTGGCAATCTATGATGCATCGAAACTTTTCCTCAAAGAGGCGTGCAATGTCGGACACATATCTGACACCATGGTCGGAGGGAAGGGGGGGGGGGAGCAAGGGGGGAACTCTTAGATATATATATACCAATGGAAAAAGCCCACATATACCTTAAGCATCCATTATGGTACAACCCCTTGTCAACTTTTTTTTTATTTATTACATGCTTTTTCCATTTCAAATCTTCAATCCAACTTATACTCGGACCATGCAATGCTTCAATTGTAGAGAGAGAAAGACTGATGGGGTAAAATATTGAAAGAGAGAGGGAGGAATGACTTCCATTGTGGACGGAATGATGAAAAGAGATTTTGGTGAACATGAGAAATTATTATTTTAGTGGCTAAATCTACAACTGAAATCCTAAAGGGGCTTAAAGTTGATTTTTTTGTGGCTTAACAGAGCAACAAGTTCGTCAACGAGGAAACATACTCTAATTTTTATAGTATTTCCTTTTAAAATTATTTATTAATCTAAAGAAGCCACAAATATCTTTTTTGGACACATGAAAAACATCAATGATTTGTTTTCCCATTTACTTCTCTCTCATGACTCACGACCTCGAGTACAGCTTTTGTTTTCTCTTTCGCACCTAAACAAAGACAGCCCATGGCAGATATTTATATTTTCTAAGTTCTAACGGCCATGTTATTTGCATTCTCCTTTTGGATCCGCTAATGAGATGACAAATGAAACTATTTTAATGTATTATAACCTTCAAAAATGAGACGGCTAAAAGAACTATTTTAATTTAGCCCCCCCCCCCCCCACCCCAAATAAAATTTCTGGCTCTGCCACTGTCCAACATGACATGTGACCGACACGCAAAAAATGTGTCCAATTAAAAAAATATTAAATACAAATTGGGCACGTGTGTCTTAAATATTAAATAAATTTTTAAATAATATAATTTCTTGTATTTAAAATTTTTATTTATTTAAAATATAAAAACTAAATTTCTATTTCCTATCAACATCATCAAACCAATCGTCCGCACTTAATACCTTATTCATCGAATATTCTCATTTTTATTTCTTTTTGGCGGGACACAACTTTGGTTTCACGACCATGTTCGATGTCATCTCAACATTGAAGTTTGCATTAGTCTGATGTTATTACAACATAACCATTTGAACGTTAAGTTTAACACTATCTTGATATTGATGCTCAACGTTAGCAATTTTTACACCCACAGCTTGATAGCTCATCTTTGTTCGCGTCGTCTTAACATCAACGATCAACACCCTCTCAACATCGACGACAGACATCCTCTTGACATCGATGCCCGATGCTTACTACATAACATTGATGCTTGACTCTCAGCAACATTGTCATCTACTCTCATGATGTCAGATACACGAAATCAACACCCGATTCTCGACATCCTTATATTAATCATTTTAAGCAAAAATTCTAGTTAAGTAACTTATTATTTCTCAATTATTTTTACTATTATACATAATTTTTATATACTATTTTTAAAATATAAAAATTATAATATAGTGTCCAACCCGTGTTCATGTCTTATATTTTAAATAATTGACATGTACCTTATCCGTGTCGTGTCATATATGTGCATCATAGGACTGACAACTAAGATTAGAGAGAGTCGCCTTAAATGGTTTGGTTGCATAAAACATTGGTTCGATGACTCAATTAGGAGAGTAGATGTATTAGATTTACGGTAGAGGTAAACCTAAAACGACTTAGTTATAAAATGTTAAAATGACATTTTTATTAGATTTAAATGAGAATTTGATCATAACGGGACACAATGGAGAAAAGGGATTCAGCTGACCACACATAGTGAGATAAAGGCTTAATGTTATTGTTGTTGCATACTGTGAAGCATTATAAAAAAAAAATGAATTATTACGACTATCAACACCTGCATGCAACAAATTTTGAGTGGCATCATTTAAGAAATTAATACAAGATGGCTAGCAAAAAATGAGTGGCAGAGCTAATGAGGTGCAAAGGCAAGAAAGAGAGAGGAGATCCATCATTTAAACTCCTAAGAATGTATAAGAGATTTCAAAGGCTTGGATTATTTTCTATTTTTATGAAATGATGATAGCATTTTGTGATAATATCATAAATATTAGTGAGAAAAAAATTTGAAAATTTATTAACTGAAAATACCACTGATGATTTTTGAAATCATACATTACTTTATTTTATAATTTATAGCGAGACATTTATTTCACAAGTAAAGATGCAATTAATAAAACTGATTGATTTGGGCTTTTTAAGTAAAGAATAAGCCCAAAATAGTCCTCCGACTATTAGTAAGCTTCCAACTTATTGTTGAGTTTCGCTTCGTACAGTCCTAGTTTATTTCATCGATTATTGAAAATTGATCCAATTTAATATTTCCATTATAAAATTGTAAAATTTAATGGAATATTCAATAGATCTCTCTTTTTTCATGACGTGGAGGGGGGTTTGGGCATTTAAGAAAAAAATTTTAAACTTTGATTTTCATTAGCAAACTTATTTTGTAACAAACGGCATTATTTTTGTGGCAAGGATTTTGAAAATTTTTAATCCATGAAAATATTTTCTATAATAAGGATTTTGGAGTTTTATATGATTTGTCAATTAGATTTTGCTTAAAAATAATATTTTTTTAATTATTAACACTTTTTATTTAGTTAATTAACTTTTATTTTGATTTTGTATTTATTACAATATATTAAATGACAAAATAGAGCAACATAAACAATGTAATCTCAAATACACTCACACTACCTAAAACCACTCACATTTAATTCTAGTGTTAATTGAACTACTACTTTCATCTCTCGGAACAAATTGAATCAAATCTTCAATAGTCGAGGAACTAAATTGATGCAATATAAAATGTTGAGGCTTTATTGAGTGCTTGCTAATAGTCAGGGGACTATTTTGGGCATTTTATAATACCCGATGGATTATGTGTAATCTTTGTTAAGTAAAAACTAAATAAAGTGTTGAACTTAAAAAATATATATTTAAATATCTAAATATATATGTGTGTTATTATTGTATAGCTTATATAGCCATTATATACTACTTATAAATAAGGTACAATGTATCATATAAAAGAGATGTGAAAATAATCATGATAATAAAGCTGATGCATAAGTTTTTTTTAAGGTGAGATTTTAGAGGATATCTAGATGATTGGTAGAAGTGAAAGAGTATATTTTAGATTAGTTAGTTGTATGGCTTGAGTTATGTGATGAATTATATGTCTGACTTATAGATTGGATTGGAATTGAAGAGAACAAGGTCTTAGGGTTGGATCATTTTATCTTAGAACATAAGATGTTGTAATGTGGATAATCTCATTTGTAGATTGGCATAAAGTTTTCTTTCTCATAAACTCATGCATTTAATTGAAATGTTTATAATTCTTACTCTTTTATAAGCAAAAGATATGTATCATTTCTGCAAGATTATATTACAAATAATTCACAAGATTTATCTCACTCATGCAAATGATCTTTTATATTGCAATGAATAATGTATGCACCATGTTATTTCAATTATCTAAGTAAAGCATATACCATCATATGTATAGTTCCTTACAAATAAATATCATATATTTAGGAGAATGAAAAAGGAGATGATAAATACAAATGCTTGCTTTTGCATTTTGAAAAGATGGAATTAGCCCTCTTATAATACTAGTTGGTGATGCTAATGAATTATTGGGCTGATGCCTTTAACTTTCCCACCATAGAAAAATGTATGACGGGGGTGGATGGGGAGCTCAATTCCTTTCAGTTATCTATTGTACTAATGGGGGATCTATCAATAAGTTGTTAGTTATGTTTATGTTTAAAAGATAATTCTCAAAGTGATGCATTAAGAAATAAGCTATGATATGATAAATTTCAACTCAAATTTATGTCTTTAATGCTACATTGAATGCTATGATTCAATTACTGTTAATAACTCTCACCTCTAAATAATATTTCTAATCATCCTTATTATTAAAAGAGGAAAGCTAAGCTTCTTCATAGTTTAAATGATGACTAAAATGCATAATGCTTAATTTTCCTTTGAGCTACTATATTTTATAGTTTATATTATGATATACTCATTAGATGATAAATGATAAATGTTCTTAAATAAAATCCCTGATGGAGTAAATGGATGATATAAAAGTGGGCTCCAAAAATTCATGCCCCAACATATCTATTTGCTGGGAGAGAGTTTGAAAGAATATAGTAGGATGAAATTTCATAAGGCATGTTAGATTTAAAATAAGATATCACCCAAAGATTTTGCCCTAATTTTGTAAGATTATTATGATTTGATTACAAGTTTCCTATAGACGCAAGCCCCTATGTTTATTTACCCTTTCCTGATAACAAGAGAGTACTTTCAATTAAGTTTAGTTATTAGATAAACGTTAAATATCAAACTAATAATAAACAACAGTTTTAATATTAAAATTTAAATTTTATCATCTTGCAATTATGGTGCATGTTAGCGGGGAATGATGACGGAACCCAATCAAGTTCTTATGATTCTGTCATCCAAAATTGTTATGATCCATAATCTATTTAGTCAAAGGAGATAGTCAACCAAATCTAACCTGAGGATCCTTTTCAGCATTAATGGATTACTTCATTCAAGGGAACCTTTTAAGCATAGGGTGAATGTTTGTCTAAGAAGACAAATTCAAGTCGACCATAGCTAACAAAGAGATTTATGCCCTGTCAAGTATATCATTTAATTCATTACTCAAGGTTTTTAGGCATTAGAGAACATACAGGCTCTAGACATAACTATAATTTCATGTTGCTATTTTGTGACAAAACCTCTAGATCAGAGGCTTCTCATAATAATCAATTACCTATGATGTCATTTGACATCAAAATCATTGGTTATATGACACATGTCACATCCTTACGAACTAAAAATCATTTAAGAATGAATCTTAATAATATTCTCAACATGACTATAGCACTTTATGAACTAAAGTTATTCTTATTCTCGAATTTATCAACCTCGATAATTTTTTACGAGGGATGTATAAATTTTTTTTTTAAGTATTAAGGCAGTATATTTCACTTGAACACTATTTTTTTTATTGAATTATCATATTTTTTATACAAAATTGATATTACTATAGATATTATTTAATTGGATTCACCACCACTACCTCCATGGAAACTAGAATTCTAAGAGAAAACTTCTACTATTCCACATGATTCTTCAAGTAAAGTACTTTATTAGCCCCAAGAGAGTTGATGCAACACAAGTCAAGCATAAAAAAATTTAATTTATTCATAAAATGTTTTAGAATTTAATTTTAATTCCAGGATTGTGTTTCAATTTAAATGCATTTAACTTTTAGGATTTGCTTATTTCAAATAGCCAATATAATTTTCAAAACCTATTTATATAAAAATATTAAACTATTTTTGAATTAATAAACTCTATTTCTATAAATAAGGTTACAATGGTTGTTATTTGATAATAAAAAAATGAACAACATTTGAATCTCTTATATCCTATTAAAATTGAAGATAATTCAAATCCATTTAAAATTCAAGACAAATATAAAACTGAAGATGGAGAAAATAACTTAGGTAGAAAGATGAGAAAAGGAAGCAGAGACAAAGCAATGTCATAAAAGCAATATGTAACACAATAGAGGAAGAATAGCTCCAAAATTACTTGGGAGTTCAAAATTATTTAAGGGCGATGGAATACAAAGTTCATCTCTTAATTAGAATGTCAAATTATAGATATTAGGCCAATGAAGATGGTTATAAGAGAGAACAATCATTTTAACATCAACATATCTGGCGTTCAAAAAATAATAATCACCATGATGCTTACTAATAAAAGCTATTCTAAGATATTCTTTCCTCTTGATCACAATCTATTGGGACAAACAAAACAAATTTAAAACAAACACATGCAGTAAATAAGTTTACTATTATGACTCAAATATAACCAAATATAATCATTGATGGACATACCAAGCTCTTGAAGATTTACATCTGCAGCTAGAAATGAGTTTTCTTTCATTTTATTCGTGTGGATTTGTAGGATTTGGAGACGTCCATTTTCATCAGGAAGGTTGATCTCAACAAGAACCTCCAATCTTCCAGGCCTATATATTAATGTAGATTAAATAACTTTCAAAAATAAAATATAAAAAATAATTAACAAATGAAGAAAGAAATAGCATGCTTCTATCTATCAAAATCTACAACTATTTTTATGCAATAAATCTCAAAATAAGCCACAGATTATTTAATTTAATAAATCAAAGAAACCTAAAAACAACACAAATCCATTGTTGTGCACATGACACTAAGGCTTCGTTTGGGACGGCATTCTTCCTGCTTCTTAAAGCGGCTTTCTAGTACAAAAATTTTAAATTTTTGTACTAGAAAGCCGCTTTAAGAAGCAGGAAGACAACCGACCCAAACGAAGCCTAAGTGAGCATTTTGTTTTAAAATGAATAACATTAGAGACTGAGGTATAAAAGCATTGGTCGATCATTTTCTCAATCATAGGAAGTTTGATGAAATTGTTTTTCACTTTTTATACGTCATTTTGTCTATTTCTTCAATCTCGGATTTTTTTGCGTCCTCTTTAAAAATGTTTTGCATAGTTTAAGTAGTATTTAAATTTTCTTCTTCTTATCCTCAATTTGCCATCTTTTAAGTGTGATTATTAATTCTATATAATTCACAGTTCCATACATAGCATGTCATAAATCATAGTTATTCAACACAAGTACACGCAATCAATTATGATGTTATTCAAATTTCTACTTTTCAAGGGAAAATGAGAAAATGCTGCTATTTCTAGTAGTATTTATATATAAAATGTAATTAAGGAATAAGGCTTTCCAAATTTTTTCTATGTAACAAATATTGCTATATTTTTAAACTTCACACATTGTAAATGTCAAGGTTAGCGTACCATGTAAAATTTTCAAATTAAAAATTTTATTTATAATAGTTTTTGAGATTTTTTTAATAATGGACTTTGGGAATTTGATCCTTATTTTAAGAAGGTGAATGCACTGCCTTTTGCCACAAGTGAATCCAAGCTTTAATAGGGCCTTTCAATTTAATAAGTGTAATGTTCAAATAGACAACCCAGTCTATGTGGATAGTGACATACCTTAATAATGCTTCATCCAATAAATCTTTCCTGTTGGTCATTCCAATGAGGAGGACATTGTTTAAAGCCTCAACTCCATCAATCTATAATGCAAACAGTTAGCCTATAAGATTGTTCAAGAAAATGATATTCTAACTATTCTTAATAGAATGGAGCTTGTGAAATATTACCTTAGTTAGCAACTGATTCACAATACCGTCATGAACACCAGTACCATCTCGTGTTGACCCTCTAGACTGTCAAGAGAAAAATAATAGCCTTATTAAGAAAATGAAATTTTAAAAAGTAGGGTGATCATTTGTGAAGAATACTTTTAAAAAGATCTAAATTACAAGTGAAATTCAAAGCTAAAAGTATGAAAATAAAGTAATATTCATAAATCATCAACATTTAGGCTCATCCCAACTTTGGGAGCAATGTTAAGAATCCTCATTGAAGCAAGACAAAGACGTCAACAAAGCCCTAAATTAAGATTGCAAGATCAACATCAACAATATTATAATTCTCAAGAAAATGAACATGAGATCAACCATTTCATGAAAAAAGTATCAAGCATGTGCAATGAGACGGGAGGGAAAATTAATTTCATGCTCACTTTCATTCCATAAGTAGTGGTCAATCTTGGGATTATTATCTCATTTGTTTGAGCATTTTCAAGAAAATAAATGAGAACAACAAAATTGAATGCCACAAAAACAAATAATGGTAGCACAGTTGTGAGACTAATGAATTGAATAGCAAATACTTTGGAAGATAAAATTCAAGAAAACCCGAACACAAAGGGAACATTAATGGCAAATTCAATAATCAGGACAACCAATGTTAATTATTGATAGGTGGAAACAAGTCTTATACCTGAAATGGCACTAAAAGAATTCAAGTGAGAAGAGCATGTCCATTGGAAAAACTGATAGACAGGGTTTCTGATAATATGTATGATAGCAAACAGGATAAGTTCATTTAAAATGGATATTGGAGACAATTACCAGAAACATAAAATAGGCAGCAATAAGTTTAGTTGCAGGTGCAGCTATTTGAGGGGAAAAAAAACTATAGTTGCAATTATAAATTAAAACTATTAACATTCACTATTTCATAAGAATTAGTATCCTTAGTTCTGCTTGATCCTAAGTTAAAAAATCAAGTTGGGAATACAGAACTATAGATCATGACAAAATTATGATGTTCCCGGCTACCTTCACAAAGAATGAGCACAAACATCATTAGATTCAAAAGCATCCCAAAAAAAAAACCAAGCTATGAGAATGTCATATTGAAATATGAATTATATTTTAAAAGACAACCTTTAAATGGGGGGAGGAGGTAACAATTCACTCGTTTGTGCTATTTTGGAACTTTAAAAAGTGCTTTTCCATAAAATTGCCCAAAGAGGTCAAAAAAATTATTATAAGCATATTTCACTTTGCTCATACCTTACAAATAGCATCAATTTCATCAAATATGATGACATGCAAGTCACTTTGATCACCTGAATGCAAATCAAAAGAGAAGAACCATAACATAAAAGACAGTATTATTGCCATCGAATTCATTTATGGTATTAAAAAGTTGGTTCTTTACCTCTTGCCCTTTGGTCCTGTTCTGCATCAGCAAATAAATCCCTCACATTTTTCTCTGTTTCTCCAACGTATTTGCTCAATACTTCAGGTCCATTAATAATCTAACATTTAGAAACATGCATGATTTACTATTAACAATATATATATATATATATATATATATATAACAGAAAAAAAAGCTTGAACTCTGGACTCCCTACAAAACTAAAGAAACGAAACTACTGACCATAGATAAATTTAGCTTTTTTTAGCCTGCATGAACAAAACAAAAACCAAACACCGATGATGAAAAAAACAACCCTTAATACCAATTTGGTAATGCAACAATAACAACAAAATGGACCTTGATAAATCAAAGAAAAAATAGGCCGTTTAAACACTAATTTTTTGCGACTTGCATCAACACTGATAACAAGTTACATCCACCCGAAAAAAAAAAAAATCCAAATCACCATTTCAAGGAGATACAAAAAACCCTTTTTAGGTATCTACAAACCTAAACATTAAGCAAACATGGAAAAGGCTTGTACAAACTACAAGTTGAGAAAAGCTCAACCGATTATTTGTTAGTGGAAAATGTGAGGTACCTTCTTGCAAAGTGAAGATATTACTTTATAACAGTTGAAAAGTATAAAGCAAGAATAATTCATGTAAATGATAATATGCCCTTATCATCATTAAATGTTAGCCATTTTTGCTGCTTATTTTTATTTTCAATTTACTAATGTAAGTGTCAAAGGTATTGGAAAGAATTATGATCACTTTCAGGCTAATTAAGAATATTTTTTACTAGAGATTAAAGATGTATCAAGGAAAAAAACAGTGAACGGTAATCATGTGTTGCACTAGTTATTTTTTGATGAATGCTTAAAAAATATAGAAGAACAAAAATGCTAAGGTGGTTTACATAATTGAACTCTCCATAGTTCAAACTACAATTTCCTTGCTCATACTTAGTTATACAGCATTTCCTTGTGAATATTATAATGATGACATGCTGAATACGAAAAGTTATACAGCATTTCCTTGCTCATACTTAGTAAGCTACAAAGTATGCAATGCTCTCAACTACCTGACTTTAGTTTCCAAATAATCTAGTATTGTTTTTTCTTGGACAATTAGGTGGATCAAATCAAGAAGAAAAATCTGTGACATTAAAAATGTATCAATAAAACTAAAAGGACAGCTAAAAGCTACCTAATCAACATAAACACAGCCACATGAGATATATATATATATATATAAATATAGTTCTGTTATGCCAAAGCACTTCTCCTTTTTCTTTTTTTAAAAGGAAGGCCAATCTGCTTATCACTATTTTTAAGTTCTAAATACCATTTAACTATTCAATTAAAGAGGTTAAAACATACCTTTGGTTCCCTTCCATTGAGCAATTTTCCAATTTGTCGAGCCATAAGTGTTTTTCCAGTGCCCGGAGGCCCATAAAGCAGCATACCCTTCACATGCTTGATGCCCATTCTATCATGTAGAACAATAAGAAAGAGTAAATGACATTCACAATACACAAGAGAATACCAATATTATGCATTCAAGTGGCTGCATTCGAATCACATACTTATTTGTAACATGGGGAGGAAAAATGCGAGAAGCAAATGCTCTACGAAATATCTCAATAAATTCTTCACCAAGACCTCCTATTCCAAGTTTTTGGAGATCAAAGTTTTTCTGCTTGAAAATATTGCTACTTGCAGCTTCACGCTGATTAATAATCTGCATGAGGATCCATAAAGGAAGTCGTGTTAACTATAATTACAACGAATTGTCATTATGTTGCAGAAAAAGTTAAAATATGTTAAGAAAAACAGAAACAAAACTTCATAAAAAAAAAAAAAAAAAACATAAGAAATTGCACAAGTCAAAATGGCCCATGGACTACTTATAGGGGATCGTTTTAGTCCCAAAATATGTCTAAACTAGTTTCTCGACTCCTCAAACCTGATCTAAAATAAGCTCATAGATAGACTATTCTAGATCATGTTTGAGGAATCAAGGGATTAAATTGAACACATTTATAGTTTACAACAAAGATGACCCTATACAAAGTCTATGGACCATTTTGACATTTTTCTCTAATAGTAATATGAACAAGTCATGTGAAGAATACAAATATACAACCTTTATCCCTGAGCTTGAAGCAGCTTCAAATACAATATATGTGTCATTGGTAATTATCCCTCTTTCAATAGCATCAGCTTTTTCTTCATCCTCTACCAAAGCTTGGTTAACAGTAAAGATGTAATTGGTTCCTAGAAATTCAAACAATACCTTTTGTCCGATTGTCATAACCTGCATTCCAGAATTGCTTCAAATTTGTAAAGCAGAAAAAGCTTAAAAACTCATGATAATAAGAAAATCAAAAGGTAAATATAATTACATGCTTGATAATGGCATAACCCTGAAGAAAAAAAATTATCTATATGTTCTTCAATTTTACATCAACCTATATTTTTTGTCAAAAATTTTAAAATCATCACGGCCTATTAACCATCAAAAAACTTGTGTGTGGGATCATGATGTTAGGTCCTACTTAATGCCAACTAATGCATCTAAGGATTAATCTTTGCATAGATCACTAAGGTTGATTGTTAGCCTCCATTAAGCAAACAAAAATTAGCCACAAAAGCGGGATCAATAAATGTTGAAATTGGTCGAGAGTGGTGGAGAGTAATGTGGTGATACGGGGGAAAATTGCTTGCAAAGTGTGTGTGTGTAAGAGAGTGAGAGAGAGAGAAAGAGAGCAATGTCGTTCAAACTGAGCCTTGTTTAGGTGCTTATGTGAGTCAAGATGAGGCCATAGGCATGCTTACTTGTGCCTGAAAAAAACATTGCCTAAAGGCACAAAGATGAGAGGCAAGTATTTTGCCCTGACAGTTAAGTGCTAGTATTTCAAATGTTGAAGATGAGATAATTTTTTATGATAATAATTTGACATGGTATGATGCAAAAATATTAAAAGTTGGAGAAATAGGGGAGTGATATTAAAAACAAGTTATAACAATTGTAGTCATAAGTGCTTCATATTCTAGAATATCAAAACTTCAAAATGAAAATGATAAGTTCAATGAGGCAAAGGTATGAAGCAAAGTGCTAAAAAATCAGTGGTAAACAAGGCAGCATAGATGGACGAAGTTGGAAATATACAGTAGCAAAGATCAATCTTTTCAAAAGCATTAAGTGCTCCCAAGCAGTACAATTGTTCATTCCAAAGGTGCTACGTGCCATCTTTGGTCATTGCACAAGAAAAATTGAGGTGTTAAAGAATAAATAGTTATATCTTTACTAATTTTAAATATGATGAATATTTTTTAAAAGTATGAGTTGATCATAACATTCTTAGGGAAAATTTTTTAATCTAAAAATTTCTTCGTATTCTAAGTTCAAAATTTTTGGTAGATAGATTATCTACAAAAAATAAAAATAAAGTAATTTAGTTTATAGCATGCATAGTCTAGGATAAACCAATCTCTCTACTTATCTAGTCCATCATAATTTGTACTCTCTTTTTTATCATTGATACCATCTCTTAGTGTACTCCGTCACATTCATCTTAATCCTAAAGATTTACCACTAAGTAACTTGAAGCTCTGCAGTTTCCCTTGGGATTAACTTGTTTTCTAGTACGTGTCACTATTTCTCCAATACTTGAAGCTCTTTTTTGCATCAAGTCATATCAAATTCTCATTATGAAAAAGAAAACTCATCTTATGAGAGTGAAATATTAGCAATATCTATTCCATCAAGGCCGCTCAGTTTATTACCAAGTGTTCATAGGCATGGGCACACACATAAATACAGTTTATTATGGCACATGCATAGAAGATGTGAGACGTGTTATGGCTGCACCTTTTCTCAACAAAAAACCTAAACAAACACTAAACTCAACTTTAACAAAACTTGTTAAGAGTAGATTATTGCAAAGCTACAAAATAAATTGTTTTAATTACATTTATTTAATATAGCCTACTTAAGAAAATTTAAAACTTGAATGCAATGGAATTTTAAGTTCATCATTTAGCCCAAAATATTTACTGGAAATATTATTAATTTATGCACTTGAGAACCTCAAGTATATTCCTTAGTTAAAATTTAGGAAATAAATGATATTTCCTTCCTTATCTAATAGCTATTATTTTCCACATGTTACCCTTCAATTTTCGGAGCTGCAAAACAATTTGAAAGAATGGAAATGAAAACAGCATTTTTTGGTATATCGAGGTTTAGGCAACTATATCACCTGGTAGTTTCCCAGCATTTTGCTAATATAGAGAGAGAAAGAGCAATGCAATCATAACTTCCTTTTCCCAACCTTGGATTATGTTGAGATAAGAAGTTCAAAAGAGATGCATGTCTATACATACACATACATGTATGTGCACGCGGACACACACTCATGAAAATTACTTGTAGATCAAATAACATCAATTTTCATAATATATTAAACATTAATCTAGCTTGTGTAAAAAGAAATCTTAAAATTCTTTCTTTTCCCTATGTTATCAACTACTAAAACCATTGAACATATTATAAACATCATCAACAACCCATGTAAGTGTAATTATGTTCTTGTGCAATTAAAACTATTCATTTTAAAAATTTTGATGAATTTAATTGATGATCAAATAATCTTAAAAAATATTGAAATTATGCATGCCACTAATTTAGAGAACGGAAAGTTTGAACTTGCATTTGAATTCCATAACATCACAAAATAATTGGGTGGAGAAATGTGATTCTCCTAGAAGGAGAAAAGATCGTCCCTCTCTCTCTCTCTCTTTATATATAAATACATGTATAAGCATTTCTAGTGAGAGCAAAAGAGGAGAGAGAAAAGTGAGGTTGTTGGGAGCCACCCTCTAAGCATTGTTTGATCAGAGAGTTCAAGTGATAGATAAAGATAAACATAAGAGAGTTGGACATGAAGAGAAAAATTAACCAAAAAAATTTCATCAATTCACGTGGGATATTGACGTAAAAGACCAACAATTTAATTTTGAAGGATTTACATGCATATCGCATAATTCTTATGCATTTATTTATATATATATATATATATAATACTTTAATGTCTTAATCATATCAAAATATTTGCCTAAAAATGTGTATTCACTTTGCAAAAGTGAATAGTAGTGATACTTTTAATGTAATTTAAATATTTAAGCGTTATACATATACCTATAAAAATTAAGAGAAATATATGTAATATATAAGAACTCAATAATAAGTATGTAAATCCCCGTTTAATTTTAAAAAAGTAGAAACCAAATTGTAAGCTAACATAAATAACAAAAATATAAATAATCTACCCTTATATTACATTTTTATCATGGGATGGATTCATAGAGGACAATAAATAAAATAAAACCGAAGCTTTGTCTGCATCTCTATGCCTGCACAAAACTAGAAATGTGCATGTGTGGACGTGTGTGTGTGTGTGTGAGAGAGAGAGAGAGAGAGTTCTTCATAACTTAGAAAAATTATTATGATGAGATAAAAAGCTGGCAAGGTTCAAAAGATGGGAAAAAAAACTATGATTGCACGACTCTCAGATAATTGCAATGTAGAATATTTATTCTATTGTCAAAATCTATATATTAAAGTTCACCATCCAAGATCATCAATTGAGGAATTTAGAAAAGAAAAATATGAACACAATAGAAAGGAATAGGATTTCCTAACCTGATTACTAAACTTCTTTTGAAGATGTTGTGCAAGAACGACGGCATCTAACTGCAATAGAAAAAATAATAGCTAGCATAAAAAAAGGAATTCATTCATTGAGCATTAGTAATACAAGAAAAACATAGGCTACTCTTTGGCATTTATGCAGTTTACAGCTTATGTGATTTCAATATTAGACTGTACCTCTTCATTTCTATTGGCTTTTGCTTTAACATAGTCCAGCTCAAGAGTAAGCAATGCCAGAGAAAAACTAGCCGGTGGAAAAAAATCTGAAAGAGATCTCATAATGTGAAATACGAACACAGAGGAAAAGTAAATGCTAGAGAAAAAAAACCAAATGAAGATATGATGAAAAGATAAAAAAAGTCTCACGTGATAATAGATATTTGATCTCCAGCAGATACTTTTGCGTGTCGTCGGTGGACAGAATTCAAAGCAATTTGACCATCACTAACGTTGCTATGGCTAGTAAGAATTTATTAAGGATTAACTCAAAAAATGCATAATGAACATTAAACAAATTAAACGAGCAATCGAACAAATTCGAAACATATTTAAAGAAACTGATAAAAAATTGAAGGATCTGATTGTAAAAAAGACCGAATAAGGATATACAAGGGGAAGAATTATAGAATCTCCAACGATAACCTGAGCAGAGTTGGATCCACGGATCGCAAACTTCCGGAAATCTCCGGCGGAGCAGTAAGCGAAGTTGGTGAAGGCGAGCTCCTGGCTCGGCGTATTTACAACGATCATTGTGGACGAATTGTGGCCGAACCCTGGCTCCAGATTTCTCCTCATATGCGGAAGCTGGGAAAGAGGAACTGGAGGTAGCAAGGGCGGGTAAAATTGGCACTGAAATATTTTGCGTGTGGACATGAGAAAGTTACCAAGAAATTCAGCAGAAAAAAATAGTTTGAATCAACGGCAAATATTCAGAACTCTATGCGGCTGTTATCCTATCAAAGAGGATTTAGAAAACTGCACGAGTTAAATCGTCTGTGTCCCTCTTTTTGCCATAAATCCCGGATTTTACTAAATCCGGAAGTTCGGCGGATTTACGGGCTACCTTGACAACGAGTAAGTCGTCGTCGTCCGATCCCCACAGAAGAACGGCGAGAAGGTGTGACTTCGGATCCGACAGTAAGAAACGTTGTCCAAGGAGGCGAAAGTTATTTGGTTTGCTGCATTTAGGGGCTGTTTGGCAGCAGTATTTATGTTGGATTTGAGGCGGATTTTAGCGAAACCCAGCCAAACGGCCTAAAATGCAAAACCAAATCTCAGGGTAAACAAAAGCCGCGGTGGACGGAAAATTACCCCTTCTGGTGGTAAATCCCGGATTTCTCAAATGACTCGCCGGATTTAGGGGATTTGTCCGAAGCAGCGCACGAAAGGGAGCCTTCACAGCGAGCGAGGTCCCGTCGTTGCTTCCGATCAAAATGTTGCAACTTAGGAGCGAAGCCGAACAGCCAAGAAGGATACAAGAACAAGAACGGCAACGAAGAAATAAAGGCAAAAAGTGTTTGCTACGGAAAGGGAGAGTAAATTCAGAAGAATTATTTAAAATGAGTAATCTTCTTTTTTTTTTTTTTTTTTTTTTTTTTACATTTCGATTATTGAAGACAAATTCACACATATAAAATATAGACCTCTTATTTGGAAGCCTTTACTCTCAACCAATAGGTCAACTCTTATTGTATAAAATGAGTAATCTTAATAATTAATATTTATTAATTAATTAGACATTAATTCAGGTAAATTAATATTATTTATAACTTATTTTTAATGAAAATTATTAGATTTAATTAATTAACTAAATAATCATTAATAAAGATATTGGATTATGATAATTATAATTTTATTCCAATTCAATAAAAAATTTAATTAGATATAACTATAAATGTTTAATTAAAAAAGCTAGATATATATACATTAGTTATAAAATAAAATAAATCATAATAAAATAATAATAATTTAAATAATTGATACTATTTTTATTTAATTTATCTAAATAAAAATGATGAGTTAATTAACTTAATAAATTATTAATTAATAAATAATTCATTTGTTGATTAGATTATGTACATATTAAATAGTTTATTTCGGGGATTTGAGGTTTTACAATTATTTCATTATTACTTTCTTATAAATTTAGATAATTTTAAAAATTATTAATATTAAATAAATAAAAGATTATTTAAAATTAATAAACTAATCTTTAATCTATGTTATTGTTATATTTTTATCAAAATTTTGTTGTATTTTATTTGAACTTTTGATATTTTACCTTAAATATCCAAGAAATACATGTCAAATATCTTAACCGCTTTCCAGAATTGAATAGTCAAACAATCACGTAAGGTTTATCATAAATGTTACCAAATAGTATTCAGGATTTAAACCCCCTCTCCCCTCCCCGGATTTCCTAAATCTAAATTTAGTGGATTTACAAAATCCTAATTAAATGAAATTACAGGGGCTACCAAACAACCACTTGGGTGAAGAGATGAAAGTTATATTTTAATTTTATAAACAATGAATAGTAACTCAACGGGTCTATGGCTCCATTCAGGTCAAACTCAGAATGACCCGAGTTTTAATTAATGGGTTAACTCTAACCCGACCTGTGCGGGTTACCAGGTTGACCTGGCACAACCCGCCAACCCACTTTTTTTTTTTGATTCCGCATGTCCCTTCATCCATTGTGCGGGAGTGCTAATTGGCCAGGCAGGTTAGGTGAGGCGGCCAGACCGAGGCGGTACCTCGTGCAATCATGCCAATTGGTGATTGTCGTCGTGTAGCGTAGGTTGTTGGGCACATGACGGCGTGAGAGGTAAAGCATGAAGGCGGCCAGGCAGTGGAGGGGGTAGGGCTAGGGTGGTGCAAATATTGTCGACTGGGCACGTGACGGCTTAAGCGAGGAGGGCTAGGGCTAGGGTTGAGGACATGAGGTGCGATGATTGCGGAGTGGGTTAAGCTAGGCAAGACCCGTAGCAAGGATAGCTAGCGGACCTGGACCCAAACCCGGGTCAACTTCGGGTTAATTTTTAGTATCCAGGTTAACCTGAACCCGACTCAATTTTATAAACGAGTCACATTTTTTGAACCCGAACTTAACCCGTATGACAAACGGGTTATAACCCAAACCTGAATTTTTTTCTGGTCAAGTCAGGATGATGTTTTGGGTCATGTCAAATATTGACACCCCTATGACTCGTTCAAAACTCAGGAAGTAAGCACTAAGCAATCTCGCAAACGAAGGAACAACTATAGAAAAGGAAAAATAAACACTAGCAAACCCGCAATTATAAGAATAGAATAGTCACTGTCATAATATAATTACAAATTAAAAAAGGAAAAGAAAAAAATAATAATAACAAATTATTTTAGTTGATATAATGTAATTAATTATTTATGTTTGTTGCGTCCTGGAGTATTCGCGGCGGTAAAGAAATATTTAGTTTAACGTCTTAGCATTGTACGAAGATCCAGCACACAAGCAGATAAGTGAGAGGGTGTAGCATTCATAAGAGACACCAAAGTTTTTACGTGGAAAACCCCTGAAAAGGGGGAAAAACCACGGGGCTGGCCCAGTTTAAATGAATCCACTAGTATTTGTAGTCGATTACAAATGAGGCCCTTCCTTAGGAGAAGGCCTTGGATTGATGTAGCAAATGTACATCATATAGATTGCATTACATGGTAGGAGTTACATATACAGGTTTGTTTTGCCTGAAGGACTGTAGTCGGCAGGAGACCGGTGTCAAAAAGACTGTTGTCTGTTGATGGAGGTCGGAAGGACCATAGTAGGCGACGAAGGCCTGAAGGACTGTAGTCAATAGAAAACTGGGATCTGAAAGACCATTGTCTAGTGATGTAGGTCGAATAGACCGTAGTAGGTGATGAAGGCCTGAAGGACCGCAGGCGGTAGGAGACTGGGGTCTGAAAAATCGTTGTCTAGTGATGGAGGTCAGAAGGACCGTAGTAGGCGACAGAGGTCAGAAGGACCGTAGGCGGTAGGAGACAAGGAGTCAGGTGTTAGTCCCAGTGTTACTTGGAAGATCGGATGTTGATGGTCTGGCCTTAAGTAGGACGTCGGGTCTTAAGCAGGACGTCAGGTCTTCGGCAGAACGTCGGGTCTTCAGCAGGACGTCGGGACTGAACGTCGGACCTTAAGGCAGCGGTGCAATGAAACTCCGGCGGTTGTCCGGCGAGGCTTCAGTGGTGGTCCGGTGAGGTTCCTGCAGCGGTCCGGCAGAGGTCCGGCGGTGCTTCTGCGGTGGTCCGGCGGTGGTCCGGCGGTCCGGCGGCCGTCGAGGAGGAGCTTCCTCCTTCTCTTCTTGCTTTGGTCCCCTTCTTATGAGAAATGAGGGCTCTATTTATAGATTTTTTTTTAGTGGCATGGACCGTAAATAGGCGTGAGATCAGGGGCGAATAGGGAGTGGTTGAATGGGACGGCCGATATTGAATCCTACAATCGTGCACAGTTCGTTGATCATTTGAATGCCTTAATGATGTCGGAATTCAGTGATCTTGGGCCCGTTGGATTTGACTCGTCGAGCCGTTCGATTCGAATATAAGCTCGTTAAAATCGGAGATCATTTGGTAACTCAAATAGTGGTTTGAACCTTCCAACAGCGCTTCGGATCCATGATTTGGACCCATTTGGGCTCGGATTGGGTCGAACTTGGTATCGTTGGGTTCGTATTTCCGAGACGCTGAGTTCGACTATAAGCTTGCTGAAATCGGAGTTCGAGTGCTCTCTGAAATAATTTTTGAAGTTTTCAACTAGCTTTTGCCTCGAGATTCATGCCCGATCAAGCTAATTTTGTGATGACGTATCAATGTTAATTATAATTAACTTAAATTCTAATATTATTACTTTTGTAATTCGTATTATCATATATAAGATTAATTAAGTAGTAGGTAGCAATCTATTGGGGACAATCTAGTGGGGGGGGGGGGGGGGGGGGGGACGTGCCCCCAAAACTTTGAGCTTAAATCCTCTATTTCCATCAAGCCACCGGATATAACAACCTTATCTAGTTCCAAAAAAATTCTATGCAACTAAAGGTTCAATTTTGGCAACTTTTTTACAACTTTATTTTCATATTGTTATTATATTATCGTTCGCGCTATTTTTTTTTACAAATTTTGAAGATGTAAAATAAATGTTATTAACTAATTAAACTTTCTAATATATGATAGTCGTAAGAAAACTATCATTTATAATAATCATTGTTTAAAAGAAATAAATCTTCTCATAATAACTATAAGTATTTTTACAAATAGATTCATATATTCCAAATGAATTTAATGTTTTCAAACTTTCTTAAAGTTGGTGTTGATTTCAGAAGGATGTTAGCCCAAGTTCCTCTAGGGAACTTACATTCCAGCTCTAGGAAACAAAAATGAGCAATCTAGAATGGAGTGCTATACAGATTTCTTTGTTGCTGTTTTATTTGCAATTATCAAGCAAATATCAACTGATGTCACCTAAATTGCTCTTCAATTTTCTATTATCACACCCTCAACCAAGCACTCCATTCCCTTCTCTGATTTGTTCAAGAAGCTATTTTTCATCTGTTGGGGTGTTAAAGATTAAATTGCTCATTTTAGAGAATAATGGAGTGAGGTTAAAGTTGAAATTAAGCAATTTTCTTTAGAGTTTTATATAGGGAGAGGAATGAGAATAAGATGTGTATTGTGCCTCATATATGAGGAGGGATAAGAAGTTTAACTGTTCATGTTGAAGTTGGAGATGAACTCCAAAATGAGAATAAGATGTGTACTGTACCTCATATATGAGTAGGGGTAAGAAAATCTCCCAACCAATAGACCGTTATGAGCTTTGTAGATTAAAAGACTTAAACATACATTATGTGCTATGTAGCTAAATTAATAATGTAATATTTCATGCTATCCATAAATTATTGAAAATTAAATATATACATGATTGAATTTTACATAATAATATATGATACGTCATCATAAAATTATTTTTGATCGGGCACGAATCTCGGTGCTTAAATCCAATTGGAAACTTCAAAAATTAAATCTGGGATCATCTGAACTCTGATTTCAGCAAACTTATAGTCAAACTGATCATCTTGGAAATACAAACCCAACGACACCAAATTCAACTCAATCCGAGCCCAAATGAGTCCAAATCAAGGACCCGAAGCGCTGTTGAAAAGTTCGTACCGCAATTTGAGTTACCAAACGGTCTCCAAACTTAACGAGCTTATGGTCGAATCGAGCGGCTCGACGAGACGAATCCAACGATCCCAATATCGCTAAATTCCAAAGTCATTAAGACCTTCAAATGACTGATAAACAATCCACGATCGAAGGATTCAATATCGGCCGTTCATCCGAACCACTCCATATTTGCACCTGATATCTCATCTATTTACGGGTCATGCAACTCCAAAAAAATCTATAAATAGACCGTTCATTTCTCATGAGAGGGGGACCGAAGCAAGGGGAAGCAAGAAGAAGAGGAGAAGAGAATAATAGGAGGAAAGAGACTCCTCCTCGACCACTGCCGGAGTTCCTCCCGAACTCCAAATGACGTCGGAATTCTGCCTAACTTCCACGGGACACCGAAATTCTGCCCGACTTCCACGGGACGTTGAAATTCTTCACAAGTAACTACAGAGTTCCACCCTGACACCGAAACTCTGCCCAAGTGATACCGGAGTTCTCCTCGGCCTCCAACAGACGTCGGACTTCTACCCGATGCTAGACCTTCACTCATCACCAAATTTCTACCTGATTCCAGACTTCTACCGGTTATCAGACTTTCGCTGGACATCTATCCGAAGATGAATTTATTTCCATTATTGGACTTCTACCTGACGTCGTCCTTCTGACCTTCGTCGTCAGACAACAGTCCTTCCGACCTCCGTCGCCAGCCGGCTACGGTCCTTCTAACTTACATCGCCCGTTGACTACAGTCTTTGCGACCTCCATCGCCCGTCGACTACAGTCTTTCCGACCTCTGTTGCATGTCGACTATAGTCCTCCTGACTTACGTACGTCGCCCGCCGACGACAGTCTTTTTCGACCTCCGTCGCCCGCCGACTACGATCCTTTTGACTTACGTCGCCCACCGACTACAGTCTTTCTGACCTCCGTCGCCAGCCGACTACAGTCCTCTTGACTTACGTCGTCTGCAGACTACAGTCTTTCTGACCTTCGTCACCAGACTATGGTCCTCCCGACCAAACGAGCACGTCAATAATGATTCTTTGTATTCACATCGTGTAATGTACTCTTTAAAATGTACATCAAGCTAAGGCATTCTCCCAATGAAGGGCCTCATTTGTAATCAACTGCAATACTAGTGGATTCATTCAAACTGAGCTAGGCCCCATGATTTCTCCCCCTTTCAGGGGTTTTCCACATAAAAAAATATTGGTGTCTCCCATGAATGCTACACACTCTCTTTTCTGATTGCGTGCCATATTTTGGTACAACGCTAAGACGTTAAACTTTATATTTCTCTACCACCGCGAATACTCTTGGACGCAACAATATATAATCAAATGTAACTTTTACTTTTTTTTTGTCAAGTCGATGATATGCAATCATAATAGTTACTTTTGCAGGTAATTAAATAACCTTAATAATTCAAGTAATAAGGAAGCACTTGCAAAATAAATTCATCTATACCTGTAAGGTATGTAATTGAATGCAAGAGGCAGTCGAGTCTTATAATATCAAAATTTTCATAAATATGAAGATCCAACATATTATTTAATATGTTTTATTTTAATCCACTGAAAAATAGATGAGATTTGAATAAGTCCAATACCTCAAGAATTTTATCTCCAATAATATATATCAACATATATTCAAACTATCTGAAAGTGTTAGTCCTCTCCAATTCACTATACATAGAGATCATTGCTTTATAATATTGAAAAAAAAGTTCATCCAAGAAAATAATGTTTGATCCAAAGGTCTTTGGACAATGTCATATTTGTTCTCTTATTAAATTTTATATATGTATGTGTTTGTTTGTCGCAAACAATGTCATAATATGGCTAGAAGCTTACGCCATGAATAAATGTAAAGAATACTTATCATACTATCTAGCCACATCATTGGTGTCTTTAACTATATAAACCATTTAGCCTTTTCACTAGTTAAATTTTAATTCGGACATTCCATCTCTTTAAAGAAAGATAATTGCTCTTCAACAGTCAATCGAATGGGATAAATGACGTGTGGATCTATTATCTTGTATCTCTTACATGATAGATCTGAGAAATTTTTAGTCAAATATTTTTTATTTTATTATTCTTCAAATAATCTATTAAATTTACATTATCTTTACACAATATGAAGAGAAGTGCTAATAACTCTAGTCTCTTTCACAATAGCATATGTAAATACAATAACAAGAGATAGGTTAACATTTCCAACCTTCTTTCCCACATCACCTTCAATCTCCAAAGGAATGACTAAGGCTTTGTTTGGGACAGCTTTCTTAGTATTTCTTAAAGCGGCTTTCTAGTTCAAAAATTAAAATTTTAATACTATAAAACAACTTTAAGAAGCAATAAGAAAGCCGTCCCAAAGGAATGACTAAATCAATGGCATGAACCTTATTATCCTCATTCTCCTTCACCACCTCATCTCCAACTTCAACATGAATTGTTGAACTCCTTTGTCCCTACTTATAAAACTCTAAACAAAATTTGCTCAATTTCTACTTCAACCTCAGCCCATTATTCTCTAAAATGAGTCGGTTAATCTTTAACACCTCAGTTAGCTAGTCTCCTTTGCAAAGTTTTCCGCCAGAAACTCCGACGGTAATCGCGTGTTTTCCCGATAGATCTATCTAATCACTTGGAATGGCTTTTGATGTATAACACTCCATTCTAAAATCCTTCTGAATTCAACACAAGCTTTAAGAAAGTTTCAAAACATTAAATCCATTTGAAGTATATGACGCTATTTTAAAAAAAAAATAGTTATGGTTATTATGAGAAGATTAATTTCTTTTAAATTATGATTATTATAAACAATAGTTTTATTACAATTATCATATCTTAGAAAGTTTAATTAGTTATTAAAAATTAGTTTTCAACTTCAAAATTTGTAAAAAAAATAGCACATATGAAAGTAAAACAATAAAAAAAGTTGCACCAATTTAAGCTTTAGTTGAAATAAAAATTTTTTTGGAACTAAATAAAGAGCATTTTTATTTTTAAGTAGTAGAGTTTTTTTTTTATTTTACTCGGTGGTTAAGATCAAAATTTGTTTGGGCGACTCTAGTTTTTTGTTAAAGTAAATATATAAAATTTTAAGGTTGTTATATCCGGTGGCGCGACAGCATTAATGGATTTAAGCTAACCTCCCACCCCCCACTCCCCCTCCCAAACGCTAGATTTCTACCTACGATCTAATTAATCTTATATATGATAATACAAAAGTAATTAATAATATTTGATATATTTTTTCTTCATGGAGCCCGCCCTGGGTAATGCAATTCAAATCATCTCTCATGCACATTGATAGTAAAGCACTTGACCTATTCATTTTTGTACACCTTGGAAGGTTCAATAATTCATTAAGAAAAATGTCATTGAGATTTAAGATTTGAGAGAGGTAACTGATATATCACACAACAAAATTTATTTTATGAAGCTTAAATTTTAATATAATATTTGAGTTGAAAATTTTAAAAATTAAATATCATTCAATTTTTTATTTTAACAAATTTATTATCAGCATGTCTAGCTTCTTTGTTTAATTTTCTTTGTTAAAAATTAGTTTGTTTATGTAATTTTTGTTCTATTTTAAGACTTCGATTATGTAGGCTTTAATAATTTCTGAAAAGTCACTTTTGTTCATTTTGTATGCACGTAACATTCACATTGAAAATGTGAAAATTTAAGGAATCAAGAATGAGATTTTTCTTTAGTTGTAAGTTGTTCAACGATGATTCTATGAAAAGAAAATGATCAAATGGTCAAAGAAGACTAAGTTCATGTGTTTAGTCAACATAGCTCTCTCAAAATTTTCCCTCTTAATCCAGTCCCTTCAGCTCACTTAAACCAACTCCAGAGACCTTCTAGACTCTACCTAACCCTGGACTTCATATGATTAATCTGGACCGTCTAAACAAACTCCAATATCTGGAAGGGAAAATTTTAAGACTAAGCATGATTATAAATTATATTAAGAGCTTAAGCATGTTTTAAAAAAAATTTAAAAATAGGCAAAGTCGCCCGTTAAACGGGCGACTTATGCTTTGACTAGAATAGTCAAGATCCGACGTGGTGATGATGTGGCGAGATCGAAGATCGTTTAACGGGCGATTTATAAGTCGCCCATTTAACGGGCGACTTTAGGCTAATACTTTAATCCCCAAAATCCTTCCCGATCTCATTTCCTTCACTTTCCCCTTCTGCAGCCGTCGCCATTGGGAAATTTGGAGTCGCCAATCTCGCCATCAAGTGTTTAGGTAAGGTTTTATTTTTAATATTTGCGGTTTATTATGTTTAGTATTTGAGGTGTTGTAGAAATTTGGTTAAAAATGATCTTATTTGAGTCTTTTTAGTTTATTTCTCAAATTTTTTGGTAGATCTATTACTTTGTCTAATTTTGCAAGAGTTAGTTGTAATATTGTTTGACAGAACTAGAGATAAGTTGATATAGAACATAGATTTTGTTAAAAATTGGTAGACATAACGAATTAGTCTTTGTATATTGCTATAAATTGAAAAGCAATATTTTTGTTAATATATATAATAATTGTTTATTTTAATTTATAATTCTTTAAAAAAAATTTATAAGAGCTAAATTGTAATGAAGTCTTTTCGTATAATTAAAATTCAATGAATTTTAATTCTATTTTAGTAGTCTTTAGAATAATTAAAATATTAAGTATTTTGTAATTTGTTCATTTTGCATAGTGATACGTACGAGTACATCAATAATGAGTGGATGTGGTGCGACCTTTGTGCTTATGTATGGAGGTGAATTAAAAGTGGACACCAATTTCACGCCAAGCTATTTTGGGGGTAGGAGTCGACCCCTACATGTGCCAAGAAATTGCAACTTAGAGCAGCTTAAATTTAGGATACTTAGAGCACTGAAGTACGATCCTTCAAAGTATTCTGTAAAGTTAGTATGTCGGGTGCCTGTTGGAAATGAGTATGTCGCTTCGGAAGTTGAGGATGATGAAGTTTGTGAAGTTCTGTTATGGCAAGCTGCAACAGAATTGCTTATAATGTACGTTGATGTCGAAGAGATTGAGGTGTTAGGAGATAATACTAACCCTCCAAATTTACAAAGATACGAAACTTCATGCCCAGCATAAAGGGATGATGTGGTCGCTGGTCCTTCAAGGGTAGAACCAGTAGAAGAGTTACTTGACTAGTAAGTTCACAATATATGGTCGCTGGTCCTTCGGATCATTGCCATTAGTAGAAGTGATTGTATGTGTGTATTTGATCTATTATATGGTTGATGTAACTTAAACATTTGTTGAACTCCTGCTATGAACAACTACTACTTATGTGATAATTTTGCATTACTTGTTGAATTTTTTTTAGATGGTAAAAATTGGTAAGAAACTATATTTTTTTTTAAATGATATAGAGTGCTTTTGTTTATTAAACATAGCTAAAATAAAAATATTAAAACGAATTCTGAGGCAATATGTCGAGATTTTAATTTAGGCTTCATTTGGGATTGCTTTCTTACTAATTTATAAAGCAAATTTTTAATTAATTTTTTTTAAAGCAATGAAAACATAATCGTTGAAGTGTTCGTGGACTTGAAAATATGCTTAGATTATCATCACTAAAATGTGCTTTTTCACTGCTTATAAAAAAATTTTGAACAAAGAAATTGTTTTCTATAACAACTTTAAGGTTTGATTTGGGACAATTTTCTTATTGTTATCTAAGGAAATTTTATACTACAAAAAATTTTTAAACTAGATTTACAAAGCAGTAAAAAACCAAGGTATATAATAGCATTTTTATAGTTATATATATTTTTATAGTAGCATTAAAAAGCAGTAAAAAACCAAGCTCAAATTAGATTTTAGTCTTGAAGAGTCTTGTTTCCCAACCAAGCACCTGAGCATATTGAAACTAAATAATTCATAACATAAGCATATTGAAACTAAATAATTCGTAACATAAGCATGAAATACATAAACAGCTGAACTAGCATCGCCTACGTGGCCTCTGTGGCAATGCATCAGTGCCTGGAGTGTAATGCTGAGGCGGTCGTCGTGGCCTTTGACGTAGCATGTGTTGTTCCTCCTCAGGTGCTTCTTCCTCAGCTATGTCATCTGTATGAATCGAGCTTGGTACGAAATCTGGGCTGAGGTATGCTTCCAAATCCGTTGGCACCTGGCTGTTGAAGAGGTCCGTAGAGGGCCCTTGATCAGGATAAGAGGACGGTCCAGCATATCCACTGTACTGGTGAGGAGGTTCCTGGGTCATGGAGAATGGTGCATCATGCTCACCTCTATCCTCAAAATATCCTTGATCTTCAATATACATCTGCCTACGCAAACCACGACAAAGCTCTGCAATTGTGTTTATGTCCCTCTGTTGTGGTGTATCATCAATACCATTGAAGTGTTGCTGCAATGCTTGTTCAGTACCCAGGAAAAAAATCCCTCTGAATTAACCAAAAAGATATGTTACCAGAAGAAGGAAATTATTTCAAAAAATTATAGCATATTAAATTTGAACTTACCAGAAGGCGCTCTGAGGGAGCTCTAGGATAGGCCGTTGTTGGAGCCTCAACAGGTGCCTTTAACATGTAAAGTGTTGCCCATGACTTGTACCAGTGTATGTACTGATGAATTGAGTAGGTGTTATGATGGTCCAGTAAATCTCCTGTAATAATGAATCCACGCCTACTCTCCCATACTGCAATATGTGCTTGGTGGTACAACATCCAATCCATGTCAGGTTTCCCACGACCATCTACCCGTTTGAAGCTTGGATCCATTGGTTGGATGTCAGTTCGTGGGCATAAGCCAAATTGCCGTAGGACTCTATCCGGCAAGTGCCACTCAACCCTCTTCCAACTGATCAGAGGCACTCGTGCAGTCCAAATGTCCGCCCCTGACAAACAAATCTGTGCAACATGTGCTTGAATATCGGGCGTATATGGTTGCCAAATTACCTATTTTTGTAAAAATTAGATTAGTAAATGTGAAATAAAGAGTTAATTTTTCAATTCAGATGTTTAAGGAGATACCTGACTATCTAGTAAACCATCGAGCTCATCTCTATAGGTAATGAGATTTCCGACTGGTAATTCTCTGAGACGATCCTCATTCCACCTATTACATTAAGATTGTAAATAAGAATTTATTGCATGTAGTATTAATAAAATTTATTAATTAAAATTTTCTCATACCTGAACCCAACACTTAGTCCATCAAGTTCCACTGGAAATGGAACACGAAGCAGTGGTCGTCCTACATGCAGATGCTCCCAAGCCCAGATTTGTAACAAATTGATGCATCCCGCTATGTTGGCTCTACTAGGCCGTGTTGCTTCTCCCAACTCTCTATATAAATGGGCTAAAACTGCTCCTCCAAGAGAGTACGTACTGAATACTGCTAAATCCTCCATAATAGTCAGGTATTGTAAATGTATCTCTGAACCTGAAGTATCTGGGAGAAGGTGACAACCCAATATGAACAAAATGTAAGCTCGGACATGCCTCCAAAAATCCATATCATTCAGGTCCAAGTACGAGTCACGCCAAAATGTCCAACGCAGCCATCTAAGGGGAATACAAGTCTGTGCATGTGCCTGTCCCATACGAAACCTTGAGGTGATGCGATGATCGAATGGGCCCCGATATACAACATCTGCCAGTGGATGGCTCCCAAGCAGGTCATCACAGCAGTCTGGCCAACTAAGCCAGCGTCTCCCAGCTCCAACAACAGTATGACCTACCAGTGCAGGACCATCTATATTGACTCCCAAAATTATAGCAACATCCTGCAAGGTAATGGTCATCTCGCCAACGGTCAGGTGAAAACTATTAGTCTGAGGAGACCACCTCTCCACTAAGGCTGTCAGCAAATGGTGGTCCATCCGTAAAATATCTCATTTGGCTAACACAAATCTAGCCCAACCAATCTTAAAGCTTCGATAAAACCTTGGGCAATTCACCGGCCAATCATGCACCATTAGAAGATGCGATGCTGCTTCCAAAAATTGTTCCCTACAGAGACATATAATAACTTAGATTAAGCTTTAATATTTGGCATAATCTTATTAACTTAGTAAAAAAATTAGAATTACCCCATCAGGATGTGCAGCTCTATGTGTACCAAGCAATGAAGCTATGTTAGGATGGATCTGAGTTGGAGGGGGTGCTTCACTAGTACCCTCTCCGGAAGGCTCACCAGTTGTCCTTTTCTTTCTGCGACGTCGTCGGTCTGATGCCATTTAACCTGAGAACAAAATAACAATTAATAATAGCAAGAGTATACATCAATTCTACAAATTATTATGCTACAGTAAAAAACACAAAACACATGTTGTTTGATTAAAATGATAAAGTTTTGTAGTGAATTTTGGTATAATTTTGGTATAAAATTTAAGATTTAGTACACTTAAATACATAAATAAGCAACATTAATAATTAAGAACTTAATACAAGCAAAACAGATTGGAGATCATAATAGAAATGATTGCATAGCTTTTCAGTTACAATTGATTAGTAAATATATATTAAAAAATTCAATCATGTTAAATTTATCTTTCAATTTGAAATAATAATAAAATTGAACTGAACTAAATTAAACAGAAAGCTAAATTTAAAATATTAGAAAGAGGAAGCTAATTATAAAAAGAATAAAATGATAAAAAAAAAATTCATATAAAATTTCAATTTTGAGAAACTAATTTAAAATTCATAAAATTCAAAAATAAATTTATGCAAGTAAATATACCATAAAGAATAATAAACTAAATAAATAATTCAATTAACATTCGATATTCATTCACAAATTAAATGCCCTATGTGTTTTTTTGGCTATGCCCCATCTCAAAAATGATATCCATTAATTTACCACTTCTTCTTGTAGTTCCCTCAACCATCATCAAAACATAACCTCAAATTCTATATATATATTCATAAAATTTATAAAACTTAATTTTGATAACTTCATTTAAATAATTATAAATTATATTCATTAAATTTTTTAACTCTCAAAAAATCATAAATTATTGCAATTTAGTATAATAAAATTAATTTTTATTCAAAGAAGCTAAAAATTATTAACCTTAATAAATTGCAATAATTTATGAATTTTTTAGAGTTAAAAAATTTAATAAATATGATTTATAATTATTTTAATGAAGTTATCAAAATTTAATGAAGTTCAAAAACTAACTTTAAATAAACTATTATTTAATCCTAAAAAATATAATAAAGATCATTTAGAATTATTTCAAACTTTAATTAATAATTAATTTGAAGATTAGCACAATACCGAACATCATAGAAAATAAAGCATATAGCAAATAGTTCTAAATAAAATATACAAAGCATATAGCAAATAGTTACCACACATCAAAAAAAATTATACAATTCTTACACATTAAAGTAGCATCAAACGATAAATGTTGCAAATAGTTACCACACATTAAACCATACAGTCTAGACCTGATATTTTGTTACATACGTGTGGCACATGCTTTGTTGCAGATTGTCCCAACCCACGTCTCGAAGGTCATAGCCAAACCGATTGGAGCTACAAGTGTACTAATTCCTAAGCAGCATATGCATACGTGATTGGAGCTGTGACTGTGTTGGACAACACTTCATCCTGCACTCAAACTGTCACGACCCGACCCGAGACGAGACGGATTCCGCCCGTGCTGGATCGCGACGGAGCTGCACTAACCAGGATCTAGCTTTGGAATTTGGTTCGGAACTGAATCTTCCAAATAATTAATTCACACAGACTAACAAACACAGAGCTACTATGTATCATCAAATGCAGCGGAACAAAACATCTATCCAATTTCATTTCCTCAAAACAATCATCTACAGAACAGTACATGGCTTTCAACAGAAAGAAAGACAGAACAGAAAAGCCATAACTGTACAAAAATCAAAAGTACAAAAGTACCTATACTGATCAGACTCTGAACTAATCCTGGACTTCCTTGCCTTTCCCAGAACCTAAAAACCACCAGAAAGCAAGGGTGAGCTCAACAGCTCAGTAAAGCAACAAACCTCCAATCAAAATCCTCAGAATCTCAAAACCAACACAGCAGACAAATCCGTACAGAATCGAAACAGATTCGGACAGATATCAAATCAACAAAACTGTACGGAAACGGAAGTTGTATCAAATCAGAAACATAACAGATCAGACACATCAGATCAACAGAATCAGAATCGTACAGATCATATCGGAACAGAACAAATCATATCAGAATCATATAGCAGATATCAGATATTTAATTAATAGCTAAATTCCCTGACACTGACTGAATCTCATAGGATCCAGGCCACTTATGCCTCCCTTTGTGCTCACGGCACCAAAACAGATCAGATCAGATGTGCTTATAGCACCAGAATATATATATAGTGCATATAGCACCTAAACAGATTGTTTCCTCGGATCCGGAACAGAACAGATATCAGATTTCATATTGAGCTCATTTCAGGATTCCCAGACACTAACTGAATCTCATAGGATCCAGGCCCCTTATAACTCCCTTTATATAGCATATACAGATAGCATATCAATTCAGAAGATTTCCGGACAAAACAGAAATTACTCAAAAATCGGGCAGCACAACGGCAGTATACAGAATTTACACAATTTTCCTGAAAATCAAAATTCACCAAATTCGCACAGAATATAGATATCAACATTTTAGAACATTTATCCTACTGCACAGATAATTTCCAAGTTCACAGAAAAATCCAGTCGACTAAAAACACAGTCGAATCAAAAATACCCGGACAAAATCTTAAAAAAATAACCAAAATGTGCACACTCGGCACTTCAACAAAATACAGAAAGTTACGCGGTAGAAATTAAACCAGTCGGAAATTACGGACGAAAATCACGAACAAAACTTAATTCCGGACAGATAATACCGCCAAACTCGACGGTTCTGAAAATTGAGAAAGTCGGATTGTGCCTTACCTTGCGTACAGCAATTTCCTCAACAGTCTCTTCGGACGAAAACAGCTCGGCGTCGCCCGAAAATCCACTTTTCCACTTTTTCCTTCGTTTTTCTCTCTCCTCAACTTTTTCTCTCTCTTCAAAATATCTCATTTCTATATATATCCAGACTGATCGTCCTGGACGATCGAGCTTCGTACCGGACGATCCATGAAGAGAATTATTTCGTCCAGACGAAAATTGCATATCGTCCCCGGCGAAGGGTTCACTGACTTATTTTCGTCCAGACGATCCTGATTTCGTCCAGACGAACCATACAGCCAAACATGATTTTCTCAGCACAACCTGTACCGATCGTCCCGGACGATCCGACTTCGTCCGGACGAACCTGGAGCAAAAACTGATATTACAATCTCCCCAACTTAAAAAAAATGTCGTCCTCGACATTGTCCAGTCCAAACTCAGTCAAAACAAGTATGGGTACAACCGTCTCATGTCAGACTCCTTCTCCCAAGTGGCTTCCCGTGCAGTACGGTGCTTCCACTGGACTTTAACCATTGGAATCTGTTTACTTCTTAGCTTTCATACGTCGTATGCCAAAATCAACTCTGGCTCTTCCTTGTACGTCAGATTCTCCTGAATCTCAACCTCATCAGCAGATACTTTCTTCCCAGAGTCGGATACCCACTTCCTCAGAGTGGATACGTGAAACACATTATGCACATCAGGCATCGAATCAGAAAGCATCAATTTGTAAGCAGCTTTTTCCAATCCTTTCCAGGATTTCAAAAGGTCCAACATACCTCGGACTAAGCTTGCTCACCTGACCAAATCTGCTCACACCCTTCATCGGGCTGACTTTGACATACACAAAGTCACCAACCTGAAACTCTACAAATCTGTGCTTCTGATTGTAATACTTCTGCTGTCGATCTTGAGCAGCTTTCAATCTTTCTCTTATCAAATTGATCTTCTGAGCAGTTTCATCAGCAAAAGTGGCTCCCAAAGTCTGTCTATCTCCGACCTCCGTCAGAGTCAAAGGAGTACGGCACTTCCTGCCATACAAAGCTTCGTACGGTGCCATACCGATACTGGACTGAAAACTGTTGTTATAGGCAAACTCAATCAGCGGAATATGATCTTCCCAGCTTCCGCTAAAGTCCAGAACACAAAGTCTTAACAGATCTTCCAGTACCTGAATAGTCCTCTCAGACTGTCCATCGGTCTGAGGATGAAAGGCTGTACTAAAATGCAGTTTTGTACCCAAGCCTTGCTGAATGCCTTTCCAAAGTCTGGAAGTAAAACGTCCATCTCGATCAGATACGATCACACGAGGCACACCGTGCAATCTGATTATCTCTTTTACATATATCTGTGCCAAGCGATCAACTGAATCCGTCTGTCTGATCGGAAGAAAATGGGCTGACTTCATCAATCGATCTACAACCACCCAAATAGCGTCGTGCCCTTGTCTAGATCGAGGGAAACCCATCGCAAAATCCATCGTTACCTCCTCCCATTTCCACTTAGGGATAGGCAACGACTGCAACAATCCACCTGGTCGCTGATGCTCTGCCTTTACCAACTGACAGGCTTCGGCAATCAAAGATTCCCAGCCGGTAAAATCACAGACAAGGAAACCGGAAGTAAAAGAGAATCCAAACGTAAAGCCTCAAAACAGTGCTCGGACAGAAAAGAATGACTCGCTCCAGAGTCAAACAAAACACGACAGGGCCGATCAGAAATGTAAATCGTACCTGTCACAACATCGGGAGCATCTCGAGCCTTCTGCTGACTCAGACTGTAAACTCGTGGCTGAACTGGAACAGGAGCTGAAGCAACGGAACTACTCTGCTCCCTCTGAACAGTAGGTGGTCTCCGTGGTGCAGAACTAGAACCACCACCTCTTCCAGCAAATCCCTCAGGGCGAGGAACAGTCCTCGGTCTTCCTGCTGAACCGGCAGGTCTGACAAAGCCCTCAGATCGCTGATCAAATCCCATCTGCGGACACTCTGCAATCCGATGTCCTGACTGACCACATCGGAAGCACAGACCAGCCATCCTATAACATTGGCCGAAGTGTCGCCGTCCACAGTTCTGGCACACAGGTGCCGAACTGACTGATCCCGAACTCGTCGTACTGGTAACAGTACCAGACGATCCTCCGCTCCTTCTGGAATCTCCAGATCCAGAACCGGAAACAAATCTCCTCTTTCCGGAGGAACCACTGCCAGATGCCTCGCCTCCAAACCTCTTCCTACTCGCAGTCCACCGCTGCTGAGTAGCCATCAAGTCGTTCTCTATCAATCGAGCTCGCTCCACAAGCTCGGAGAAATTAGTAATCCGGAATGGTATCAGTGGCTGCCTCAAGGTATCTCGCAATCCCTTCAGAAATCTGTAACATCTCTCAGCAGAAGTGCTAACCAGCTGCGGAGCGTACCTGGCTAATGCAGTAAACTCAGCCTCGTACTGCATCACCGTCTTGCTCCCCTGAACAAGCCTCAGAAAGTTCTCCTGCATCTGCTGTCGTGCAGAAGGGGGAACAAAAACCAATCTCGGAATACCTCAGTGAACTCTTCCCAAGTAATCAAAGAGTTCAGTCTGCCCTGAAATCTGGCTGCCTGCTGGCCGTCCCACCAGTGCTCAGCCTCTCCGTCTAACAGAAAAACTGCTAACGGTACCTTCCTGTCTAACGGACACTGCATCCCGTCAAAGGTCTTCTCCACTCTCCTCAGCCACTCTTCAGCAGCTCTGGGCTCAACAGCGCCCTCAAACCTCGGAGGTTTCAACCTCAAAAACAACTGCAAATGTCTATCCAGGTCATCAGATCTGACAGTAGAAGCTCTACTCTGAGTCTCGCTCATCATCTGAGCAACCAGCGAAGCAAACTGAGAAAGCGTATCAGCACCGACCACTGGGGCTGTACTCCCTACTGGTGCTGCCTGATCGGCACTCTGACTATCTGTCATGTCTGGGTCTGGCTGATCCATACAGAAAAATCCAGAAAATCCGGAAAAACTATCACAAAAACAACAAAAATAAAAAGCCAAACAAATCAAAATTACCCCCCAGACAGACTTACTGATCACTTCCTATAGCTCTGTTTCACAAAATTCTCAAATTCCAAAACTATTGCTCTGATACCAAAAAAAAAAGCTTGTCACGACCCGACCCGAGACGAGACGGATCCCGCCCGTGCTGGATCGCGACGGAGCTGCACTAACCAGGATCTAGCTTTGGAATTTGGTTCAGAACTGAATCTTCCAAATAATTAATTCACACAGACTAACAAACACAGAGCTACTATGTATCATCAAATGCAGCGGAACAAAACATCTATCCAATTTCATTTCCTCAAAACAATCATCTACAGAACAGTACATGACTTTCAACAGAAAGAAAGACAGAACAGAAAAGCTATGACTGTATAAAAATCAAAAGTACAAAAGTACCTATACTGATCAGACTCTGAACTAATCCTGAACTTCCTTGCCTTTCCCAGAACCTGAAAACCACCAGAAAGCAAGGGTGAGCTCAACAGCTCAGTAAAGCAACAAACCTCCAATCAAAATCCTCAGAATCTCAAAACCAACACAGCAGACAAATCCGTACAGAATCGAAACAGATTCGGACAGATATCAAATCAACAAAACTGTACGGAAACGGAAGTTGTATCAAATCAGAAACATAACAGATCAGACACATCAGATCAACAGAATCAGAATCGTACAGATCATATCGGAACAGAACAAATCATATCAGAATCATATAGCAGATATCAGATATTTAATTAATAGCTAAATTCCCTGACACTGACTGAATCTCATAGGATCCAGGCCACTTATACCTCCCTTTGTGCTCACGGCACCAAAACAGATCAGATCAGATGTGCTTATAGCACCAGAATACATATATAGTGCATATAGCACCTAAACAGATTGTTTCCTCGGATCCGGAACAGAACAGATATCAGATTTCATATTGAGCTCATTTCAGAATTCCCAGACACTAACTGAATCTCATAGGATCCAGGCCCCTTATAACTCCCTTTATATAGCATATACAGATAGCATATCAATTCAGAAGATTTTCGGACAAAACAGAAATTACTCAAAAATCGGGCAGCACAACGACAGTATACAGAATTTACACAATTTTCCTGAAAATCAAAATTCACCAAATTCGCACAGAATATAGATATCAACATTTTAGAACATTTATTCTACTGCACAGATAATTTCCAAGTTCACAGAAAAATCCAGTCGACTAAAAACACAGTCGAATCAAAAATATCCGGACAAAATCTTAAAAAAATAACCAAAATGTGCACACTCGGCACTTCAACAAAATACAGAAAGTTACGCGGTAGAAACTAAACCAGTCGGAAATTACGGACGAAAATCACGAACAAAACTTAATTCCGGACAGATAATACCGCCAAACTCGACGATTCTGAAAATTGAGAAAGTCGGATTGTGCCTTACCTTGCGTACAGCAATTTCCTCAACAGTCTCTTCGGACGAAAACAGCTCGGCGTCGCCCGAAAATCCACTTTTCCACTTTTTCCTTCGTTTTTCTCTCTCCTCAACTTTTTTTCTCTCTCTTCAAAATATCTCATTTTCTATATATATCCAGACTGATCGTCCTGGACGATCGAGCTTCGTACCGGACGATCCATGAAGAGAATTATTTCGTCCAGACGAAAATTGCATATCGTCCCCGGCGAAGGGTTCACTGACTTATTTTCGTCCAGACGATCCTGATTTCGTCCAGACGAACCATACAGCCAAACATGATTTTCTCAGCACAACCTGTACCGATCGTCCCGGACGATCCGACTTCGTCCGGACGAACCTGGAGCAAAAACTGATATTACACAAACTCATACTGCAGGTCCTGCCAATCCTCAAATTTGAAGAACTCTCTCAGCTGACCATCAAGTGTTACCTCCTTCATCCGATTTTTATAAAATTTTTTAATAAATTGGTCATATATCGAACACCAATTATGATAAAAAATGACATGCTCATGATCAAGCTGACTACAGTCGAGATCTGGTGGTGAATAACCCTCGTCTCGATGGCGTTTCAGCTCGTGGTATCGCATCTGTAAGAAGTGAGGGCTAACAAAATGACCGTTGACCTCTTTGAACCTAATTTCAAGTGATTTCCAACCTGCAGCATTTAAAAAATTTTGTGTCCTGAAAAGTTTTACCACGATCAACTCAGCATGTATAGCCCAGAGTCTATCATCATCTTCTTCTGACCATTTGTGGAGACAACACCGAAAAAACTCATTTGCATTCGTCTTTCGCTCTAATGGAGTATCACCGGCTCGTGCTATAGAAGCATGAATCCTACGACTTTCTTCATCAAATCTTTCTTTGTTGGGTACTCCTTTTAGCATCTCCATATATGTCCAACTCATTTTGAGTGACGTACAACTATCTGACATATGAATCCAATGCATGTGAAAATATTACATATACTCAAATGATAACTACAAACAAAAAAGCTTCAATGCATGTGAAAATATTACATAAACGCAAATGAGAACTACAAACATAACGCAAATGAGAACTACACACATAAAAATCACTTAAATGCATGTGAAAAATACAACAGTTGACACAAATAAATCCTAGTTCCTGCGATTGAATCTAGTTGGGCAAGTGGCCTTGTTATGTCCAGCTAAGTGACAAGCTCCGCATAACCTGCTGCTCCCAGCTTGTGCCTCGTCCATCGTATTGCGATAACGATTTGTTCGTGGACGACCAGATCTTCTTCGATAATTTGGTGGGAGTAGTGGCATTATTCCAGAGATTGGGTTATGCTCTCCCCATTCATCCTTATTAGGGAATATGGTGAAATTCTCCAGAATAACTTAATTTGTAGTTAGTTGTCGTGTAGTAGGGAGAAACATATTCGAAATGTGATCGTCTTAACAATGCCAAACAACAGACCACATGTGAACATGGCGAGTGATACAGCATAGGTTTTTTCACAACTGCACTTGCACCTCCTCCCGTCTAGTATGTCGACACGGTATGATCTAGAGGACATGTCAACAACTTGAAATTCATTCAAGTTAAGCCGGATTGGCTCAGGCATTCGTCTAGCCTCCTCCTCAACTTTTTTTAGTAATGTCTGAACACGTGGAGCGAAGAAGTTATTATTTTGTTGCTCCTCCGTTGCAATGAATTCCAACCTCCTCATAAACATTGAAATAATGTTATAGTATATGGCCGTAATCAAGGCCTGTATCGGCAATCCTCTTGCTCGCTTTAAAACTCCATTGAAAGACTCTGCAGCATTAGTTGTCATTACCCCAAATCTAAATCCACCATCATTTATTAAAGACCAACGACTTACATCACGGTCTACGAGCCATTGATGGATGTCCACTTTGATCCTCCTCATGTCTTCCATACATCTATTAAAAAAGGCTTTATCATCTGTATTTCCTGCTGCGTACATTTTTTGACACAAAAAATCAACGTCTCCTATTCCGATCTGTCGTATTGCTTTCTTGAAATTCTCATGTAGATGTCTTAGGCAGTGTCGATGAGCAACATTAGGAAAGATTTCCCTGCAACCTCTAACCAAACCAGCATGCCTGTCTGATATGATACAGAGATTAGGCCTGTTCGTAACTACAAGGAGTAGCTCATTGACTTGTCTTAAAAACCAAATCCATGATTCGGTACACTCTGATTCAACTACAGCAAATGCAAGTGGATATAGACCATTATTAGCATCCATACCTATCGCGATTAATAATGTCCCCCTATATTTACCGAGTAGGAATGTGCCATCAAGAGAAAGAACTGGCCGACAATATTTCCACCCAGTAATAGAAGGACCAAATGCCCAGAATAGTCTTTGGAACCTATTTGTCTGCGTGCTTTGAATTCGATATATCGTACCAGGCATTACAGAGGCAACAGCATCCATGAACAAATTAAGAGTGCGATAAGACTCCTCCCAACTGCCAAAAACTACTTTTATTGCCTTCCTCCAGGCATCCCAAGCCTTCATGTATGACACTTTAATATTGAACTCTGATTCCATACGACCGATTATCTCCCTTGGCTTCAAGTCCATATGCTTCCTAATTGTGGGTAGAATATAGAAATTTATAAACTGTGAGTTGCATTGACGGTGGCCACTATCAAGAATTGGAGACACACATCTATGCTGGTTCTTTATGGATGAGATTTCCATACACCGCCTAAGCATTTACTCTGAGCTGAGTGAAGTCGCCATAAGCAAGGATATACCGGGCAATCATGCTTCGCACAAACAATTGTAAATTTCATCCTATTCGATGCGGTGACAATATATTGCACGTTATTTTTAATTGCCCAACCTTGTAAAGCAAATTGCATATCTGTTTTCCTTGTGAAGCACATCCCTTCTATTAAGTCATTCGGAATTGAGAACTCATCCTCTACTATCACCGCATCGTAATCAGCATCAATGTCAACTTCCTTATCCCATTCTTCTGTTGTCCTACAAGTCTCGGCGTAGTCGTTATTTGCTACCATTGTATCTGTACTGCCGACAGATCTAGTACAATAATCTTGGACAATATTTCTAATCTCCTCATTATCAACTGCATCACCATCGTTGACCACTGGTAATAGATCAGCACCTTTATCATCAAAGCACTGCTCACTAGATCCACTACTCATAGTCTCATAATCTTAATGATATGAAGGGACTGTTTGTGCAGACGCTAAAGGAGGATCCTGCGTCTGTTGGTCTTCAATATCACTACATTAAAATTTTTATTAATCATTACTTAATCAAAAAGATAAATTCGTACATATCTATTTCTTAAACATGATATAGGAAACTCACTAATGATGGACTTCTTCTATTGCTTCAAACCTTGAAGTATTAGCCACCTGAACCCTTTCAACTTGGGTTGAAGTACCAAATCTTTCTGAATTTGGAGGCTCAATATTATCTTCACTTAAATTTTTTTCTTCGACATCGACATACATGATGAGAAATTCTGTTGCAGCTTGACATAATAAAACTTCACAAACATCGTCATCTTCTACATGTGAAGCGACAAACTCGTTTCCCACAGGCACTCGACATATTAAGTTCACAGAAAACTTCGTAGGATCATACTTCAGTGCTCTAAGTATCCTTAACTTAAGCTGCTCTAACTTTATATTTCTTGGCACATGTAACGGACGATTCCTACCCCCAGAATAACTTGGTGCAAATTTTTCATCAATATGTAACTCGCCTCCATACAGGAGCACGAAAGTTGCAGCACGTCCACTCATTATTCTGCTTGTATGTTCCACTAAAAAAAAAACAAAGCACAAATTCTTAATATATATTTATCTTAATTAATATTATCTCTGAATATAATAGTATAAAAGTATATAAGAGTAAAATAATTATATGAACTATACAATCTTTAAGCAATGTAGAGTTATATCCACTCATTATCTAAGTTAAACCATTAAATATTCTAACTTTTTTCATGATTGCTGCATAACACTTTTAGTTAGTTATGCATGTTTAATTTCGTCCAAGTAGCTAATATGAAAGAATTTTAATCTCAAATGAAGACATAATTAGACTATTAAAACTTTGTTCTCAAATGAAGACATAATTAGACTAATTAGAAAAAAAAATTGATCTCAAATGAAGACATACTTTCTTCCTCCTTGTCCAATGAGAAGGGGAATATTCCTATGCACTTGAAAGTCAAATAAATGGGATGGTGACATTTTAAGCTGGCTGAAATCGGAGTTCGAATACTCTTGATTTTAATTTTTGAAACTTCAATTAGATTTTGCCTAGAGATTCATGCTTGATCAAGATAATTATCTGAGAATACATCAATGATCAAAACATCTAAGGCAACTCTTTCTATTTTTTATCTAAACCCATTTTATATAAAATTTGAAACCCTAAAGAGAGCTTAGCTAAGCAAAAATTTAACCCTAAATCACATATCTACAATATATTTTAAACATTCGAAGCCTAAATGCATAAATCTATGCTTAGAACAAACAAATCTTCAAATACACTACACAAACAAAGAGTTTCACAAAAAAACCTACAAAACCACTTTGTAAATCACATATATTTACTTCTCTAAGAAAAATAAACAATAATCAACATAAATCTAACTAATTTAACATAAAAAATGCATAAAATAACTTCACATTACCTGATCCGGCGACGAACGGGCGGAGGCGGAGCAGCAAGATCTGGAAATGGCGAAGAGGAGAGTGTGATGATCGGGATCGGGAAAGGGAAAGGCGAATAAATGAGTTAAGCGTAAAGTCGCCCCTTAACCCGGCGACTTATAAGTCGCCCGTTACGCGGGCGACTTCGCCACATCAGCTGCCACGCTGTCGTTTGGTCGCACCTAAGTCGCCGTTTAAACGACCGACTTTGCCTATAATTAAAATTTTTTTACGATCATGCTTAATCTTATAGTTTAATTATTAATGTTGCTTATTTCAAAAATTTACCCTATCTGGAATATGTCAAAACAAACATTTTTCTTTCATTCCAAGCTATCTCTGATTCCATTCACTTTCCAGAGAAGCTAGTTTTTCTTTATGATTCCATAGCATTTATCTACCATTCCCCCAACCATTTTCTAGTGGTTTTTTAGCTGCCGGCGGTGAGATCGAAGACAAACCAAAGCTAGCTCTGTCCCAGGTGATCGATCTCTCCATCCAGTATTTTTTTGGATTTGAAGCCTTTTGAAAAGATCATGGAAAATATCTGAACGAGAATAACCATACCTTCTTCAGTCTTCACTCTCTAAAATCTCCTGTGCCGAGGTAAAACTAAAACCCTAGGCGTTTATATAGGTTCTTAAATGGCACCTTAAACATTGAATCAATAGCTTAAAAAAAAACCGCTCACCATTCCTTAGTCTCTCATCTGTTGTTCAAATCTCAAGTATCATGCCATTTGATCAATTAAAAATAAAGTTTGAAAGAAATTTTAAGAATAGGGTTTTGTGGTTTTCTTAAGCTTAGAGACGAAATCACAGTCGTTCCTTCATTCTGTTTGATTTTGACGGTTGTAATTTCGCGTTTTGTTCGCTAGACCCGAGTTGACGCAGCTGTTGGATGGGTAGATTGTTCGGGCTGCATTTAATTCGTCCATTCCGAACCGCGGGAGTCTTTGTGACCGTCCGATCTCTTAATAGAGATCAAACTATGGGGGATTAAATCCCTGCCGTCAGATGAAAATCCCGAAATTGGACGGCTTGTAGCAGGTGCTGACTCATTTAATTGAGCCACGCGGCTAACCTGTGCCGTCCGCATGGACGAATCACACACCGCCGTGTGTGAAAGCCTCGCCAGCTATTTAATTCCTGTTTAAATTGAGTAATTTAATAGGCTTTAATTACAGAACTTTAAGAAATCATAAAAATAAAATACTCCACCCAAATTTTCATATAAATACTCATTTTTCTTGGAATAAAAGGTAATATTTTCTAAAAAAAATCAAAGTGTAATTTTCAGTATATAAATGATATTTTAAATTATATGTATTTTAATTAATTATATTCTCTTAATTACATTTTAATTAAATATTTAATGGAGTTTAAATTTCAAATGGAATGTTGAAGAGATTTATATGTATATTTAATGTTTTATATGAAATTATTTGAGGATTCACTTGAGTTTTATTTAAATTTTCATTCAAAAGCAATCGGTTATTACTTAACCTAGAATTTTGAAGAAAATTCATTATACTAGAATGATTATATATATAGCTGGTCAAAAGTCCGGCGGCAGTTGGTGGCCGGGCGATGGTTCGGCGAAGGTCGGGCTGAAGTCCGGAGGCGGTCGTCAGCTGGGCAAAGGTCCTGCGGCAGTTAGCGGCCGGGTGGTGGTCCGACGATGGTTGGGCTAAAGTCCGGCGGCGGTCATCAGCCGAGCGAAGGTTCGGCGGCAGTCGGCGGCCGGGCGGTGTGGTCTAACGAAGGCCAGGCTAAAGTCCGGAGGCGGTCATTGGCAAAGATAACCAATTAATCTCTGAACATTGGGGATCAAATCAAACCTAATGAATAAACTCACAATAAAAATCGGATCTTGAATTTCTGATCGTTTCAAAATCTCAACTTTCCCGCCACAAACCTGTGAAACTTTGATCCGAGTATCACCTTTTGTCCGTACTTCCTCCAGCTATAGCCGTCATTCACGGCCGATGAAGGTGAACACAGAAGAACTTGCGTGTTCAACCTTGTCTTCGTCTTCCTATAAACATATTAATTTCACCCCATCAAAACCGATTCAGATAAATTAATTAAAACACTTGGCTTTATTTCTATACCTTTTCTTGAAAACCTTCTCAGAATTCTCGCTCCTCGGACTCTCACTTGCCAACAATGGCGATTCAGAGGCTTTCGCCGGCTGATTGAGCAGTTTAGCCATGGAAATCGCGGTCGCTAAAGCCTCCTGGACCTGGCTTGCTAAAGACTTGCAAGCTTCTGAAGAGTTGGGTTGATCGAGCTGGGCTTCAAGCTCTCTGATTTGTTCGTTTCCTTGGTTAAGCGCATTGATAAGCAAATTGATCTCCATTTCTATCTAAGCTACTCTCTTTTCATGCTCATCTCATTTTCGGTGATGCTCTGCATTTTCTTATAGATAGTGAGCGTTTGGATTTAAAGGCGCTTGCTTTCTACTCATAGGATGGAGAACTATTAAGTGTGGTTATGGGATAGTTCGGAGGTCAATCAGGATGTGCAATATCACCCGATACACAGCAGTACACAGTGATGATACACAGTGAATTAATGAAGTGGTTACCATAATAACTTCGCCATATGATGACTGGTCTTTGGTCAAAGGAGACAGATGGAAGGAACACTCAAAGAGTGTAAATTTGATTTATTTTTGAGCTAATCTGATTGGTTTTATGTCAATTTTTGATCTTTGATTATGTACGATAAATCATAAAATATGTGGCTTGAACTTAATTATAACTCGGGAAGAATAATCTCATTTAATCAATGGGTCACAGATCCTTCTACAAAATCTTGTTAATTATCTTATTTAAAATGAAATCACAACAATCAACTAATCATAAATACATAGGCCATGCTCAATCTCAAACATTTTTCCTAATTATTTAACTCGTAAAATTAAAGGACAACATCTTTGTGCATATAATTGTTCTAGCTTTTTCGACGTGTACTACAAAAATTGTATCATATATAACAAACCAATTAATTTCTTAGAAACTACCAACACATATCTTCTGTTATGAGTATACCAACACAAATCTACCCATCTCATATCTTCTGTTATAAAACATGAGAACTTTATATGCATACACATTTTTAAATAGGGAAAAGGAGAGAGAGGAAGGAGGAGAGAAAGAGAAATGACAAAGGAATTCAGAGGCCATAACTCTGGATTTGTCCATTGGGCTAGTTAGAGAAATTATTGTGCTTGAGGTAGGGCTCTCAATATCCTTTTTTTAATTTCAATTTTGATTTTTTATGTGACTATAAAAAATATTCCACCGTATAAAATTTCAATATGTAGTAAATACTATATATTTTGAATATTTTGGCTATAAGAGGAAAAGTTTTCATCACTTGATTTTACTTATGTTCAATTTTAAATATTTATTTCTTAATAAAATCTGAAATTGATTAAACCCCCCATAAATTCTCAAAATAGTGTTTTAAAGGTTAACTGTGAAAATTACCTTTAAGTGACAAAAGTTGAAAAACAAGAATATATATACATGTGTATTATCTCTTGTATTGCAAGATACTTGTGTTCACGATCATATATAGCTTAGTATGCTAATGTTGGGAGGTTGATATAGTGTTCTATAAACTCTGTTATGTGGGCCCAACTTTATATAATATGCCCTGTTATGATCTGTCATGTTTATTATTCTATCCATATTTATTTTTATGCAGGTGTGAGAAGTTAAAAAGAGACAAAAGTGAAAGTAGAGTTATAAAAAGATTCATGAGGGTCTCATTCACCTAGTGAAGTAGCCCATGGGAGACAAGTGAAATTAGAGTTAAAACAGACATCGAGACATGCATATCATCTTGTATATCTTCTCATATATATTCTGTCATAGATTTAATATTTTGCTAAATAAAACAAACTTAATCATAAAAGGAGTCTCTAAAAGCAAGTATATTATGTTACTTATGTACAACTGTTAAATTCTAGGATTATGTCTTGCGAAAAGGTGAATTAAAGTGCAAATTATGTCTTGTTCTCGAAATCAATGCAGTCTGATAACCTATGAAAATTGTATGAGAATGCATATCTATGAAAAGTAAGTTCTAATATATTTATGAAATTTTGATAATTTCTTCATGTACACTAAATTTACTATTGAAAACTTTAAATTTATGAACTGTGATTATGGATATCAAAATTTTATAATATGACAAAGGCATGCCTACTAAGTTAGAATGTCAATAGCTATCTTTGTAGCTCCATAATGTTTCAGTTTATGCTCCTACCTATTATTTGGATATATGAAGAGAGATGTACGGTCTACTGAGGCTACTAGAAAATATTTACTTATGAGTGGGACAAGCTCTTCTATTCTGATTCATGGTTTATCCTAGCCGAGCTGGGATAAAGTTCATAAGGGCAGAATCAATAGGACTCGAACTTTTGAGGTATTCTATAATCTAGTATTATTTCATTTGACATAGAGATATTATGTAAGCTGAATTACTATATATAAATTTTGAGAAATAAAATTGAATAATGTGAAAATTGGCTTCATTATATCAAATCTTTTAATTACCTCTGGCTTATTCTACATTGCGGTTGAGAAAATTTAGGTTTAGAGATTTAATCATTCCATTAGATTCTGAAGCGTTGCATCCTCACAACTATTTCAACCATTCATGTTGAGGTTGCAGAGAAGGTGACAAAGGGGAATGAGGATAATAAGGTGTGTACCATTCATTTACCTTACTATAACTATTGTGATTGCACTCTAATGTATTCAAATTATAATCAATAATGTTATAATTTTTATGATTACACTTTGTTGTTTTATAAACTTATAATTATTGTGGTTAACATTTTTATATAAAAAATTATAATTTATTTTGTTATAAATGTTGTGTTATAACTTGATTAGACATTATTTGAGCCATAGTATAATCTTATGGTCAAATTATTTTCTCCACAAAAATAAACAAAAAAAAAATATTTGACCATTTACATACATTATAAATTATATAAAATCAAATTCCATTAACTTTATGCAAGTGGCCATGCCAGAGATTATTCTCATATATTTATCTTTTATAATAGAAAAAAAAAAAAAAAAACAAAGTTGGGATCAATATTTTCAAAATGTTCAACGCATAGTAATGCAGGTTTTTTTTTTCAAAATATTCAAAGCATAGTAATATGCAGAAATCTCCAGCAACACAGCCTTTTCCACCACCAAATTTAAGCTCTTACATAATCACTCAAAAATGAGTGAGGAAGTGAAAAAAAAAATATCAGAGAAAGGATGCATAATCACTCAATGTATCAAAGAAGTTATTTATATTGATCTTCTCTTTTCCTGAATAAATAGCTTCTAAATTTCTTCCCTTTTCTCTGACAGCAGCCTTATCCACCACCGCATATAATTGTTTTAATGGCATCTAAAAAAAAAAATAATAGAGAATATGTGAGGGTCATTCAATTTATAAACAATGAAGAAATTAAAAAATCCTTAGCTTATTCCTATTGTTTAGTATCCTATATCTTGGACTACGCTGCTCACCCAAGAAAAAATATCATAAGATGGGAGTTTTTAAAAAAAGAAGAGAGAGAGAGAGATAATCTCTCTTATTACATAGTTATATGTAATACCCACAAAATATTTACATCAAGACAAGAAGACAAAAAGGAAACTAAATCTTTATCTATAGCCTCTAGATGGAATTATTCTGATAGTCTATGTCTAATACATTTTGTTGAGTTGTTGGATGTAATGAGTTTCTACTAGAACTTAATGAGGCACACATTAGAGATTTATTATTACTATGATTCTGAAATCTCAAAGGTGCATCTAGGCAAAGCTTCTATAAGAAATGGTAAAAAAATAAAGCTCACCCCGTTTAACGCTTCAGCGGCTGCATCAATATCATCTCTTGCAAAAACATTAAGATGTTCTAGCACCTGCATAGAAAAATACATCAATCAAGAACCACAATATATGTACGCACTTGTAAATTAAAAGATTTAACATACATAAACTTTGGTTAGAAGTGAACTAATGCATTCGATGAATATTCCAAATTTGAACACTTTTTTAGAGACTTGAAAGCTAAATAAATAAACCAAATTCAAACATAATCCAACTTATTTATTCATGCTAATGAACTAGGTTTGTTATAGTTTAATAAGTAACTTGTCAAAGGCTCGATATTAAATTCAATAATAACTCATATAATTTTAATTAAAATTTGGTTAAAGTATAACCTGATTGTTTTAAAAGTACTCTAAACTTTAGAATATTTTACCAAATTACATTTTTTATTTCCACAAATTTGGCTCTCATTTAAAACCTTAGTCCCTCGAGGTTTTCTTGTTTGAGCGAGAGTATACCAATGTTACAACTCATATGAGTGTGCACTTGTAAGAGGCGATCACATGTTCTATTCTCATCCTTCTTAGTTTGCCAATTTGCCTACAATTGGCGTGTGAGCAATCAATCTATGAGCATACCGTCTTAATCCTATATGGTAAAATGCTTGAAGGTAGTTGAGAACAATAAGAGCTTTGAATCCTACAACTTGCATTTACTCTCACTTTAATTTTATGACAAAATATATTAAGCACATGCTTCTGTCTCCTTGAAATTGACATTATATTTATCTCCAAAACCTCAAACCTCAATTTAAAATAAATAGCTTGCGCACTTGCTTTCATTTCAAACCGTGAATCAAATAAAAGTAGACGTTACACTTTATGTAGTTACAAATATTGTTGAAGGAATTGTGAAAGTTATCATGACGATAATCAATAGAATCTCGAAAGAAAATGGAAGCTTCAACCTTTTGGAAATCTTCACTATGATAAAATTGGTTAAAAAGCATAATGCAATTAGTACAAGTTATATATGAATAAGAATACAAATAAATGATGTAATAACTCAATAAAAAGGAAATTCGTGAGCTTGTAGAAGAAAGTTAGGAAATAATCATGATTTTAAAAAATTGGGTTGGACTACTTGAATGAACAGAGACTGTTTTTTAGAACCGATTTCGCACAACAGCCAACGAGCGTTTTGATTGTTGAGCTGGCAAACCGATGTCGTTTTCTAAAAAACCAGCCAGTTTATCTGCTATCTCATTTATATAATTAAATCAATTTAATATAAAATTTTTAAATGAATAAATTAATTTAAATTGAATATATTTAATTTTAAAATGACCATTTAATATTTATAAGTCATTTATCCAATACACTCCAATTAAACTTTTTTTATATGACCACCTGGCCACTATCCTATATGACTTCTTTACTCATGTGAACAAAAAATTATATAAATAATATTAATACATAGTTTCTAAATAATATGGGGATAAATAATCAAGATGAAGTTATCAAATTCACAACACATACACTATGTACTTTAAGACATTTTTAATTAAATTTTAATAACATAAATAATATTTAATTAGATAGTTAATATCATTCAATTTTTTATTTATCTAGTTTTTTATTTGTTTAATTGAATAACATGAAAAACTAAAACTTTAATATATTTTTAATTATAAATAATCTGATATGAATTTATAAGCGCAATTTTGTAACATGAATTTGCATATAATTTATATTTCTGAATTATATCCAAGCATATAACATAAATTAAAAATTAGTTATATTAAATCTATAAACTTATATGTGAACTAATTTGTATTAAACATGAATTAAATTTAAAATTATAGAATGATTTACTTGGTATGAATTTTATTTATTTATTTATTTAGTCATAAATTTACATCATTACATAATTATATATCATCTAAATGTCATTTAAATAATTGTAATATTTACGTCATCCCAGGGTTCAACTCTAGCCTAATCATTGGACTTTGAATCTCTCCTTCTACTGGTTCTATGTCAGATCCGATTTCCATAACCTTTGAAATAATAGTTGCGCGTTGTTGTGAGATAACTAACACCTATATTTGATAGTTGTGTTGTAGTGCAAATTTGGAAGTGTGCCCATGCCAAAATTAGAGATATTACATATAATATGATCACTTTCATGGGTTGCCTTTCTTTTAAAGAGAGTACGGAAAATTTAAAAAGTTGATAAAGTCAATTAGCCCATCTTATGAACGAATTTCATGCAAAATGATGACTAAACAAAATTATATTAATATTCATGAGATTGAGAAGAAAAGGATGAAAGGGATTTTAAGTTTAGTTGAAATTGCTAGCATAATAATAAACTTATGAAAGTATAGACAAAATTTAATATTATTGCATGCAAGAAAAATTTGCAGTGATGTCATTAAGATGTCTAAATATTTAAATGATCTAGTATGAGTAAAGGAATCAACTCAGATCGTCTAATGAAATGTTTGAGAATTTTGGCTAAAATAATCAAGAGATTAATAATAAGACCCCATTTTTCACGTGAAAAAAATTAAAAAATGAGAGGGCATAAAGATCAGAAGAAACTTAGTTCTACCCACGAATCACTGCAATCAACTATTGTCACCCAATTGACATTGCATGACTGTCCTCGCCTAGTTGTCATCTTTCAACACTAATGTTCACTGCTTCTCAACGATAGCCTCCTAATCGCTACAGCCCACCATCAAACAGCATTGACAACAGACTTTAACAGCTATAGAGTGATACGTTTGCCACCCCTTGCTATTTCTCCAATACTTACCACTACACTCACATCAGGTTGAGCCAACAAATCATATTTTGTAATTCTGTTGTTTCTAATTAGGGAAAAACATACTTTTATAACCTTCACACATATAGTGGATTATCTTAACAAGCCCTTTCACATAAACTCAATGTGTCTCTAATGAGCTTCTCTTATTTATGCATGTGTAGAACGTTATGCACACTAAAACGGAGAATTTTCACTTTAATAAATATTCTACCATGCAACTAATATATAGTAATAACTGAAAATTTTGTTTAAAAAGAATTAAATTTTATAGAAGAAAGACTTATATTTTATTGATGCTAATCCATTACATTATAGAATTTGAAGCATGTAATTTCTTAATGACTTTCTCAATTATAGCAAATTAACTTCCCCACTTCTTGAGATCAAAGTGAAGTAATTATTTTTAGGAGCTGGTTTAAGCTTGTTTCCCAAGAAATGCTTCTTATTCAAATAAATATTTACGTTTGGTTTTAAAGCTTTTTTATTTTTATTTTCAAATTAATTAATGTATTATTAGTGAATCTATTTAATACAATCTCATCTTACTTCTCTATTTCAAAGAACAAGCTTATTGATATTTATTTACGCTATATGATTGCAAAAAAGCTTCTATGTGACTATTTTATTTTCTTTTTTAATTAATGTTTATTTAATTAGTATAAAATAGTTAGTTACTAAATCCAAATTTTTTGAATTGCTTGCTCATTTAAACTTGAAACCTTTTAAATTATTGATTAATATAAGAACATCAAGAAAATGGCAAGACATGCATTTGATTTAAGTTCGTAGAATTTCTACTCCCTTAATTTTGGATGTCACAAGAAAAAAGTATCAGATTTTTTTGCTCAGATGGATCTTGTATTGATAAGATTTGGTTAATAACAGCTCAGATAGAGCTTGAATTGAGTTGGGTGTAGACCAAATTACGCTAGTTCAAGATTCCATCAAAATTTACATGCATATATACATTTAGACTTATACATTACTATCTATCTAAAATATATATCAATGCATTTTTGTGTATGGAAGAAAACAAATTTCTCTTAAAAGATTGGGTAACATATTTTTTTAAAACGACTAATGTTTTTTGCTTAGAATGGGCTCAGCTTGAATAATAAGCAAGCAAGCCATGCCTAACTCAAATCGAGATCAGATTGAGCATGTCTACATCTAGGCATGACTTCCATAAAGATTGGAACAAATGGCTCTAAATCACCCTTAAACCACGATCAATAACATCTAGAACAGGTAGTGAACAACATAACCCTTAATAAGCATTCCTAAAATCAACTCAAAGAGCTAAAAATAACTATTGTTCTAACGATGCACAGGTAAAGATATTCGCACACAATAATACTATTTAAATAGCAAAGAAATGATTATGCAATGTTGATAAACTATAGAAGTAGCCAGTCTAATTTAACTCCACATAACTTCATAAAAAAATACCTTTACAGCATCTTCCTTGGCCAATGTCGGGACATGATAAGTAACAGAAAAGGCCTTGCAAAATCCAATAGACTCTAGAAATCCGACCTCACTTGTAGTTCCAATAACAAGCATATTCTTTCCCTGAAAAAAATTAACAAATAAAATTTCCTTTATTCTTAATATAAAATAGTTGAAGGCACCGAAGGTCAATATACAACAATAAAATTATATATGCATGATAACTCTTGATAAATCTTTTATGCATCTTGCTCCAAGCTGGATAGAAAAAAGAAATTTAAAAAACAAGTAAAGGGTCAAGGACAGAAAACAGTGAAAGTATCCTAGAAAAATATGATTTACTCCAATGACGTAAAGTCATAAAAGTAAGAATAAAGACACAAAACACAATCAAATTAATGGAAAATGGTGCATATTTGCATTGCTACTGAAAATAATAATGATAAATAATAAACAAAATATCCTACCAATTCATGAATGTAATTTCTCAATTTCTTTACCATAAGAATGAATATGTATAAGAATTATAAACCTCTGGAGGAAGTCTTTTTAGAAGGACCCGCAATGTTTGTTGAATCAAATTTGAAAAGCGAGGACCAATGGCAACATACTCCAACAGCCTATAAAGTAAATTATGTGATTCAGCAACTTGAAATAGATATAATATCATGCAATCTAGATAAGAAATGAGCGTTTTGTTTAACTCAAATATAATATAACAGTTGATGTTGCAGTTAAAAGGCATTATAAATAAAAGATTAAATATGTTCAGAGAGACAAATAATGTCTAATGAACATGAATAGAAAAATACTAACACA